>OY282559.1:205031305-205683180 GCA_958295665.1 Tipula vernalis | reverse complement strand
TAAAAAAATTACTGTCGCCAGTTTTAATGTTGAAAAAACATTTTTTTACATTTTAATTTATTTATTTTTATTAATTTATTTCAGGTTTAAAGGAGAATTTCCAAGATTATGTTAAAAGAACAATTTTTCATAAATTTTTTTATATTTTTAGGTTTGGCAGGATTTAAGAAAGAATATAAAAGTAAAGCTTAACAAGCACAGGGCCGAGACAAACAATACGGGCGGCGGTGAAGCAACGGAGCTCAACCTCAATAGGGATGAACGGCAAATATTAGATATTTGTGGGTTGCATAACATGGATGGTTCAGGGGAAGTTCTAGAATTTGGATTGGTAAATTTGAATTTATTATTTTAATTTAATTTTGTTTTATATATATATAATTTAATTATTTAATTTTATGGCAGCGACGACCTTTACCATCCACGAGTTCAATGTCAACTCCTCCATCACCAGAGTTTTCGCAGGTATTTCCGGAACTAATTCTTGAAATTTCACCACAGCCATCAGCAGTAACACATGATCCCTTATCAGAGCATTTTACTCCACAATCATCATTATCACCGCTACCTTTTCCATCAGAAACACCAACACCGGCTTCACCATCATCAATAGTACCACAACCCTCAATATTGCCACAACAGATTCCATCACCACAACCATCATTACAACCATCACAACAACCGTCAATTCGACCGCCAAGACAGATCGGTTCCTCGCGACGAGCTGCTCAAAGGCGGCAGCGAATTAATGAAATTTTGCCACCCAGGGTTCAGCGGTATCGAAATACCGATCCCAGAAGTGTAAGTAATATCTGCAATATGAACAGATTCATACTGCAATACATTTATATATTATATATTATTTATGTTTTTTCATTTAATAGGAAAGTGTAGCCGTTACTTCTGTGATAAGGTCAATAAGACTGCAAGAACAGACATTGGAGGTTTTGACTGAAACATTGGGGGTATTGAAGGAAATGAGGGAGCTGCTCGCCGCACAGAGGAGAGACCCATCTACTTAGTCGACTTAATATATAGTAAGGAATTTTAGAAATTAATAAATTTGAATTTTTTTTTTTTGATATTTTTTTTAGATTTTCTTGAATATATTTTATTTATTTATTTATTTTTTTCTTTTATACAAAATTTTTTATATTTTCTTGTACTACACTTTTTTTATTTCATATTTTTTTTATAGTTACATTAGTCGTTTGTATACATAGTCGTCAGAGCAGCATTGACCCAATCAAGTGATGTCCACTGGCACTCTAAACCGTCTAATTAAATCTTTAACAAAAAATTTCACCTATAGTACCAATAATTATTAAAAAATTGTTCGATTCTAAAAAAACTATCATATTTTTCGAAAAATTTGCTACAATTGATATAATTTTATTCAAAAAAATCTAATTTTATATTTCGCCAGCCCTCAAACTGAAATCTGCCCGTAAAATTATAAAATTGTAGTTTTTTTTTAATAAAACTTTATGAATTTTAAAATTATTTTTGAATAATATGATAGTTTTTGTTTAATCGAACTATTTTTTAATAATTATTGGTACTAAAGGTGACATTTTTTGTTAAAAATTTAATTTGGCGGTTTGGAGTGATAGTCGACATCACTTGATTGGGGCTTTTAGTACAGGTCTGTTATTTTTATTCGCACGGAGAATGCACTTCATTATTTTTTTTCTTGTCAACTTTTATTCTTTTCTGTTGGAGTAACATGAAAAAATAGTTTGAGAAAAGCTTTAAAACATTTTAAAGTCAAATTAAACCAATTTTACATCGAATGCTATAAATTTCAAACTAAATTAAATTTATTTCAAAATTAAATCAATTTGTTAATAATACATTAAATTTTTTCTAAAATTATTTTAATATTATTCACATCAAATTAAATAATCTGTATATGAAATTTACACAGGCTTTCAAATTAAATTAAATATTTTTTATAACATTCAATTTACATCATTTCTTAGAATAATTGATAGTTCGATAATTTTCAAATTAATTTTAAATGTTATTCTAGAACATAATATTGATAAGATTTTCTGTCTAATTATCAATTATTCTTTTAAAATTAAAAAAAATTTAATTTGTTATTAAAAAGTTGATTTAATTTTGAAACTGTATTTAATTTAGTTTGAAATTTATGGAATGTGATGTAAAATTGGTTGAATTTGAATTTAAAATATATAGGCACTAATTCATTTTTTATTTCATTACTGGATTTATTATGAAACCATAAGGAACTTGTAGGTTGTAGATTTTAAAATTTAAAAACAAATCATTTCTATGCCTACAATTTTAAAAATTACCATCTTTTTTATTCTAGCACTGTACGAAATATAAACAAAAATAATAAGCTTATACAATAAAAACATATAAAATTTCTAAACAATTTGTTTTATTTTTAAAATCAAAAATTTATGTATTTAGATACAATATTACAATATTATGGGAGAGCCAATTTTAAATAAAAATCATTTACATAATTATTAATATTATTTTATGTTTTTATTAATTTTACAAATTAAAATTTTGCCCTTTAATATTTGGTGTTTTCAAATAATTTTTAAATACTATACTGATCGAAACTGAATTGCAAACTCTTAACCATTTCTTTTCTTAGTAAAATATTTACATATCTATGATTTGCAGTTATAAGGCAAAATAGATCGATATCATCGCGTCTCTAATTTTATTTTTTAACCATACTTTAACTTAACATTTAAATTACATAATGCCTGTTTCAAAAATATGGTTTGTTAAAAATCCCCGGTTTAATTCGCCGGAATTTTCATCTTCCACTGCATTATTGACAGGAACAATTTCTTCTTCTATTTGAATCTCTTCGATTGAATAATTATTTTCAATTAAAATGTTATGCAGTACCGCACACGAATTTATAATATTTGCTGCTCTCTCATGGGTATATTGAAGATGACCTGAATTTTTGTTAAGGCAACGGAATCTATTTTTTAAAACACCGAAGCACCGCTCAATACCGCTTCTTATTTTAGAGTGTATATTATTGTAATTAATCTGTTGAACTGATGCTGGCCTACGGTATGGAACCATCATATGTGGCTTCAATGCGTATCCGCTGTCACCTTTAATAGTATTTGAAATAATTAGTCAAATATATTTAAAAATTTTAAAAGTAATTATAGTACCAAATAGCCACGTATGATTGTCCTCTTCATTTAACCTTTTCAATTCAGGCAGGATTATGCTGCTATCCCATATATGGGAGTCGTGGGTAGAGCCTGGATACCTTGCATTTATTGACAAAATGCGCAATTGAAAATCACATATCTATAAATAAAAATTGATGTAATTAATTAGGTAAATAATAGCATAAATTATTTAAATTTTATAATTACCACTTGAGTGTTTATTGAGTGGAAACCTTTCCTGTTGACAAATGCATATTCGTCCTTTTTGGGTAAATTTGCTATTGCAATATGTGTGCAGTCAATCAGCCCAACTATGCCGGATACACCATATTTATTAAAAAATAGATCCTTATTAATTTTAGCTGCTTCTAACGTAACTGGAAAGTTTATATGGTTATAGACTAATTCCGTGCCAAGTACTTTGCTTATTTTTGCTATGCTGGATGAAATTTTACTTTGGCTCATCACAGCGAAAGCATCTAAACCAACACGACGCTGGTGGCTTCCACTAGCAAAAAAATTTAGCGCGGCTAATACTTCTAAATGAAGTGGTATTCTTAAAGGATTATCCGTTTCATCAACGAACGGTTGGATGTCATAAATTATTTTATGTACCAAATGTTTCGGGAGGCGATAATTGTCCACAAAACTGTAAAATAAAATTATTTTAAAAATTCTATAATTATTAAATTTAATTAAAGGAAATTAATTTTTGTTTAACTCACCATCGGTCGGATATGTCGAAAGGATCTCAAGTATCTCGCAAATACTCATTGTACCGTTTTGTTTTAACTTTACGGTCATAGTACAAAAATGGAACAATAGAACTCATTTTAATATAATAATATAATTTGGTATATTTCAATAAATACGATAACAAGAAAAAAAATGGAGGTGTGGCCAACACACGACTTTCTTTTACGAACAGAAAATTTTGAGAAATTTTATTTTTTTTATAACTTTTTTTTAAAATTTTTTTTTTTTAATTTTTAAATTTTTTTTTTTAATTTTTTATTTTTTATTTTTATTTGTTTTTAATTTTTGGAAACATTTTGCTTGAAGTAGTTTTTTGTAAACCTTATACTTTTTAAGATATTTGCAAAATAAATTTTCTGGACCAAGGGAGTGGCCACTTCCGGTTGGCCGATTTGGAGTAAAATTCACTGGGACCTTCCAATTTATGAAAAAAGCTTAAATCTGAAGTTTCAGTTCGATTGGTTAAACCATCTGGGCTGTAGAGAGGACACAGACAGACTGACAGACTGACAGACTGACAGACTGACAGACTGACAGACTGACAGACTGACAGACTGACAGACTGACAGACTGACAGACTGACAGACTGACAGACTGACAGACTGACAGACTGACAGACTGACAGACTGACAGACTGACAGACTGACAGACTGACAGACTGACAGACTGACAGACTGACAGACTGACAGACTGACAGACAGACAGACAGACACCATTTCGAAACCCACTTTTTCGGACTCAGGGGACCTCAAAACAAATAAATCTCTAAAAATCTCAAGGTCCAAAATTTTCATGATTACTATACTTTATTTTACTAGAGTAAAAGAAAGTAAAAATTAACTAAGTAAATCCAAAAACCGCACAAGAAACTTATTGAAAACTATATTATATTAAACTAGAAATTAAATTTATAAACCGTTACACAAAAAAAATTATTCAATTAATTCTATTATATTAAACTAAACTCAATATTAAATTTATCAATTAAACACGAACACCATATAAGAAAATTTAAGAAAAAAAATTAATATTTATTAAACTAAATGAAAAGCAAAATTAAACAGAATCCGGTAACCACAAAAAAATATTGAACTACTATTATATTAAAAGAAAAATTATTATATTAAAACCGAAAACCAAACTATTATATTAGTATAAGTATTTTAAAAAGAAAATAAACTAATGAACTTTTTTGTATTAAGCTTTTGAAATTTTCAAAATAATTTTATGACTATACACGATGATAAACACAAGAAAATTAAATGGTCGTTACGTCAATCACAAATAAAAACAAACAAAACAGCATGCTCACTAATACATCAACGTATGAAAATACTATTACGTTCCGGTTATTTACTCCCATACTCCCATTTACACAACAAAATCGCAGTACTGATTTTAAGAAACAACTTTTATTTTAATTTTAAAAAGGCGACAGCGAAAAAAATAATTGTAAAGGAGCGCACGAGTGAACGAGACAAACACAATTTGGTAATCCTGTAAAGAAATAAAATAAATATTAATAAATTTTGATTATATTATAAAACGTTAAATATACAATAACGAAAATAAAAAAATATAAAATCAATTAGGACTAACCTTTGTGTCAGGTAGACGCGAGATGTAGAATTATTACAGTAACAAGTCCAATATGTAACTCTCAAAAATAATTAGAGGCAATAATTAAAGAAGCAACAATGGCCTTTTAATTTTTTCGGACACAGCTGTGTTTTGGAATCTGTTTTTTTGATTAAATAACATCCGTTGACTGTTATCGTTTGATAGGCTCAACGAAAATCGAATTTGTGTTATATTGTTTTCGCACTCAAAGATCGAACAAAGATTCGATTATCGTATAGGCGAATTGTTGTTGTCGGAGTTTGTTTCAAGAATGTTAAAGTGAAATCCATTGTACCATAATAAAATATCAATGGTTACTGCAAGCAATTTTAGGATGGAAGAGGCTTGCTAATTTGAAAAGACCGCTTAAATCGAGCAAGTAAAACTCTATCTCATTTCTCGAAGTTTCGGCCGACAACGGCAACTGTAACTTCATTTTAATTTGAACAATAAATGACCTCGATCACCAACTACTGGTATTCTGTCAGCACCGACTTTATTTTGAATTTATCTTATGGCTATTTAAATTGTTGCACATAAACACTATGCTCGGCAACAATAAAATACATAAATCAAAAACAATATGTAGTTAAAAAAGGAAGCAAAGATAAAAAACACAAACCTCTAAAACTAAGCTACTTATTTTGATATAATGTGGCTTAAAACCTTCGAGAATTGAAACTCTGTCCAATAAGAAATTTCATCAAGAATGTTTCCGTACTTTTAAAGATTATCCCGTATAAATAGACGGACGTTGCGCTTTATAAACATACAGAAGAATGTATGTACATACTATCGTTTCTTTAAGAAGAGTAACATGAAAATCTAAGAATGTATATTTTTCGTTTTTTGATCATACATAGTTCATTATGCTTTAATACTCAATATTTCTAATAAAATCGACTACGAAAACACTTAAACAAAGAGTTTTGTGGCGCCATAATTACTCTTCAACAAAGTGGAAAATCATGTGGGGAAATAGGTCGCATTTATAATATACCAGTAATTTTTTTATTATTTTGATTTTTAAACTTTAATTGATTTAAAAAAAAACTACTGTTTGCCATTGGGTAAATGGCATGACCACATAAATTCAATTTAGAGGTGGCCACCCCTCAACAATTATCTCACTCTGACCAAAATAGCATTTTAAGTGTAATCCAACAGGACCCATTTAGCATAGCAACAGATGCTGCGCGAAATTTCAAAATTAGTAATAAAACCGTTAGCATGATCTGGATAAAAATGGTACATCTCATTACTGACCGGTAGTAAAAGTAAAATTGACCGATGAGCTTAGGTCATTGAGGTTGACGTTTGCGGAGACTCATCGAGATAAAGGTTTCAGCAACGTTTTAATCTCAAACGAAAAAATATTTTAGTCGGATCTTGACGAAAAGCGCCATTTATACCTACCCAGAAACTCAAGGTTTAACGTAAAGTTTGTGCAAACGGCTCAAAAAAGTGATCGATTCAGTTGTGGTATGTGAGGGTGCATTAGGGAGGAGGTATTGGCGAATTATGTAATAACATAGAATAAACAACAATTATCGATGATGTAATGTTACCGTTTATAACTCTTGAATTGGTTCGCTGATCATCCCGGAATTGAACTCTTGGAGTGACCGCCCTACAGCCCCGACCTAAACCCGATTGGGGATGTGTGGGCTAAAATAGTACTATTACCTTGTCGGAACACAGACAATTTCTTACAACAAATTTTTGAGAAGTGCGAGGCACTGCTTGGTGATAATGATTTTGCTTCTGGATAGATCCAAAGAAGACTATCGACAGCTATAGAAAATGAGGGTTAGGACGATACTTTAGTGTATATACATTTTTCTTCTAAATTGGTAATAAATAATTTGGGTGGAATTTTTATAACTTTCTAGTACTGAGCCTTCAGTCTCGCATACCTACACATCTTGAACGCAGCATGTTGAATGGTATTTGCGACGGATGTTGTCCAGGAATATCTTCAATTAGGTAGTTAACACAGGAGTCATTCCAAAGTTTCTTAAAAATGCTTAATATCGCATTTTTAACGCAACAACAGTTCTCGGATTAACTTTTTGTGTTGGAAACAACGTCGTCTCTAGTATCGTTTAAATTACTGTTGGCTTCATTTTTAATATAAAATCTTTAAATTCATCGCTCGTGATTCGTTAGTTTAAATCAAATGATATGGCTGGAGTAGTTTGTATTGTTTGGTTTATTGTATTATTTCGAAAACCACTAAATCTAATTGATTGTATTTTGTAATGCCCTATTGATCGTTCAAGTCAAAGTGATCACTGATTTCACTTAAATTACAAATATAACGTGCTGTCTAAATTGGGGTCGCCTACGCGCGGTGACTTGGATAGACTCTATATTTATTCTCACTGTGCGTGATTTTGGGCGTCAGTCTACCAGCACGATAAGTCGATAAGCAATATGACTCTGGCGGGGTGCAAATAAACAGCACTAAAAGTCACCCCGTGTTTCTAGTTCTTTCTAGAAGGACCGTGCTAACTGTAAAAAAAGACAAAATAGCGTGTCACGAGACCATGCGACAACCGTGACGGGACAAGAAACAATAATAAAGGACTCACAACTCACCTGAAAGCCCCATTGCTAGTTCAATTTCTCTGCAGCGAACTGATGATTTGCTTTTTAGTACTTCCAGGCTTTGCTGCTAGTTCACTGCCAAATTGGAAAGTTCGCGCCAGTAAGCCCTTTTTTGTAATTTTTATTAGGAAATGTGCTTTTGCTCAATAATATGGTCAATATTGCGATTCATGTGAATAGGCCATTAGGGGTATCAATTTTGGAATAATTATATTTAGCACATGAGCTGAAAAGTTTCCTGTAAGGATTCGCACCTGAGATTTTTCGGAAACCTCAAAATAAGCGTTTGTTTCGGCTATTACTTCATCGTTCGACGCAAATTTCTTTTCCTTCAGCCATCTTTTCAGTTTTGGAAACAGAAAATAGTCGCTAGGTGTCAAATCCGTAGAATATGTTGGATGGGTAAGCAATTCGAAGTTGTAATTGATTCAATTTTGCCATCACTATTGTTCCCTTGTGAGCATTGTATTGAAGAAAGAGAATTTTGTTTCCTCGCCAAATGTGTTCGTTTTACCTTGATTGCATCGTTCAATTGGTCATCGGCAGTTTTTCTAGAGTGTTGATGAGAAATATTCCATGTGTGTCCTAAAAAAGAGAGACCATAACCTTTCCAGCTGATTGTTCTGGCTTTTGTCGCTTTAGTCGGCTTTGACCAAATTCCGTGTGTATAGTGATGAATCCATGTTTAATGAACTGTTATTAATCGACATTGACTTGCTTTGACATGTCCAAATATTGCTGTGAAGTGGTTACACTTTCACTTTTTTGATCGATATTGAGCGAACGCAATGCGGCACCCATCTTGTTTTAAGATTTTCATTGAAATATTTACGATGTCAACAATCTCAACTTCTGTTTACGATCACTCAATACAATATCATGGGATTTTTCAATTATTTCTCCAGAGAACCAAAAATGGGTAGTGTCATAGGATGGCGTAGACTAGCCCAAAGTTAGATCCGTTCAAATAAAGGCAATGAATTGAACCACGAATTTGAAATTTATCCATTCTTCACAAAATGAAGAATACGTCAATTTGGTTCTGGTAAAATTGAAGCTGAATGACGGATCGACTTGAAAATTTTAGTGGCGGCTTATAAATGATTCTATTTTCTAAACTTAATAATGATAACTCATTACAGCGCCAAAAAGTATATTTGGTAAGAATTAATGGAATGGGTACGAAGGGCCGAATTTCAAAGGGCCGAATGTCGAAGGGCCAAATGTCGAAGGGCCGAATGTCGAAGGGCCGAATGGGTCGTAGGGCCGAATGTGTCGAAGGGCCGAATGTCGAAGGGCCAAATGTGTCGAAGGGCCGGTAGTGTCAAAGGGCCGAATATCGAAGGGCCGAATGGATCGAAGGGCCGAATGGGTCGAAGGGCCGAATGGGTCGAAGGGCCGAATTTTTTTTTTTGTTTTGTTTTTAGAAACATAATTTTTAAAATTTCTTGTTTTAAGGAATATTTGGTAATTTTTTTTTGTCAAATATAAATTAATTTCTTATGAATTTATGTATTTTATTATATTTAATCTATGGATATTCTACCGACAAAAATATTGCATTAATTGAGGTTGTTTATATTTTGCGTTCCTTTTGGTATTATCAAGCGAAAAAATATTTGTACATAATAGGTATTTTACCAAAACCAAGTCTTATTATATCAATATAAATGGAATATATATGTAGGTATACACATATGTATTACTTTTGTAGTATAACCCGCTCGTATATAATAACAAAAGGCGAAGGTTATTTTTTTCAAATATGCGTACCAAATGTAAATTGATTTTAAATAAGAAAAAAGAATTTTGTCATAAAATCACAGACAAATTACTTTAGTAAATAGACATATCATAGACAAATTACTAAAGTAATTTGTCTATGACGATTCTTTAAATTCTAACTAGACAACGGTAAGACACAACACTAATAGGCATCCCAGCACTAGCCAGCTTCCAAATGGTTCCATATAAATTCAATATAATTTTAAATATTTTAGAGTCTATCTCCTAAGACCTTAGAGAGCCGGAAATGATTCTTTATGTTTTGAGTTGGTAATGATACGGGTCAACTCTGATAAACATAAGAGCACCAGCCGTTCATTGTAATTTGCACAATCCGCCAGCTTCCAAATATTTCCATATAAATTCATTATAATTTTCAATATTTTATAGTCTATCTTCTAAGATCTTAGAGGGCCGGAAATGATTCTTTATGTTTTGAGTTGGCAATGATATGGGTCAACTCGATTATAAACGATTATTATAATGAATTACTATTCCTTGATAGACTATCTGCATCACCGTGCACTCTACCTTACCTGTGTTCGATGTTGAAATTGAAGTTCTGCAGTCGTTCTACCCATCGCGCCACCTGTCCCTCTGGTTCTTTAAACTGCATCAGCCATTTTAAAGCCGCGTGGTCCGTTTTAATTAAAAATTGTTCTCTACACAGGTATTTGTGGAAATGTATAACGCATTCCACAACGGGTAGTAATTCTCGTCGAGTTACACAATAATTTCTTTCTGACCTGGATATGATTCTGCTGAATAAGCAAATCACTCGTTCTTCCGCTTCAAATTGTTGAGACAAAACGCCTCCAACACCCACATTGCTGGCATCCGTGTCCAAAATGAATCTTTGACCTAGCCGAGGATATGCCAGTATCGGTGTTTGGCATACTGCTCGTTTTAGCCGCTCGAATGGCGTTTGGCAGGCTTCGGTCCACTGGAAAGGCTGGCTTATCTCGGTTAGTTTGTGCAGGCTGGCAACTATACACGAAAAGTTTGCGACAAAGCTCTGGTGGTATCTGCAGAGCCTCAGGAAACTTTTAGCTTCATGCACATTCCTCGGCACTGGCCAACTTCGTACTGCTTCTATTTTTTCTGGATCGGTGCGAATTCGTTTCTCCAATACGATATGCTCCAAGTACTCCATTTAGTTCTTGAAGAGTGCACACTTGTCCGAACTCACTTTTATTTTCGCAGCCGCGATACATCGTAATACCTCGAAAATGCTGTTTTCTCTCAGTCCTCTTCTTGAATCGCAACTTGCCAATATCAACTTTTCAAGTCCAGGGTGCTGAATAACGTTGATTCTGACAGTGTGTCTAGTATATCATCTATCCTGGATAATGGGTAGCTGTTCTTCTTCGTGCCATAATTTAGTTTGCGGTAATCTATGCGAAACCTCATTGAACTGTCTTTATTTTGCACTAGAACTACCGGTGAACTCCATGGACTGTTGGACGGTTCAATGATTTTATCCCGGCACATCTGTAGTATTATTCGGGCCACCTCCTCTTGTTTAGCCAATGGCAGTCTTCTGGGTGCCTGTCGAATTTGTGGTGTACTTCTGGTTTTGATTGATTGAATTCCAATGTATTCATTTATAATGTTAGCCACAATGAACTTATGATGAAAATGGATGCTTCTTGTCTTTACGGCAATATCGCACTCTCCTTGGACGGCTATGCTCTCTCCGTTAGCTGCTTTCAGTCGATATCGAATTCTCTCGTTACTATGTCTGGTCTTATCACAGATTTTGATGCGCCGGTGTCAAAAGCCGAGATCAAGTGTAATTTGAACGCAAAAAAAGCTCCAGGATATGATTTAAATACTGGACAAGTCGTAAAATCCATTCCCGAGAAGGGACTACGAAAATTGGTTCAAATTATCAATGCTGCCTTCAGACTAAAATATGTCCCACGACAATGGAAGGTTGCTGAAGTAATTATGATCCCCAAACCAGGCAAACCAGCGAACGATAAAAAGTCGTACAGACCGATTTCACTACTTCCTGTAATTTCAAAATTATTTGAAAAATTACTGCTCAATAGGCTCAAGCCAATAATAGAAGAGAGAAATTTACATTACACCACACCATTTAGGATTTAGAGAAAATCACTCTACGATAGAACAAGTTCACAGAATAATGGATATAATCGAAGACGCACTTGAGAATAAGAAGATATGCTCCAGCATCTTCTTAGATGTAGCACAAGCTTTCGACAAAGTTTGGCACCATGGACTTGAATTTAAATTGCATCGAGATCTACCTAAGCAATTCTATCAAATTCTTAAATCTTATATCGCAGACCGACATTTCCGTGTAAAATATAACCGAGAGTACTCTGAACTAAAGAGAATATCAGCAGGCACAGGCATACCACAGGGTAGCTTACTGGGTCCTATATTGTACATCCTGTACACCAGAGAAATGCCAAATGCAGAAGGTGCCTCCATAGCAACATTTGCAGACGATACAGCTATTCTGGCGACTGGAAAGTGTATATCAGAAGCAACGACCAAACTTCAAAAAGCAACCGACACAGTGAGTAGTTGGACAAAGAAATGGCGCATTAGCCTAAACGAAGCAAAGTCGGTTCACGTAAACTTCACAAACCAGAAAGTTAACTGGATTCCAGTGAAACTTAATTCAAGGCCGGTTCCAAATGCAAATACAGCCAAATACCTCAGCATGACTCTCTATTGCAAGCTTAGATGGAAAGAGCATGTTAAAAAGAAAAAAGAAGAATTGAACATCAAATATAGGAAAATGTATTGGCTAATAGGTAGAAACTCTGAGCTTACAATACATAACAAATTGCTATTATATCAGCAAATACTTAAACCAGTATGGACCTACGGTATTCAACTTTGGGGTTGTACCAAGAAGACAAATGTACAAATGATTCAATGTTTTCAAAACAAAGTGCTACGTGGCATTATAAACGCACCATGGTACATTAGAAATGATAACCTCCATAGGGACTTAAACATGGAATATGTAAGTGAAGAAATACAAAATCATGCGAAGAAACACATTCAGCGGATATCTCGGCATCAAAATGCAGACATACGAAGTTTGTTGGATACCACCAATGCAGTAAAAAGAATTCAAAGGCAGAAACCTTTGGAATTGGGCAGTTGTATTTAATTAGGATAGAGAAAAATAATTACTATGTAAATTCAAACGGGAGTAACCATTGGGCTACTGCCCGTCAAATGTGAATCTTCATTTAAGAAAGATAAATTACTAAATGATTTGTAAATCAGTTGTAATATTAAATAAAGGAAAAAAAAATAGTGTACTGACATTTTTATAGCATACTGACAAAATTTACTGAAAAATATATGAAGCGAAGTATATTTTTTCAGTACTGGAAAAATATTTCAATTTTTCAATGCAATTTTTCAAAAAAATTAAAAACAAAGACCATTTTTTTATTCAGTTAAAAATACTCTCAGTAAATATTTCGTAATGGAAATCAGGCTTCATACTGTAGAACTACTCCAGAAATAACTATCATCGAATCCATACGTAGTTTACTCGTATCAATCAACACAAAAACTGATTCGTAACTGAACGTATCCACCTGCTTTTGCAACATGACCAACTACTAATCGAACACAATTCGGTGTATGTACATATATGCCACCGGCGTTTTACCGGCAAATTTGATAACTAAAGTGATAGAATAAATTGCTGCATTTTGCAAGACATTTAAAACGATGTAAAGCACAATAAAATTCGACTGGACAAATGACTGTTCACTTCTCCGTGGTGAATTCCTCCTCAAACCCTTAGCCATCTCCTTCTACATGGGACTTGTATATCTGCCACCAGCAACATAAGGTATTTCTGCTACCAGACCTAACATCATTGCATAAATCAAGCATACAATTATTGCATTCTTCAACACCTTTATGATACACAGCACAGTTATATTCACCTCACCGTGATGAATTTTTACAAGCCTGGTGAATAATATTGAAATGCTCGTAGTCTCTCTAGAACATGTCTTTACAAAACTCATTTCAAGTTATATTCGAACGGGAAAAAATTGATTTTCGCCTCACGTGGTGAATATTTATAGGGGTGGTAACAAAGTTGTCGATTTTTTCGTCAAGATGGTTACAACAGTACCAGTCCAAGTGAATAATTATGTGTGTGGTGAATAATGTTACCGTTTGATCATCATTCTTGCCGTTTGATCTGACCCGTATCAGAGGTGCTATTCTTGAACCATTAATGCGTAATGCTTATTTCGTAATAGTAATGGTGAAATCATAAATTATGTGGTTTTCCTGTTGCAACAAAAAACAGATTCGGAGTCGAATCCGAGTTGAAAAATGACAGTTTTTTGACGTTTTAACTGGAACAGCCAAAAATCCGGATTCTGCGATTTTTTGTTTTTTATATGGTTGTGTGAATATACGTATTAATTGTCAAATTCTATTTTTATAATTAGATTGTTAATACTGATGAATTTTGCCGTAAATTAATAAATAATTTATTGTAATCATGTTATTTGTTGTATTATTTGTTAATTATTTTACTGTTTTATAAATATATTTTTCCGCAAATTTATTTTGATGTTTAAATGACATTTCGATGACATTTAAATGTAATTGTGTTAGTAATCGCTCCGAAAAATTTTACCGAGCGACGAATGACAGCTGCTGTCACTTGGGTTTCGCTCCGAATCTGTTTTTTGTAGCAACAGGAAAACGACATTAGTATTATTGAAACTATTACGGAAATAACGAAGAGAGGAATAAAGAAATAATAAAATCATAGATTTAGATAAGAAATAAAGTTTTTTCCCATATATAATGTTCTGTTTCAAGCGCAGACAGTTGGAGAAAGATGGATATATGGTATGTATATATGGGTTCTTACGAATATTATATAGTTACACTTTCTTTATGTAAACAAACCATTTAGTTTTTATTGTTGTTAAAAAGTGGTTATGCGTAGCTTCGTGAAAATTAAAAATTATCAAATAAAACAAAACAACTAGAAAAATAAATATAATTAATTATTATTTGTGATAAACTATTTTTTTTTTTATTTAAAATAAATTTTATTTATTTATTTAATTATTTTATGTAATTACAATCTAGTCTCCTGGACTAATGAGCAATTTGTTTCTGACTTAATTTACTAACTTAAATTAATACCAAGGTGCATCAACGATGTTCCTTAATACCAAATTCTGAAATCTTTGGATGATATTTACGTTGCTCTGTTTGGTACAACCCCAAAGCTGAATACAATAAGTCCAAATCGGTTTCAATATTTGCTTATAAAGTAGAAGCTTGTTGTATGTTGATAAAGAAGAGTTCCTTCTCATCAGCCAATACATTTTTCTGTATTTTAGTCTTAATTCTTCACTTTTCTTCTTGACGTGTGCTTTCCAGGGTCATGCCGAGATACTTATCTGTGTTCGCATGCGGTATTATTTCCCGATTTATGGTAATCGGAATATGTTCGAATCGTCTGTTTGTAAAGTTGATGTGAACTGATTTAGCTTCATTTAGTTTTATTCCCCATATTTTTGTCCATTTATATATATGAGTTATAGCTGATTGTAACTTCTATGTTGATTCTTCGTTGCTTTTTCCAACAGCTAAGATCACCGTATCATCTGCAAAAGTTGCCACTGTGTTGTTTTCTAATGTAGGAAGATCATAAGTATATAGTAGGTATAAAACCGGCCCTAATACACTGCCCTGTGGAACTCCTGCATTGATTTCTTTCAATTCAGAAAATGTATCATCTAACTTAATCCTGAAGAACCTATCTTTCAAGTAAGATTCCAGGATCTTAGCAAATTGCATTGGTAGAAGATTCCTTAACTTGTGGTGAAGTGCTTCATGCCACACCCTATCAAACGCTTGTGGAACGTCTAGAAATACTGTTGAACAAACTATTTTCTCCTCTAATGCTTTCTCAATTATACTAGTTATTCTGTGTACTTGATCAATTGTTGAGTGTTGGTTGCGAAAACCGAACTGATGATTTGGGATCAAGTTTTTACTCTCGATTATCGGATTTAATCTTTTTACCAGAAGCTTCGCAAAGAGTTTGGACATGACTGGCAATAGCGAAATTGGCCTATAAGACGATGTTATGTGTGGTGGTTTCCAAGGTTTTGGGATCATAATTACTTCTGCAATTTTCCATAAGCTTGGTACACATTTGATTCTAAATGCTGCATTTATAAGATTGGTGAGTTTCACCAAAGCTTTCCTTGGCAAGTTCTTTTAAGATTTCTGCAGTAATAAGATCGTACCAAAGAGCTTTTTTCGGATTCATGTTAGCTTTTATCTCACGCATGACTTCTTTTGGTGTTGTGGGTACGATTTCTTTAC
The DNA here is from genome assembly GCA_958295665.1 of Tipula vernalis. Classification (NCBI taxonomy): domain Eukaryota; kingdom Metazoa; phylum Arthropoda; class Insecta; order Diptera; family Tipulidae; genus Tipula; species Tipula vernalis. Next base: position 205,666,852 of record OY282559.1, on the reverse strand, counting down.
TTTCTTGCACAGCTAGTTCAGTTATTATCTCGGCTTCCAGCGTTTGGTCTTCATGTGGCTGGAATATTTTTTCGAGGTGTTCAGCAAATTCTCGAGCTTTGCCTTCATTATTTCTAGCCCATTTCTCACCTGCTATTTTTATTGGGGGAATCTGAATTATTGGTCTTTGGATTCTTTTAGTTGCTTTCCAAAGAGAATAATCAGTACTGTTATCATTAGTTAATTTTCTTAAATAGTTGCTGATTGATTCATCTTTCAATTCTCTGATCTCTCTTCTTAATTGTTGAGTGAGATTGTTCAAATGAGTTTTATCTTGGGGAGCCATTGTTTGTTGCCATACTCTTCTCGCTCTTCGCTTTCGTCTAATTGTTCTTCAGTCTTTAGTGGAACCATTAAGTTAATCTTTTCTCCTAGCAATAGCCTAAAGCATGCCCAATTAGTGTAATTATTTACTAGGAATGGGATTCCTTCGTTCTTAATGATTTTTTCACTTAACGTTAGAAGTATTGGTGAATGTTCAGAGTTTAAGTCATGGCTTTCATCTACTTGCACATAATTTACAGATATGTTCTTTATTATAAAGAAATCTATCAGATCTGGTACTTTGTTTGGATCAGTTGGCCAGTAGGTCGGTTTTCAAGTTGAGAGGGCTTCACAACTGCATTTTCTGATAGCTTTTAGGAGTTCTTTACCCTTAGTCGTTGTTAATCTGGATCCCCAGTGGACATTTTTTGCGTTAAAGTCTCCTCCAAGTACAAATCGTTTTCCTAATTTACTGAGGAACTTGAGATAATCTTTTTCTTTCATTGAGTGCTTCGGTGAGCAGTAAATACTAGCAATACAAATAGAACTACTTTTGGATTTGACAATAACAGCAGTTGCTTGTATTTCTTCCGTTTCATATTTTAACTCCTCATAGTGATGAATACTATTTCTAATTATAACAGCACTACCTCCTTTAGCAGTGTTTCCAGGGTGAATAGTGTGATATATTTGATAATTTTTAAATATAATGATTGATTGTCTAGTGAAGTGTGTTTCCTCGATGAGACATACATCGATTTTTTCTGTGTCCAGGATCACTTGCAGTTCTTGTTGATGTTACATCAGTCCATTGGCATTCCAACATAAGATTCTAAGATAATTGACCATTTTTCTGTTTCATTTTTCAGGGATGGCTCCCTTAGTGCTGAACTCTAGTTTCTGTATTCGGTCATCAAATGTATTTAGTATGCTTAAAATTAATTTAAGTGTTTGGACTTATATCGTCATTTTGAGCAGTTTTTCCTGAATTTCCGTTGCTCATCATTACTTGAGCAAAAGTCATTTTACAAAATTGTCCTTGAGTAGTTCCCGACCCTCTACGATTTACTTTGGGTTGGTTCATCTTAACCGCTTGCTTCCTGAATAAACTTGGATTTTTAGCAATCACGTTCTTATTTTTGATGTTTTGCAGTTTTATAGCAACGCTGCATCCTCTGTAGTTAGCCGGATGGTTTTCGCCACAGTGAACGCATTTAGGTTGAACATTTTGGGCTTTTACACAATCTTTGGTATGATGTTTACCTAAATATTTGACACACCTGGGTTCCCTGTTGCAATATTTTTGTGTTTGTCCATAGGCTTGACATTGTTTACATTGTGGTATAAGCTTAGATCTTCTTAGAGGCTGAATAACCACTTTGCACCCTAAGATCTACTTAATTTGATAAATTTTTTCGATATCTTCAACAGTATCGAAGGTCAACATAAACATGTTGAGAGGTACTTTGCCTCTTTGTTTTAACTTAATCGATGCTTCAGTCGCCATAAATCCTTTTGGTTTACACGTAGAGTGTAAGTATTTAGCCATGACCCTAATTAGTCTGGTTTGTTTATCTTCAAACGTGCGCTAAACACGTTTTTCTTCATTTAACATTTTTGTCATTTTTTGTCTGTATGTTTCAGCATCTTCTAAGTTTATTTTGACGGTATTTCACCATTCGTCACCTTTGCATTAAGCCAATCAGTAGTAGTTGTTGCTTTTACTTTCTCATAGAGTACATCGTAGTCTTTGACTTCATCTATTACTATTGGTGGTGGTGGAGGTATTTTTTTTTTGGTTGTATCTGGATAATATTTGGAACATCATCCTTTAATTGTGATGGGGAGGGCGTATTATTCCGTCTCCTTTTTTTCTCCCACCTTTAACTCTAATCCACTCAGTTTCTCGAGCTAGTTCTTCTTCATCCGTATGATACTCTTGTGGAGTTGTATTCTGGTTAGGAGTAGAACCAATGTCCTCCTTTGGCTTAAGAGCTTTAACTTCGTTTTCAAGCGTCTTCATACACTCCTGCATCCATGCAATTGTAACATTCAGTTGCTTATTTATATTAGTTGCTTGTTGCTTGTTTATATTGTTGGCTTCATCTAATGCATTATTAGCTTTAGACAATTCATTGTGAAGGTTTTCTACGTTTGTAGAACGAGTGTTGTGGCTGCTGGCCCCAATGGAGGGACTATCGCCTCTTATCGGAGAATACGACACTTTGTTACTCCTCTGGAAGGGATGTGAATTATCCTTTTCTGTTTCACTCAATTGAGCTTGTTTATTCACCAACATGTCTTGGGATTGGTTAAAATAATTGTAGTTTAGCAATGGCTGGTCTCCCCCGGAATCCATGAGACCGACCTCCGAAGAGGGTGGATTTACCTGAGCAACAGTTGTACCACCTGGGGTATTAGTTTCCACATTTATTCCGCTCATTGCTCATTTATAGTGTACTGCACTCGCCTCTAGTATTTCGCCGATGCTTCACATCGTTGCCCGGGTGTTACCACGTGGAGGTATACTAGACACATTTGGTGGTTTCTACATAGTTGCAGCGTTGGAATATAAACCATGAGATACATGGCTATAGACGGTCAACCCTTACCCTATTGAGACGCACCCAACACCCGTGATAAACTATTAAAAATCAAAAATTATGAAAAATCAAGTGTATAATCAGACCGTAACAAATTACCTGGGATTTCTTTTCATCGATAAGTTTTATTCTAGTTCATATATAACGAAATTAAAATTGTGATGTAAATATTGTAATTTGTGATAAAAAAAGTATACTTTAATTTAAGTTTATCAAAAAATAAATGTTGTTGTTGTTATGGATCTTGTGATTTGATTACAATTATTTTTACCAGTTCCGCATTAAAAGTGTAAAATAATGCCGCGTTTTTAGAAAAGTTATTTTTAATAATAAAATTATTTTTATTAAAAATGTTGAATTTAAAAATAATTATAAGTATATTTCCATCTAAAATAAAAATGTTTTTTAAACTTTAATCGTTTTATTTTAAGCAACCCACTTTATTAATATATTTTAGTCTTTCGTCATTAGGGTTAAACTGGCGGTGAAAAACATAGGCAGATTTATCGATAATGCAGTATTATTTTGTTATAAATTACTTAAGTAAATATACATAGGGTAACACGTTTTCTAAATAAAAATGTTGTACATCATGCAATATAACAAAAGGAAAAAGACAAAATTGTACATTCTTTTGTAAGCCTTGCTACGTGCAAGATAGAATAAAAACGATACTAATAAAACATGTGCTATTTTAATTAAATACTTATGAGTTTGATATTTATTTACCTACGGTTACAACAGTTTGGCGACGAGAGGGATTATAAAAATTAATAAAATGCTTGATCGAATTCACAAATCGATGGGAATTGAATATTTCAACGCAAAAATCATCAGATTTTCAAGACGGATTCTACAATTAGAGGACATCTTTAAATTGTGCAAAGTGGAAAATGAAGAAAATAAAATTGTGTACTTACTTCATTATATTGGAATAAAAAATGATGATATGCTTTGTGATAAAGTTGCACCGGAAAGCATAAACGAGAAAAAATACGAGGACATCAAAAATATCTTACAAGGTCATTTTGAAGTGAAAAAGAACGAAATAGTGGAAATCTACAAATTTATGAAAAGAAAGCAGAACGAAAACGAGAACGTCGAAAATTTTGTTCAAGATTTGAGAAGTTTGTCGACATTTTTCTGTTTCTGCGAATATTTACACATAGCAATCAGGAACCAAGTTGTGACGACCTAACCTTACAAAATGCAATAAAAATTGCAACGGCGATAGAACTTTCTAGACGTGGAGGGGATCAACTATACAAAAAAATTACCGATGAAGTTTCACATATCCAACATACAAATAAGGTAAAAAAGCATGGTTACACAAATGTCAATAATAGGTTAAGTAATTATACCCTCTAAACAAAAAAAGCGATTCGGAAATAACGATACTATTGCGATATGAGAACGATACATTTTTTTATATATCACACCATGCACTTTCTTATTTGTATTTCTACTCCCATAGAATCAACGAAAATAAAAATTGTATATTGCATTCTCTTACTTGCCATTTCAATTCAAGTTTAACCTAAAACAAAAGCGGACGGCGATATTTGTGTAAAAAGAAACTAAAATCATTAGGAAATATTTGGTGTTGTGAGTTTCACAAAGTAATTATATATTTCTTTTACAATTTATTTAAACCATTTTTGTTTATTAATTTAATCCTTTTATACTAATTGTTTATTTTTTAAGGTGTGAACAAATTTTACTACTGCCGATTGAATTGAGGAGCGAAGTGTAATGTAATTAAACCGTCATATAAAAAAGTAAATTTTATATTTTATATATAATGTAATAATTATTATAATATAATACTTCAAATAAATAAAAAAAAATTAATTGTATTATAAAACTGGCTTTTTATTTTTGCTAATCCAATATAAATACTATCGTAACCAACACGAAAAATACGATACGTATACGATATGAAAAGTAAGCGTCGTAAACGTATCGTAAAAATCTTTTTATTTACGTTACGTAAAAAATTCTAATTATCATGGGACGTTGGATTCGTAAACATATCGATTTTGAATCGCAAAAACGATTCGGAAACGATATTTTGTATGAACTACATACATCATTTTCGTATCGTAAACGAATCGCTTTGTTTAGTGGGTAGTAATTTTGTAATGCCAATAATAGGTTAAGTAATTGTAGTAATGGTACCCATAGAATGTCACATGGTTCAAACAGTAGGTCTACTAGTTAGATGTTTCCGTTGTGGCTTTTCAAACCAATTGGCAAATAAATGTAAAATATATAACAGCAAAGTTTAATTTTTGTAGAAAGGTTGGTCACTTGGAATCAGTCTGTTTTACAAAAAATCATAATAAAATTCAATCAAATACGAGTAAAGGCCAATTTTCTTGAAGAAGTACCATGTGACAATACTAAAATTTATGAAGAATATATGGGAAACATTTTAGCTATTAATGATTTTAAGAATGATAGTAAATTTTTTATCAAATTGCATATAAATCAAATTGCATTCAAAATTTTAAAATGAAAATAGATAGTGGTTCACCAGTTTCATTAATTAGTATATCTGATACAGAAAAATATTTTCGAATAATTAATTTAGAAACTACCGATCGTGTTTTTAAATAATTTTTTGGTAATCAAATTCCATGTGAAGGTAAAATTAAGGTTTATGTATTTTTTGCAAATAGAAGTTATGTATGGTATCTCTATGTAGTGGATTCAGATCGTCATCCAATATTGGGTCGAGAATTGTTGAAGGAAATTGAAGTTAACTGGAGTGTATATCTGAACAGCTCGAAGGGGTTAGTAAATCAAATACCATCCAATTGTGTAAAATCAAATAACGTTAACGAAATTTTAGAAAAATACAAAGAAGTTTTCAATACTAACCCAGGTAAAATTAAAGAATTTGAAGCACGAATTAACATTAAGTAGTATACTACACCTACATTCAAAAAAGCTAGACCAATTCTGTTTGCAATAAAAAAATTAGGGCGTTATTTTACTTTACGTATACATCGGGAAAATCAGGTAAGGAGTATGTATTTTGAATGTAGGATTGTGCATTTGTAGTTTTTAGGAGGGGGAAGCCAAATTTTCCCAGAAAATTACCTCATTTTCCGGGAAAATTTTCAATTTTTTTATTTATTTATTTTTTTTTTTCAAAATAAGGTAAGATGCAAATTTTTTGATAATTTTCACGTTAGGATTGTGTATTAATTAATAATATTTGCTTCGTCAACCTTGCAGACACAGATCAAAGAGTTTTTATTGCTTCATATGATAGTACCACAATTGTTAAAATATTAAAAAAAAAACTTTTTCCAAACATTTCTTATACCAGCAAAGATTAATATTTTCAAGATTTTTATTAATAATAATTGCTTCGTCAACCTTGCAGATACAGATCAAAGAGTTTTTTTTCGCCCTTATCGCTTCTTCTGATTGTAACACAAATGTTAAAAAAAACACTTGTAAATATAACAATTTATTTAATGTAATTTCAATTCGTTGTATACCGTAGAGGATGGGGGCTCCCCCAAACTCCCGATTATTCTTCCTGTTTCAAATTTTATTTATAATTTGAAACTAAGTAAAAAAAAAAGTGGAAAAATTTCAGAATTTTCCTGGAAAAATTGCAACATTTTCCCGGAAAAATTACTTGCACTGTCGAAAAATTGTTAAGATACAATCCTAATATCAAAATGTTTATAAAAATTGCACATTTTTACGTGTTTTGAATAAAAATATCCCCACAATTTTTTCAACTGAAAAGTGAAAATTTTCCCGGAAAATGAGATAATTTTCCGGTGAAATTTTGCTTCCGCCTCCTAAAAACTATAGATGTACAATCCTACATTCAAAAATTTCCAAAATATATACTCCTTATCTGATTTTACCGATGTATACCTAAAGTAAACTTTAGCCAAAATTAGTTGAAGTAGAATTAGAAAGAATGGTTAAAGAGGGCATACTTGAAAAAGTTAATACGAGCGAGTAGGCAACACCTATCGCTCCCGTTCAGAAACCTAACGGTAAAATACGCATAAATATTATAAAGTAACAATAAATCCACACATAATAATCAATCAACATCCATTACCAACGGTCGACGAATTATTTGCAAATATAGCCAGCCGGGGGTGGAAAATTTACAAACATCGATTTTGCGCAAGCTTATTTACAATTACAAGTACACGATGATGATCGAAAGTTACTCCCATTGAACACACATTTGGGATTGTACCGTCCAACAAGATTGACGTACGGAATTTCTTCAGTACCAACTATATGGCTATGCCACATATCACATTTCCTACCAGATATCCCAGGAGTGACATTTTTCTTGAAGACTGGAAGAAGTGCAACTAAGATTGCGTAAATACAACATGAAAATCAATAAAGAAAAATGCGAATTTTTTGCTGATAAAATTGAGTATTGCGGTTATATAATAGATCGTCATGGAATACATAAAATGACGGATAAGATCGAAGCAGTAGTGAACATGCCTAATCCAAAGGGTAAAGATCAAATTCGAGCCTTTTTTGGGTTAGTAAACTATTATGGTCGATTTTTACCAAATTTGAGTACAATATTATATCCAATAAACAACTTACAACGAGTGTAAAAAATATTTTGCAAAGGTAAAAGATTAATCAAATCAGAACAAGTTCTTTGTCACTACGATCCAAAATTACAACTATTACTGGCAACAGATGCATCTCCCTACGATGTTGGTGCAGTGTTGAGTCACAGATTTAAAGAAGGTGAAAGACCAATATAATACGCGAGTCAAACATTAACTGGAACTCAGCAGAAGTAAACACATTTAGACAAGGAAGCTTATGCAATTATATTTGGTATCCAACAATTCTATAAATATTTATACGGAAGACAATTAACGTTAAAAATAGATAACGCAGCTTTACAACACATATTTTCACCAAGAAAGGTATACCTACCTTAACAGCTACTAGATTACAGCACTATGCAATTTTTTTAAATTCATTTGATTATAAAATTCGATTGAAATTTACGAAACAACATACAAACGCAGATTGTATGTCTAGATTACCATTACCTCATACCAGTAACTACAATATCGATGAAATCGATGTATTACCAACGGAGTTGAACTTGGTACCACCCAATCAGTCATTTTACACAGAGAGTAATCAAGAATTATCAAGTAACAAAAATTATCACAAAAATAGAAATATCTATTTAATAGTGAAATAAAAATAGAAAAAATTGTTTTTCTATTTATATTATTTAAAAGTGATAAAAGCCGCAAAAAGCAAAAAAGTGAAAATGGACAAATACCATCTTTACAATATATAGAGAGTAATCACTATGGTTCTTTTGTTTTAAAGTTTTTACACTCATTAATTAATTAGATAAGAAGGTTAAGTAACTACCTATTTCTTACACGATACACTTTTTCACTATAGCTTCTTATTGCCCAAAAAAAAAAAAATTTATTACTGTCCACTGGCTTTGTTCATATTTCCGGTAGTATTGTTTTTTTGTTTTACAGTTTATTTAATGTCACCTGATTGTCAAACAATAACGGACAAAAAAAAATCACCCAATTGCATTGTATAACACCTGGTAATCACTTATAGGTTATTTATTTTTTTTTTTCTATAATTCGTAATCACAGTTTGTATTATCACTGCTAATCTTTCACTTTTTAAAGATTAAATCAACCAGCGTTACTAATTTTTTTTACAATTTGTATACCCATCTGGTCTTACTATTTTGTTTTAATTTTTTTTTTCAATTCAATAGCACAGCTTATCGCTATTATCACTCTTCATCATCCAAAAACATACTGTCCAGCAAAATTTTTATTTTTCCTCCATCTCAAACCTCACCATTACCTTCAACATATTTTTATTTTTCTCGTCATATCTCTCAATTCTCAACACCAAAAATCTGCATCAACCTCATTACTTTTCCCCTAATCATTTTCTAAAGATCATTTCTTTTAATATTCCATCATCATCGAACTCAATTTAACATTTCCCCTTAACATTTGTCCATCAGTCATAAATGTCATACAAACAAGACAAATAAATTATATAACTCATACATTTATGTGTGGTGTACAAATTAATAGCTAACTCAGAACAAAACATTTATTGTGTACTAATACCTAGTCGTCTCTATATAATTACAATTTACCACTATAATCCATTCAGTAAATTTAATACTATAATAATTAATAATTACTGAATGAATGACAGCAATTTCAATAATGGAATCTAAGCTTTTAATTTGGATGTCCGTATTCACTTAAGAATGGCCCACAGTATTCACAATAGGAACACAACACACAAACAATTTATGAATTGATCCGATTGTTGATTTATGCAGGGGCATCGAACCAGCGGTCATTATTCGTTAAATATGGTGAAAGATTGTACGTCATGTCAGGAATCGCGAACGTTACCAATTAAAGTTCCAATACATAAATGGGAAAATGCTTCGGAACCTTTCGAAAGGATTCACATTGATTACGCCGGACCTTCCTTGGGTAAATATGTATTCTTCATTGTTGATGCTTACTCAAAGTTGATTGAGGTTAGAATTACAAAGAATATTACAGCGGAAACTACAATGAAGTTTTGGCAATATTTGGATTACCTGATGTAGTTTACAAAATTTTTTAAAATATAACGGAATTCAACATAAAATGAGAGCACCATACCATCCATCTACAAATGGGCAAGCAGAAAGGTACGTCCGAACAATTAAAACTAAATTAAAAATGTTAAGCTACGATGCAGATTTACAGACGAGTTTGCAAAAAATACTTCTAGCGTATAGGAAAACCGTGCATCTAGTTACAAGTAAAGCTCCTTCAATGTTAGTATTCGGAAGACAGATTAAGGCCAGATAAGATTTGATAGTTCCTACTATTTCTAGAGACAAGTTGGATGATAATCATGAAAAAGCTACCGATTTATTAAAAACTAAATTTAGTATTTACGATAGAGTTGCAGTTAGGGATTACTCGTACATGGCACAAAATAAATGGAAATTTAGAAATGTTATAGAAAAGTTGGGTCTTATTCATTATTTTGTTAAACTAGATGATGGAAGAGTTTGGAAACGCCATGTAAATCAAATGAGAAAAGTAAATGATAATGTCGGTAAAAATATTAGTAAACCATTCGAAATTTATAATTTAAATTTTAAGTGGGGAGAAAGTGTACTAAATAATATATCAAAATTAATACCGAATAGAAATAATACAAATAAAATTTTAAACCAGGATTGTAATACCGAAGAAGGTAACATGGAATCAAATAGTTTTGAGACTGGTACAGATTCAAACCACTTAGATAATAATATAGCTTTAAGAAGATCTAATAGAACTATCAGAAAGCCTAATATATTGATTGAAATTTATTAATATTAGGTAATTGAATATTTAGTTATTTTAAATATGTATACAAATTATACGAATTAATTTTTGCTTTTAATTCTAAACTTAATTGTTAAACTTAAGAAATGAAATATTTCCGTTTGGCCTCTTCGAATTCACCCGACTGCCATTCGGTTTACGGAATGACGTACAAACGTTTCAGCGTTTCATGAACGAAGTCATACGTGATTTAGACTTCGTCTTCGTCTATATTGACGACATTCTTTTAGCTTCACAAACTGAGGAACAACACAAAAAGCACCTGGAACAGCTATACCAGAAACTAACGCAGTTTGACGTGTACATTAAGAGTTCAAAATGTGACTTTGGCACATCCACTCTTGATTTGCTCAGCCACAAGATAACCCCTAATGGTATTCTGCCGTCTGAAGAATGAATTAACGCCATTAAAGAATTCCCAGCTCTAAACTCAATTAAAAGTATTCAGCGATTCATCGGTATGGTAAATTACTATCACCGATTTATACCAAAGCTCGCTGAAACACTCGAACCAATTCAGAGCCACTTGATAGCTTTACACAAAAAGTCTAAGACAACCAAAACTTCTCTTGGCCCTACGAATGGCAGCAGGCATTCCCGTCGCTTAAAACGGAATTGGCCCAGATAACACTTCTGTCACACCCACTGAGCGACTCAAAGCTCAGCTTAACCACAGATGCATCAAACACTGCTGTCGGTGCTGTACTACAACAGTACAATAACGAGTGTTGGGAACCACTGGGATTCTTCGCCAAAAAACTCTCGGATGCCGAAAAGAAATATTCCGCATTCGATCGGGAATTACTCGCAATATATCTGGCAGTCAAACACTTCAGATATTTGGTCGAGGGTCCCGACTTCACAATCTACACCGACCACAAGCCTCTAACTAGAGCAATTCAGTCAAAAATTGAACGTAATCCAAGACAATCTCGCTACTTGGATTACAAAGTAAATTTACCACGGATATTCAGCATGTTCACGGACATGAGAACGTTGTCTCAGACACACTATCCCACACTAACGACAACCAAATGGCCACATTCGAAACTCACATCAACTTGCACAAAATCGCAATCACACAAAAAGCCAACCTAGAATTTCAGAAAATATTTTTCCTGGTTCCGAATGTCACACTAGTTCATCAATGAAACTAGAGCTTTTTAAACTACCTGGCCTAGAAATCGTCTGCGAAACATTTACTGCTAACAATCGCTCGCACATCGCAGAACCACTATCTGGTAAATTGATTACTGTTCGCTACTTTTGGCCTAATATAAACAAAGACGTAGGCAATTGGACTCAGTCTTGCTTATCCTGCCAACGTGCAAAGGTTCAAAGACACACAAAATCACCTCAGGGACAATTCGAGATTCCACCTGGTCGATTCGAACACATCCATTTAGACATAGTCGGACCACTTCATCCATCTAATGGATATACTTACTTGCTAACCTGTGTCGATCGCTTCACTCACTGGCCCAAAGCATACTGACTGCATGACAAATATGTCAACTGCAACCATTGCCACTACATTCGTAAACAACTACGTATCACGATTCGGCGTGCCCCTTCACATTACAACCGATCAGGGAGCGCAATACGAATCCAAATTGTTTACTGAGTTAAAACAACTCCTTGGATCACATCGGATACGGACAACGGCTTACCATCCACAAACCAATGGCACGGTCGAACGCTTTCATCGACAACTCAAAGCTGCTTTAATGGCCCGAAGCAACACAATACATTGGAGTTCGGAAATATTGAGTGTGTGAATATGACTCGGCCCTTTCTCAATTCGTGTCGTTATTTTGTCTGCTTACGTAAACTATAAATGCGCAATACTTGTATTCTATAGTATTTGATGTCAGCTATCAAACGCAGTATACGACATTTGGTTGATGTGTAAAAAAGTAGTATTTTTAACTCTTACAAAATGTCTAATTTTATTCCAAATAAACATCATTTACGGGAAGTTTTATTACATTATTTTATTGCAAAGAAAAATGCAGCGGAAACTTATCGTTTGCTTGTGGAAATTTACGGTGGGCATGCTCCATCGAATACAACGTGCAAGGAATGGTTTTGACGATTTAAAAATGATGATTTTGGCATTGAAGATAAAGGGTACGGAAAACCACCCAAAAAATTTGAAGATGCTGAATTGGAAACGTTATTGGCTGAAGATTTTCCTCAAACACAATCAGAATTGGCTGTAGCATTAAATGTTGATCAATCAACTGTTGCAAAACGTTTGCAAACAATCGGAATGGTTCAAAAATCTAACAACTGGGTTCTGCATGAATTAACAGAAAGAGACCTCGAACGTCGAAAAACCATTTGTGAAATACTGATTCAAAGACAACAAAGAAAAGGTTTTCTGCATCGGATAGTTACTGGAGATGAAAAATGGATTTATTATGAGAATCCCAAACGCCAAAAATCTTGGGTGAATCGTGGTGAAGCTGGTCCATCGCACCCAAAGCGAGATATCCATTGCAATAAGGTTATGCCCTGTATCTGGTGGGATCAGAAATATGTGGTATATTATGAACTCCTGGAATGAGGTGAAACTATTAATGGCGATATGTGCCGACGACAACTAATACGTTTGAAGCGAGGAAAAACGACCAGAATGGGTGAATAGACACAACAAATTAATTTTATTAGCATGACAACGCAAAACCACATGTTGCAAACGTTGTGAAAAATTATTTACAAAGACAGGACTGGGAAGTTCTAACCCATCTGCCGTATTCACCAGACATAGCTCCTTCAGATTACTACTTATTCCGGTCGATGCAGTAGTCTCTTTCTGAACAGCGGTTCAGTTCTCGCGCAGAGATCGAAAATTGGCTTAATGATTGGATCGCCTCCAAAGACCAAGATTTTTTCAGAGAGGGAATCCGTAAACTGCCTGAAAATGGGGAAAAGTTGTAGCTGCAAATGGAGCATACTTTCAATAAATAATTCTTTCATTTTCTAAACAAGCAAATGTGTTTTATTTTAACAAAAAAGGGCAGAGTCATATTCACACACCCAATACCAATCATACTACTTGGAATCCAAGCTACAATGAAAGAAGATCTTGAATTTTCACCTGCGGAATTAGTTTATGGGTAACCGATCAAACTACCTGATGAGTTCTTTATCGAAAATCCTCTTTCACCTTTACCAACTAGCGACACAGTCATCGACCGACTGCGACAAACCATGCTGAACCTTATACCAACAACAAATCGTAAAACAAAACAAGATGATATATTTGTCCCAAAATCACTTTAAAACTGTGATTTTGTTTTCATTAGGACAGACAAGGTTCGCTTAGGAATATCTCCTCCCCATGAAGGCCCACACAAGATTATACGACGCCTTCGGAAACAATTCGTCGTTTCAATTAATTGTAAAAACCAAACCATTTCAATTGATCGACTTAGACCGGCTTATGGCATACTTTGCTCAGCTGAACAAACCTCAGCTCACCGAAGACACAAATCCATTCGTATTTCAGCCGAAACAACAATATTATCCTAGGCAGGGGGAATCCACTTGCAGGGGAGTCCTGTGGCGTCTCATCCACCACAGAAAATTAGTTACAATACAAAACATAAATTCAACTTTCATTATAAATGTCATGTGTGACAGAAACATTATAATAAGAAACATTTAAATGCCTGACATTTTCGTGACAATAAATTATATATAAAAAAAACTTAAATATGCATGACCCTAAGATTCCAGTGAACTCAAAAAAAAAAACAATTAAATACAAATATGGTACATTAGTGTCAATTATTCTTCTGCATCTTACATTCTTGTAATGATTTTCAATTACGCAATTGTCACTTCAAAATTCAATATTTTTCTTATAAATTATCATTTGTATAATAAATGAAGATATTGATTTTTAGAGAAAGTAAATATTTTGTTAAATCATTTTTTTTAACTATTTAATTTACAGATGATAGCTGTATTTTAACTGAAGTGACGTTATACCGAGGATTTATTTTCGGATTTAATAGAAGTAGATGAATTAATGCCAGGTACATCAAATTACAGCCAAACAAAAGAAAACTTATTAACTTCGGGGAAAAAAGTCCTCAAGGGCATGCAGCTGCTGTAAAACAGGTTAATATAATGATGAACAAACAAATTTCAAATTCATTCATTTAAATCAGCTGTTTTTCCACAGCAATTGCATTTTTTGCACAGCGGTATTCTGAGTTATAATTGGAATATCAACTACGGAATACCGCTTTTTGAATACAAAACCAGAAGCAAGTATGGAGGAAATTAAGAATGTCATCGTCAAATTTCAGTTGTCTTTCCGTGAGATGTCTGTAGAAATCCAAATCATAAATGAGGATGTTCTTTAGTTATTGGAAATTCAATGCGCCGAAAAGATTTAGAGAGTTCATTATGTACAGAGCTGTTCAGAGCATGTCTGTAGAAATCCAAATCATAAATGAGGATGTTCTTTAGTTATTGGAAATTCAATGCGCCGAAAAAGATTTAGAGAGTTCATTATGTACAGAGCTGGGAAAAAAATTGGGCAAACATATTTTATTACAAATTGGAGCCTTTTTTTTTGCTAAAATTATAAAATTTTTGAAAGCAATTGGTCTATTGTTTTATTAAATACATGTATGACCTAATTTTTTGACAAAAAAAAAACAGGTACCAGCAATTTAGGGAGAAAACCCTAAAAATGCCAAAATAATAAAATATTCAAAATACGTTACATACGGAATAAATTAAAGACTTATTTATCAATTTTTTTTTTTGTTTTTTATTGATTTATAGAAATTTTATCTTTAATATTAATATTTTGTTGGGCCGCCATTTGCTTTTATTACAGAGATACACCTCTGATTCATTGAATTTGATAAATTTTTCAAACATTTTCTATAGGATCTGAAAGCCAATTTTTCTATCTACAATTCAAAATTAATAAATCACAACTTTGGCAGTATGGCATGGAGCATTGTTCTGTTGAAAAATAAATCTACAACTCTCGCCAAAAAGCTTTAACACAGAAGGCTCAATTTCGTTGTGTAGGACCTGCAGATAAACAGCTGCTGTAATTTTTGGAACTAAGGAAGTGCAATCGACCGGTTCCATTTCCTTCATTTTTCGGTGGAAGTCTTAAATGACATTCATTGCTAAGCCTCGCGCGAGATTCTCTCCTTACGAGAATTCTGCCATCTTCAACATGCAGCTTGAATTTTGATTCATCGGAGAAAGTCACATCATTCCACATCTCTTGAGTCCAAGAAATATGCTCCTGGGCCCATAGCAAACGTTTTTTTCCACTCGTAATGTGAACTCAGGCTTCTGGACTGGTTTAAGTGCTCTCAAACCAGCTTTAACAAGTCTTTTTCTCACTAAGCTGGCTGAAATTTGATTTCCCGTTGCTCGCTTATGATCCCCTTATGTCCGATGAAGTTTTAAAACGGTTCCGACGACATTGTAATATTAAAAAATGATCTTCCACTGGCGTTGTCTTTCTGGGCCTTCCAGAGCCTTTCTTTCTTTGTGTACTGCCCATCTCTCGCATTTTTTTAATATTCCACGCGACAGTACTTTTAGGAATGTTTAATCTTTTTGCTATTTCACACGTGGTTAAATTGTCTCGCGCCAAAATCAACCTATTGCTTTTACACTGCTCATTAACTTTTCCCATTTTTTTAAACTAAAATTGCACTTTATTCTTTATTTAACTAGGATCACCTGCAGAATAACTTAATCTTACAAAATATGCCCTATGTATACTCAATAAAATACTTGCAGGCAATTCAACATCTGCACCCTAAATACGGTCAAGAACGGTAAGCGTAAAATAAACTAATTGCTTGACCAATTTTTTTACACATCAGTTGCGGGTTTGTAAAGCCGTAATAGAGGCAAAAGGCGGCTCAACCAAATATTAGTATTGAAGATAGAATTTCCACAAACCAATAAAATACAAAAAAAGTGTATATTTTATTCCATTTTTCCACGCCCTTAAGTGCCAAATGGGATATTTTGAATATTTTAGCAATTCATCGATTTTGCCCCCTAAATTGTAGGTATTTTTTATTTTTATTTTTTTTAAATGAGTCATAAAATATATTTAAAATAAAACATTAAGTCAATTGCTTTCAAAAGTTTTGTAATTTTAGCAAAAAAAACTTCAATTTGTAATAAAATATACCATATTTGCCCAATTTTTTTTTTCACCAGCACTGTATATAAAACGTATTTGACGTAAATTATGTTTGTTGTGTAAATTTTGTTTTATTTTCAGACCAACATTTTCATAAATTTTACCAGTCTGACGGATATTTTCGGAGATGACGTATTAATTAAATACAACTGGGGAGAAGTCCAGAGCAACCGGGGTTTTTCCGAATATAATACCATTCATCAAACGCTATTTGGTAAATAAACATGTATAGCTAACATTGTATATTACTTTATTTTTGTATTAATACTTTTGTGTAAGATCCATTTATTTTTATGTTTAGGAGCGCAAAAAAAATGATGTGGTCGAAAAAGGGTCCACATCAAGCATCATCAAAAATTGTGCCAAAGCCGGAAGGTGCAAAAACCTTAAATAAATTTAAAAATAATAGTACGTTATAAATCAATTAACATATTATATGATAAGCAATCATTGTTAATTTTATTTATATATAACAAAAATGAATTTTTATTAAATTTAAAATGAATTCAAAAATTATATGGTGTTTTTTTACCCAGGACACCAGAGATCCCTAGGATATCGTAATTTCTTCGGGCTTTAAAATAACCTCTCGGTCAGGCCTTAAAATAAGTTATCAGTTACAGCTTAAAGTAGCCTTTCACTCAGGCATTAAAAAAGCCTGTATTTAATTCCTTTATCAGGCATTATATTTCAATTATTTTAAAACTTGACCTCCATATAAGTCACCGGGACATAGCCAATAGGATATCGTTTAGGGAAAAGAGAAATGTCCGACGTTACCTGGCATTTTTTCAGGTTTCATAAATGCCTTTATAAGGTCTGAATCATCTGGAGGGAGGTTCCACACCCAGCAGCAAAAAAAGAATGCTCTTTGCTGCTAAACATAATCTCAATAAATATGACGTATTGTTTTGTTTCTGTTATTTTTGTGTGTACCTAATTGTTTTGAAATAAAATATTTTGAAAAATAAACGTTCTTTATAAAATATAGTATTAAATTCTCGTTCACGACAGTGGAAGGTTGCTGAAGTAATTATGATCCCCAAACCAGGCAAACCAGCGAACGATAAAAAGTCGTACAGACCGATTTCACTGCTTCCTGTAATTTCAAAATTATTTGAAAAATTACTGCTCAAGAGACTCAAGCCAATAATAGAAGAGAGAAATTTGATTCCACCACACCAATTTGGATTTAGAGAGAATCACTCTACGATTGAACAAGTTCACAGAATAACGGATATAATCGAAGACGCACTTGAGAATAAGAAGATATGCTCCAGCGTCTTCTTGGATGTAGCACAAGCTTTCGACAAAGTTTGGCACCAAGGGCTTGAATTTAAATTGCATCGAGATCTACCTAAGCAGTTCTATCAAATTCTTAAATCTTATATCGCAGACCGACATTTCCGTGTAAAATAGAACCGAGAGTACTCTGAACTAAAGAGAATATCAGCAGGCATACCACAGGGTAGCTTACTGGGTCCTATATTGTACATCCTGTACAACAAAGATATGACAAATACAGAAGGTGCCACCATAGCAACATTTGCAGACGATACAGCTATTCTGGCGACTGGAAAGTGTATATCAGAAGCAACGACAAAACTTCAAAAAGCAACCGACCCAGTGAGTAGTTGGACAAAGAAATGGCGCATTAGCCTAAACGAGGCAAAATCGGTCCACGTAAACTTGACAAACCAGAAAGTTAACTGGATTCCAGTGGAACTTAATTCAAGGCCCGTTCCAAATGCAAATACAGCCAAATACCTCGGCATGGCTCTCGATTGCAAGCTTAGATGGAAAGAGCATGTTAAAAAGAAAAAAGAAGAATTGAACATCAAATATAGGAAAATGTATTGGCTAATAGGTAGAAACTCTGAGCTTACAATACATAACAAATTGCTATTATATCAGCAAATACTTAAACCAGTATGGACCTACGGTATTCAACTTTGGGGTTGTACCAAGAAGACAAATGTACAAATGATTCAATGTTTTCAAAACAAAGTACTGCGTGGCATTGTAAACGCACCATGGTACATTAGAAATGATAACCTCCATAGGGACTTAAACATGGAATATGTAAGTGAAGAAATGCAAAATCATGCGAAGAAACACATTCAGCGGATATCTCGGCACCAAAATGCAGACATACGAAGTTTGTTGGATACCACCAATGCAGTAAGAAGACTTCAAAGGCAGAAACCTTTGGAATTGGGCAGTTGTATTTAATTAGGATAGAGAAAAATAATCCAAATTCAAACCTGAGTAACTATTGGGTTACTGCCCGTCAAATATGAATCTTCATTTAAGAAAGATAAATTACTAAATGATTTGTAAATCAGTTGTAATATTAAATAAAGGAAAAAAAAAATTCTCGTAAAATACTAAAAATAATGTTAATAAAAGTTAAAATCCAAAATCTGCTGGGCTGCTCGGTGTGAACGGATACAAGCAGCCGCAGGTGGATTGTTTGGAACATGTCGCGCTGCTCCTGGTGTGTTTCAGCCTTTACACGTATTCTTTAAAATTAGAAAGTGGACAAGAATTAAAAAAATATCCCAAGTTTTAAGGGTAGGACAAGTAAATACAAGAATTTAAAAGAAAATATCCTTTTGTTCTAGCTAGGTAGTAAACAAAACAGAATGCATACATTTGTGTTTTATGTATGGACATTGTTATCTAGAAATAAATAATACAAATTTTTAAGAACATGATAAACAAACAAAAATAGGTCCGCTTTTGTTTTCAGTTTTTTTTTATTATCAATAGCTTTATGATTATTTTTAAACATCAACAGAAAATATTGGGTTTTATAAACATCCTTATGAATATAATTAAAACAAAAATTCAAATGATTTTATTACGAAATGCAATACTACATAAACAAAAAAACCATTCAAGAATAGCACCCCAGATCACGTTTCATGAAACGACAAGCAATATAAACAACTCCTCGGATCAAATATTTCATACAAAAACAACCTTTAACCCTTACAAAGCGCTCTACGCTTGACTTCACTTCTCTGCGTCTTTATGATTTTCATTTTAGTCTTTGAGATTTTTTTTACAATTGTCTTTCTCATATGCCCATTCGGATTAGAGAAAAGGTGATGTACGCACTTTGTTGCCACATAATTTTAACAAATTTCATTACAATCCATACTAGCAGAAAAAATAAGCGAAAAAGACACATTTATTCACTGTCTATAGAACATTTTTGCATTGGCCACTTTAATACTTTCGTGTCGCCCAACATGGTCATTAAATAATTATTCAAAAATGGTTTTATTAAAACATTAAAGCGTTTTCTAAAATAAATTTCCTAGAATATCTGGGGCTGAAAAACGTTGAATCTTCTTCAGTAAATTGTATAGCTAAATGACTGTTTCTCGTCTGCCATTTGAAAACCAAACAAAAAACATATTCAAGGTTAAATAAAACCTTGTGATCCACTCAATTGATCGATGCAATTAAAAGGTGGATTCGTGAAAGTTGACAAAATATAGCCTTGCGATACAAAATTGTTTATGTTATATCCAAATAATTAAAAACAATGAATTAAAGTAGAATTCAATTGATTGTATTGTTTATTAAACAAACTTTAATATCTAGTTTATAAATATAAATACACGTTAAAGTTCTTTTTGTTTCATTGATTTGATTTTGGTAATTCGAATATAAATGTAATTCTTAATCAATTCCTGGCTATTTTAGTAGCAGCGGATATTCTATCTGGAATCAGGATATTCCATTTATATTCGAATTGTTAATATCAGGTTGGTGAAATTGAAAGAATTTTAACGTGTATTTATTTTTATAAGTCAAATATTAAAGTTTTTTTAATACACAATACAATTGGTTGAATGTTATTTTAATTCATTGTTTTTAATTAAAAATTGTTGGCTTAGAAGTGGGAGAGTTTACATAGGCAATTTCATAAAATGTTAATTTTTGTAATACTTGTATGTAATATATTGTGTTTTGCTCATTAATATATATTAATTAATTTAGTTTAAAAATATTTAAAGGTTTCTCTTCCTTATTTTACTAATAAATAATTCAATTTTCAGAATATAACATAGTTCCAGAATCAATCTTTGTCAAATCAAATTAGTTTTCAGAGTTGCCTGGGAAATTATATATTGATTTTATTTGTTGATTCTTGATATACTTATAGTAAGTACCTAATTGAATTATTGATGATTTTAGGCTGTTGTGGTGCTGTAACATTATCATTTTTAATTTATTTACTATACATTTTATAAAATAATTGAATTTTTAATTATTTATTCTCTTTTTCTTGATCGGTAGGAAATTTCTGATTAGTTTTAAGTAAAATTTTATGTTTAAAATGGTTTTTAACGTTTATTCTAATTCATGTTGCAGTACGTAATAATTAATTAATTACATATAGAAGGACCATGAAAAATGAAATAAGCGCTGTTTTTGTAATCTTAGCTTAGTAATTTTAATTTTTCTAAATATTTTATCAGGTAAATTAATGAAAGGCGGGCAGGGGGAAATTACAACATTAATAATTTTTTAAGTCCCAATTTAAATTTAGAAGGTCTTGAGTATCCGGCCCTGGATTCCAGAGAAATGATCATCTAATAATGTAGTTAGATTGTGCTGTCTAATACTAACCTATTTATTATATATTGTACTAATAATTTACTAACTATCGATCACATTGGTGTCTGTAACCGGGTCGAGTCCGGCCCAACTAATAATCCTATCCTATCCTTCGGTTTTGTTATATGTATATGGGTGTACTGTGTGTGCCCGGGAGGCCGGGAGATCCTGCTATAATGCTTGGCCGTACACTCTCAATCAATCAATCAATAAAATGTTAATTTTTGTAATGTGTAATATATTCTGTTTTGTCCATTAATATATTTTAATTAATTTAGTTTTAAAATACTTAAAGGGATCTCTTTTTTAATTTACTAATAAATGATCCAATTTTCAGAATAAACATAGTTCTAGAATTAATCATTATTATAGGGATCAAAATTAATCCCGAATTTCAAATTTAAATTTTAGTTTGAATCAACCCTCCAGGATTAACAAGTAGTGAATAAGCTGTAGTTTAGAAATTGTGTTGTCCTGTGCTAACTATTTTTACTATATAATTACTAACAATTTACTCATATCCTTCGGCTGGGGATGGATAAATGGGTGTACGATGTGTGCTCGGGAATACTGAAGATCCGGTTATAATAATTATTCATTTAAGTAATAAAATTTGTTATTATGATGTTTATTAATTAAATTTAGTTTTCAGAGTTGTCTGGGAACTTGTATGTTAATTTTATTTGTTGATTCTTAATATACTTATAGTACCTAATTGAATTATTGAATTATTAATAAATCTAGGTATTGTGGTGCTGTAATATTATCATTTAAATCATTTTATATAAATTTTATAAAATAATTGAATTCATAGTTATATATTTTATTTTCTGGATCGGTACGAAATTGAAGATTAGTTTTAAGTAAAATTTTATGTTTAAACGGTTTAATGTTTATGTTAATTCTTGTTGCAGTACGTAATAATTTTTAATTGGATATAAAAGGACCATTAATAAGGAAATAAGCGCTGTTATTTTAAATTTTAATTAATTATTTTATCAGGTAAATTAATAAAAGACGGACAAGGGTGAAATTACAACATTAATAATTTTTTAAGCCCTGTTTTAGATTTAGGATTTAGGAGTCTTGAGTATCTGGCCCTGGATTCCAGAGAAATGATCATCTAAAAATGTAGTTATATTGTGCTGTCTTATGCTAACCTATTTATTATATATTGTACTAATAATTTACTAACTATCAATCGCATTGGTGTCTGTAACCGGGTCGAGTCTGTCCCAACTAATAATCCTATCCAATCCTTCGGTTTTGTTATATGTGAACGGGTGTACGGCATGGGCCCGGGAGTCCGGGAGATCCTGCTATAATGCTTGGTCGTACACTCATAATCAATCATAAAAGTTAATTTTCAACTTTATTTTATTTAATTTTATCTTTATTTTGTTACAATGATGTTTTTTATAATACAGTAGAATCCGTTTATATCAAACCATGTATATAACGAACAAACGCTTATAATGATCATATGGTTTTGTCATATAGTTGTGTGCCTTGAATTTGCACGAACACTTATTTTTTCTTATACACTACAAACAAAGAACTACGTTTATAAACGTAAACGAAAATTTGATTAAAATGAACAGCTGGCTCTAGTGAACAAAATTATGTCCCTTGAGTGTTTGCTATAAGCGAATTCTACTGTAATTATAATTATAATTTTAGCTTTGTAATTTTAGATTTTCTTAAATATTTTATCAGGTAAATTATTGAAAGGCGAACAGGGGGAAATTACAACATTAATAATTTTTAATTTAGGTTTAGGGAGACCTGAGTATCCGGCCCTGGATTCCAGAGAAATGATCATCTAAAAATGTAGTTAGATTGTGTTGTCTTTTGTGCCGTTAATTTACTAACTATCGATCGCATTGGTGTCTGTAAACGGGTCGAGTCTGTCCCAACTAATAATCCTATCCTATCCTTCGGTTTTGTTGTGTGTAAACGGGTGTACTGTGTGTGCCAGGGAGCCCGGGAGACTTGCTATAATGCTTGGCCGTACACTCACAATCAATCAATCAATTGTCTTTCTCATATGCCCATTCGGATATTATATTCAACTAAAATTAGAGGTTTCCAAGCATTTACTTTAAAGACAACGATAATAAATATTAATTTCATTCATCACCTCAAAAAAAACAAACTGCTAGTTTGACGCCGCTCTATGTGTTCGCTCTTATGCAAATACATGTATTCTAATGGCCAGTCTCCATTCGTCGCGACGAAAAAAAATGGCATGACGTCATGACAAAATTGGTATATTATACTTACAACTACTAACATAACAAATAATTATATTTTCTTATAGACTTGTCCTCCCGTTTATATTTGTAGTTTTTACTTTAGGATTTTTTATTTTATTTGTATAAATAAACTAAATTCAAGCCGCTGACAAATATGTTAAACTGAAAGAAATGTATTAAGCCTTTAATAATATGAATGTCGCTCGTTTTGCCTCCGATAGCAATCAAATAAAATTCTCCAACTGAAATTACAATTAAAAATTATGTACAAGTCAAGCCTTGTTACAAAAATCATTATTAAATTAAAATAATTCAAAAGTAACATTTCATTATCAATAAATTATGTTTATTGTTATTGTTACAATTATTATTATTTCTCTAATGATTTTGAAGAAATAAAATTTTTTTTTCACATGGCAAAATACAAATTGCTCTCACTTCGTCGTGACAAAATTTCAAAAAAGATGGATATACATATTGATGTTTTCGGCCCTTTCCGAAAGTTATACTTATTTATGTAAACTTACTTATTTGCCGCCATCTTAAATAAGTATGTAAAATCATCCGAATTGATTTCACATACTTATTTTTTATTTTGACTATTTTGTAACTATAAAATAATTTTTAATTAAATTTTTTATAAAACTTAATTACTACATAATATCACAATACGTATGCAATGAAATTAACAGAATTTTGGTTTTCGTTTAAGATTTTTTTTTTGTAAGAACATACTTATTTTAAGTTACCTCGCCAACATACTCGTACTTATTTAAATAAGTAGGTCTAAATAAATAAGTATAACTTTCGGAAAGGGCCTTCGTTCTCTTCGTCATGAGCAATGCGCATGAGCACAATCAGCTTTGTTTCATACCAATTTTACCCAATAAACAATAATTGGCACAAGCTCGTGCCAATTTTTCTTCGTCGTGACGAGTGGAGACCGGCCATAATTTAGCGCCGCTGTTCGCCCCGTCAATGTGTTTGGCGTATTATGATTTTTTGCAACCACATAGACGCCATTAATTTGAAATTTATTTATATGAAAAATGTTGTTTGGGTTTTTACGACAAAATATATTCATAAGAAACTATTTGTTTAATGACTTATTACGAACAAATTTAGATTTTTTTTACAGTTTTCTTTCTCATATGCCCATTTGGATGTAAAATTCAACTAAAATTAGAGGTTTCCAAGTATTTACTTTAATTTATTTATTTATTTATTCTAAAAATCAACGGGATAAAAATCCTTTTTTGATTACAATAATTATAATTATAAATAGTTTTATAATTTAGCTTTGATTTGCTTTTAAAAAGTACATTTAGAAATATTAAAATCAAACACATCAAAATTATGATTAAATTGTCGACAAATAGATGGGATCGGAGCATTATATGCATAGTTCGATTTAAAAGTCGGCAAATATATAAAATCCCTGACCCGAGTAGGTTTACAGCGCACATGAATATCAATCTTTGCAAGTAGTTCCGGACAGTCAATAGAATTGTTCAGCAAATCAGCGATGACTGTTGAAGCAGCACATCTACGTCTTACAAGCAATGAGTCCAAATTAGCAATTTTACAACGGTCGTTATAGGATGGCAAATTCTTTTTATTCAGCCACATTGAAAGGTCCGGATCAAACGGCAATTCAATTTATGAAGATAGTCAATACTAAATTTCTTCTGTACCCGTTCAATTCTATCGATATAAATATGGTAAGCAGGATCCCAAATACTCGACGCATATTCCAAATTAGATCGAACAATGGAACAATACAAAATTTTAATTGATTGTGGATTACGAAAATCTTTTGTGATACGACGAATAAAGCCAAGTAGAGAGTTAGACTTAGCCACTATTAAATTGATATGGTCTCGGAAATTCAATTAACCACAACAATAAATATAAATGTCATTCATCGCCTCAAAAAATACAAACTTTGCTAGTTTGACGCCGCTCTATGTGTTCGCTCTTATGGAAATACATGTATTCTAATTTAGCGTCGCTGTTCGCTCCGTCAATTTGTTTGGGGTATTAATCGATAAAATTTCTATTTAACCAGTGGAATTTTGGCTCTAGGGCCTAGGAATGCCAAAATCATTTATTTTTGATAATTACATTTTTAAGTTATATTCGTTATACTGGGTATTCGTAATGAAATCATTTGGATTTTTGTTTTAATTATATTCAAAAGGATGTTCATAAAACTCAATATTTTTTGCGGATGTTTAAAAATAATCATAGAGCTATTGATAAAAAAAAAATGTTCTTAAAAATGTGCATTATTTATTTCGAGATAACAATGTACATAACGATATGTATTCTGTTTTGTTTACTACCTATCTAGAACAAAAGGATATTTTCTTTTAAATTTTTGTATTTACATTTCCTATGGTCCTATCCCTAAAATTTGGGATATTTTTTTAATGCTTGAGCACTTTCTAATTTTAAAGAATATGTGTAATGTAAAGTGTATGAGATTTTTCGCAATTGACAATTGGCTATAGCAGACAAAAATGGAATATGTGATTCCATACAACAAAAATATGTTATTTAAAGCTATGTAATAGCATTTATTATACAAAAATATTACATATTTAACTTTTATATTTATTTGTTAAAATTGTAATGATTGGAAATTAATTAATACAATGTGTAATTTAAAGTGTGATTTTTGTATATATCATTAAGTTCATTTGGAACAATTTTGTTTTAACATTTTAAATGCCCTATTATCAAACATTACGAAAATTTTCGTAATGCACAATATTTTCGTAATAGGAATGGTGAAATCATAAATTACTATTCTTGAAAACATTACAAAAATTACGAAGAGAGGAATAAAAAAATAAGGAAATTTCGAAAGAGATGATTAAAAATGTTAGTTAAACCAAAGCATTCCTAGACATACAAGCCGCCAGCATAAAATTCGAACTTAATATAAGGGGGATAGAAAGACAAAAAAAAATGGATTTTTCATACAAATCATATGAAAAGTTATGTTTTTTAATATCAAGAAGAACTTCCTTATTATTATATTTCTTATTTTTTTTTATTTTTATTGTTAACTTGGCTTGTCCTGTTTCTTGTACTCTGGTTTCAGGATTTAAATAAATAAATAATTGATAAATATATGCTTTGAAAATCAATTAATAAAATCTTGTTTATACATATTTAATTAATGTTTTACTAAAACTCCTTTATTTACAAACACACCTCATGACGTCACACCTTTCATTCATGTATTTTTTTATAATAGAAAAATGTCGATAAATAGCAAAGACGTTTAACTAAAGAGGAGAAACAAACTTTTTTTTCTTTCATGTAAACAAACCATTTAGTTTTTATTGTTGTTAAAAAGTGGTTGTTTATTTCTAGTATATTGTATTTTTCTAGTATATTGTATTTTTAATTCCTTAATAAATAGTAAGTAAGATCTTACATCATTGATTTCGTTTTTATAATTTTATACTGTATTTTTCACATAGACATTCAACGACAAAGTAAATTTGTACAATTTTATTTTAATTATATTAATCAAATTACTAAATTTAAGTTATTGGGGTTTGAGGTTTGATTTAAATATAAACCTAAAAATATTTTCTGCTACGAGTATTTTTCATTCATAAAATTTTAATCAAAAATGTTCAATTTTACATGGGTTCTTATGGGAAATCGTAAAATGTACCCCCTTAAATTAAGCTTCTTTTAAAATTGGTATGATACTGACGGCTTATATATTTAGGAATGTCTTGGTTAAGTTGAGAATATTAAGCGAAGCGGACGCTTTCTTTACTTAAAATTAATAATTATTGTTGTGAATTTTTGTGAATAATAGCTGTACTATTTAATATTAAATTATTCTGTACTAAAAAGCAAAAATCGCTTATCTGCATTTTAGTAGTTTTGAGAAAATGTTTAAAGTTTTAAAATCAAATGGAAATACATTGAGAGTATTATATGTATTACCTCATAACTTTTTTATTTTTTAAGCGATTTTCACCAAAATTTGATACAATCTAAATAGTGGACAAATTTAATTATTTGTGCGAAATTCATAAAAACCGCTTAAAGTCACTTAAACGACTTTTAAGTACAGATATATTAAAAATGATTGTGTATGCTACTTTTTATTTTAAAGGGAAAATTACTTCGGTCTAAAAAGAGCAAAGGAAAATTCGGAATATTTATGTAAAATTATCGCAAAAAAATCCATTAACGGGGGCTCTAACTGTTAAACTTTGCAAGTTATGACGTTTGATTTTTTGAGGAATGTTGGTGACCCCTTTTCACATTTTTCATCTTAGCTCCCAAGTTATGGGCTCGATTTTAATTCTGTTCGCTGTTTTTGAAAGCTTATGAGTAATTTTATTATTAATTTGCACACTTAGCTAGGTTCTTTTAAGGAATGTAACAAATTATGGGAAAATCACATTTTTTTTACTTAAAAAAACCTCTACTTTTTAAAACAATAAACTGTAAGTCGAAAAAATGTCCTATTAACATAGTTATTTTATTTATTATTAATCTACAGCACAGCATAATATCTACAAATTCACAAAACATTGTTACTGCCTAACTCATAAAATATTCGAATAGCAATTTGTCGAAAAAAGAGCGTTTGTAGCCGTTTTCTGCAAAAAAGAACGCTCTCAAATTTTTTAAACCTGACTTTTAAATGATCGAAAACTCAAATTGGTTCTAAGTAATAATAAATAGTTCAGTTGTTCGCTAACCGATTGTGTGAAACTATGTATTCTCAGTGTTCTGTGTTTTAACAATTTTAAAATAATATAAATAAAAGGATAATTAAAAGGATAGTTTGTGTTAAGTAAACGCTTAATCATTACAATGACATTACAGTATACGACAAGTATCAGGCGCCTGTCGATAAGACTAGGCATATCGAGGACAAGGGTATAGAGAATCCTTAAAAAAGAAGGCCTTAATCCTTATCACTTCCGTCGTGCTCAACCTCTAGGAGATGTGGACCATCATACCAGATGTTATTATTATTATTGAAGGGTCATGTGGGCGATAAGCCACCTCGCACTGCGACCTAAAAGATCTATTATGCTCCAGTCAATATTCAGGTTCTTCTTAATGAACTTGAAAATACTGCCAGCCGGTACGTGATACATACTATCTGGGCTTATTGCTCTCCCTTCTAGATGTTTACTACAGCATGTAGTTCCGCTAGTAGGACGGTAGCATTGGAACCCAAGGACTTCGAGAGGGCTGTCCCACTCCCGTATATTCCTACCCCTGCCCCAGGGCTGGTATAACAAATTATAGAAGCCTCCATGATTGGGCCGTCGAAACCCACGCGTCCTAAGGAGACAACTTTCCAGAGCCAATTTTCTATAAATGTATGGGCGGGAATGATCTACGATCAACTAATCGGACCTTACGTGTTACCAAAGAGGCTTGATCAACACGTATTTTTAGAATTTTTAGAAAATACGTTGTCTTTGCTCGTGGAGGAAGTGCCATTTGTAAAGATAATACGTGATTATTTGAATGAAAATTATCCATAGTGGATCGGTAGAGGAGGTCCTGTAGCCTGGCCGCCAAGCTCCCCTGACCTTACGCCTATAGATTTTTACTTGCACAGCAAGAATTGTTGCTGCTGCAGCAGAAATAAGAGGCAACCCTGAAGAATTGCGTCGGACAAAAACAAGTGTGATCAGGAGAGCCCTTGTTTGTTTACAAGAGAGTGGAGAGCATTTCGAACATGTCATTTAATTAAAAATGTTTAATAATTTGTAATAAAAATTGTTTTTATTGATTAAATAAAATAGTATTATTTTATTTCTTTGACTTTAATTTAAACATCTTTTTTGTTTAATTTCCCTACTTTCTCTATGTAATTTTTGCGCGGTATTTTTGAGAGTTGGCTAGTATCAGGGTTTTATCAATTTGTGGATGTTGTGCTATAGATTGATAATGATAATTAAAATAATTAACTTAATGGGACATTTTCACGGTTTACTTGCACATTTTATATCGAATTGCAGCTTGTACAGGATTTTAATTGAAATTAATAAAATTTTAATTCACAATTTTGCATTTTAGTAAATTGATATTTATTCTCAAACATCGTTAGGCTTCGTATTTTTTTTTTAATTTCTTTTCGTAGATTACTAATCAATTTTATTATAAATCACCGCTTTTTATGTAGTGGCATTTCGAGTCGAGCCGAGGTAGTAGGATAGGCTTTGACTTTTGAGGTATGTTTTCAAAAGTGCAAATTGGCTTTATGGTGAAATCTCTTAACTACAGTTAACTAAGTAATTCTCGGCAAATATCGGAAAATGTGTTGCGTTCGTTGAACTTGTAGGACAGTTTAGAAATCTAACTGGCGTATATAAAAAGATGAATTTGAGTAAATTGTAACTGAATTTGCTTGGTGCGCATGGTGATTTGGCAGGGCTGGAAAAATGCTTCTTGTAAGGTAACGGGAATAATGATCTGGTTTGCGCTTGCATACAAGCTACGACGAAGGGCCCCGAAGCCTTACAATACAGATTATATCCACTGGCTGCAGATTACATGCAGATTAGCTTATTTTTAACATGTTAAACCACCTCATCTTACACAATCTGTTACGAATGAGCTCCTGCTCAAAATAGATGGTGTAAGTATGGAGTTGGGTTTGGCTCCTAAACAAAATATATGTAAATAGACTAGTAGTAATCAATGTTTGAGAATAAAAATGAGTTTACTAAAATATGAAATTGTGAATTAAAATTTTATTAATTTCAATTAAAATTGTGGACCAGCTGCAATTCGATATACAGTCAGAAACATTCAGATGTATACGACTACATATTTAGAGGAAAATTTAAATTTAAAGTTTAAAACCAAACAGAAGATGTCATATGTAAAATATATTTTTTTATTAATAATGTTATCACATACATTTACTTCATATATATGTATTTTTATAATAAAAAAAGTAAGAAAAATAACAATAAGTAACATAAAACTAAAAAATTAACTTTAATTTAATAACGAAAAAGGAATATTCAGTTGTATACTCTGTAAAAGAAATGTAATACCGACCTAACTATCTTGCCGTAAGCATACTCAATATTTGGTGGGGTATCCCTTGTTTCTAATAACAGCTGCCAATCGATTGGGCATAGATTCTACTAATTTCTTAGTGGTTTGAAGTTCGATATTTGACCATTCCTTTACAAGAGCACTTTTAAGTTGCGCTTTACTTTTGACCATAGTGTGGTTGGTTCATTCTTACTTTCCGGTCCAGATGTTCCCAAAGGTGTTCTATTGGATTCAGGTCTGGACTTTGTGGTGGAGTATCGATAACTTTAGGGCAATTGTATAACGACCAATTTCTTACAGTTAAAGCTTTGTGTTTCGGGTCGTTGTCTTGATAAAAATAAAATGTATTTTCCAGCCCCATCTTACGAGCAGACTCCTTTAAATTATCTTTGAGTATATTCAAATACATTTTTTGATCCATATTGCCTTCGATGAACACCAAATTCCCCACAAAATTATGGCCCATAGCACCCCACATCATTACACTTTGTCCACCATGTTTCACTGTAGCACAT
Source organism: Tipula vernalis (assembly GCA_958295665.1). Classification (NCBI taxonomy): domain Eukaryota; kingdom Metazoa; phylum Arthropoda; class Insecta; order Diptera; family Tipulidae; genus Tipula; species Tipula vernalis. The sequence continues at coordinate 205,635,835 of OY282559.1, read as the reverse complement.
AAATTTTTAACTGAAAATGCTTGATTTCGTTCCCGCCACACCTTTTCGTGTTTCTTATCTTTCCGAAAGATGGAAAATTTACTTTCATCAACAAAAACGACGTTCTTCCAAAAATCAACCCCCATATTTCGGTATTTTTTGGCGAATTTTAATCGCTTTTTTCTGTTAATTTCACTCACCATTGGTTTTTGCCTGGCAACACGTGATTGAAGACCATTTTTTTTAGTAAACGTCTGACAGTTATAGGATGCACATTTGTGCCACTAAATTCGAATAACATCTTACTTAGTTCTACCGCTGATAACTTGCTAACGGATTTTTACGAATTTCTCTTAGAATAAATTTACTATCAATAGAAGTGATTTTTCGCGGTCCTTTTGTACTAGGTACGCTTTCTAGCTTTTCTTCGATATACGATAATACCGCTCGCAAATTTGTTGAACTGTACTTTTCGATAAGTTCACTATTTTCGCTATTTCTTGTAAACTTTTGCCTTTTTCTCGATGAAATATGACCAGCGATCGAATATTTATTGATGTATTTTTACCTCTAGGTTTCACCATTGTTTAGTGTGACAAATAATGTACAGAACAATTAGATTTACAATTTGCCACTTTCTCAATTATGTTACAGACCTACTTGATCGATGTGGATTGTGTAAAACGTAGAAGCCGACTGATTTTGAAAACATTCGTGCATCGTATACAAAATACAACTGAGTGTTTCTATTGTTTTTTTGTAATATTTTGAAATTTTATCGTAAGTCCCGTTAGAAGTAGATTTGATTTTTTTTCTAGGTAAATACGTGAAGGACAGTATAGACATATAAGACATCACATCATAAAACATGTTTTTTTTTGTTCTGTCGGAAGTAATAAAACTGAATTTTATTGTTTCATTCATTTTTATTTGTCGTATACATCTGAATGTTTCTGACTGTATTTAATTTAAAATTATTTATATTTATCAATAAAAATGTTCATTTAAATTGAAAATAAAGACAACATAAAATAATGCATTTCAAAATCCCACATGATTAATTATGAAAAATCTTTATTCCTCTCTTTATATTGGGGATTTTACTTTTTTAGACTGATGTCTCGGCTATTTATGTAGTGGCATTGTCCTACGATGCTATGACGGTATGATTTTAGATGGTTTGGTCGTACGATACTATTATGGAATGATGGTATGATTGTATGACTTTACGTATCATTAATATTTGCCGCCTTTAACGGTATATTAATCAGCTATTACCCTTACTTTTAAGAAAATAATAAACACACCATAAAAAGAAATAGGTAACGTTTTTTTTGTGGTAATAAAATAACAAAGATTTAGCGAAATGTAAATGAGTAATTTCATTTTGAAACAGCAAAAATTTTGGAAATTTGAACTTCATGATTTTTGATTTGTTTAACTTTTGGTGTATGTGTAATATTTAAAAAAAATAAAAAAAAAATATTTTTTATTTTTTTGATATATAGTAGGGTGTGTATTGCGCACAGGATGGTCCCAAAGTTTTGCAAAAATAATGAAAAACGCCATTTGGAGTAAATTTCAAAGGCAAATTTATGAATTAAAAAATTAATCGATTTTAAAATTTTTTTTTTGCGTTAATTAGAGTGAATATCGAAATTATAAATTCTTATAAAATTATAATCAAAATTAAATTTTTTTGTTCCGATATATAACGGTAAAATATTAAATGAGATAAAGCTTAACTAGTTAGCTTTTACATACTCAAATATGGCACTAGTGTTATTTGGGTGCTGGGTGTGTTTCAATAGGGTAGGCGTTGACCGTTTATAGCCAATTATAAATTGGTTTATACTCTAACGTTGCAACTATGTAGAAACCATCAACTGTCTCCAACCATCAAGGAGGAAGAAGTTTCATTCCGAAGGGGCTCCATTACAATCAGATCACCAATACAAAAAATATTTGCAAACAACGCAATCTCCACTGAAAAAGTAACTTCATTATCAGAACAAATGCGAGGAGCTGTTAAATAAATTTCAAAAAATGGAGAAACTAATCGCGCAGCTGAGCAATGAAGTTGCTGAACTTAAGAGAGAAAACTCTACACTAAAAGAAAAGGTTAAAAATAGCATAGCTAAGGATTCAGCACGAGTTAACAATCTTTCTTCCAACCATATTCAGCCATCATCCAGTCAACATGAACATTCAAATAATTCCAACTGGTTGCTGCGGCAATTTCCAGTTTTTCAACAGAATAATAGATTCAGTGCTCTGAGTCAAGAGGATTATTGTACAGATGAGGAAGAACTGGAAAAAGAAGTTTCCAGTGCTGATAACAGAAATGCTAGGAAACGCAGGCGCACAAAAACGAAAACTCCTCCAAAAAATACTACACAAATTGTGATCAATAACACTGAACAGAAAAACCCAAAAATACCACTGCCTCCACCCATTAACGTGAGCAATATCAAAAATTCAAAAGTAATAAAAACCACTAGTGAATCAACTAATTTTAAGGCGCTTTCAAATAGTGGCATTAAAATTACCTTTCAAAATGAAAATGATTACAGAAATTTCAAAAAATTACTGGAAGAATTAAAAAAGAACCCAGCAACCAATCAGAAAATATAGAATGTCACACCTATCAGCTGAAGAGCGAAAAGGCTTATAGAGTAGTTGTCAGGCTTACCATCTTCCATTAGTCACGATGTAATTAAAGCAGACTTCGAAAAAATGGGACATGAAGTCGCAGGTATTACTAACATATACAAAATGGTCATAACAAATGGTGTAAAAGACAGGAAACACTATCCATTGTTTTACATCGACTTAAAACAAAAAGACAAACAATAAAGAAGTATACAACATCAAGAAACTTGCGTACTGTATAGTTAAAATTGAGCCACCTAACAAGACAAGGGACATTCCACAATGTACGAATTGTCAACAACTTGGACATACCAAGAGTTTTTGCTATCGTCAAACCAAATGCGTTAAATGTGCTGGAGATCATCACACGACAAAATGCAAAAAACAACCAGATATCTGCTAAACCACAAACAACAATCACACCATCCACAGTTGGATTATCCTATGCGCAAATCACCAAATTATCTGCTGATGAATCAAAACAAAACAACAAACACATAGAAGTTAATAACGAGCCTAATAACTTTGAAATTATTAAAAAGCTTAGTCAAATTCAACAGACACTTGGTCGCTTAACAGAAAGGGTGGCAAAACTAGGAATTAATTTCTATCCGCCTAGCAAAAAAAGTCAGCATACACACAACTGATTAACTCGTTCCTACGCATTGTAACTTGGAACGCTAATGGGCTCAACCAACGAGCCCAAGAATTGGAAATATTTCTCCATACAAACAACATAGATATTGCACTTATTTCAGAAACGCACTTCTCCAACAAAAGCTTTTTCAGAATAAAGGGATTTAATTCCTACTGGACAACCCATCCTAGTGAAAGAGCGGTGGTTCAGCTGTACTAATTAAAAATAATATCAAACATAATCAACAAGAGGATATTCGAGAAAGCTACATGCAAGCAACTGTTATCTCAATCCAATATAATGGCGCAGATCTAAATATTGCAGCAGCATACTGTCCTCCACGGCATACACCAACCAAGTAACAATTTAATAACGTCTTTAATAAGCTCGGTCCAAGATTTATTATTGGAGGGGACTATAATATAAAACATATAGCTTGTGGTTCGAAGCCAATGGTAAACGTTCCTGATTTTCAATTTGGATTCAGGAATAACCACTCCACAATAGATCAAGTCCATCGAATAACTACGGTAATAGAGCAAGCGTTAGAAGAAAATAAATATTGCCCCGCCGTATTTCTGGATATATCTCAGGCCTTTGATAGGGTTTGGCACGAGAGATTGACATTTAAGATTAGCAAAATGCTAGCACAAAACTATTGCCAGCTGCTTGAATCATACCTCTCTGATCGCCAATTCAGAGTCATCCATGAAGAAACATGTTCTGACTTTTATCCAACGCTAGCGGGAGTTCCGCAGGGAAGCGTATTGGGACCCCTCGTCTACCTTATCTACACTGCGGACATACCTACAACGAATAAAACATTCATCGGCACGCTCGCTGACGACACTGTAATTATGTCAGTAGACGAATCACAACCAAGGACAGTGGAAAATCTTCAACGAGCAATGAACAACGTTACTAAATGGACAATTGACTGGAAAATAGTGCCTAATGAGCTCAAATCAACCCATGTGACATTTACGCTCCGACACAAAAATAACAGTCTACACATATACCTCAATGGGGTGCAAGTGCCGCAGGCTGAATCGGCAAAATACCTTGGTCTGCATTTAGATTCAAGGCTCAACTGGAAACATCATGTGAGACAAAAAGCTGAACAGATACGATTAAAACAACGTCAAATGTACTGGCTAATTGGGCATCATTCCAAAATGAACCTGTATTGCAAAAAAATAGTCTACCAGACTATCTTCAAACCAATATGGATGTATGGTGCGCAGCTATGGGGCTGTACTCATAAATCCAATAGAGACATTATACAACGTAGCCAAAATAAATTTCCTCGAATGGTCACCAACGCTTACCGATTTGTGACTATCAGGGAAATACACAATGATCTAAAAATACAATTGATAGACGACGTCATCCGCGAATGTGCCATTAAACATGAGAAAAGACTTCTTAACCACACCAACGTTGAGGCCGTACAACTACTGGACAGTACAAACGAAGTAAGGCGACTCAAACGAATCAAACCACATGAGCTAACCGTATGAATATTATATCTTAAGGGAACTGGATACTGGCCCAGCAGACCCACACAAGTTTATGCTTATCTCATAAGTACTAATGTCAACCTTACTAATGAATTAATAATGTTTAAGATTGTAGTAGCCATATCAATAAAGGTGTTTTAAAAAAAAAAAAAACTTTAGTGTTATTTTTTGATTTTAAACTCAAACAAAATGTTCACTAACGATTTGTGAATTTGAAAATGATTCAGTTACAAATTTATGTTTTGTCTTAGGTATAAAACAATGATAATCGTAAATTCTCTTTATAGTAATTGCGCTTTGATAACGACTTTTCAAGTGTAATTTGAGCTCATCATACTCTGCTTTCGTTGCATATTAAAAATGCATTGTTAATTTCCAGGATCTACTCCATTCGTATAGCTGTTGTGGAGTTTGAATTGATCCCTTTGTTAAACTGTAGCGATAGGCACCTCTTTTAAATGTTCCACCAACACCATCACACGCCCCTTTGCCGTGACTGGTAGCATGGAAATACCACTCCGCTGCGATGTTAAAATCTTCTTCATGATGGCTTAGATTAATTAAATTATTTTTATTTTTATATTGTGTTATAGCTCCGTCAGACATATAGAAAATCTTTTTGATGTTCGATGTTATTACTTTTGTTATAAATAGAATAATTTTAGTTTTGAAGAGATGTACTGCGATGCTATCGTGTTCCATATAATTAGAAATAATAATGAAAGTAGCATGTTTCACTGAACTGCTCTTAGGATCCTTGTAATAAATAACGAACGGATGAATGGTCGCTTGTGCATTATTCCAGTGATAACCTTGCACTGAATCTTGTACGATAAAAGCATAATTTTCCACGAATTCACGTTCACAAGCAGATCCCCTTCTTGTAAAGATTCTTTTTTTTGTTTAAGAAATTTTGATTGCTGTTTCGATATAAAATGATGAGGTATTAACTTGGTTAAATTATGAATAAATTTTTCTATAAACTTTGTCAGTTGGTCTTCTAATGTAACCAAACTGCATCATTTTGAACGGTAATCCATTGTTTATACTTAATTTTTGATACATCACTGTTATTGAAGCATTTACGCAACAATTCTTCAAGTTCTTCTAAATTTTTAGAGCACACTTTACACTTTTTAATGTAAAATTCTTGTTTTTGTTTATCACCACACATAACGAATGAAATTAAATTTTTGTAATCTTTAAACGGGAATTGACTATTGTCTCGGGGCTGCTTTTATAGTGCCTTCGATCATCAGCTTCATCTTTTGGTGCATAAGACAAACACAAACATTATGTTGACTGCTAGAACCCAATTTTATACAGTTGTTTGGGCGTAGTTGTGTGAACTTTGTAAATCTTATTTTAACTCCAGGGTGACGAGATTTAAACTTGATGTAGGCCTCATTTAGAGAACATAGTAATACCCTCTTCTGAGTATTCTGAAGAACATCCTGCCTCCCCGGCATCATTCGACTTATTTCATCATCCTCAAAAAAGGATTCTACTAAGCTCCGTGCAGTATCTGATATCTTATTTTTAGGGATACTGCTTTTACCATAGTTATTGAAGAGAACGTACAATTATGTCTTTGAAGATCCTTGCAGTGATCAGTTAAATAACGGGTAGCACCTTCTTTAAAATAATCTTGAATTTCGTGATGTTTCATCTGCTTTGGTAGTAATATTAATAATTTCTTCTTATCTTCATATTCTCCTACATCGAACTGGTATTTGAAATTATTCATTCTTCATTCTCTTCATAATACGAAATCTTATTTTCCTTTTCGGAGCACGTTGGTTCCTGGTCGCAATTTAACTGTTTATAAATCGCTTTCCAAATTTCACTTGATTTTATAGTCATAATTAATTAGTCATAATTAATTTGATAATAGGCTGGAACCTAGGAGCACCCTCTTAATTTTCTTATTCGAATGGGATACATTACCTTTCATGTCACGTAGTTTTAGGGTTAAATAAATTCAAGATTTCGTTTACAATGTGAAGCAAAGAGATATTAATCTTAAATTACAAACCTAGTAATCTTTAAATTAGTGTAGTTTAAAAACAAAAAATAATACTAGTACCATATTTGAGTATGTAAAAGCTAATTAGTTAAGCTTTATTTTGAGAAAAAAAAATAAAATAAAAATTAATGGTATATTTAGTTTAATATCTCATTTAATATTTTACCGTTATATAAAAGTCATAAAAATTTAATTTTGATTATAATTTTATAAGAGTTTATAATTTCGATATTCATTCTAATTAACACAAAAAAAAAAAACAATTCATAAATTTGCCTTTGATATTTACTCCAAATGGCATTTTTCACTATTTTTGCAAAACTTTGGGACCATCCTGTGCGCAATACACACGCTATATCAAAAAAATAAAAAATATGTTATTTTTATTTTTTTAACTACTACACGTACACCAAAAACTAAAAACATCAAAAATCATGAAGTTCAGTCACTGCTGCCCAAAAATGAAATTACTCAAATACATATTATTTTTAACCATCAACAGAAATTATTGAGTTTTATAAACATCCTTACATCAGAAATTATTGAGTTTTATGAACATCCTTACATAAGAAACGAAAAAATCATCCGAAAATTTTAGTAACGTTCCGTTGCGAAAGTTTTCGTAATCCGGATTTCAAGAATACCATTTTAGGAACTGACATTGTCATCTTCTCTCTCGAAATTTTATTATTTCTTTTTTCCTTTCTTCGTTATATTCGTAATGGTTTCAAGAATACTAAATTATGATTTCACCATTGCTATTACGAAAATAGCCTTACGAAAATTTTCTGTAATGAAAATTTTGGTAATGGTTAAAGAATAGCACCCCCTGATTCGGATCGGATCAAGACCAAATAAAAAATTATTTATTTGTATGAAAATACTAACAGAATTTGTAATTTGGAATTCGAGAATAGACCCCAATTTCTCGGAAATTACAGTATTTAAAAACTTGTGAATTTAGCAGAAATTTTTTCAAATTAATATCAAAAATTTGGAATAAAAAATATTTATCATAGGTTTCGGACACAGTTTTAACTATGACTTGTTCTATTGGCATTCCGTATAGTGTCTGCTAAGGCAAAAGAAACCACATCTTGATATTGGATTTTTAGCACGAATCTATTTATATTAGCCATTACACCAGCTCAAATAATTTGGCTCTTTTAAGTCTTTATACTACAGGTGTATAATTCAAGAGTTGATTAGAAAATGGGTTAAATATTGCTTTGCTCTGTTTGATATAACACCAAAGTTCTTTACCATAAGTCCGAATCGGTTTCAATATTTGCTTTTAGAGTAGAATCTTCTTGTAATTTTAATTTAAAAACAAAAAAGCTCATAACTTAAACAACTTACAGGAAAAATCTAAGTGTTCCTTTAATTTTTACGAGGAGATTTTAACTAATGGCCTTTATTATCTGGATTCTTGAGTGTAGGCAAAAATTCGATATGGAACAATTTAATATTAGATTGCGTTATTGCAAAACATTAAAACATAAAAGTAAAGATTTCGCAACAGATGAAAACCAAGCCCATATTGGTTCGTCTCCTTGTACTAAAGAATATTAAAGTTTTCGCCAATAAGCTGTTACATTTTTCAAGGTAAATTTGCAATTCACTTGTAGAGGGCAATATTATTTCATTCAAACAAAATTTAGATAACCCCAATGAGTAATAATATGTTACCTTAAAACAAATTCAATGAAAAAAATTATTTATTCAATACACTAATAATAATTGAACCAAAACAGTATTGCTACTGAGAAAAATTTCTATGAAACTTTTCATTTCCTTCGAGCATAAAGAATCCATACCCTTGTATGTATTATTGTAGATCGAGAAAATCTAATAAACAATAATAACCCAGAGAGAGAATAAAATTTTAACAAGACAAATTAAAAAACTACTAGTAAATTGTAATTGAAACATACATTTTCTACATTTTTACTTATGAGCAAAAACTGTACAACAACAACAGCAGAGAGACACTAAAAATATGTACATATAAAACTTAAAAGTTTACATTTAAATAAAATTTTAGCAAAATTTATTTAGTTTCAATCTTGAATTTGATACGAAGTGAACTATAATAAAAACAAGATTGTGTATTGAAAATACTTAATTTTTATTTAACTATTTAATTTGATTTTTCGTTTCCATTAACGTGATCATAATTAGAAAAATATTAGTGAATCTGTGAAAACTTTAATAATCCTAAGCCAATTTTTATTATATTATATTTTTATTTATTATATATATTTACATAAATATAAATATATATCATTGTAATTGCAAAACAACTACATATATTATACATTTACTCCATAATACAAATGAAAGAACTACAAGGAAAATCAAATCAAGAACAACAAGTTCAACATGTTCCGCAAACTGTGGTTAAAAATGGGCATTCAAACGGAATAGTAAAAAAAAGTGAGTTGAAATTTGAGAATTTTAAATATTTCAAGTTTATTCAAACAGCTGTAAGAGCTGTTTAAAGTTCAGTTTTTATCTAATAGTAGAATCTCATTTAATATGAAAAGTAAAAAGAAAATGTTTCTGTTTAAATTAAAATAAAAGTGAATGTTTTGCGTGAATATTGATGAAAGCAATATTTTTTTTTGTACTACCAAAAACTGTGGCAGTTTTTATCATAATGATGCACTATATTAAAAAAGCCAATGTTATTTGTATTTTTAAACAAATTTTAACATTGTCGGTTTGGTATTATTGTCGGTTATATATATATATATATATATATATATATATATATATATATATATATATATATATATATATATATATATATATATATATATATAATGAAGGTTGTGCTTTATTATTGAGTATAAGATTACTTTCATTATGTATTAAACAATTAAATAAGAAACTCTCATGGAAATATTCATATGTAATGTAGTACCTACTTAATAATGTAGTGCCTTCTAGACCTTACAGGAATTACTCTTACAGTGGCTGCGGTCGAATTCTCGAGTAAATCCGCGGAATATAGTAAATATATTTATCTTTTTTATGGAGGGTAAACGAAATAAATAAAGGTAAATGTTTCACATTAAGATACTTTATTCTTTATTGTTATAAAAATTCAACGAACATCAAATAGAAAAATCGCGTAATTTAACAAAAAAATCAACACTAAAAATCAACATTTAATGTAGTAAATGATCTACTCGAGACTTCTGCTGCAGACACTATATTTTCTATAGATTAACTAGGTATTCTACAAACTAACGAGTCGGTTTAGTTAAAAGTATAATTGTTTATTTATTTATACATTTTATAACATGTTTTATTAAAATATAAAATAATAATAATATACATAGATGCCTTATGGACAAAAATTCAGTGACAGACATTGCTTATTTTAATAACATTTTAAAGACCAAAATGTTTTTATTATAAATTAATTTACATCGTAGCTCTTAAGTATAATTGTATTAACACAACAAAACAAAAAAAAACAAAACATCGAATGATGACGCAAAATAAATGTGATACGTCTGATGTTTCAAATAGGCAACTTCTAACGTGGGATAAGAATTGTTTAGAATAAATGTGACGTCTAATGTTTCCGGGTAATGCATTAAAAAACGTCGGAGCGGTAACAACAGGATAGCGGCGGAAGTGCTCATTATTGAATTTAGGAATATTATAAAGAAGACGATGATTAGCGCGAAATTTATATCGAGCATCACCTCTTATTACATGCTGACCACTACGCTTAAAAAATACTCTTAAAACCTTATAAACATACAAATGTTGTAAAGGTAGAATATTGGTCGACTTAAATAAAGGCCAAGGTAGTTCCAATTTATTTTTCTTCAAATTGGTTCGCAAAATCATTTTCTAGTGAACGCACAATGGTTGTAAACTTTGTTGGATAACAATCACCATAGCAAGACAAACCGTATTCCAATTTAGCCATTATCAAAGCATGAAACGTAATTTTCAACACTGAATGATGAAATAGGGCATAAATCACGGAAATCCATGTAACTTTTTAACTTGGATACATGAGTTTTCCAATTAAGGTTAGTGTCAAAATGAATCCCAACCTACTTAAGAGAGTTGACTAGCTCAATATTCAAACAATTAATATGACAACTAAAAGAAGTAAATTTAGAAGCACTAGGATGTGTTACTGGGAAATGATTAGGAGTAACTGCAACGCCAAATATTTTAAACCTAATAAACTTAGTTTTTTCACTTAGTAACAGTATATGCTTATCAAACCATTTATGTAAGAAGACCTTTAGGTCAGAATTAGCCATAGAAATCACGTCATTTGCAGATTCCGCAGAATAAGCTAAAGCTAAATCATCAGCAAATCCAGTACAGTGACCATTCAATTTAGTTTAAAAATACAATTCGTATAAATTAGAAACATCCGAGGATTAATCACTGACCTTTGCGGCACCCCCACATTCATAGCTCTAAGATTACTGAAAGTATTATGAACTCTAAACCTCACTGCTCTATCATCTAGGTAGGAAGCAAACCATTTGTTTGAAATACCTCTAAATCCAACGTAAAACAGAATAGATAATTAAAGTTTGTGATCCACCATATCAAATGCCTTAAAAGCGTCAATAAACCAAGCAGCACAGATTTGACCATTATTTAGACCATTATAGGAATAATATCTTAAAAATCCAACATAGCCGATTCAGTACTCATAACTTGGCCGAATCCATGTTTATAAACGCGAAGTGTTTTACATTGATCTAGGAATATGGTAGCTCTGTTTTAACTGCTTTTTCCAGAACTTTGAGAATAACCGACTGGAGCGCAATTGGTCTATAGTTACACTTATCACTATGGTCACCACTTTTAAAATAGGAATAATAGTAGCATATGTAAGCCTCTTAGGAACACTCCCAGTTCAAAAGAAAGATTGAATATATGAACAAGAGCAGCGGCGGAATCATGAAATCCGGACGGTAAATTTTAGCGGTAGTAAACAATTCTATGAATAATTTAGAATAAATTCAAAAAATGGTCAAAGTCACCCAAGTTATAAAATATTATTACATACTAGTTATTTCATTATCTCTTCCGACTCTTTCGGTTCCAACGATTCAATAATAGCTAAACTCAATAATAACTTATACTTCAATAATGTAATAAAGAATGTTTTCGAATGATTTATTCGTGATTTATTTATTTATTTATGTCAACAACGCTAGTCAAATAACAGTTGAACTCATTAGAATTAAGAGGATAAAATACTATATTTCTAATCGAAGACGCTTTAGCCTTTTTTGTGAAAATTTCATTATCAAGGCTCCAATTTTTTTTAACCTCACCTCTATTAATTGAGAAACGATTCATATAATACATTTCTTTCTCACTTTTAACATCTACATTAATTTGTCTGCAAATACGCATGTCTGCTGGATTCGTATCATTTGGATGTTTTTTTAACTTTTTGCGAAATTGGTTCCTTGAAAATTATTTTGTCCATGGAATATGAGACATAACATTAACAACTTACATACCTACATTATTTGAAATTATAGGAGCTACCGATTTCGAAGCGCTTTAAAAGCTTTTAGAACCTAGAAGCGCGATTCAGCAAATATGTTGAAATTAACGACATATTTATGTTCCCTACATGTTGATATTAACGATATGTTTGCGGACCTCACTACTACGTTCCTGGAGTTTTTAAAGCCATCAGAGGGGCGGAAGGACAGGAAAACGAATGTAGACGTATTCGCATACGTTGTCGAATCGAAGATATATCAAATTTTTCAGAAAGTTTAATTAAAATTTCTCATTGAATTTCAGTTTTTACTAAAAGCTGTTGTGAAAACTAGTTTTTACAACTATGTTACTACTTTTTCTTCTTTGAAGCATTTTTCAACGCAATTATACCATTTTCATTACTGTAGCTAATTTAAGTATTTAATCCAAATAGACATTTTCTACTTTACCAGAATAATCAATGTTATTCCATAAAATAACTAGGTAAAGCAAGGGATTAGATAAAATTATATTTTTTAAGCTGGAGCATTAGTTAGCACCTAGTTATTCTTAGTTAAATTAGCCGATATCTTTAAAAGTTATTCCTTGCTAATATGTGCTTGTTTAATATGCTAATAAATTTTTTCTGTAGGCCCATACACACAGTATTGTTGGGATAAACATTACGACCCCATGTGGTTGTGATTTCTGTATAGAAACAGGTTTGTCTGAATTTTTAAATAAAAATGAGCAAGCCCGTTTTCGAAACCGATACTTATTTCATACTTATTGAATTATTCGACGCTATATTAAATAAGTAAGTATAGTCGATGAACATAATATCTCAGTAAAATTCTGACAGATTTCGCGCACATATAAAAAAAACAAATAGGTAGCATAAACGTAGTGATGTATTTAGGCTAATTTGTTTACATTTTTTATTGTTGTTTTGTTGTTTATATACACGATGACGATGGTGTTATATCAAATATTTTCGAATATTTTCGATCAAATATTTGCACTTTTGATGACATTTGAGATAATTTAAATTTCATTAACTTGCCTCGAACAAATTGAAATTTAAAATCGAGACTTTTTTTGGTGTTTTGCTTTAACACACAAAATGACATTTCTTTTTAAATATTCCTTAGCTCACCGTACCATAGAGTTGTTTGTTTTATGTTACATAAATATGTTGGAAAATTCTGGAAAATTCCAGTGGTGTTGGTTATATTCTTTTAACTGTACATATTATTTTAGAATTTACGTTATTTAATGGAATCAAATTTCACATATCTTTATTTATAATTTTATTTATTTTACAAAATATTACTCAGCCGACACTTCTCTGAATTTTTAATTTTTTTTTTAACTACTTCACTGTTGGCTGCGCACTACGAATAAAAAATGAGTTTCACTGAGATATTATTTTCACTATAAAATCGTTCGAATTTATTTTACTTACTTATTTTGACGGCAACAACAAAAAACTATTTGTTTACCAATTTTTTAAGTTACTGTACATACATACTGTTCTTCGCTACATAATTTGCTGGTAGTTCTCAAGCTTGGTATAATAATGAGACTAATGTATTTTGATGTCCTCTAAATAGTTAACTATCTGAAAGAATTCATTTTTTACTTCCGTGTGCATCAAAATCAAATTTTAAATTTTTCTATCATGCAACCTTAGAAAAATGTTCGCAGGGAAAATGACAAGCAATAAAGATTTCTTTGTAAGAAAGGGATGGAAGATATAACTACTACATATTTAGTATTATTGTCAAATACAGCCTAAATATAGGCAAGTATATATTTGACTTTAAGGCTGTTTTCGAAACGAATACATACTTATTTGTGGAACCTAGCTTATTCAAATAAGTATTACAGAACATAGTAGTACACACAAACTTATCCTTTCAAAAGTAAAAGTCCGCTGCGCCCAATCCATCGCAATAGTGTCGATTTAATCATTGTTGGACTTCGATACCATAATGTGCGGGAGCCCCATCCTGTTGGCTGACTAAGAAAACTTTGTTTTTTCTTTAAATTTTAAAGGTAATTTTCAACTAATCGGTTTGGCAGAGATTTATATTAAAATTGTATTCATTTGCCCAAGACTTATTAAAATGTTTAATTAAAATTTTATTCGTCCGTCCAAAAAATTGGCGATAAATATCTTGGATTTCATTCTTCGTTGTTCAATAGGAAAAGTAGAAATTAACTCGTTGAAGCAAACCAATCGGTAATAGATCTTGAACTGTAGTCCTTAATTCTAAGGATGTTGGTGGTTTTTCCGTAAAACTCTCCAAACTTTATTTTGATTTATTTCGAGTCATAGTGGAACGCGCCTAGTGATGATTGTTAGATACGCATAGCAGACTTTTCTTCATGAAATTAACGTAGCAGCATGGCTAATTCGTTTGTACTAAAGGTATACATACATGTTGAAAAAGGTTATCTTAGTGTTAAGTTAAATATTTTTATTGAAATGGACTAAAAAGTAAAAATTACATTATTTTTGGACCAAAAATTTTCCTTCCAGAAATTCTCCTTGAATCAAATCAGATAAACCATTACATCTAATGAAATTTTAATGAACCAGAACCAAACCAAACCATTTTGACGTAGAATATTATCGTTATTTTGATGTTACGAAACGTACTACCTCGTTTCGCTATTATTATTGGTAAATAGGAAGAACTAGATAGATGATGCATATGCCATTAGATAGAGGAATTAACAGAGATTCAGAAAATATATGAATGGTACCAGTGAGTTGCGCCTGAACTAGCTGGTAATGTCTCAAAAACGAGCGAGATTCTGGCCGATTTTTTTAGCCAAAGTTTGTATTTTTAGTTATACTATCTCAACAACAGATATACGGCAGTAGTTTGGTCGTAGCTACCTGATGAGTAGACAAACTTTTCTGTACGAAACCACTACCAAGATAAAGGACCCATGGAGGGTTCTCATTTTTGCAGAGTATAACTCTTTGGGTCTTCAGCCAAAATTACGGGGAGGGGGGAAGATATTTCTACTTTTTTTTCATTAGATATGTTATGAGCGACTGGTCTCTGTATTTTTCTGATTTACCAAATCGAAAATATTGGGATTGCCTTGAACAATTAATATATTTGTCTATAAAAAATGCCGAAAAATCAACTTCAAATCATCGGTCGTAATCAGTACACGTAAGGTAACGCTTGAAAGAGAATACTCAAACGAAAAAATATCTACGCAAATGTAGACTATAAGTATTATTAATCTCACTAAAACACGTCGATTCTATTTTATTTCATTGAGTTATTAGAAATATTACTGCAATTTAGCTTCTAGATTAACGACAAATAAAACTGAAGAGCTTATCACAAAATATATCACGACAGAATGTCCAAATATCTTTTAAAAATTTTTGTATTGGATTTACATATTTGCACAATTTTATTTATAATACTTCATAAAATTGTTATGTTTCAACATAATACAAAGAGCATTTCGAACAGAATTCGTTGCGTTAAAGCGTATATTTGTACCAATTCTTCAAAGTGGTGTTGTTGCAGATGCAAAGTGTTGTGTCTACCACAACGCACCGCATACTGGCCGCTCAAGTATGAATATTGATATTGTGCTGTGCGTGAAGGTGTGAGTGGAAACCTGACAACATCAAAAGAAAGCGTGCATTTGATCCGCAACAATGTTTAAATTACGCTCATATCGTCGCAAACATTATCGAAATCGAAGCAAACTTTTGGCAGAAAATCATCACCAGCGATAATAAGCAGTGCCAATAAGCAAAACAGTCATTACTAGGGAACCGAGAACCCCCAAATTATTCAAGAGAAAGCTCAGCATTTTGGCAGCTCAACACGCTACTGTGACTGTGTTTAATCTTCTTGATTTATCCGTGTAATCTTGCTCTTTCAGCCTGTTTTGTGAAGGTTTATGGCAGTATTTTTAGTTTTCAAGGGTCCCTTGTATCACAAGGTTAAGTTTGGAGCTTTGGTACAATAGCTTAACCCAAATATTACAACCGGTCATTGCATCCAACTAAATAACTATAATCTATAACAAAATAACAAATTCGGCTTACATAATTTATATTTCAGGTGGAAGAGGAAATTCGAATATATTATATTATGTATTATCAATACGGACATGATTAAATGCACTTCATTTAAATGGTGTATTACGTTTGACAATTAAATGCTCATATTTTAAATTATCACGTATAGGTTACTACCCAATCTTGCAAAGTAAAATGTTGGGTACTATTTCCGCACTGCCGTACTTATAAAAAATACTACACAAAATATTTTGGTTTATTTGTTTTCTTAATATTAAACTTCTGTTTTATTTTATTAATGATAAAACATAAAACAAAGAACAAATTTGTTCATGGAGGCTTTTGATTTACATTACTTTTATTTGGTAAATATAAAACAATTTAAAATATTTTAAAAATTCAAATCAGACTGGTCCAATGTACAAAGTTCGCGGTATATAATAATTAAAAAACAATTTCCATTTGTATGTTAAATCGATTAATTAGCCTATACATAAAGACTTATATTTAATATGAATTAGAAGTATAATGTTACAAACTCAAAACTAGTTTAATTAAATGAAGTTAAACGAAAAAAGAGTCACCAACACAAAACTAGAAATAAAAAATTTCCCATTTACGGAGGCAAACAATTTACAGAAATCTAAAAATTTGTAATTCACCTATAGGCGACAGAAAACTTCGAAAAACCCAACTCAAGTTTTTTGTGATTACGAAATTGCACAATCATAACAGCAGCATTCCACAAAGCACAATACATATATAATGTACTAACTAAAATAAGTAACAAAAAGTTGAGAGACATAACAACTTCATGTGATTTTTTCTCAAAGCTTCTCATTCAATTTTTTTTTTCTGCTTTATATATTTTCCTTTCGCCAGTAAATTTTTAATTCAGTGTCATAAAATCTGTTAACAGTAGAAGACGTTATTTTTAATTGCTAAACTAAAAAAAAAAAAAATAAAATTGATTTCGTTTAAATTCAATATTTTGTTATTTTCTTTTATTAATTATATTTTATTTGTTGTAACTTTTTACGCCAGCGACACAATTATTTTTTTCTTTCAATTTTTAATTATTGCTAGTTGCTTGTGATCTTATTTGGCAAACATTTGTTTTTTAACAATTTTAAAAGAAAGTATAAATTTTAAGTGAAATTGTGATATTTTTTGTGAAGATTGTTGAATTTAAAAGTAATATGAATAAATTGAATTTTAATAATAATTTAAATGCAACCGAGTTAAACAATGCAATTGATGATACAAATTTTCCAAGGTTAACATCAACTTCAGGCAAATATAAGATTAATAGCGGTAACAATAGTGATAGTATTGATGATTATGAAAAATTGAACGAAATGAATGGGAATCATAATATTAATAATAATACAAGTGACCTTGAAGTGATGCCATCAACATCAAATGGCAAACCAAAAGACCGTTTCGAAAGACCAACGCCACTAAAAATTGTATCATTTTCGGAAAATGTACTAGATGTTCCTGGTACACCAAGAACCCCTAGAACCTCTACAACGCCAGGTTTGAATAATAAGTTTACCTAAATTGTGATGTATCGATATCCTAAGTAGTAAAGTATATTTAGTTTTCTTTCATCGATGAATTTTTAAATAATTATACAATTATCTAAATCATCTTTTACTAAATATACTGATTTTTGCTTATAAGTTAAAACGCATTCCGAATAACTAAAATTATTGTATAAGTATCTACTTCAAATATCTAGTTGAGAATACAATTCTTCTATATTTTTACTAATGCGAATGTATGGTTATACGTTTCTTCCGGGACAGTATTTTCATTTTCGATGTAACAATAATAAATTTTCCATAGACAAAAACTATATGTTACAAATTTTTTTTGTCAGTGATTTCCTTAATTTTAAACGTCTTTGAATAATATTTAGTGAAAATGATGAAAAATTAATTAAAAATAATTCTTAAGAATTGTATTCTCTCACTAAATGGAACACGTACTCTAATTAACAATCAATATTTATTTACTTTTTAAAACCGCGCAGATGATTCAACTTGTTGAAAATTATCGGTAATAACTAAGCACTAGTTGCATTACGATAGTACAGCATGTAGTTCTAAATGCATCGTGCGATTTTAATAACCCAATTTAATATGAAATCAATATCAACATTCACTTTATTGAGAGATTATTAAATAATATTTATAAAGAAATCGTTGTCAAATGTAGAGCAGTGGTTCAAAAGTTGTTTATTCCACGGCGGACCTGAGTTCGATTCTCGCCGCTGACCAAAATAATGAAGTGATCATAACACGATTCTACAGATATTAAAAAACGATTGTGTGTAAAAGTGTTCGCTGGCCTGATGTCACATTCAACGTTCGTCAATACATTACAAGAACAGTTCGGCAAATCTCTCAGTAGAGACGAAACTTGTCTTGATTTCGACCAGCCTCTTAGCCATAGATTTTAAATTTACAAACAAAACTCCTTTGTACCAAAAAGTTTTTGCTCTTCAGTGATTTGTTTATACAACTCTCAAATAATTTGAATTAAATAAAACATATTTTTATTTTTATTTAATCGCATTAAGCAATTATAGTCAAAATTACATTTTTAACTACCCTTGTATAATCGACTCTTATCGTGTGACATGATGAACGATCCTCTTACCACCGCGCTTCATTTACTCTTCGAATTGAATTACTTTTAATTGAATTAACAAACGAAAGTTTAATAATATAATAAATATCATTATATGCAAATTAATTAACTTTGATTGGTATTTTTAGATTTTGTTAAAGATTGTACAAAAAATATCAAACGCAGGCGCGCGCACACACACAAACACACACACATACGCATACATACCCATACATACACACACAAACAAACAGCCACACACACACGCACAATTTATTAAAATCTAAATATTCCACATAGTCACTTAACTTGAATAAAATAATAGTTTCAAAAGCTTAACTCATAAATCGAATAAAAACTTTCAAGTATAAAATGTTATCAACAATAGTACATTGTGTCAATATGATTAAAAGTGGTACTTTGTTGGCCGAGCAAATATTTTTGCATGAGTGGCGAAGGGCGCACACAGCATAGCCTGCAAAGGTTGATAGTCAATCATTATTTTTTCTCCAACGAAGAAAAATTAAATTAAGTAATAAGTATAAATTATGTGTATTCAGATCTTTAAAAAAATTGTTTTTAATAGTTTTGCAAAGCTTTCAGGGATGGAGATAAAAAAATTATAGAAACTTTGATGGGTTGCATTCATTTTAGATAGTAAACCTAAATAAAATAATAAACAAAGATTAAAATGTGTTATATTTCAGTTTTAATATACAAAACATTCAAATGATTATGATTTTATGTTATTAAAATCATATTTCATGTGAAAATTAATAGACGTAAAAAAAATTCCACGCCTTTAGAAACAACGTCTACATTTAATTTTGGTACAATATTTTTTCTGCGCGAGAACTGTCCGGATTCCAGAGAGATTTGAATACTACTATACAAGATTGAAAATCTTGTTGAAATATTTTGTATAACTAAGGAGGTCTTGACTGTTTTCATTTCTGTATTTTATCAAGCTATGACGTGTTAATTACTTTTGAAAAATACTTGTATGCCTAGGATTAAAAAAGTAGCCTAGCAACACGAAATTGTTTTCAGTAGTTACCCAACTTTAATATCAAATATCAGTATTAAAATAAGCGGTGTATATTAATACGTTTGGAGAAAAAATCATTAACACCAATATATTGACTGATACATTCTGTATTTAAAAATGCCGCCATTTTTCCTTTCGAATAACTTTGAATATACAATGTAGAAGTATTTATTTAATTTATTAATGGAAACATTGATTTAAATCTCAAGATCAAGTAAAAATATGTAAATGTATTATATACAGTGCAACCAATTAGTCTCCGTACATTGAAAATATACCAGGAAATCGGTTAGATAAACGTTCCTAACTTTGTTATTATTGATTGCATATTACTTAGGTTTGGTTCTTTAGATAAAAAAACTTATTGTTTAAAATTAAGTAAAGAAAAAAATTTAAATATATAGTTTTAATAACAACAGTAAAATAATTCATTATAACTCAACAAAAAAATTGAAACCATTTAGTCTCCGTACACTGTATTAAAATTCTCAATAACGGAAAAATATTATTTCAATTTCCTCGATTTTTTTATTTTGCATTCGTAGCACCGTTATAGTATAATATATACATATATTTGAAAAGTAAAGTGGCTCTTCAGCCTTCAAAATTAAATTCAATGGCGTGTAATAAAGAAATACCAATTGCAACTCGAGAATTGATGGTTAAATTAAAAAATGAAGGCAAACCTTATAAGGATATTGGTGATATAGTTGGAAGAAGTCGTTCGTCTGTCCAATAGGTTTGTCAAAAATATAATTCTACTGGATCCGTAGCCAACAACCCTAGATATGGACAGCCACTAAAATTAAACAGCGCTGCAAAAGGCAGTATTTTGATAAATGTTCGGGAAAATCCAAAATTGAGTGCTAGTAAAATAGTTCAAAATCTACAATCGGACCATAATATTAAAGTATCCCCACAAACAGTTCGGAATATGCTAAATGGAGCTGGGTTCAATGGCCTAATAGCACGGAAGAAGCCGTTCATAAACAAAATAAATAGAGCAAAAAGATTAGCTTTCGCAAAAACCCATTTAAATAAACCAAGCAGTTTCTGGAATAATATTATTTTTAGTGACGACACAAAAATTAACATACATGGGTCAGATGGACGCGCTACAGTGTGGCGAAAACCAAATCAGCACCTGAAAACTAAGAATTTATGTGGGAGTGTAAAGCATGGTGGAGGTGGGCTAATATTATGGGGGTGTATGAATGCATCTGGAGTTGGACAGCTCCGCATCATAGAGTCTATTATGGACAAGCATCTTTATTTAGCCATCCTTAAGAAAAACTTACACGCTAGTGCGGAGAAATTTGGCATAAGTGGATCGTTTATCTTCCAGCAAGATAACGATTCAAAGTATTCGGCATTTATGGTGAAGGAATGGCTGCTCTATAATTGTCCAAAGCAATTACATACGCCACCACAGAGTTCAGATATAAACCCGATTGAGCATTTCTGGGCCGAACTCAAAAAGAGGATTAAAAATCGGATTGTGAAACATAAGAAAGATCTCGCTGAAGTTGTGAAGGATGAATGGAACCAAATTGAGCCAGAAGTAACAAAAAAATTGGTAGAATCAATGCAAAGACGACTGGAGGCAGTTATAAAAGTCAAAGGTGTTACTACGGATTACTAAAAAAAATCCGATCAGCGACTAAAACCAATTCTGTTATTTTATTGAGAATTTTAATGCAGTGTACGGAGATTAAATGGTTTCAATTTTATTGTTGAGTTATAATGAATTATTTTACTGTTGTTATTAAAACTATATATTTTAAATTTTTTTCTTTACTTAATTTTAAACAATAAGTTTTTTTATCTAAAAAACCAAATCTAAGTAATATGCAATCAATAATAACAAAGTTAGGAACGTTTGTCTAACCGATTTCCTGGTATATTTTCAATGTACGGAGACTAATTGGTTGCACTGTACATATTATATAAAAATATCTGTTTACTTGAAAGCGATAAACTTAAGAGTTATTTTTCGAGGCTTAAAATAGACAAATTAAATAGAACGTATTGTGGAAAACAAAACTAACAATAGTAACATCATATATTAAACCCAAGAATAAGGCCTGTTAGATTAAGTAGTCCTTATTCGTAGTGGTATATTATTATGATCTTGGTAGATTTTTATTTTAGCAAAAATGTTTTTTTTTTTTTTAATAAAAACAACTTAGTTATTTTTAAATGTAATAAATTCTTTTTAAAAATAAGTTATATTATGGTAACAATGATTTTCAATAAAACTTTAGAAGACTATTTAAAGTTACTTAGTGTTTTTATTATAAAATTTACAAGTGACTAAAAATAAACAAAGAAAACAAAATGGATACAACGACACAATAACTTATAAAAAAGATTTCATTACAATCACAATTTTTATAGCACCGTTGATTATAACAAATAATAATAATATTTAAATAATGTTTGAGCCACCATTTTATATAATTAAATATTTTTTTCAAGGTTTTTGACTCTGTAATATTTTTACCATTTTTTTTAATTACTTGAGCTTTCGGGCACACTTCAAAAATCAAAAGCATTATATATTTGTGATAAAGTTTTTTATATAAACAAGAATTGACCAATTTTAAAACGCTTTTAAAAATGGACTTGAAATGGGTCCCATTTTCAAAAGCGTTTTAAAATTTGTCAATTCTTCTTTATATAAAAATCTTTATCACAAATATATAATGCTTTTGATTTTTGGAGTGTGCCCGAAAGCTCAAGTAATTAAAAATTAAAGTAGTCAGGGCCCAATACCATTAAAAAAGGGTTTAAGTATAAACTCGTGTAAATAACAACCTTTATTTTGAGTTCAGGCTGAAAAAATTGTAGGTTTAACCTTAATCCAACCAAGATGTGTCTTTTTGGCATATTTCATAATGTTAATTTATTTATGAACTTGGATCTATTATATTTTAAACATTTCCATATAATATAACGTACTTGGTATTCTTTGCAAAAATTTTGTATATTATTTGATTAAAATTTGAATTTACTGGTGTACCAAAAATTTGTTGGTTGGATTTGGGTTAAAAAAGTCAGTTCAGGTCTTCCAACATATTAGCAGCGGAAATCTACTGTTTTAATAAATGACATTTAAAATATCATATTGCCATGCAATTTTTAATATACCACGAGCGTTCTGGATGTTCCATATGTCTAGTTTTAATTAATTTAATATAAAATAATAATAAGATTGAAATTTATCTTTTAACATATTTTGCATGTCATTTTTTAGGTCACGAAAATTGTACATTTCATCATGATCTAGAATTAGACCATAAACCACCTACACGAGAAGCATTACTACCTGAAATGTCACGAGCTTATAGATTACTATTGTCCAGTTTGGGTGAAAATCCTGACCGACAGGGTTTATTGAAAACACCGGAACGTGCGGCCAAAGCTATGTTATTCTTTACCAAAGGATATGACCAAACAATAGAAGGTAAGCAATTTTTTTATAGTTTTTAATTATCTTTAAATAATCAAACACAATATGTTATTAAACAAAAATTTCTAAACTAGATATAAATTGAAATGTTCACGTTGTTGCATACGAATTCGTTACCATTTCAAAATATTATATAGTTTTACAATTTTATGTTAATCAGCGGACTAATTAATAAATATAAAGAACTGTTCAATAAAGTATTAGGTATGTATTCGTAATACAATCTATAAAATATAAACAATCATTTAATGACTTCTGGATTAATGACTTCTCATGTTTTAATCAGATTAGATTTGTACAGGTCTTATTTCTAGATTAGTTCGAATTTGGTTTAACTAAATTCAGTAAACTTCAATTTTTAAAATTGGTGGGGCACGTCTTACATTTTCCTAATTGTAATATCAGCAGAGAATTTTCATCAGATTTTAAGTATGGATCTTAAGAAAATTACCACAAAAAATTCTTCAGACTTTAAGTATGAAACCCCGATGATGTCACCTTCATACAAAAATTACATGAAAAATTGCTAATGGTTACAATAATTGCCTGCATTGTACGTATTTATTAGCAGTGTTTTTTTGTAAATCTTTACAGATATTTTATCTTGATAGAGGCAAAATTAGTTTACCTAAATTTAGATACACTAATAAACTAATTCCGACTTGACCTGGATGAAAGATCTGTAAAGATCTCTAAAAAAAGACATGGAAGTAAATGTGTAAAGAATTTGTAAAGTAAGACATAAGAGAAAAACCAAAACTGAGTTTTTAACATAACTCAGACAAAGTAAAAATAAATTTACTTTAGTATCATTTTAATTACTACAAAACTAGGGGTTGCTCGAATACTGTAATAATCATTTTCTCATTGTAGTTTTTGACATAAAACACGACTTGAAATGCACTCATCCGAATTAATACAGGTTAACCCGTGAAACGTTAACATAAAATTATATAATTTAAATTCTATAAAATTAACTTCAAAGTAATCAAATTAAACAATATGTAGTAATTAATCGCTACATTAAGAAAAATAAAATCTAGAAGATAAATTTCTGATCTTAGGACCGGTACCGTATTAGCGATTATACAAATTAATTATATGATTAATTCAAATTAGAGTAAAAATTTGGTAGTAATCAAAATCTTAAAATTGCCAACGAATGAGACATTTAGACAATAGATTTAGGATGGTCCGTTAACCCAAAGAGAGTTTCATATAATTTTCAAATAAAATTTGTAGCCAACATCTCGAGCGCTCCACCGTCTTTCCCTTCAAACACGAAATGATTATTAAAATTTAAATTTAAAAGTGTTTTCATTTATTGTTGGCGTCCGTCATTTTGTTTGTTAACAGCTCGTTTTTTTTAAATATAAATATCAAATATGTAATTAATAAAACCAGAATGATTTGGTTGTTTTGCGATAAATGAATACGTTTCATACCAAAAGTGATAAAATATATCCCAATAATTTTTTATAATTTTTGCTCGATTGAATAATATGAAATAAATTAATATATCAATTTTTTTATCAATACAAAATTAAATGTTCTGTTTTCTATTGTAAAATTCGATTTGACTTTTTAATTCGTATATTGGTTACAAAAGCCTATGATAGTAGAGCTGGAGTGCGTTCACGGACTGTACATTGTCACAATATTATGCTACTGGTATTGTAGTCAGAAGGGCAGTATTGAGCAGGGTAGAAATTACAGTGGTAGTTTCTGAATGCTCTTTAGTTAAATTATTGTTAAAACGTAGAGTTCGTGTACGCACTCTAAATATTCGCTTCTTGTACGATATTAGCAACTGGGGTCATTGTAATTTTACTGTCAATTTTTAAAGCATTGCCACAACACATACAGATGTTTTCCTGGCATTATAGTTTTTAAATATGGCTGCATTTTCTGTTTAAATTATAAATACATAAATACATACGGATTATCCAAAAAGAACTGACATTTTAAATTATTAAAAAATCAAGGTTATTTTTTGAAAAATGATGTTATTTACCATAAATTATAATACATTTTTTATTTTAATTAATAATTTAAGTAATATTTCTCATTAATTTAAATCAAAAATGGCAGTCATTTAATCATAAATGGAAAATGTATTTATAGGAAAATATTTTTATTATTATTTATGATAAGTGGCAATGTTTAAGAATGAGTACCATAAAGTAGATCAAAAAACCTTTGTCCACGACTAACGTATAATATACTCATTATACGTTTGTTTCTTCAATTATAATGGTATCCATTATTCACTGCTAGTTTATCTAGTAGTCCCTTCTTCCATTATTCACTACTACCAAATAAAAATTTCATTTTTGAAATTTTATCTAGTAGTCTCTTGCTATTTTCATTATTATTAAATTGAGACGTCAAAATGTCGACGTAAATTATATAACTCGGCTATCGCCTCGTGGGACAAACTTATCCCTCATGGATAATATCTCGTTTTGCTCACTAGTACCATAAATAACTATTTTTATCGGTCGTGGACAAAGTATCGTATTCTACTCGCATATAATGGCTGTTATTCACTCAGATGATTTACGACACTCGCCTATCGGCTCGTGTCGGTAAACTTCATCTTCGTGAATAACAGCTATCATTATATGCTTGTTGAATAATATACTATTATCCACTTTTGATATATAATAGCCCGATAACTATGCTGATTTCAAATAAAGAAAATGTAAAATAACAAATTGTTATTGTATAACCCACAACTAAATGTTGAGTAGTCATTAGAAAATTATTCGTAGCCAAATTGAATGAAAAATTATATTCCGTAAAGTAGTTAAATAAAAGTACACCATGACAATTTAAAGAACGGTCACTATGATAAAATGTATTTCAAAATTCAATGCTCCAGTGTGAAATCACAAAATGGAACTATTTCTTATTAATTTACGAAATTTATTTCAACAAAAGTGGATAAAACGTTTTATGGCACTCGTGAGCAAAGAGATATTATCCACTCGGGATAATGTCCCACTCGGCTATCGCCTCGTGGGACAAACTTATCCCAAAAAGTTGATATCCATTATTCACTGCTAGTTTATCTGGTAGTCCCTTCTTCCATTATTCACAGTAAAAATTTCATTTTTGAAATTTTATCTTGTAGTCTCTTGCTATTTTCATTATTATTAAACTGAGACGTCAAAATGTTGACGTAAACTATTTTAGGTAGGCCCACGGTCGTGGACAAAGTATCGTATTCTACTCGCATATAATGGCTGTTATTCACTCAGTTGATTTACGACACTCGCCTATCGGCTCGTGTCGGCAAACTTCATCTTCGTGAATAACAGCTATCATTATATGCTAGTTGAATAATATATTATTATTTGAAAACAATTAATGTGTGTGTATAATGAAAAATAAAACATGCATATATTTGGTGTAGATAAATAAAATAATACATATGTACATATATTTAACATTTAAAGTTTTTTCAAAGAAACTTTTTAATATAAACTTTTTTAGTAGATAGATAATTGAATTTTCTATCAAATAAAAGGGTTTATATTAAAAAGTTTCTTCAAAAAAACTTTAAATGTGAATTATCGCAAAACAATGATTTTTCTTATACGCTACTTCATTACTAAAGAGACGCTATGTAATGTAGTAGGTTTGGTGTAATAAATTTAGTAGAGGGTCACTTGGAGATGCCATTTCATATTATTTATTGATATGCGCAAAGAATAACGAAATTTAAACGACGAGCACCTTCTCTTCTTGTATCATAATATGTACATACCAGTATGTACTAACATTTAGTCAAATACCATACACGTATATGTAAACACAGACGCATCCAGCACACGTAAGTCTATCGAAAATAAGCGAAATTTACATTTCTAAAAGTGCTGAACACAAAATAACTCAGTAAAAAATTTAGATTCTACATCTTTTAATGAGACTAAAAATCTAGTCTCCATTTATTGTACGTAGATATTTTTACGTTTAAGGGAAAGATTTTAGATTTTAGAATAACTCAATTGTAAACTCTACTTGTACTGACGCCCAATGTTGGTATGCGGCCCATCGTGGAATTGCCCGTAAAAGATTTTTAGAATTTGCTTAAATAGCAATTATGTAGCATACTAAAATAACATACTCCGAAAAACATAAATTTACAAATATTTTATCTAAAGAAAAATCAATATTATTATAGAAAAATTATAGTTAGTATGGCTTTGTTTATTTACAGTCCATATCACAATTATTTGTGCTTCACAAAAATTTCTTAATGTTGTACATAAGTAAAAATAAAAGATAAAAAATTCAATTGAATCAAAATGAAAAATTAAATTGAATCAAAGTAAAATAAAATTCCCGAATTATTTGTCCTAACCCAAATAACCTCTCCCATAACGAAAAACACCCATTTTATGTACGGCTTTAATGATTTCATTCGCGTTCATTTTTTTTTTTTTTTTTGTATTCCTTTATTTTACAATCTATCTTCTTAGAGACATTTAGTATTTTTTGTCGTTTTATTCATTGAAAAAATCTCACTTACCACCAAACACACTATTAGATTGAACACACAGTATGTGAGTATGTTTTATTTTTTGATGTAGGTTTTTTTTACTACAATAGGAGTGTTCGCTGATGACAAGGGATAAAAAATATCCGGATATTTTTTGAGCAAAAAAGCGAACGCTTCAAAATGATCGGTATATTTTTAACTCTACTTTTGTTTGGATTTTTTTGAAGTTTTTTTTTTTGACAACCGAAAATTATTTCTTTTATCGACACAAAAAAATCCAAAATTTTTGCGAATTGAAAAATTTAAATGAAAATAATATGAAAAGCTTCGATTTGAACAATGATATTAATAAAAAATATTAAAATAGTAAACAGAAAATGTGACGTTGACGTTTAAAATACCTATTCAAGAACAAAGCTGTTCATTAATGCATAAAAAAAAATCCGGATATTTTATTAAAGTGAAGTTAGCGGTGGGGGGGCGGGTAACATTTGTCAAAAATATCCGGATATCCATCAGTGAACATACGGAATAAGTTTTTTTTTGGTTTTGACATTTGAATGAATTTTTTTTATCTGTTGTTGTTGTTGTTTTTATTAACTGTTGTTATTGTCTTAAATGCAATATCATTTACTAATGAATGTTAAAACATTTGGTTAGATAATCATTTAGTAAATAATTGGATGTATAATTAAAAACATTTATTGGATTTCGGCTCTAATTTTGACTGACTTGGTTTGAGTAAAAAATAAAAAAATAATAAAACATAAAACTAGAACACCAAAACCAATAAAAAATATTTTAATTACTAGCGTATTTTGTTGAGAAAAATTTAATTCGAATTATTTTGGTTTTAATTTGGATCTTCTCTATGTTGGTACATCTCCCGTTTTCCTGTTTACGTGCTATTTGCGTATTTTATTTGTTTGAGCTTGAATTAAAAATTCGAATTATGTTTTGAATTATTTAATTACTCTGCCTAGTGTAATTGTTGTTGTAATGTTCCCGCAAAATATGGTCTATGTTAAAACATGAAATATTGGATGATCTAAAAACCGGCCAGCGTTTTGACAACGCCGTGATATGTCGTTTTTAAAAACAAAAATGTGTCAAATTAAAGAAGAAATCAGATAAATTTTAAAATTATATTTAAAAAAAGGGGAAAAAAACTATGGTAGCTGCTAAAAAAAGGTGGGCAGTTTATGGTTATTATACCGTATCAGAAAGAATAGCCCGTGAATGGTTCGCTCGATTTCGTTCTGGAAATTTCGATGCCAAAGATGTACCTCGCTATGACCAAGGAATCACTGAAAAGGTCGATGAAATCATGCAAAAACTGGAGGCATATTAGCAGCCATCACATTGCTGAGGAACTCAACATTCACCATCAAACAGTTTTTAACTAACTTGGAGACAGTTAGATTCAAAAAGAATTATTTATTGAGATATTTGGGTACCACACGATTTAACAGTGAAACATTTAATGAATTAAGCTTTAATCTACGATTCACTGTTGAAAAGATGCGAAATAAGACATTTTTGAAATAAATTACGTCACATTGCAGGTGATGAAAAATGAATCACGCACGACAATAATATGCGAAAAAGATTAGGGTCAAAGCCGTAGTGAAACCACACAAACGTCGGAAAATCCACATTTGATGCCAAAGAAGGTGATGCTTTGTGTTGTGTTTGGTGGAATTGGAACAGATTCGTGTATCATGAATAGAAATAACTAGGTCAAACGATTGATTCTGTTCTCTGCTTTAAACAATTAACCAGATTACAGCAGAAACAGAACAGGATTTGTGCTCTATCATGACAATACCAGACTACGACTCTATCTTTGAAGTCTCGGTAAAAATTGAGTTGCTGGGAAGAGCTTGGTTGGGAAGTTTTAAAGCATGATCTTTACCGGTATACTATCATTTGTTTCGTCCACTGGAGAACTCTCTTGATGGCGTAAAATTGACTTCGGAAGAGACCTATGAAAATTACTTTACTTCAGTTTTTCACCCGAAAATCACATAAATTTTTCAGTGACTGGATAATGGTTTTACCAAAAATAGCTAGTAGTAAAGTAATGAAAAAGTTTAATAAATTTATGGAAAAAATTAAAAGGGCATTTGAAATTTGAGTCAAAATCGAGGAAAAATGTTTAGACCTGCTAATATTTAAGTTGTTATTTGAAAGAAATACATACAAATACGAGTATGAATTTAAATTTGAAAAAATGTGCTGTATGGTTTTTTTATGTAGCGCTTGTCAAAATGTATAAAAGGGCCCCTACAGTAATACATTTGAATTGAACAGATAACGGACGGGTTGTTTTTTCTCCATTTTTCTCGGTTTCCTGGCATTCTTGAGGAAATTAAATAAAAATGTATATATTATTGCCCGATTTAGATGAAGTAAAATTTTTGCCTTGCAAAAAAAGAAGATAATGGTACATTACAATTTTCGTTTGAATGACAAGAAAAAAACATAAACATGCAAAATTATGTTAGCGATTTTTTTTGTTTTTTTACCAATTGTTACTATAAAAACATTAAAAATAAATATGATACTATAAAATATACTCGACCCGACTATATTTTTTGATATTTTATAGTAACAAACAAACACAAAAACAATAAAAGTATATTATAAAAACCTATTCGATGACCAGAAGTCAAATGTTATAGCAGAAAAAATCAAATCAAAAGAAGTTTTCTCAATTTTATTTATTAAGTTTTATTTTTATCACTAACAATCTTATTTATTGTTATAAATTTTATTTTTGTCACACTACTAATAAATGTCAAAAAATATAACATCCAATTATGTATAAGCCGCCAAAAAATTATAGCATCGCTATTTTGGTTTACTTAGTCCTTTCTCATTTTAACTAATGCATATTTTTTTATTGCGTGCAGCTCTATGCAAGGCAAACATTTTTCTTCATCTAAATCGGGCATAAAACATAAATCTACGTGGCCCGTACGTTAAGTGTTAAGAACGTGTGTCAAATGAGATAATACATTAAATTTTAACCGTGGTTTTTACCACGGTTGATATTCGATGAGTATGTTGGATCGTTATCTACCAACATAAATTTCTCTGGAATTCTAATTTTCATGCTTTCATGCTTCTTTGTTCATTGTCATCTCTACAAACAACAGATCATCAATCGCTCCGGCACCCATTGCGTCCCAAACCCTGACATTTCCGATACCATATTAAGAGTAGTATTTTTAATATTAGTAAATATTACTTCTCGACATATGTATTTTTGCCCTTCAGATCCGAAAATGTTGAATTTGGACTCATCAACAAGTGAACCTCACAATTACTCTGATTTATTAATACATTTGTTAGCATACGCTAATCTCTTATCAACATTCCTTTTTGATATGTTTGGGTTATGTCACTCAACACGTCCAGCGTTTTCTTTTCTAGGTAAAAGGATCCTTGTGGTTTGTGGAATAACTGACACATTTAAATCTGTTTTCATTTGTGCGGTTATTTTTGAGGCTCCTATTTTTTAGGGAGCAGTTTTAACCAATCTTTCACTTTTCCGTTCGGCACGCACTGACAGCACCTTCTTTCGAACTCTACCGAATTCACCTTATACCGATTTATTGATTTTGTAATTATTTATCATACTTTGAACAGTTGAATGGCGTCTGCCGACGGTTTCTGCTATTTTTGCATTGGAGTACGTTCTCGAACTATACATTCTAACGCCTACATTTTTAGTTCCGCAACATCTTGTGACTTGAGTTTAACCTACCAGAACTGGCAGAAAGGAGGGAGTTAATTAGCGATTATTTTTTGTCAATATCGCTATTGGCCATTTGGGTGAGTTATAGTGACTGGAGCTTGAGCTGCCAGTTGGCTAGTATTTTTTTTGTTGTTATTCAGATCCACCAACAGTTGAAAGCTTATTGAATAAACTTAGATCTAACAACTGCTTAGATCATAAAATGAAATTACTTAATGATCGGAGCAACATCTAATTCCAAAATCTGTGGCAATTTAAAATAAACACTAAACTCCAATTTATGAAATTTTCAGGAACAGCGAAAGAAATTAACTTCAGAATTAAACATAAAAAAACAGGGCTTACAAAATTACAAGATATTTTTTCCTGAAAATTAAAAGTTTTTCGAACAGGGATTTTATGTGAAAGTCTTTTACGGAGTTTTCATTGATTTCCATTTCAAACATTAAGATAACTTTTTTCGAAATAACTTATTAACTTAGTTCTTAATATTAAGCTTTATTTCTATAATATAACATTAGATTAATCAAAATTGAATATTTGTTTTTGGTTGGGTATCGCCGACAACTACATCTCTATCATAAAAGCTCGCCGACGGACCCAAATAGACCCAGATGGCTAATGTAACCTCATAGGCGAGACGGCGCGGCGCTACGAATAATCACCCAAAACCCAATCGCCAAAAGTTAAAAATGAAGAATGTTCCTTAAAATTGTTCTTTTCCTGTAGTTGTGTTGAATTGTAGTTGTGTCACCTTACTTTTCTGTTGGCGACTTAGTTGATGGTGAAAGTAAAAAACCGCAAATTTAGTTAATTTATGAGATAAGTGGGGGACAGCTGTTGAAGAAATTATCCGCATCATTGAGTAAATTTAAAGTTAGTAAAAAAAATTTAAAAATAACTATATAACTAAGTTAAATTTAAATAAGGTAGAACATTTTCAGATAATTTCAGGATTTCCAGCTAATTGGATAAAAACTCCAACTCTGGCGTAGGATTTCCCTAATTCTCAGGATAAAAAAACAATAGAATGAGATGTTAAAATAGATCAAGCTTGCAGAACACAATTTTCAGATTTCTTTTAATTCAAAATATTAGAAGCGGCCTGGTTCCTATAAGATCAAAACCATCGTACAAAATATATCTTAAATAAAGCGTAGTTGTAGGATTTATCTTTTGTTAATGTGCATGCACAACCGCAAACACACAGCACTACTTATTATTTTTAGGAAGGGAGAGATGAAGGAAATTTTCGTGAGACTCACAATGGACAGTGAACAACGCAACTATTTTCTGAATATATTCCTCACAGATTGTTTTGATCAGGTAAAAAAAAGTGCCCTTTGCCAAAATTTTCATAATTTGAAAAATGACCTTCTAAGCCAGGTTCAGCTGACGGATTTACAATTTTGCACAACATGGTCTTTGCTAACATTGGAAATGGGAAATTTGAAGACTAAAGGTTGTTCTAGTCCAGATTACTAAGAGGATACGATACCGATCGAAAACTCGTATAAATCGTTGAATCTTGTCTTCGTTTCAAAACGTAAATTAAAATACAAATTTGTGGAGGTTTTTTAGTAAAATTGTGAGGGCCTCAGCCCCTTGTGAAATCACGGGAGTACCCAATTGTCCATATTGTTTAATTATATTGTAAATTTGAACACTGCGTGGATTGCATTCACAGAAAAAAAAAGGTATAGCAAAATCACTTAACCGAAAGAATGGATCAATAATAAACTGGAACTATCTCTATTATATTATTTTCTTTGGTAAAATGCAACCAATTCACATGTTTCCAGCAAAATCTATTTCTGCCCTTATTTTTGAATGGTGAATTTGATTTTAGTTACACAGTAAAATTGAACAATTTATTCTCCGGAATTCTTCACCTGACTTCCGGTCAGTTGTCCGCTAATTACGATATTTTTTTACGTTTCAAGGTATGTAACATCTACACAAATCCCAGTAAAAAAACTGGACCATGTTTCACATTGAAATATTGGGTTTAAAGGTGAAGATCAATATGCCATAGTATAAGTGAAGAGCAATATGCCGTAGAGTCACAAGAAAAATGCGAAACAGGTTTTGGAATAAGCTCATTAAATTATTTTTATAAATATTATTAAAAATTAATGAATGGGTTTTTAATGGATACATATTTTCAAATTAATTCCGATCATTCCGGACAAGTAATTTCATTTCATAATCCGAGCCCTGGGTTTCCCATCATGTTGGCATCGAAAATATACTGACGGAAAAATGACATTTAAACTAATGCTTTGAGCATAAATCTAGAGACAAATTTCCATTAAAAATAAAATCGATTTTGCCTCGATTTCAATTTAGATCTGAACGAAACAATTACATAAATTTCTTATATTTTTAAATGCCTCTTTCTATCTTTTGTAATTTCTATAAGCATAAATTAAAAGGAGAATTTAAAGGCAAAACAATGTTATACATAAATCATTTGTTTGGTCTCGTTTATTTTAGCAAATCGTCAGTAGGAAATACTTCATTTTTACCAAGTAGGCCGATGGCCTATAACCACTATACATTTTAAATACATAGGTAAATATGCATGAAAATGAATCAAAACAATTTTTATGTACAAAAATTGGATATTAAGGTTCTCTATTCCATGAGAAAATTTTACTAGAAAAATTAAAGGAAGAAAAAAATATATATTTGCTAGATGGGGGAATGAAACAAAAAACCGAATCAGTAAATAAATATTTGTGTCTGTCACTTTTTATAGAAGTGTCAATAACCACGTAAATAAAATTTGTATATGATGAAAAATACTTCTCGCACACACTAATAATTTTAATAGGATGACGATTTTATGGTAGAGATTTTTTTAAATTTTTTATTCTGTGACTGAAATTGCTCGAAAAAATGAAATTCTGATCTTTTAGATAATTTTGAGACGAAAAAATAATCGAATACTAAATTACTAAATACTTAATTTTTTTAGCAATTATTGGTTGTGTTTTTGTTTAATGTCAAATTTCCCCTTAAAACTTTTGCTATAAACAAATAAAAATAAAAAATACATGATGTTTGTTTCATCGTACATTCTAAAAAAATTATTTGTGGTGTCTAAAATAAGTGTTTATAACAATAATCACTGTTTTAAAAATTCACAATTCACTTGTACAACAAGAAATAATTTTGATTTTTTGTAGGTTAAGGTGCAGTTGCTGTCAAAATTCCCCCTAAAACTTTTGCTATAAAAAGAATAAAAAAAAACATCTTGTCTTTGTCTATTACATGGTGTTTGATTTTTTTTTGCTCTTCTTGGCGTATTTTACTATTTAGTAAAATTTTCTCATAGAATAGCACTATTATAAAAAAAATATTGCCTTATTGTGCTTTTTAATTCAATTTTCAGGAAACATGAATATAAAAAATTAAGTAAAACAATTTTTTTTTTAAATATGGCTAATCTTTATAAGAACTACTAATGCTGGAAACACATGTGCAGAATCTCTGCACGCAGCGATGTACGCAGATCTGTATCTCAAGCACATAAATGCTGCTTGCAGATATTTATTTTTTGACGTTTATATTACACAATTTAATTATACATATATATATTATAAAACTGGCTAATGCTAGAAACACATGGGACGAAATTCTGCATGCAGTGGCAACTACTTTGAAAAATATCATACTCTGAAATAATTGAAATTAATTTAAAATAATAAAAATAAATTTTATTTAAAAAATTATAAATTTCTGAAATGTCTAGAATTTTCATCTTAAAAAACAGTTTAAAGGTGTTAAACATTTACCAAATTTTCTGGCATCTTAGAGGCGAGTATTGCAAAAACAGCTTTCATTCGTTAAGGGTCATTTTTGTCCTCTTTGGCACTTTTCACACAAAATATATTTTCTGTCAACAGATTAAAAATATCGAATGAAAAAAAAAGAAAATTACACAAATTGCACTAGATTTATTTACTTTTACTTAATGTAGCCTATATCGATGCGCAGCAAAATTAGAAACAGAGACATCTTGTATAATATACAAACTAGTGTGTAGAATTCCGCACATCTTGTATAATATACAAACTAGTGTGTAGAATTCCCCACATCTGTTTCCAGCATAGAAAGTGTAAAATAAACTTCTCTCAGTACAAACATTTCGTAATTACAAAATCGTTTTGGCTAAGGTATTAAGCACCTTCATGAAAGATAGACTCGCTAAAACTTTTTGTAATTAAGAAATTTTTTGTACCGAGAGAAATTTATTTTATACTTTTTAGTCGGTTTTATAAAGGTTATATTATATGTAGGT
Source organism: Tipula vernalis (assembly GCA_958295665.1). Lineage (NCBI taxonomy): Eukaryota > Metazoa > Arthropoda > Insecta > Diptera > Tipulidae > Tipula > Tipula vernalis. The sequence goes on along the minus strand of OY282559.1, from coordinate 205,599,732 downwards.
ATTTAAAAAAAAAATTTGCCTTATTTTACTTTTTAGATTTTTAGATAAATTATTCCACCTAACTATCATATAATGGCGAAATATTAATTCACACATGTTTTCTCGTCACCATATATATTACCATCACCATGAACCATTAATTTAAACGTTTTCGCGACATTTCTCAAAAAATTTGTGTGGGAGACACTTAGAAATTTTAATTGAAACTGTTGTCACCGAAATTAAGAAGGTGATCGTAAAATAGGCGCGATCTTATGACAAACATTCAGTCTATGAACTCTGATCTAAGACTTCTAAAAAAATGGTGTCTTGCGCATGCATACTATGTTTCTAAGCATAAACACTAAAGGTATGTTTTTCATACTTAATAACGATGTTAGGCCTCTATTACATTATCACATTTCTTTAGTATACGTCGTAAAATAATAATCACATTTTTTGACATAAAAATACGTTAAAAGAAATGCTACAAATCATTTTTCTATAACTATGAATCATATTTTTCACGATAGTTATTAAACACTCGAACAAAAGCGACTCTGTAGTTGTGCCGCGATAATTTCGGCAATTACAATTATAGCTTTATTGAAAGAAAAACTAAAACTTACTCCGAAATCAATACTTTATCATCTTTTTGCTTCAGTCGTATTTATTTTTTTCTGCCCTTTCTTCTGTCATTATTGTTGCACTAATACCGACTTAAAATTACTTTGTTGCGACGCATGTGCTCTTATTATGTTGATGACATCACTTCTGTGTTGCTTTATCCATTCAGGTTTGGTTTTTCTGGTTTCACCAAAAACAATTTTTACACATTTTGAATTTTGGCTTTTGTTTGTGAAAAAAAGTCCGATAAATTATTAATAATTTTGCTAACAATCATTAAATTGTCCGAATTATTTTTAAGTGTTATCTTAAGACACAGCTTCGTATAGATATAATTTTCTAGAATACGAGGTGAGTAAAATAAAGCTTTGGGAAAATGGTAAATGCGTTATAATTATGATAATAAAAGTACCAAATTTCAACATTTAGCGCGATTAGCGTTTTCAGCGCGATTAGCGTTTTATTTACAAATTCCGCTTTTCTACTTGGACAGTGAATACGTGCCAGTGGATATACAACATGGTTTGTAAATCCACAAAGGACCGTCCCAGGTCTTTCCCATGTGGCTGATGAATATGGAATATCACTCGACATGAAGGAGTGCTTGCTACGATGGCAGAATATTGAAATCCCTCGGGGCCTTATTGATGCAGGAAACGAAGTCAGAGTTATTCTAAGCGATTAGAGGGATATACCGAACAGGATTATTGTATGGAAAAACACTAACATCACTCGGAGCAAGCATTCCTGTCCTAATAATGAACATAGTGGAACAAGCTAAACTTGTAAAGTCTGGTGTTGTCCTCGAAAAAACCCAACCTGCTCTTACTATCGCCTAATGCAGTATCGAGGCCAGTGTTGATAATGTGCCTGCATTTGAAAGGCGAGCAGTTCGCGATGGCAGTACGAATGTGGTCAGAGTAAGCCGAGGTATTTCTAAGCAGCAAGAATGAATACAGCCGAACGAAGGTGATACAGAACAGAATCAAAACGGGAAATGCACCACCAATTCGACAGACACTCAGAAGACTGCCATTGGCTAAACAAGACGAGGCGGCCCGAATGATACAAAAATTATTAAATTATTGAGCCAACAGTCCATGGATTTCATCGGTTGTTCGAGAGACTAATGGAGCAAATTTTGAGAGGGCTGCACTGGAAGAGGTGTCTCGTTTACCTAGACGACATCATTGTAATCGGGAAAAGTTTCGACGAACACCTTAAAAATCTGTGCGAGGTGTTACGATGTATTAAGGCTGCGGGAATAAAAGTGAGCTCGGACAAGTGTGCACTCTTCAAAAATGAATCGAAGTACTTCAGACATATCGTGTTGGGGAAAAGAATTCGCACTGATCCAGAGAAAATCGCACCTTTTGCGATTAGACCTTTTTCAACGAGATCACCATCAATGAAATGACTTTCATCAGCCATTATATCCTCGACATCTCCAAAAGCGTCTGCGTAGGCATCACTATCATGTTTTTATAAAAACAATCAGTCTGGCTAATTGCATCAAGATTCTTCCAAATTTGTGCAAAACCACCGCGCCGTCATGGGTGGACGCAATAACAACCGTTTTAATATTCAGGTTGAAATCGGCTAAGTTCCTCTCCACTATTAACTGAATTGTTTCAGCATTTCCCTGGCCTTTAATTTCACTCAATCCAAGGACATTATAGGCAAATGTCTTTGTACTTGGCTGAAGAAAGTGCACGGTAACATATAAATACCTCGTAATAACGCAGTCGGTCCACTCATCCACTGTCATGGAAAATTTAAAACTTTTGCTTTTGAACTTTTCGAATTCCATACGAAGTTCTATACTTTTCAGCTCATAAAACTTGTGGATGCAATTCGACACATTTGTAGGGCTTTTTGGCATTTTATAACCCTTCAATCGAACTTAACCAATGATGGCTTTTGATTTACGTATAGCCATAATTGTCATGCTGTCTACTGCCGCTACTCTTAGCATTAGTATTAGCGTGGGTCTCTATTTTTGGTTTCTTTTCTTCAATGCTAGTATTCCCTTCATTACTAATTGTTGCACTTTGATTTATAACCTTATTGTGAATTTGCAAATCGTTTATCGTTGCAGTGGTCGTTGATCCTTTATATCCTATAGTTTTTCCACAGGTGTTACAAATTGTCCCCGCAGATGTGTTTGATATGTCAACCAATAATTCATTAGGAAAGGACTATTAGGAAAGGACAAACATTAAATAGGTTAGAGCAATAAAAAATATACAAAAACAAGGACAACAATAACTACTAAACGATAAAATTGACACAAGGGCGAACAGTATATACGACCACATCATAAACAATATTAGCAAAAATAGGGGGAGCCTAACAATATAGCATATGTAAAATATATAAATAAAGTACTTTTGTGCACGACTAACGTATAATATTCTCATTATAGGTGTGTTTCTTCAATTATAATTGTATCCATTATTCACTGCTAGTTTATCTAGTAGTCCCTTCTTCTATTATTCACTACTACCAAATAAAAATTTCATTTTTGGAAATTTTATCTAGTAGTCTCTTGCTATTTTCATTATTATTAAACTGAGACGTCAAAATGTCGACGGAAGTTATTTTAGGTTTATTTAAAGGATTTGATAATAAAACACAATTTTTTATCGGTCGTGGACAAAGTATCGTATTCTACTTGCATATAATGCCGTTATTCACTAAGATGATTTACGACACTCGGCTATCGGCTCGTGTCGGTAAACTTTATCTTCGTGAATAAAAGCTACCATTATATGCTTGTTGAATAATATACTATTATCCACTTTTGATATATAATAGCCCGATAACTATGCTGATTTCAAATAAAGAAAATGTAAAATAACCCATTGTTATTGTATAACCCACGCTGCTAGGGGCAACGTGAGTTAAATTTTGTATAACAAAATGTTGAGTAGTCATTAGAAAATTATTCGTAGCCAAATTGAATGAAAAACTATATTCCAAAAAGTAGTTAAATTAAAGTACACCATAACAATTTAAAGAACGGTCACAAACAAAATATATTTCAAAATTCAATGCTCCAGCGTGAAAACTCAAATGGAACTATTTCTTATTAATTTATGAAATTTATTTCAACAAAAGTGGATAAAACGTTATACTATATGCCACTCGTGAGCAAAGTGATATTACCACTCGGGATAAGACAAACTTATCCCTCATGGATAATATCTCGTTTTGCTCACTATTACCATAAATAACTATTAAGGATTTTTAACAGTGGTTAAAATAGAACCGAGGAAGGAGTAATTCCGAAATCGATATACTGAAATAAAATTTTAAATATTGTTTATATTTCTTTTCTATAAGTTGTTTTCTATTATAAAAAAAAATTGTATATTGTTTAACAAGCATATAATGCTGTTATTCACGAAGAATGAAGTTTACCGACACGAGCCGATAAGAGAGTTTCGTAAATCATCTGAGTGAATAGCAGCCATTATATGCAAGTAGAATACGATACTTTGTCCACGACCGATAAAAAATTGTGTTTTATTATCAAATCCTTTAAATAAACCTAAAATAATTTACGTCGACATTTTGACATCTCAATTTAACAACAATGAAAATAGCAATAGATTACCAGATAAAATTTCAAAAATGAAATTTGTATTTGGTAGTAGTAAATAATGGAAGAAGGGACTACTAGATAAACTAGCAGTGAATAATGGATATCATTATAATTGAAGAAACAAATGTATAATGAGAATATTATCGTGGACAAAAACTTTTATTGTTTTCTTTAGGATACTTTGCGGAACATATCGTCGACGAGAAACGCAGAATGTGTAAGTCCATTTTTTCCAATTTTCCGTTTTTCATATTAAACGAAAGAGGAAGAAATTGCGAATCGATTGCCGTTTCTAAACTACTAAAAGAAATATAATGTTAATTTAAAAAACTTTAAAGTAAATAATGTTTTCGTATAGACCATAGGGAGAGTTAGATAGTTTTCATTGTCTCCTGAAAGAACTTGTTTTTGGACTTACACATTCTGCGTTTCTCGCCGATGATATTGTATCGTGTATCGCTCTGTTGCCCATTTAGCCATGCCTTCTATGCCTTGCTCGCCTTTATTCCTGCACTATCTCAATGTTTAGTATACATTTTCCTTTCTATTTTTTTAAAGTTAAGCGCTCACACGATTCTAGGGGAACAGTCCTTATACCATGTCCGAGGTCATTGTTGTGAATCGAAAAATATCCGAGGTTCATATTGAGGTTTCGTAACAATAAGGTTTTACAGGTTCCCTAGGTTGCACCAGTTTACTCTATTGGGGGCTATTTTTGTCTGCTCTCCCATGATTCACCAAGTTGTTTGGCTTCGGCTAACATAGTTCTCTTCCAAGTTATAGTTGGGTCTTCCCACTTTTCGTTGTACCGTTTCATTTCCTTTTCTGTACTTGTGCTAACCGTGAGGTTTCTGTTAGAGTTCTGATGTTCAAGTTTCCGATTCGTGTCCGTGTGTGATAAGCCAATGGTCGAGGTATTTGTATTGTTTGCCGGTTTGTGTTATTTCTTTTAGTATTCGTTTCTGTATTCATTTAGCTTTAGATTAATGAATGATTGGTCCATTTGTAACGTAACCGCACTAGGCGAATTACGTTAACAGAAAATCCGTTAAGCTTTACATTCCCGTAGCAGCCATTAACAAGCTGAAATCTGCTTGGGCGTGGGGAACGGCAACTTAACCAATATATCCAGCTGCTTTATATTAGAACAACAACAAAAATTTACACACTGAGACCAGTACAGTTATAACGTCATGAGACCTCCCGCAACCCCTTAAAACGCGTCATTACACATTATAAACACATTATTTATTTAATCAAATAAGTAACACCCAAAAAAAAAAATGGAGGTGTGGCCAACACACGACTTTGTTTTACGAACAGAGAATTTTTAGAAATTTTATTTAATTTTTTTTTAACCTTTTTTTTTTTTTAATTTTTAAATTTTTAAATTTTTTTTTTTTTTAATTTTTGGAAACATTTTGTCATGTAGTTTTTTGTAAATCTTATACTCTTTGAGCTATTTGCAAAATAAATTTTCTGGGCCAGCGGTCCAGTGGCCACTTCCGGTTCGCCGATTTGGAGTAAAATTCACTGGGACCTCCCAATTTATCAAACAAGCTTAAGTATGAAGTTTCAGTTCGATTAGTTAAACAATCTGGGCTGTAGAGAGGACACAGACTGACAGACTGACAGACAGACACCATTTCGAAACCCACTTTTTCGGACTCAGGGGACCCCAAAACAGATAAATCTCTAAAAATCTCAAGGTCCAAAATTTTCATGATTACTATACATTATTTTACTAGGGTAAAAGAAAGTAAAAGAAACAAAATGTAATAAAGTATTTATATCCTATTCATATAACATACCCATGTAATAATATATGTAATTGAGACAGAAAAATTTCTGAATAATATGAAACACTTACCAGTCACACCAGCAAAGCGTTTTACAGATGGCTGTAGTTGAAATACACGTAGGTACCTAGAATAGTTAGTCACGAAAACTTACACCTGAACGATTTTTCACAATTAAATTACTATTACATGAGTATTAACACTCAGATTAAGCAAATAACAAATTATTGTATAAATTATAGTAATAATAATAGTTGGAAAAAAACAAAATAAATTTTTACTACACATGATGACAATAAAATTATTAAAAATTTTAATTGACTTGCTGCGAAAACTATGACTATGGCCTACAAAAAAAAGCACGTAGAACTCCAAGACGACGTTGGTTGTCGTACAATCGGCACACCGTTTAATTCGATAGGCTCGATCCTTGATCTTAGACTTTTTGATTTTCGTTCTCTTTGGTGCTCACACAATATTCTGCAAGGTTTTAAATTAAGTATTATATATACTCACTTAAGAGTATACATAGGTCGTGTATACTTACAGGAAACAAAAGTAATTAGCACTATGGTTTATTAATAATTTTGGGAAATCGATCCCAAATATTTCACCAGACGAATTTAATTTATAAGTTTTAGTAAGGGCTTGCTTTACGAAAAGAAGATAACGCAACCTTGGTTAATAATAATCCCCTTCATCTCAATTTCGGTACTTAGAAAAGATTAATGCGTTTTGCCTCTTCGTCACACGCACAAAAAATCAAACCATATTAATTAAAATGGATTTTCGTTTCACATTGAAACCTAGCCCGTTTCCAGGGCTGCTGGATGAGGTATACTGGCATACTGTGGGGAGATTCTCTTATTGTCTTCATCACGATTTTCTACTACGCATTCCCATCAGGTCACCCAAATTTGTACTAACCAAAGCAAATGTTGTAGCTTGACATTATTGGTGAAGTTGTTTGCGCCTCTTCTTTCTTTTCTACTCGAGAAGTTCGCTGGAGTATATAAAGACGCTTTTAATTGACGATGAAATCGTTCAAACATACCGTTTCTTTGGAGATGAAAAGTCGCTGTCCGAATTCTGTGAGAGCCTATCATTTTTATAAATAAACTCCTGAAAAAATTTGCTTTCGAACAGACGGAAGATGACGGAAACCCGATCTTCATCTTTTCGAGACAAAGTGTCTGCCACAACGTTGCTAGCTCATTTTGTTTACCGAATATCTGTTGTAAATTGTGAAATCTAGTCCAGCTGTCAAGCTTGACGTGAACAACGTTCAGTTTTGGATGCAATGGCTGTGGTAAGAGGCGTGTGATCAGTAAAGACACAAAAGCATCTACCTTTGACGAAATGGCGGAAATGCTTGATTGCTCAATAAGGTGGAATACTTCGGTAGGCGGCAATATGGTTAGGCAAAACCCCAAAGGTTCCCATTAAACTTCTCTAATACACGTCCTACTGCGATTCCCGAGGCATCTGAGGTTATGCGAATTGGAGAATTATCCGAAGGATGTACAACGTGTAGCTTGAGACAGAGGATTTTTAATTTTTTCTACTGGTTAGATACAATCAGTTGACCATGTGAATGAAGTTGTCCTACTGATTTTCTAAGTTCGTTCAGATGTCTATGTATTGGAGCTAATTTTTCAGCCAGATGAGGTACACACCGATGGTAATAATTTACCATGTCTATGAAATGTTGAACTAACCTTATTGAAGGGGCCACTGCTTTTTCTATAGACAGTTTGATGCCGTTTCTCGAAATTTCGTGATTTTGAAAGTTCAGGGATGTTGCACTAAATTCACAGTTAGGCATCGTAATGATAAGGCCATAATCAGATATCCGTTGAGAAACATTTCCGTGATTTGTACTCATCTTCATTGTGACTTGAAATTAAAATGACATATACAAAATCAAGACCGTTCGTTACCTCATTAGTTAAATGTTGGAAAGTTTGGTAATAAACACGTAGGAAATCATGTAGTTATTTAGTTTCGAAATAGCTTTCAAATTTTTATTTTACAAGGTTTGAGCTTTTTTAACTGACTGTAGCTAGGAGTTCCGTATAAAATAATCCAGTAGAAGATTTTTGGATGGATAAATGTAAAATACGTGCAATATTATTTTGCTTAGTGGCAATTTATACAGATAAGTTTTGTCGCGGCCTCCTGGTTCATCTAGAAAAAAGCATTTGCGTTCAATATTTTCATTTTGTGCTACATTAATCAATTTTAAAGCAGGATGCTTCCGTTAGTTTCCGTAATTGCACTCAGTTCCTTTTCTTGCGGTATACTATAAATTTGTAAATCTGGGGCGAGATGTTGTAATTGCGAATTTTCGAAATTCGAACAGAAAGTCGAAAATTGGTATGTTGTAAAATTTTCGAATCGCGATAATGATACTTTAGTATCACTCAGTTTATTTAAAGTGATATACGAGCGATTCGTCAAAATATAATGTAATAATATAAATAAATATAATTAAAAGTGAATAAATTTAAAATAAATTTGAAAGATGTCTGCGTAATTAATGAAAAAATAATAAATTTATTAACAATTTCATAAATTGTTTTTTTTAATAAAATCTTATAAAGTTAATATTTATTTAAAGCTTGTATAACAACAACGAAATGTTAAATTAAAATTTTTGTTGTTAATTCAGCTTCGAAAAATGGCGGCCATGTTGACGTATCACTTTGCAGTCGAAAATTTTACAACATGCCAACAATCACTTTTTCGAATCGACTTTTAAAGTCGATTCGAATGAAGTGATGGTACAACATCCCAGCCCAGTAATTTGAAGATTTGGAGGAGTGGGTAGCCCAAAGCAAATCTGTAAGGGGTTGGCCTTGACTTTCGAGTCAGTTGAGTGCGAGCTTACGACCATTTTTTGAAGAAAAATTTTCACCAGATTCAATATATTTTAAATGGAAAACAAAAGAATTATGTTCGGAAGGGGAAATTTGTTTACAAAATAGACTACGTCGATTGGTTGCCTGTTGAAAATTGTTCTTCAGAAAATGGTCGTAAACTTGGCATGAACTAATTTATTTTCGTAAAACAAATATTTTTTAAATTATTTTTTATAATTCATTGTATATACATATACTATATTTGAAGGTGCTTCAACCTGGGGTGAAGGCCTCGTCTCATTTAAAGGGTTGACGAATTGTGTTCCAAGTTACACTACCATTATTCATGGATTGCGAAAATTTAATGAGGTTTGTTGACCGAGCTGCGGGGGTATCCTGTAATTCTAAAGCTTCAATTTTTTCGATTTTTGTTCTGTTAAACAACCTATTCTACCCTATCTTTTGTGAATGAGCTTCGTGCTCAAAATAGATTGGAATAAGTATGGTTGAAAAATTTTTGTAAACACAATAAATAAATAAATGAATAAGTATATGCTGTATTTTGTAATGCCAAATTTTGACAATTTGCACAATGATCTGAGTGATTGATATGCTACCTTATAAAGTCTTCACAGAGATTTTTTTTGTACTTTATAAGAAGTTCGATTGTACCGCAAGGACACAAAGATAAGCAAAAAGCTCTCGCAATTGTCTTGGCATTTGTTCAATTACTGTCTTAGATAAAGTATCATCCCTAGTAGCATCATTATTAAATAGCCAATGCTTTTAAAGATATCACACCATCAACACATGCACCAAAAGAGACACCAACAGAGACGATCTAGAGAGTAGATGCACCAAAAGAGACTCTGGTATATGAAGCAAGAAAGACGCAAACAGAATATTTCAATATCTGAGTTTAAATTTACTAACTACAAGCGACCAATAACTGATTTTGAAAATCACTGTCAAGCTTTCCATTTTCGGTTCTTTTGATCGAAGACATAATGTAATGGATATAATGTAATGCAGTTAGGTTGGTGTCTCGTGTAGCCTCTCTTTCAACTACAGCTTGGATGTTATCATCTGTAAAATAACGTTTTTTTCATTAGGAAGATAAACTTAGTCGCACGATTGTGTCCAAGCAGCCTCCAAGCAGCTTCTGGAGTACTAACGAATCTCGAATACGTAAAAGTTCGAATTTCATTATGATTCAATGAGTTTTGTTCTTCTATATGTACATTTGCGCAGTTATGGCTCTGATAAACATATTTAAATAAGTATTTTACGCTCTTTATTGATGCACAGCTCCCCACATTTATATGGCAGTTAAATTTCAGGCTGAACTACTTATTATATGGAACAACCCAGCAGTTGTTGATATAGTTACCATTAAGTAGTATTTAGGATAACCATCTACGTTGGTCAATGTTTCTTACATCGTACATTTTCCGTTAGTCATATAAGGATAATTCAAGTTATACCACACGGCCCATGTATCATGTATTTTGCCTATGATTGGGCAAGCTTCCATATTTGGAATTTTCGTCGAAACTATTGACTTCTGATGGGCCTTGAGACTCTTCTGATTTACGGTCTTGCACAATTGTCATACTCACATTTGCTGTTTGCTGTTCATTGAGTCCATTGAGCGCCGCATCAGTAATACATTCCTGTTCCACTTCATAAATCATTTTGCATGATTCAGTAAATGGGTTAAATTTACACATAGAAAAACTTAATTCATGCATTAAATCAGGATTACATTTTGCATTTGATGTAATTCTCAATATTTGATTTGCAGCTTTGCTTGGATTTGGTTCGATGATATGTCCGGGGCTGGGATGTTCTAACATCACTATTTTCGATATTCGATACGCTTTATGTCTCTTTTTTCAAGAACAAAATCGCATTATCTTTCACAATTATTGTCTAAGTATTTTCGATTCAGCCTGCTATTTCTTCATCACTTTATCATTACAAAAATTTTTTGTGATACTTTGTCGATTATGTTGAAAAAGGATAGGAAAGAAATGTATTCTAATAGGCTGAGATCGCAATAGATCAGCGTAATTGAGGAAGCGAAATAATGGGCAACTTTGTTCATGAAAAAAGAGACATAAAGCGTATCGAATATCGAAAATAGTGATGTTAGAACATCCCAGCCCAGGTGACTATTTTTATTACATCAAAACAAATGTATGCAAACGAAACCCAAAAACGGAATGCTTTGTATTTGTTTTGATGTAATAAAAATAGTCAAGGGTAAAAAGGATAAAAAGGGATAGAAATGTAAATTATATATACGTCCTGGTCTAAACAGATTGGATTGGAATTTGGTATTGAAATTGGGAATGTAAATATGGCCCATACAAGAGATCCACATCTGTCTATTCTTATCTGTGATAAGGCTATAAATTTTAAATTATTTTTACAAAATTATTTTAATTTTTTTATAATCAACTTTTATCAAAGAACATAAATTTACAGAAACAGCATTCGAAAACATTTTAGTGTTAATAGTATTTGTATCTGAGCCCGGCATTATTTGATGAGTTTTGCGATTATTTTTCAATGGTTAAGTTTTGAAAATCTTTTATTAAGTTTCTTATTGGTTTCTGCATATTCTACTTTGCTTACATAACTGAAATGATTCGATTTTATGTTGCTTTTACCTTTTCACCATTCAGAAAATCCTTCTGCAGTATTAAAAAGGTTCTCACGAATACTTCTCAAGGAATACATTCTAGCGGCCTTCTTATGAGTACCTCCAACACCATCTGATGGTCTCTTGCCATGGCGTGTGGCAAAGAAGTTCCATTCACAGTCAATATTGAAATCATGTTGATGGAAGTTGATCAAAGTCCAAAGTTCTTCTTATTCTTAAACTGCGATATTGTTCCATCCGAAAAATAATACATTTTTTTTGGAGCCGGATATTCAGATTCATTTTCTTTGATAAAATTGACAAATTTAGTTTCAAATCCATATACAGCTACTACATCGTATATCTCCTTCTGATAGTACTGCATAGAAAAGTAAGCTCATTTGACCAGCTGATTATTTGTAGTACGCCCGATTGGAAATATAGTTGCTTTCTGTGTGTAGAAATGCGCTGCTTGTATTTCACTTTATATTATAGACACAAACTGTCCGAAAAACTCAAAATTACGACGTATTTTCCAATTTTGCACAAAATTGCAACATATATACCCAACGTGCTTTGGATAACTCGATTGTTCGGAATGCCAGTAAACTAAACCTAGACTCTGGCAAAACTTTGATTATGTCATCAATTGAAGACTTTGAAATTATAATCTTTCCCAATACATCTTATAGCCAAGGATTCCAATAGCTGTATGTTACATCATCCACCTTCTCAGCTGCAGCGAGTTTTAAATGTCGAAAGTATCGACAAGCACATTGCACTCTTCACATTTCTCTTCAAAGCACTTCCACGTTAAATTTTAACAGAAGAATTTTTTAACAGCCATCTTTCTCTCTCTTTCATAATATGACCACATCACCACATCGCAAAATTTTTGTAAAAACTGAACATAACAAATTATTTTTCTGTTGAATTATACACAAACATTCTGAGTTGGTTTTTTGTAGCTTATTCCACGAACTTTACATTAACAGCTCTAAAATATTTTTGAAAATTTATGTGATTTTTTAAAATAAAAAGATTACAATATTGTGGATTAACAATCTTATATTTTAACTTTAATATTTTACTGAACGACTAAGAACTTTCGAAAATAATAAAATTACATAATATATTTCGCTTTCGCAGCCCGTTTTTAAATTACGAGGTATCAACCATACACAAGGTAATAAAACAACAATGCGAAGCAATAAAATAAAATCCAACTGCTTGAAAATGGTAGGGTAGACCACTGAAAAGTCGGAGTAATATTTTTTTGTAAAATAAACTGTGTACCAAAATTAACTTATTATTTATTATTTAGGTAATAAAATTTGTACTTGATAAGGCTCGTTGGCATTTTAATCCTGAAAAGAGATACCTATAATCACCAAATTAAATGATGATGTGCTGTTTTATACTAAAGGTTCATAAATTAAAAAGGGCGTAACTTGGAAGAAAAGAAATATAAATTACAGTACAGGTCGCCCACTCAAGTGAATCATTGATTTATTGTCAATTAAAAAATAAAAAAAAACTCTTATGTCTATGCATCTTTTTTCTTACGTTAATAAATTAAGGGTTACCCAGTAACCTTATCAGATTTATTCAAATATCACTTAAAAATGTAACTATCACAAATAAATGATTTTGGTATTCTTAGGCCCTACAGTCAAAATTCCAATGGTTAAATAGAAATTGTATCGATTAAAGTAGAAAGGTTACCCGGATAACCCAAAATAGACATAAGGGTTAAACTTTAAAGCCTTAACTGACTTTAAGCACAAACTCAATTTTACACTTTTATGAAAGGGTGCCGTTTTACGTAAAAAACACTATTTCGGGTATATTAAGATTTTGCTAGCTGTGCCATCTAGCGGCAAAAATGTAAACCTAAGTCTATCTGACTATAACATTATGATTACATAACTTTATAAAATTAAATTACATATAAGGATAAACTAATACCTTTCTAAAATGGTTAAGCTTCTGATGATATTATTCTTAGAACCTAAAATAAATATTATGAATAAAATATTCTTTACGTGGGAGCCAAAAATCTGATTTCAAAAACTATCAAACTAAAATATCGAATAACGGCGCAACCGACGGTAAAAATCAACATAAAAAATATGTACGTATACCATTATTTTCAATAAGGAACACGACAAAAATTAAAACTAAAAATCTAAGAGATTAAGTTTGAACGTTATCCGTGTTATAATAAAAAGACTTTTATATGTATATAAATTTCTTCAAATAAAAATACTTGCATAAAGATGCAAGGTATATCATCGTAATTGAGGTAATATCATGGTAATCGAGATACAAATAGCAATGTTTTTGTAAATGCCTTGTTGAGGCCGCCCATTTTTGAGAAATTACCAGGTTTAATTTGTTAATATTTTGAAAAGTGATTCCCTTATTTCCAAGGATTCCTCGGTACTAGTGATGTACTAAATCAATCTTTTTTGTTTATTTTCACATATGTTTTTCAACAAAAAAAAAAAAAGATCGATTTAGCCAATCACTACTCGGTACCGGTAACAGCATCGTAACTGTCATCATATTTATGGTAGTTTTTCAGTCAATCACATCAATTTCACTTTTTTGATTTCTTTTTTCCTAAAAAATTAATTATTGATTAATTTAAATACGTGTTACAGACCACAAAATACATCTGTATTAACTGAACGCTAAAAACAGGAAAATGCGAAAAATAACTCCAATTTCGAAGCTATAAAACGAGACAACTAAAGGTCAAAACGCTTTATAAACATAAAAGTCCGATTTTGTTTATAATCACGATGAAAATCAAAAAATTGAAATTGGTAAAGTTGACTTTGGAGCTTTGCTGAAATATAATTGAATGACCGGTGTTTGTGTAGTATGTGTAAGGATTTATGTATAAAACGCTTAAGTAATCTTTATTTTTTATTTATTTCTTTGCAGAAGTTTTAAATGATGCTGTATTCGATGAGGACCATGACGAAATGGTAGTCGTTAAAGATATTGAAATGTTTTCAATGTGTGAGCATCATTTAGTTCCATTTTATGGTAAAGTTTCAATTGGATATTTGCCATGTAAAAAAATTTTGGGATTAAGTAAATTAGCAAGAATTGTAGAAATATTTTCACGCCGTTTACAAGTACAGGAACGATTAACAAAACAAATTGCTGTTGCTGTAACACAAGCTGTACAACCAGCTGGAGTTGCCGTAGTCGTTGAAGGAGTGTAAGTATTTGTTTTATTTACAGAAACAATTTAAAAACTCGATATTTTGAAATAGCTTTATAAAATACCTCATTTTCTCCTGCGGATTCGCTGGCCGATCTGTCAAATTTTCCGTGAGTAAAATCTATCGTTAAAGAGACTGAGCTCGCATAGCTTCATAGCTATTTCCAGCATGATTTATTTACAACCCAAGGATAAAAACTTCGCTTACCTAGCTGAGCTTAATACCGAAGCTAAATTAAAGAATTAGCTTAGCACGCTTACGCCATTAACGATTCAGCTAATGGCTAATTTACGTTCAACGACATTCGACGTCTGCAAAAAAGTTGAAATAGAACATTGAACATCCAAAAGACAAAGAGAAACAAAAATACACATCTGCTAAAAATCGTCAACTGAAACTCGAGAAGCAAACCCAAAAATCGATGCATTTTTTTATTTATATTTATTTAAAGAAGATGCAGTTTTGCATAGCTTGTGCCATAATCGTCGGGATTATTGTAAAAATTTATTTTGATAATATAGGCCTGCAAAAAAGGGTTAAACATTTTTTTTTTATTGAACAGTCGCATTCGAAGTAATTTCTTGAGCTGAATCCGAATCTGCCCATAGAATTACCCTATCACGTCAGGTTTTTGAGTTATTCTAACTTAAAAGTGTAAAAAAACGTGTTTTTGGCACTTTTGTACTTGAATTAACTGGAGACGTAAAAGAAATCTTTTTATGTTAACAAGTTCTCAGTAGCATAAGAAGTTCTCATTATGCATAATGTAAGAACTTCACCAGCACACATAATTTGCATTCCTTCTCATTTTTTAACTAAATCATCTGCGGATTCTTATATTTCTAATGTTTTTGTAGTCGAAAATTTTGGTACGCTAAATAAGATCCCGTTGTGATATTTGCCCTAATTCTTTTTGGCCTTGAGTTTTTTCAAGTGCAAAAGTACAAATAACACGCTTTTTGACAACTTTAGGGTAATTCTATGGCCAGATTTGGATTCAGCGCAAAAAATTACTACGGATATATATAACTGTTCATTACGAAAAAAAAATTCATGCAGGCCTATGTAATTATTGAATAAATTAATCGGCTGAACGTTACTCGTATGTTATACCAAAATTTATATTTTCAACCATTGCTAAACGAAACTGTTACCATCGCTAAGGTGTATAGCTTGTATAGCCAATTAGCTTCCCTCAAAATAAAATTACAGGCAAGATGTCGTGTACATAACTATACAGATGGTACCAGGTAATGGTTTATGTTACTTCATTACCTATCTTCCAAACAACTGCTATATTTTGTTCGCTATTTACCTATAAGAGCCGGTTCAAATTCAAAGTGAAATAGCAGAAGACAGCTGTAATGGTGATGATAGCGATGTACCAAATTAAAAATCCCGGAAATAAGTAGATGAAATAGTCCGAAATGATTTTGATGCGTCAAACCGATTATGTATAATATTCGTAAAACTGTTGCAATTTTTCGACATTCGCCAACCAAAAATAAAAGCGTTTATTATAGAAACTGGCGGCCAAGACAAAATCTTGCTATTACACAGCAAATCACGTTGGAACAATATAGTTTGAAAAATGTGAATGCTGCAGTATCATATTTTGGTATTCAGCAGACATTTAGTTAGAGCTCTTCGCCGAAGAGACGCAAATAAATCGTCTAACTTACTAAATTACCGCAGGCAAGAATATCAGATAGAGAGAGATCTTCCATACAAGCGAGATGTACATAAATTAAAAGGTTTCATAGAATATAAATTAGGCTGAGCGCACTATAGATAATTTCATATACTATAAATGTTTCTTTCTCACCAATAATATTTTACTGTTCGGTCTTACTAGAGGACTCCCCCCTTATTTGCTAAGCTCATCAGCCCCCGGTGAAACTCACTCGCTGCGCTCGCCAATCCTCGATTAATTTATAATATGTAGTTTATTTTTGGTGACGGATGCCAATGTAACAAAAAATAAAACAATATTGTTGTAAATTGGTTTTTGTTTCGTGAGTTTTGTTAAAACCAAATTTTACTGTATGTATATACATAAGTACACAACAAAATGTAAAAAAGAACCAAGGAGTTCACGCTCAACTCGCAAAAGATTTATTTTTTTATTGAATCATTTCAAGCCAATTCGTTGAGGCTCACAAACCCATAAACAAAAATGAGAAATGTGAGACGTCATGAGATAAAGAAGTGTTTGTAAATAAAGGGGTTTTAGTAAAACATTAATTAAATATCTACAAACAAGATTTTATTAATTGATTTTCAAATCATTTAGAAATCAAAATTCAGTTTTCTAAGATTTTTCATTTAAGAAAAAATTAAAAATGAATTATATGCATAAATAGCTTGTCAAACATTAGTTTTATCACAGAAAGTTAGCTGCTTCGGATACAATCTATCCGGAGCTACGAGATACAATTTTTTAGTTACTCTTTATTTAGTGTTCACATCAAAAACCTAACATATATATCAATACCAAACAACATGAATAGAGCTTTTCCTTCGATGAGGCAGTTTATTTTTATATAGAGAGAGATTTGTCAAAAACAATAGCACGAATGATGCCTCCTTTTAATCAATTGTAATTATATCTCTATTCTCTTTTTGTTCTGAATAGATAACAAATATTATAAATATTATTACGTATCGTTATTGCTTGATTATAAATGATGAATATTGATGAAGTGAAATAACGTTATATTGTATATTATACATACAACACGTGCTTCGTACATATTTAAATGAAGGTGAGAACTACAATATCTAAATATTTTCTTTTTACATAGAACGGTTATTTTGTCATAGAACGGTCATTCACCTTAAATCCTATTCCTTATGTTTCATTTGTTGGCTTTTTCTATCTAATGGAGTTTATATGCATTTGCGGTTGCCAATGCAACATTTAGATTTTTTAGATTAGAGGAAAAATCAAAATTGATGAACAAGTTTTTAATTATTACATTTGGAAGTTAACAAAATTTCATAATAATGTTTTGAATACACATTTTGAAAAGGAGGAATATATACAATACAAATACTTGTTTGGTTTGCACTGAATATGAGCACACACAAATTAATTCAATTTGAATTATTCTTTCTTTTCAAATTCTATAGAAAAAGAGAGAATAGCAATATAATACTATTGAATAATAAGCGTCCCAATATTATTGTTGACCTACAACTACATAATTCATATGAAATCACGATCATGCGTGCGAGTACATATTTTTTCTTTTATTTGTCAAGGTTGTTGTGTTATTCCTAATTTTTTTCGTGCTGATGTTTCGAAAATTCATTTTTGTTTTTAACATTTTGCAATTTTTTTTTGTTGGTCATTTTAATATACTACTGTCTTAATATTCTGTTCCAATAAAGATTGGACCGTTTATTTTGAAAGTGGTGTAATGTAAAAAAAAATTAAGTTAATGATAACAATAGAGATTGGTGTAATCTTTTTATCGGTAAACAATTTATAGTTAAAATAAAAAAAATTATGGTGGTAACCTAGTGTAGAACGGCAAAACAAGCACTTTTTGAAAATTAAAAAAAAAAACAATTCAATATATATACATAAATATGTTTTTCCAATTATTAATATTTAATGTTACATATGAAAGAAGAGTTCAAACTAATTTTTTAGTATTATAATATGAAAGTTTAAGCAAATTATTGAAAAACTATGAAGGTGCCTCTTTTTTCTTCACGGCGCGGCGTGCACTTTCATCTCGTAGAATTATCCGAAAAAAATATAAACATATGTATGTATATATTTTTGTAAAGTTTATAAGTGTAGTTAGTAGGAATACCTAAAAAATTAATTATTTCATTATAAAAATTATGATTTGAAAAAAATATGGTTTCGAGAAAAACGCGTTCAAAGTTTCCGAACAAAGAAAAGAATTGATGAAAGTATATCATTGTTAGTTTACCTTTACTTTTTAAAAGCCGTCCTTTCGTCATTTTAACTTTGGGAGCGTATTCTAGCGATTATGTGCTATCGAATATCGATTTAAGCAAAACCAAACAGAATTGATTTTTTTAAGCCGCTACACCAGGTTACCCCCTTAAATCCCTAGTTACTTATGCAAAACATAGGAAAATTCCAAATCCAATTTACTGTCTCATTTAATGATTATCAATTCCTTCATTATCTCATTTCAACAAAATATGGCCTTACATCACTTTCAAAATAATTGGTCCATATGGCATTCGACTATTATTTGGCCGAATTTTCGACTTTTCAAGTCATCGTCAAGGCCACTTTTTATTAACGTCAATATTCCTCAAATAGAAAAAAATATTTTTTGTATGAAAAAAGTTTTAGGAGTTCATGGAATTTTTACGTATGTTTAAAAAAAATGGCCTTGACGATGGATGGTTCGAAAAGTCAAATGTTCAGCAAAAATAATAAATACATAGTATGATTTAAAATATTAAAAGATATAAAATCAAAATTGGTCTATAATAAGCTACAAAACAATACACAATTAATAAAAAGACCAATAATTGTAATAACAGTAAAATTTTAATATTATCTTAGGGTTTAAAAACTTAGGGTTTAAAAACAGCTTGTAAATCTAAATTAATGTTGAATTCTTTACACCCAAAAACATCAAAAAAAAATTGATGTACATCGAAAACCATATTCTTTTCGTCAAAAAACATCAATGTTTTGTCGATGTACATCAATTTTACGAAATGTATATTTTCCATAAATTTTACCTTGGTTAGTAACCAACCAAAATAGAAACGTCAATTTCTAGTTACCATAGTTCTCAATATTTAGAGTTTTTTGTGTCTCGATTTTTAATCATTTTACTTGTTGTGTTTAATTATTTTAATTAAATTAAATAAAGTTGTCAATATATAGTTTCTTGCGCCTCGATTTTAAATCATTTTAAGTGTTGTGTTTAATTTTAATTGATGAATAAAGAATTTGACCAAACACTACAAAAATCGAGTTGAAAGTTTTTAAACGTCAAACGTCAATCAATTAAAACCAAACCGGTTTATATTATCAATACAAACAAAAAACAACATCAATTTTTGTTTCATGCACTTTTCACAACACAAAATTTCAATGTAAATGTTTGAAAAAACGAAAAGAATTCGACATAAAATTTCAAAAGCAAAAAATCAAATAGGACAAAATTCAAGAAAAAATCATTCGGCGCATATTTTTTATGTACCAGGGGGCCTATTCTCGAATTTCACATCCATTTTCCACATGTGGACATCTGTCAAAGTTCACAAAAAAACGTTCGAAAAATGTAATTCACATGCGACATGGACATTTTCCTATATGGGGAATTTTTTCCACCTGCTTATACCCATTCGGAAATATTCCCTTAGTACCGAAAAAATTCAATTTTTATGAATTTTGACAGATGTCCACATGTGGAAAATGGATGTGGAATTTGATAATAGGGCCCCAGGGGGCATTCTCGAATTCCACATCCATTTTCCACATGCGGAAATCTGTCAAAATTCATCAAAATGTTCGGAAATTGTAATTCGTATATAAAATACATGGGACATTGACATTTTCCTATATAGGGAATTTCTTCCACTTGCTTTTATCCATTCGGAAATATTCCCTTAGTACTGAAGAAATTCAATTTTAATGAATTTTGACAGATGTCCACATGTAGAAAAAGGATGTGGAATTCGAGAATATGGCCCATGGGGCCATATTCTCGAATTCCACATCCTTTTTCCACATGTGGGCATCTGTCAAAATTCATCAAAATTGAATTTTTTCGGTACTAAGGGAATATTTCCGAATGGGTATAAGCATGTGGAAAAAATTCCCCTTATAGGAAAATATCCATGCAACAAAAATAAAGCACTATTGTTGTAGCGTTGTTTTTGTTTCGTATATTTATGTAACACATGGTCTACACGGGTTGGCACCATTCTCGAGGGACAAAATCCCGCGGGACATAATCCCGAGGATAAAACGGGATCGGTACGTAATTCTGTTTTAAAAAATTCTGTTTTTACAAAATTCTATTTTTTCGAAATTTTAGTTTCTCGGAAAATTCTGCTTTGAAAAATTCCGTTTTGCAAAATTCTGTTTTATAAAATTCTGTTTTACAAAATTCTGTATTTTTAAAAATAACTTTTGTCATCAACTTATCCGTCTATTGTCTACTCAGATAAAATAATTGCTGTTCGGTGCTGGGTCAATTGTCATAGAATATTATGAACAATGATCTGCTTAGACTTCGCATACCAGAGGAAGCAACAGCGGGGGGCGTTGTGTTTTTTGTTTGCCAAATTTAAGAGCTAGCAGTAGGTGGGTAATTCTAAGATCAGGAATAGGAGAAATGCGAATGTAGTATACCGACGGTATGCGCTAATAGTGATCTGTGTATTTCGCTCGGTATCAGATGATATATATGATAATCATAAGTAGTAGCGGTAATGCTACCAATTGATCTGTTGGCAAAGGAGCGACACAAGCTTTTCCACAACGGCTAGAGCGAATCGTAATCTAAAAGGCTACAACGTCGGAATGACATAAGGGATGATGGTCTTTTCACCTCACGCCTATGACAGATACTTGGTTGAACTTCCAATAACATGAAGTTGACTTCTATCCGACCCAGCTGCTGATCGGAGATCGATGTTTCCGGTCACACCTGTATGGGTTCGGACACGCCGATATGCCCTAGTGCGCGGGCTGTAAGGGAGAGAATGCAGAACGTGTGTTTTTCTTCTGCCCTTGATTCGAGGAAGCTAGACAAAAAATCTCAAGTAGGCTTAGGCAGCCACGACTCCGGATAACATCATCTATCGTAGTTACAGTGCCTTAAGTACGTGAGGAAAAACCAAGAGTGGTTCATAACATTATAACTGGATGAAGAATTAAATAGATAAATAAAATAAATTAAAGAAGATCCAATCAAACCTCACCTCCCGAAGTAATACAAACGGTGTTTTCGAAACAACCCTTTTAAAACAGGATTATAAAAATATTGAATTTAAAAAGCGGAATTTTTTTGGACCCGATTTTAATTAAGCGGAATTTTAAAATGCGGGATATCGTCGTTACGATCCCATTGTAACCATCACTATTTTCGATGTTCGATTTCACCTGTGCAACAACTAGATTTTGGAATTTTCATAGGCTTGTACCCTGCGGATTTTGTATCTTCGCGATTCGTATATTTAGTATCCTCGGTATTTTGTATCCTCGGGATTTTGTACCCTCGAGATTTTGTACCCTCGGGATTTTGAATCCTCGGGATTATGTATCCTCGGGATTTTGTATCCTCGGGATTTTGTACTCTCAGGATTTTTTTAAATCCTCGGGATTTTGTACCATCGG
This sequence comes from Tipula vernalis, assembly GCA_958295665.1. Taxonomy (NCBI): domain Eukaryota; kingdom Metazoa; phylum Arthropoda; class Insecta; order Diptera; family Tipulidae; genus Tipula; species Tipula vernalis. Next base: position 205,577,622 of record OY282559.1, on the reverse strand, counting down.
GATTTTGTACCCTCGGTATTTTGTACCCTCGGGATTTTGACTCTCGGGATTTTGTCTCTCTCCCGTCTACACTATGCAAAGTCGCTGAGATTTTCTGTCATGAAACTTTTAGTATGTTTTTGTTTCTTCCAATGTATTGATAAATATTTGTCAAAAAATTATCATAACTGGGCATTTTACTTTCATGATAATTTCTTCAAATGTAAGATAAAATTCAGTGAATATTGTCAAAAAATTAGTAGGTTTTTAATATCGTGCAGCAAAGATACTACAACACGGGGTCGTAACGATATCCCGCATTTCAAAATCCCGCTTTATCAAAATCCCGCAGAAAAAAAAAATCCCGCTTCTTAAAATCCCGCTTTTCAAAATCCCGCTTTACAAAATCCCGCTTTTTATAATCCCGCTTTTTAAAATCCCGCTTTTATTTAAGAATAAAAAATCCCGCATTTAAATCCCGCATTTTAATAATTAATATTTTATTATTTTTAATAATAAAATTAATTTTATTATTAAATTTGATTATTTGATTATTTTATAGTGAAATAAAGAATATTTAGTGAAATAATTATTCTGGGATCGATATAAAATATTGCATTTCAAAATGTTGCATTAACAAAATATTGCTTTTTTTTATTAATCTTGCAACAACAAAATAGTGCAATTATTTTTCATTTTAGTAGGTGTCATTAATAAATTCTATATAATCCGCTCCTACGTGCGGCACGCAGTGCGACATGTTTGCTGATCCCGGCTCCTACGTCCCCGAAGTACAATTCAAAGGCCCTCGGAGGGCTAAGCGGGGGGAGCGCAGCGACGTAAGAGTTACCGAAACCGTTAGCCTCTACAATTCTATTAAAATAGAAAAATAGTGCTATTAACAGTCACTACTAATCTATATTGAAACTGTTCTTTGAACTTTCATCAACAACTTTTGTTGGCAGTTTTGTCCAGAGCAGACTTTTACCCCATACAAAAGAATGGGTCTGACTACTGCGGTTTAGAGCCAGTACGAAATAATACTGCAGCCTCCATCCTCTCCCATTAGGTTTCTAATTTAATTTGCTGTCGAAAACGAGACAAATATATTTTTCGATGAAAATCATCATTATCTCAGTTTTCAATTGCGCATCTAATAAGATCTACTATGTGCCTTTCCATTGTGAACGTTTCCCGTCTTAGGTATATGAATATATCCTTCAAGTTAGTCCATTTGTTAGGAATGTGAGATAGTTCTAGGCTACTTTTGAAAATCACTTCTAACCAAGAAATGGTTAAGTCAATAGGTCTGTTATAATATAGTCCGTTCGATATCCGCAAGGATAATACCATGAAGTCCGGGTAACTTATCAAATTTGGTTTAAACTATTTATCGCAAACAGAATTTTCTTTCTATTAATAATTTGACATACGAGGCTTCTTGCCCTATTACCTTTTATAGTCTAGAAGATCAATTCTTGACACTTCCGAATTCATATTTGAATGTTTTGAGGACTTCCTTATAGTAGTCTCAGACCACAGCAGCTCTTGTTTCCTTGCTTTTTTAAAGAGTCTCTTTCATTTTTCATTGGTTTGTTGAATCTTCTAACATCACCAAGGTGGCCGAGGAGGACTAAGAGGAATAGGGCCTATCATTGCTTTAATAGAAGCGTTGAACAGTTTCTGGAAATTTTGGCACCGGGACTGGAAGTGAATTACCCGGAATAGTTCTAAAGGTGTCCTAATCGAGTTTTAGGATATATCATGTCCATTTCAAATTAAAGATAATAACGGTAAGAAGGAAGGTCTTCCGGAACCTTCGTTTATAATAGACTATTCATCATAAAGTTTGAAACAAGGGTACTATATAATACCTCCAGTCTGTTCTTAGTTATAAAAGATAGTTTGTAGCTTATGTTGCTTATATGAAGGTTAGTACATAAAATGTAATCAAGAAGTAACTCACCTCGCTCATTTAAATTCCTACTTCCCCAGATTATGTGATGAAAATTTACATCGCTTCTATAATTAGATTGACCGATGGAATGTTAACCTTCATACGCCGAGTAAGCTGATATTAACCAGAGGTTATGTTTGTCGATCTCAATTCTAACCGCTGCTACATCTACAATGTTGTAATTTGAAAGCAGAAAACAGCATAGATTATTTTTAAAAAGAATACACGACTAAATCTAACCTTACTTTTTTCACGAGCATTACTCTAAACTTGGGAGTCTTGAGCCCAGGTCACCGGTCTCCAGTGACGGTTATTGGATCAAGACAACATCTGTCATTTCTTTTAAAATTTTGAGCAGAAGAACGGTTGGTGCTGCCTTACTGTGATAGAGGTTGATGTGAAGAAATCGTAGCATTCTTGGCTGTCCGCGTCCTCAGGACGCTCAGATCAGCTTATGCGTGCCCCATTCGACTTCGGTGCCACTACCCTGTCCGTATCTTTAAGCAGGGTTTCAAAAATGCATTTCAAAAAGCTTCTGAAGGAACTCACTCTCAGACCATCGGTCGAGAAAGGGGATCTCTTCTCTAGCAATAACACCAAGGCTGTCTTCAGGCCTTACCTCCCAAGTCTCTCCACTGCCTGCTTATAGAGGAGCAAAGATCTCTTATCCGGCATAGGCAGTGAGTTTAACTTAATTCCTCTACCAAGCCTCATCTATCCTTTTCCATTTTGTTTTCCGGCAAAATATTATTAACCTTTGCTAGAGCCCTCCAGCAATTTGGTTCGGCTGCATTTTTGATTGCTCAGGTTTGGTGACCCAAGTCAGAATCCCTCAAGGAACTTCACACCTGACCACCGAAATTGTAACATAAAGTGCATCGAGTTTAATCTTTTTTGTATATCCTGCTTGAACTATGTATTTGTGAACACATTCTATTATTTTTTATAGCTATCTTGTTATATAAATGTTTCAACTAATTAGATTAACAGTCATGTGTAAAATCATCCACAAACAGCGTACATATGCGTACATCCACAAACAGCGTACATATGCATCACAAAATGTAATTATTTAACTCACCTCCTCTTGCAATCCCTTCCACTTGTACGTATGTAATGTATACATTATGAACAACAACGAACATATCTACTAAAATATATAATAATCAAAACAAAGCAAATTTTCTTCAAATGTTAGTTAAATTTTCATCCTTTTCGCTTTTCAAAATCCCGCGTTTCAAAATCCCACTTTTCATAATCCTATTGCTCAAGATCCTGCTTTAAACCGAAAATATTTTTATTAATTCGGGCGCGCGCCCGAATTAATAAAAATATTTTCGGTTAAAAGCAGGATTTTGAACAATAGGATTTTGAAAAGTGGGATTTTAAAACGCGGGATTTTGAAAAGCGGGATTTTCAAAAGGCGGGATTTTCAAAAACGGGATTTTGATTTCAGGATTTTGAAGGCGGGATTTTGAAAAGCGGGCAAACTTACCTTCCCCACTACAACACATAATTCAGTTTAAAATTTTTAAGAAAATTATTGATTACAGAATGGATAGACGGCAAATAACATGGGTTGGTGACATATTACCGAGGGACAAAATCTCGCGGGACATAATCCCGAGGGACAAAATCTCGAAGGTACAAAATCTCGAGGGTACAAAATCCCGAGGGTACAAAATCCCGATTACACATAATCCTGAGGGTACAAAATCCCGAGGGTACAAAATCCCGAGGGGACAAAATCCCGATGGTACAAAATCCCTTAATCCCGAGGAAATCCCGAGGACCACCCCTTCTGGTGAAGGAAAATTTTAATTTAAAGTAAAATAAAAACAAAACCGGGATTTTTATTTTTACGGAACCGAGCATTTTAAAACAGCCGGATTTTTTTTGGGCGCGATTTTAATCAATCACTATTTTCGATGTTCGATTTTTGTGTGTGTATATGTACATCTTTAAATCAATGGAAAATTGCACCAAATGTGCATCAACTAGATTTTGGAATTTCCATAGGCTTGTACCCTGCGGATTTTGTATCTTAGCGATTCATTATCATCGGGATTTTGTATCCTCGGGATTTTGTACCCTCGGGATTTTGTACTCTTGGGAATTTTTGAAATCCTCGGGATTTTGTACCCTCGGGAGTTTGACTCTCGGGATTTTGTCTTCTGTCTCCCTAATAAAATATTAATCCTCTCCAAAAAGTCCAAAAATTTCAATTCGTCAAACAAATACCATTTTGTTTTGTCTCTATCAACAAGATTTCCGGATTTTTTTTTTTGTTTAAATTTCTTTTTCTTAACCACACTAGTGCTCCGTAAATTTCTAATATTTTTTTATAAGTTCGATATCTATGTTTAATTGTTCTGCAATTTTTTGGAACGCAGCATTCTTCAAGTCAGTTCGTCTAAATTGTTTGCTGGTTATCTTCCGTAGACATTCATTATTTCTAAGCATGTGAATTAATTTAATTGTGTTTTCAGTATTAAATGCCATAATTAAAATGCGAAATATTATTTTAATGCAGCTATAGTTATATTACATATGTACGTCTAAACTCTAAACACTCGGAAAAAAAAAATGACAAAACATAACCTTAAAAGTGCATTTTAATTTGACATTTCGTACAAATTGCATGACAATTTTTTCGTGAAATGACCTCCTGATAATTAGTTGAGAATGTCAAAATTTGTACAATATACACATAGACTAGACTCCGAGTAAAAAGGATTTACTGTACAGATACAGAAATGTCTTTTTTTAGTATATCGAAGAGATCGGCGTAATCGGAGAGATCGGCCGAAAGTGTTTTGCGTTTTTTTTATTTTTCAGATAATTAAAGACATCGATTTTGGTCGCAAAATGAGAATTTTGTAAATGTACACGGCGTATAACATACATTTTGCTATTGTGTGCCGTCAAATACTTTTACTGTATTAGTGTGTTTTCTCATATTAGTAAGTATTAAAAATAAGCGAAGCAGGTGAAATCGTTTCAAATTTTTGGTGCTTTCGCTCGCCTTGAGTTATTTTTCCCTATCTTCTAACATGAGGAATTCATGTTTTTTTATCTATTGTTGTTGTAACCGACGACATTCATTTGACTTTGTTAATAAAAATACGCAATCAAAAAAATTGGTCGTGATCGTCAATATAAAAAACAAAAAGCAACTTTGTTTTTTATATTGACGAGTCGAGCTATTTTCTAACCAAATTTAGGTGTACATACTGCAGAGTTAAAAATATGCAGAGTTCAAATAGGATTGAAAGCGAGTTAAAAAAAAAAAGGAACAAAAAATCATTTCAGATGATCAATAGATTGATATAGATTGTTATGTCTAAAAAATAATAATTTTTAATCAAACTCCATGAAAATTGCGGGATAGACGAAATAAAAAGCTAAATACCAAAAAAAATTATTATTGAAATTAATTAGGTAATTAAAATCTAAATAAACCAGATATTTGAAATAAAAGAATGAATTTAATTGAAAAAATTAAAACGAAAATTGTTTAATATATTTTTTGTATATCGTTTTTATTTTTTAACAACATAATCTAAAACATAAATGGCGAATTGGTGTATGAGCTTTTCTTTAATTTTGTTGTTGTTTTTTTAACTCGGTTCTAATTGTGTATATAGTGCATTTTCTAGGGTAGAGTTTAATTCGATTCTACAAATTATTTAGGTCGAGTCGAGTTTAACTCGATTCCGTATATAGTGAAAGTTAATCTAGGATTAAACTCGACTCGACTCGCAGCATATACAATATAATAATTATAAATAAATGATTTTTATTTTATACATTCTTCGTCGGCCACATTCATAATATTTTTAATTTTTTTTTTTTTTTTTTGGAATTTGTTATTTTTTTGAAAAACAAAAAATAATAATTCACAGTGTCATCTCATGCGTACGAAAGGAAGGTTTGTACATATTTTTATTTCCAGTAATGTTCTGCAAACTTTAAAACTAATAAAATTTTTAATTGAATAATGATTTAAAGGTAAATAAATATTAACTAAAAATGGAAAATATGTATAAAAAAAAAACAAAAAAATATATATAAATTATAATTTTGAAAAATCACATGACGTACATCCTCCCTTTCCTGCGCTTGAATTAACACTAAGTCAAACTCAAAATCACTAATCTACTTCTTATATTTTCACATTATCCCTCTTATTCGTGTCATTTTATCTGTATTATTTGCAACAAGTTAAACAAAAAAACTAAAAAAAACGCCCATTTGACATTGTCAAATGTGCGTTTTTTTTAAGATTTTTGTTTAATATGGCAAAGAGATAAAATGACACGTAACAAAACAAACGAAAATCTTTATACAAAATGTGTATAGATTTTGTTGGTTTTGCACGTAGTAAATTAGTGATTTTGACTTAGTGTTAATCAAAGCGCTGGAAATGGAAGATGTACGCCGTGTGATTTTTCATAATTAAAAAATATTAATAAAATTTTAGTTTATATATATTTTTGTGAATTATTTTCCATTTATAGTTAATATTTGTTTATCTTTAAATCATTACTCAACAACCAATTTTATTAGTTTTAAATTTTGCAGAAAATTACTGAAAATAAAAATATGTACAACCTTGCTTTCTTACGCATAAGATGACAGTGAATTGTTTTTTTTATTTTTCAATTTCAAATGTTTATTCTCTGTTTTTCTCAACTCTTTGGACACCAATACAATTTACCAATACTATTGCCTTACGGTAATTCTCAACTCAATTCTTCTCAATCGAAAATAATTCGAATTAAATTTTGGTCAACAAAAAGCGTATTGCTTTCAACCAAAATGAGTTAGGTATTTTTCTTGGTTAACGCCTGGTCAAAGCAACAGCAAAAATTAACCGAATTTTCGCTCGCTAACGTTCGCTTGTGAATTAAACAATTTGATTGGTTAGGTTAGGGTGGATGTTCATAGGTCAGCATAGACCCAAAAAATGATCCGTGGCCATATCACACAAAATTTTCCTCAACTCTACTCATCGAACCATCCAGAGCTTACAAAGAAGCGTTGAATGTACGTAACGTCCATCTCATTAAGATCCGTCAGGTCATTGAGGAGAGGAGCTCCTAGAAATGTTCATATGATTTGTGCTAGACACAGACAGTTTCTGAGTAAGTGGAGTAGACCTCTAATCTCCGCACATGCTCACCTATGAGACAGTGTCTTGTAGCAACCCCCACGACCATACTAATATGGCGACGCCGAATTGTTAGTAACTGTCCAGTTCTTGACCATTCTAGTTTTGGCCAGATCTGCCTAGTTAAAACGCACGATTGGACCGTCTATAATTCGCTGCACTCCTACCTTCTTCCTGAATCAAGAGTTTATATTTAGCAAGTGGAATTTCAACATTTACCACTTTGTAAAGTGAGGCAATTGGTACCCAGGAGCGAGTTCATCTGCCTTTTCATTCCCTGCAAGTGTCCTAGCACCACGTTAAGCAGATGTTAAACTGATCTGCAATCTTATTAATAAATAGAGGTAGCTTTGAAGTAAGATCGTAGCGTTTTAATAGCAGCTTGACGGTACTAAAAATGCGAATATCCGTTAAAGATACTAAATTATAACTCAACCAATCCATGGCCTCCATTATCGTGATTAATTCAGCCCGAAAAACGATGGCACTAGTCGGGGGGACGAAAAGAGATGCTCACATTTAATTCTCAATGCTCAATTTAATGCTCAAACCATACCATCCTTTTTTCAACAATCCGTGAAGAAGTTCAAAACTTCAGGATTCAACATCTCTTCTTCTCTTGAGTGGATGTGCTTCCGAGTGCACCACTATAATACACAACGTGTAAGTTTAACGCTGGTCACAATACAACAATCCCATATAACAGTATGGGCCTTATCACTGAGGTATAGAGCTGGTATACAGTATGGGGTTCAACACCCTATTTTTTCCAATACCGTTTTAACAGGAGTATAGCGCTGCAGTAGCTCTCTCTATCCTCTCTAAAATATTAGGGTTCCAGCTAAGTTTGCTGTCCAAAACAACACCCAATTATTTGCTTTATCAGTAAAGGTCAAGCTAATACCATTTATAATTAGAGGATTGATCTGAGAAAGTTTGTATTTCTTGGAGAAGAGGACCACCTCAGTTTTACGTGGATTAAAATTAAGTCCACAACTGTTGGCCCATTTAGAAAGAATACTAAGCGCGTTTTGAATTCGAGCTCTGAAGCATTTGATCTATACAGCCATCGAGCGATTCACCCACACCCAGACTCGACAGTGCCCAAGTTATCGCCACCGGTTTAACGTTGCTAAATGCCAGAAACGTTACCAAGCAGTATTCCCTAAATTTTAAGGATGAGTGTAGAGCGGTTTCCACCGATCTCCATTTACAGTACGCGTGTTGAGATTTCGACCACCTAACCGACCCTATTGAGCCTCTAATATGAGCTTCTATTTGTCTTTCCAGTGTTTTTAATAGAAAAGAGCATACGCTTATAGGTCTAAGGTCTTTGGAAAAGTAATGAGAGCTTTTTCCCGAATTAGATATACATATTACGTTTACCTCAGTCAATTGCCTGGGAATGTTGCAATATTCCAGGGTAGCTTGTCTACTAAGTCTTACAGCTCCTGTGTTGATACAGGGGGCTCTGGAATCGGCCCTGGGAAAGAATAACTTAGAATAGTTCTGGACGTATCCCAGTTACCACTACATCTGAGTTACTGTAATTAAATAGCATAAACAAGGTTAGATTAATTTTAGCGATAATGGACGAATGAATCTTACCTTCCTTCTTTGCCTACACCTTTTCATAGTTTGTCGCCCTGAGTTCCTTTACCCGGCCTCCACTAACCCATGGCTCTTTGATCAGGACCACATCAACTTCATCATCTTATATTTTGAGCTGCACAGCAACCGAAGCTGCCTTACAGTTCTGTTAATTAATGTGCAGCAGCCGCAACATCAACTACAAATTCGCCTCCACCACCATCGAGTCAGGTTCCCACCCGAAATCGAGTCCGGCACTGCGTCCCTCCGAAGTCCACACTGTGTTCAGAAGGATATGGACATCTCAGAATCCCAAAAGTGTTTCTATGCACTCTTCGGACACGTTCTGGACCACCAACGGGCCATCACTAGGCAGAATAACACCACGGTCTCCCCTCCTATCAGTGTAGCCTCAGACTTACCCGCCTTATCCTTTTTATATACTTTTAAGGTGATAGCCAAGGAGCCGAAGTTTACCAAGCCCTTCGTTCTCGCCAAGGCCTCTATCGACCCACTGATGATAATTATAACTAACCATTAGTCAGCCTTTGCTTCCTCCAATTTCGCTAACTTCCAGTTGGAGGTCGGAAAATCCGGGGTGCCAATCCATGGATCGCTAGTTTTTTTAGGGATCTAAGCACGAGCTTTAGGCCTCCTGGGAACATCCTCCTTCACCCAGACCCTCTACCGCTTTCCTGTTTATAAAGAGTGACCTTTGGTCGGCACAGGCTGTCAACTTCATACGGTTCCTGTGACAGCCTCCATCTTTGTAGGTCGGATAAGGGCCTGGGTTCTCCCGCATTAATCTTCCCCAAATTGGCGGGCGAAATTCTTCCTGCGCCCTGCCTATCAAAGTAACAATCAGCCAGTCCTTAAGAACCTCGCTGAAAGGCCTGGTTACAGTTTCCTGCAACCTCGACCTTTTCGTATCCTTGGATGATTCCTCCTGAGATCTCTGCCTTTTGGGCTGAGAGCTCCCGGAGGAACCACCCGGTTTACTGCCATCATTTCCCAAGCGGGCGTTTCCTTCTTCTTACCCGTACAGTTTACCAACGGTATTTCTTTTAGCTTCGTGAGAGCTTTCCATGCTCTCCTTCGGGTCTGAAATTTTTTTACTACGAGAATCGCTATATTAGAACATTCGTCCTTTTCCAATAAATTAGTGGGACCAGCTTTATATGAGCTTACGCCCTTTTAATGCTGTTGTTTGGGAACCAGACCTATCCATCAAAGCTCTCTCAGTAGTAGTTGTATTAGAAGGACCAGTAATATTTTTACTCAAGTCCCGTTTCATATCTTGGCCTTTAGGGCCGGAATAAGAAGCCGATGTCACTCCAGCCGCAGTTTCCGGATTTACAAGAGTCGCGGCCTCTTTATTTTTATTTGAAATAGTATCCAAAATAATCCCATGAAAATCGGGATAAAATGTTCTTCTGTGGAGAGAATCGCGATGCACAGATAAGGCTATATGATTCGGAGGGTGCCAGATATCCGTATACACAGTTAGAGACTGAGCTAGTTTTTAATTTCTTAGTCAGTGGTTTATAATTTATCTTGTTAATATATATTAAGTGTTTTAGAAGGATACTTTAAATAAAACAACAGGCGAGTTCACGCTCAACTCGCAAAAGTATTATGTGAAAACCTTTATGTTTAAGTATCCATTGAATCATTTCAAGCCTCTTCCATGGGCCTGAGAAACCGTATTTAGTAAACCAGTATTTAAATTGCGTTACAATTTTGGTTTAAAAAGTCAATAAGTTATTCTATATTGAAAAATTGAAATTTATAATTTATTTGTTGACAGAGAAAAATACAAACGACCAAATTTTAGTACAGCCATGTTTCGGTGAGCTTTTTCTGTTAAGCTAATCATCTACACTTGCCCTATACGCTTTAAAATACACCATTATTCTTACACTGTAATCTTGTTAAAGCTTCTATATTGTGACTTGGGAATGGTCACGACAAACCCGGTGAGCAAAGCAAAGTGGCACGGCGGTTTTGATCAGTTGAAATAGGCCGGTTCTATTAGACATAGACGCTATTTTGACTGTAAAATCATAGCAGCTGGAAAGATGGTAGCATGTCTTCCTGCAGCGTCTTCCTTGCGTGCATCTTTAGAGAATGTCATTCGAAACTTTATTACCACTTTTATAGTTTTTTTTCCTATACCCTCCGCATAACAAAACTCGGCAACAGCATGAGCAATACTAAACATAGCATACCGATTAAACAATTTCAAAATTTTTATTTTATTATGAATAAATTTTACAGCTCGCTAAGATGTATAAGTATTTATTTATTTTATGTAATTAAAATCTAGTCTCCTATGGCACTATTCTGGTTTTCCCGGGGAATTGGCAATTGGAATTTCATTATTGTATTTTGATATTATTTTTTCCAAAGCATACTGTGGCGATTGGTATTTTTTTCAAATTTTGGGAAAAAAAATTTCCATTTCATTGCAAGTTTATTGTTTATTTTACCCTAAAAATATTGTTGGGAATTGTTTAGTTGGCAGTAATGTTACAAATGGAATTATTTTTTCCCAAAGTTTGAAAAAATACCAATCGCCACAGTATGCTTTGGAAAAAATAATACTAAAATACAATAATGAAATTCCAATTGCCAATTCCCTGGCAAAAACCAGCATATTGCCACTGGACTAATGAGCAATTTGTTTCTGACTAAATTTACTAACATTTACTATTCTATGGCTTCTTGTTCTTCCCATTGCCTTTCTATAGCGTCTGGTAAATTGTAGTAAACCACATCTTTGTAGTGGATTTTAGATCATTGCAATGCTGTTTAAGCTAACAATACTACCAGCTCAAAAGGTTTGGTTCTTTTAAGTCGGCATACTAAATTCGTGTTGCTTAGGAGCCGAGTTGCATCAATGTTCACATGTTGCAAGAGCCTCCCTTTATCTAACCGTACTTTTCCCTGAGTTTCTTTTAAGATGAGGTTCACTTTAAGGTCCACCAAAACACTTTTTAAATCACTTTTTAATTCCTTTTTAATATTCACACTATTTTCACTCATTCGCCTTTTTATATATTAAAACTTCTGAAACTTAAAACTGAAACTTAAAACTGAATCTTCTTAAAATTTCATGCTCTTTCCAGTAAGAACATTTTGTACAATGTAGAAAGTTGAAGCATGGAAAATAATGCAACAAACAAATTATGAAATACCTTAACCTAGGTGTCACTACTAGTCATTACTAGTAGTAAACTTTATGCTTTTAATCAACTTATTCTCTTCTACCCCAGGTGTCATCGTAACAATAATTTAACCTACCTGACCAATCCTTCTAAGTCGATGCACAGACGGGGGTACTTTGGCATCAGCAATTAGAATTACTGGGAGATCTTGCGTAATGCTTGGTCGTACAGACAAAATGAACCTATCAATTCCATCGGAAATTATGATAGAATTTGCTAATTCCATTTAAGCTTATGATACTAATAGTGTCTTGGGTTAAATTTTAATTTTCGGTAGAGTGGAGTGAGTATTTTAACTCACGATAGTTTCCTTTGGATGCTTGAATTTTCTGTAAAGGTAAGGCCATTTACTAGAAATCTCGCTTAACCATATACCCCTAAATACTGTTCAATAAATAAGCCAGACTAAGCAACACGTAGACAAGCTCAGAAACTAACATTTAAGATAAAACCCCAAAATAAAACTAATTATCTTCAACTACCACTAGCTTGACATTTCAGATTCCTAAAGATATATTAGGTTGGCAACAAAATTGTTGGTGTTCTCTTTACATTTGTTTTTTAACGGTAAACATTACCCGTTCTCCTTCATTTCGATTTGTTCTCTAGCAGTATAAAGTTTACAGCCTTTGAAGTGTGTTTAGTGTGACAAACAAATATTCTACAACGTGAACTGTTATTTTTTCATAATTTTAAATATAGTATAATGAGACTGAAAGAAAGCCGACCGATAATTAAGATTTTTTGTTCCAAAAGACAAATTCCACCACTTAATTTTTGTTTTTCTAAAACAATAGTAATAAAGTATATAATGGTCTAGAAAATAACATCGTTCGAAAAGAATGAATATTATCATCAGTTTAAAAAACAGGAGGAAATTGAATTTTTATGATATTTTATGACAAAATTCTTTTTTCTTATTTAAAATCTATTTATATTTGGTACGCATATTTGAAAAAAAATACCCTTCGCCTTTTGTTATTATATACGAGCGGGTTATACTACAAAAGTAATACAAAAGTAACACAAAAGTGTATACCTACATATATATTCCATTTATATTGATATAATAAGACTCGGTTTTGGTAAAATACCTATTATGTACAAATATTTTTTCGCTTGATAATACCAAAAGGAACGCAAAATATAAACAACCTCAATTTATGCAATATTTTTGTCGATAGAATATCCAAAGATTAAATATAAAAAACACATGAATTCATAAGAAATTAATTTATATTTGACAAAAAAAAAATTACCAAATATTCCTTAAAACAACAAATTTTCAAAATTATATTTCTAAAAACAAAACAAAACAAAAAAAAAAATTCGGCTCTTCGGCCCTTCGACCGATTCGGCCTTTCGACCCATTCGGCCCTTCGACCCATTCGGCCCTTCGACCCATTCGGCCCTTCGACCCATTCGGCCCTTCGACATTCGGCCCTTCGACATTCGGCCCTTCGACACATTCGGCCCTTCGACACATTCGGCCCTTCGACATTCGGCCCTTCGATACATTCGGCCCTTTGAAATTCGGCCCTTCGACATTCGGCTCTTCGACATTCGGCCCTTTGATATCATTCCATTTTTTTTAGTGCCGTTAAAAGTTTTCCCACCACCCGTTTTGACAAGGCCTTCTTTTTATTTTAAGCAACTCGTTTTTACTCGGCCGACAATATCTTGTAGTTGGTTCTCATATACTCAAAATATCGATGTTTTGAATGGAGCTAAGGCCCACCCAGCACGGAGCGATAATATTTATAAATGCAGGTGGTTCTCAGACAAGCACCAAAAAAATTTATAGTTCCAATTGATAGGCCCATTAAAATAATCTATTAAAATCGCCCTTCGCCGGAAAAATAAATTCTTTAAATTGTTCGCCTTTGGACATATTAACTTCTGGCAATAAAAATTCATTGGTGGACATATATTCAATTAAATTAACTTATCTCACCACTTCTTGTTTAAGCAATTATAATTATACAATGCTTTTATTATAGCAAAATTATTACAACAAAAAGCTTAGCATGTAGCTCGAGCTAACACCTACTTTCCATCTGCCATTAACATCGAGTTATACCATTAAAATTTGAGCAGTTGCTAGTGGAGACACGAAATTGCAACGACTTGCCATATGTCTTACAATCATTTGCTGCCAAGATGGCATAACTTGATTTTATATCAAAATTTTACATTTATTGACTGGATTCAAAAACTTGGCTACCAGTCTCGAATGGAAGTTTTCTGATTTGTAGTTAGAAACTTTTTTTACAAAAAATTTTTGTTCCACAAAAAAAAATTAATTTTTTTTGAGATATTTTTAAATACATACATAAAAATTTCACAGCCAAAAAGGAATCGTTAGAATACATGTAACTGTGACGATTTTTTTGCAACAATTTTTGCACAATTTCTTTAAAATATCAAAACGCAAATGATTTCTAACCGTCAAATTTATTGTATGTTTTCCTCACTAGACGCCATTTTTTATATTTTTGTTACCAGATATGGTAATTGTAATAGTAAAATTTAAGTCACGTGAATTAGCCGGCTAAGATATATTTTTACGCGGTCTCTACAAGTCTCGCTTGAATTACAGATAAATAACCAAGTTAAAAAACTCTGGAGAGATAAAATATTTGGTTTGTTTGTTTTCGGATGTGTTCCTTTTTGTTTATTGGTTGAGAAACATCGAAATTTATTTTACTTTTTTTAGACTTTTTATTTGTATTTTTTATGCGTATGTTTCTATATCCACAGTATTGAATTTGTCTAAAAAATTAGTAACCAAATATTCTATTTCGTAATGTTGATATACCTTCATTTTTATTTCTGAGGTAGGTTCTGATGATATGGCAATTTTTTGTCACATTTTATATTTTCTTTTAGTACAAAAGACTGTTACTCAAAATTTGCGATTCTGATTAAAGCCTGATTTCCATTTTGAAATATTTACTGACAGTATAAACAAAATGGGATAAAAATATATATTCGCGTGCTGTGTGAGAGAAAAAAAACTTTTTCAGTTTTACAGTACTGACAAAATTATTATAGCATACTGACATTTTTTATAGTATACTGACAAAATTTACTGAAAAAATATATAAATCGAAGTATATTTTTCAGTACTGGAAAAATATTTCAATTTTTCAATGCAATTTTAAAAAAAAATTAAAAACAAAGAATGATCTGTGTCAATTCAATTAAATTTTCGATGTTTATGGTTTTATTCAGTAAAAAGTACTGTCAGTAAAAGTTTCATAATGGAAACCAGGCTTTACGCTTGATTTCCATATAAAATCTTACTGACTTGTATATTTTTCTGAAAAAGATAGAGGAGTTAAGACAATAAAAAATTCTATTAGAGCGACAAAGATAATAATTTTTTTTATAGCAAAATTTTGTGGTTATATTTTGACAGATTTTTGTTAAAATAACCAATAAATTTTGTAAAATTTTGTTCAATTACAATATAGCTAAGTTGCTATTTAATATAAATAATAATTTAATATTTAATAATTAATAATTTACTTAACATACATACATATATGTATGTCACAAAACTTTCTGTACATATATTAAATTTATTTGAAATGTTTTTATCTAAACGTCACTTTATACCATAAAAATATCGAAGTGGGGTTAACTTCATTTTTTTATTGTATTTGTTTCAGTGTACGAGAAAAATTTTCTGTCCTTACACAATCGCTTCATACTTTTCTTCAGTAAATTATGGTTATACGCCAGTAAATTATGGTTACATAGTACAGTAAAAACAATCTTTTTCAGTACTGAAAAAAAATTTCCCTATCACACCTCAAGTAAATCTATATTTTTATCTCGCTTTATTTTTACTGATAAAAATACTTTCGTATTGGAAATCAGGCTTTAATGCCTCAATTGCACTGTGAATCAAAGTTTGTAGGATATAGTGAGCGGTTGACCAATTTATTATACAGGCTAGTTCCGTTTGCGGGTTGAATTAGGGTTGAGTTGGGATTGAATTTAGTAAGCAGTGGAGCAATCTATATATATGTATATATATATATATATATATATATATATATATATATATATATATATATATATATATATATATATATATATATATATATATAAAAGTAAGTGTTTATATATATGTACAGTATGTGTTTATGATATTTAAACAAATCCGTTCGCCTTAACTGACTTGAACCAAACCTTCACAAATATTGTTTAAGACTTAAGAAAGATTACTTATTTAATATTTAATTGATAGTATTTATTTATAATTGTTAATAAATATGGCGATTAATTTAACACAGTTTATGGCACAAATCTCACTGGAGTTTCACTAAATTTACAAACATTTGTTTTAATATTTTACACCACTGTTTGACGCGTCATCCAAAAATTAGATGTTTCTTGTAGCGAGCACGGAATACGATTGCGCGAGAAAAAGAAAAAAAAATATCTAAAATGAAATTTTGAAACGGTGAACAAAACTAAATGAATTATTTGGTTTTTCTTGCTTATTGGTATTTTTGCAATACACTGTAAAAGTTAAAATGAATTGAAGAAGGACAGTGATCGATGTTCGAACGGTTGCGGTTGTAACATGAATGTATGATACGAGTGAGCGGTGATATATGTGATTGTGTGGCGGTAAACAAATGTATGTATTTGATGAGTGAGCCGCTACAGTTTAATGGTATAGTGTAATGATGGTATGATGGAATGATTGTTTAAAGTTATGATGGAACGACGTTACGTATGCCTGTATGATTGAACTTTGCTATTACGTATGAACGTGAATAAGTTTTGAGTTGAAATTGAGTTGGATTTGAGGGAGAAATTTGGTTAGGGGTTCATTTGGAATCGAGTTTAGGGATTATTGAGAGGTTAGGTTTAGTTGAGTTCGTACATTTGGGGTTGGGTTGTCCAATAAGTCTGGAATTGAGCACAGGGTACAGATTTGTTCAGTTTGAGTTGAAAATTCAGTTGGAAGTTGAGCTGAAGATTGACTTAAGAGATTCATTTCGGGATTGATTGGGAAGTTTAATTAATCAAGACCGAAGTTTTGATCACCTCATGAGGTTTCAGCCCGTTAAATCTGAAGTTAAATTTCAGAAAAGTTCTTCTTTAAAAATCTCTTGATAACTATGTAGTACCTCACCGGATTAAAGTTCGTCATCAATAGTTTTTAAAATACATATTCTCGGACATTTAACCAAAAAATTTATATTAATATTTAAATGTGACTTATAAAGACTATAACCACAGAAAATAATTTATATAACTTTATGTAATTTAAACATTTAATATATTTTTAGGCATATGTGCATGGTTATGAGAGGGGTACAAAAAATTAACAGTAAAACAGTCACATCAACAATGTTGGGAGTATTTCGTGATGATCCAAAAACCAGAGAAGAGTTCCTTAACCTTGTTAATACAAAATAGACCTAAAAATATTGAAACTGATAAAAAACGACAATCTGCCGAACTTTTTTAAAATTATGGTTCACTAAAATAAATTTAACAGTAACTAAATGGGAACAATTGTTTTGATGATAAATTTTTTAATGTAAATAAAATATTGTATATTCATATTGTATTTAAATTTTATTAATCACTTCTATTTTCATCTTTACCATTGTTATTCACAATAAATTGTTTGTGGCCGAAATTCAACCAGGATTTAGATAAATGCGCATTTGACACATTACACCAGAAATAACCAAACGTCAAATGAGTATTTTCTTTGGGCAAAAGATCAGAACTAAAATGAAACAGGCCCGATTTTGAATTTTATTCAAGGGATTGGAGTGAAGAGGGTTGCTTGAAACAACAACGTACTCACAATGCAAACACGTCTTACTTTTATCTTACAGACAAATAACTTATAATATCTTGTATTGTTTATGGTGCGAGTCAAATCTAGTTTAATCCAGGTTTAACGTTCACCATATGAGTCGAGTCGTTTTCTAGTGTATCTGGTGAAGGTTAAGCTCGACTCGACAGAATCAAACTCGACTCGCGGTATATATAATATTATAAGGGACATCACAGGCCAAAAACAGCTAAGTATAATTATCATCTCTAGATGGCAGTACCAGACAATCAATAATAATACCAACAAAAGAGGCTTGCAGGTCAATGCTGGCCTGTACCGTCTCAACAATCTAACCGCATCGGTTTCGATCCCGAGATAACTCTTCGTATTGTCCTGGACAACCAGAAGATGCTAAATGTTTCTCTGCGCATACCAAATGGTGGCTTGCCTTACAGGGTTCGCTGGACTATTCATTCAAATCAAAACCAGCATACTAGCAGACAAGGAATCAGAGGTCCGGTGCGATCTAGTAGCTGGCTAGAGCTCTCGGTGCTTGAATAACCGCATGGTGCCCATGCTTGAATAACCGCATGAGCAAAAAAAATCACAAAAGAAACAAAAGCAAGAAAAAACGAAACATTGTATGCCACATCACCAGGAGCTAAAGCAAATCATAAATAGGGTGCAGTCGTTTGAGATGACAGCACCACCCCGCTTAATCCCCGATCAGTCTGCAGAGAAGGCCTCCTTATCATCGGCCCGTCTACCAGAGCCCCTCTCCGGTCACGACGGTCACCGAACCCGATAAGATATGGAAGGCGCCTTCCCTACAGACCACTCGGCAACCTCACGGGGCGGAAACCGACGTTTCTAAAAAACGACTAATACAGATGTCGTGCTGCTCCATCTTACAGCCTGTCGAAGTGAGCAACACGACCGAAAAGAGATGGAAAATCGACCCTCCGCTAGGACCCTACCTCACAACACATTCGATCATACCACCAAGAATTACTCCTTCATGGCGTGAAAGAACATGATCTCAATACAAGAAAGAATGACAGTAAAAAAAACAACGGGCGAGTTCACGCTCAACTCGCAAAAGTATTATGTGAAAACCTTTATGTACACTACATGGCCATTGAATTAGCAACTTTTGATTTTATAAAATTGCACTGTTAATACAAGCAATTTCCGGGAAATGTTATCTTTATTTTATAGCACAAGTCTAGTGCCGTTTATGACGCACAAAATTATTTACCGTTATTTCTCTTGAAATTGTTATTGAATATTTTTCTAAATTGTGTACTTCGCCGAGCGAGCGATTGATGAACATTAGGTAACGGTAGTACTAAAATAGTGTAATAAATGAGGTATCATTATTTTTTACTAAGTATTGTGTTAGTGGTTCTTTATTGGTGCGATAGGTTATAATTTTCAATTGTGTTTAGTAAGTGATTTTCGAGAGTTTCGCGTTACCGTCATAATGGGATGAAAAGCTGACATTACATTGATAAAAAACAACGTATTACTGATTTATTAGAACATTCATTATTAAAACTATATTAAATTGCCAAAATAGTTGGAACCAGTAAACATGTTGTGTCTTGAATTAAGAAATCACTCCAAAATGGCGAGGTCGTGACTCCACCGCACAGGGAAAATTGCAGAAAACCAAAGAAAACATCCGAAAGGGAAGACAGAATCATCTTAATATTACCTTACAGAATCGTAAACGATCAGCGGCTTCAATAAATGTCATTATAAAGAATTACGACATCAACATCTCGAATAGAATATTGCGACGCCGCTTTAAACAATTTGGACTAAAACAGTGTCGTCCGACTATTGAACTAAAATTAACGTCCAACATGATAATTAAACGAATTGCATGGGGACGGCAATACAAGCACTTCTCAGTGTCAGATTAGTATAATGTAAGTAAAAATTCCTGTTTGCCGTTTCGTTTTTACAAATTTTCTTAAACGACCAAATTTTCAGGTTTATTTCTCGGATGAATCTTCGGTCCAAATTGTTGCAGAGAGAAATATTTTTTGTTAAACGCCGCTCACATGAGCGTTTCAATGAAGACTGTGTTGTACAAAAGGTACAACATCGGTCATGGTTTGGGGCTGTATCACCGCAAAAGATCCATGCCCCCTTCATTTATTAAATGACATTATGAATGCGGATAAATATATTCGGGGATGTTGGATAACGTTTTTTTAACAAAACTCCCCAATTATTTCGCCGTCGGCAAAGGTACATCTTTCAGCAGGATGGAGCTCCTTGTCACACCGCCAAGCCGGGTAAAACTATTTGAGTTCCAAAAACATACCGCTATTAGATTGGCAGGGGAACTCTTCGAACATGAACCCAATAGAAAATTTTTCAACGGTTCTAAAGACGCATTTATCGAAAAAACACATCACAGACAAACAAACATTGATTGAGGAAATTAAAAATATATGGTTTAACGCCCCACTTATTAAAAAAAAAACATAATAAACTCGTTCCAGATTACGTATGCCACAAAGAGTCGAAATGTTGCTCAATAATAAAGGAATGTGGACTAAATATTAAATATATAATAGATTTATTAAACTTTTATTTAATTTTTTTATATTCATTAAATCTTAATTTAACAATTTCAATGAAATATTGATAAATAAATTGATGCTATGATATGGAATTCCCCGAAAAACTAAGTTATATAAAAGTTGGTAATTCAATCGACACGTACTGTATAAGTATCCATTGAATAATTTCAAGCCTCTTCGATGGGGCTAAACAACCAATGCAGATAGACGGATGCCGTTCGATCAGTATTTAAATTGCGTTACATTTTTGGTTTCAAAAGAAAATAAGTTATTCTACATTGGATTTGGAGGACAAATTTTACGAACATAATTGCTTAATTAAAAATTAAAATTTATAGTCTATTAGTTCTTGTTATCTACAAACGACTAAATTTCAGTATATCCATGTCTCGATGAGCTTGAGCAAAGCACAGTTCGGTAAAGTTAATCATCTAAACCTGCCCCGTACGCTTTAAAATGCAGTACAATACTAAGCAATCCTTATTTAGACTTTTGTGAATGGTCACGGCAAACCAAATGAACAAACCAAATTGGCATCGCTGATTTGATTAGTTTGAACTAAATGAATTAGGGCGGTTCTATTAGACATAGGCGCTATTTTCACTGCAAAATCAATACAGCTGGAGAGACGGTAGCATGTCATCCTGCGGCTTCTTCCTTTCATGCATCTTTAGAGAAGATCATTCGAATCTGTTTACCACTTTTATAGTGTTTGTTTCGTATACTCTCCCCGCTTAACCAAACTCAGCAACAGCATGAGCATTGAGCAATACTAAATATAGCATACCGACCCAAGTATAACAAAACCTAACTCAAATAGAGCAATAAGTTTTTCCTAAGTTTTTTGATGAAAAAATTCGAAGCTAACTTCATGCTGTCATATATATACAAAATATACAAGTAGAGTAGTGTGTATATCGTATATGTACATACCCCAAACTAACAAAAATGTTTAGGTATACATTTTATGTTATATGTATAGACGTTTTTTTGGTTTTGACATAATGTAGAAAATCTACTTTTCAAAATTGTTGTGCGCGATGGTTGTTTAGTTTAATAATATTTTGTTTTTTTTTGTGTTTCGATTTTTTTTTATAAATATTTATATTTTAATTTAATACGAGTATATAATTGGATGTTCGACGCCTAATTGTGATTTTGGGTAAGTTTTGTGAGTGATTGTTTAATAAACCATATTAATATTTTATTTTGTGAATGCGTCATTTTCTTTTATAGCCTGATGAGATTGATTGAATACATTTGTCATAGTCTTCATCGGATGGAAAATGAATTGAAAACTATTAATAATTTTACTTCTTCATAATAATCATAATAATAATAAATAATTAATATTTATATTATAATTTAAAAATTAGATTTAAAAGATAAAAGCCGTTTATATAAATATGTAATTTTATTAATGTTAAATATAATAAACAAGTTTTATTAATAAATTTCAGTATTGAATTTTTAATTTTGTTTCATTTTAAACGTTTAATTTACCCGCCAAATTTTGCTGATGTTGACACATGCATACATACACAAAAATGTTCCCACCCATTTTATTTTTGACATTTACACACACACACACATTCATACATTTTCATAATATTGAGTTTAGTCCAGTTAAGACTTTTCGCGACAAGTTTCATACGACTTTTTAGAATAAGTCCTAACTCAAACCTAGAAAAAGTCTTAACTAAGTTAAGACTTATTCTAGGTTTTTTGACAAAAAAGTCTTAAGTAAAAATACTTGGGGATTAAACAATTTCAAAATTATTATTTTATTATGTATCAATGTATATGTGTAAGTGTCATTTTCACAGCTCGCTAAGATGTATAATATTTAATACTTATGGTAAAGTATGCGTGTAATTCTGTTTGTTTCTAATGTATTTCCATTTCACTTTTTTCAATCACTTACACTACACATGCATAACTTTTTTGCCTTTCCATTTCAATCCGACGGAAATTGTGATTCGTATTATAAAGCGGGCAAGTTTGGTGCATTTTGTGTTCGTTTTTCTCGTGTATACATATATAATTTGCAATTTCATTCGTGCCGGATTTCCGTTCCTTTTTTTACATGAAATTTTTGGCTTACCCTCGCTAAAGATGTTTTCACATCAAAAACATTACTGAAATGAAACCTCAACCAATATGAAAAAGGCCGAAATAATAATAAAACGGTAACTGTTCACCTGTGAAGATGACAACGTAACTAATGGCGAAAATCTCTGAAAAAGAAAGTAAATGAAAATTTAACGTTGCAATGGCACGTGTGAGAATCAATAACTGTAACTAATAACAGGAACCTGTAAATTAAGAAAAAAATTGGATATAACGGAAAATAAGATTCGAGAAAGAAAATAACTGAGACTATCAAAAACTATAAATCAAGATATGTTGTGTACGTGACCACGCGATTGCGACAGCTGAAAACCAGAACGTTATATAATCCAACAAAAAATATATATAGTAATGATTATAATAATAGAAAACACGAAAACGCTTGAATCTAATAGAAATTTAACAATATTCTTAACAATGATAATGACAGTAATAAGCAAAACTTTCAAAATTACCCTAATTAGCAATAAAAACTTTTAAAATTACAGTAAGAAGAAAAAAAAAATGTATGCTAAATATGTGATATGCAAAAAAAAAAGAAATAACTGTAATCTTCGTTTTTTCGTAACAAACACAATACTTTTTTTCTTAGATCCGTCCGATCTGATCCGCTGATACGCCACTCGACGCAGGTTCCCCCTCTAACTGCGTCACCGTCCCGCTTGATTGGCAGGACTGCTGCAAAAATCAGAACAAGCTTCCTGTGATGCTTGATATCGTATACCATGAAAAATTCGGTACCGCCCCAAAATACCAAATACTCCAAAGAGCCAGAAGATAATTATTATTTTTTTAAATATTTTTCTTCTTTTAAACACTGCGCTGATAATATTGTACCGCTTATTAGCGGCAGCCTCCTAGAAAACGCACCGTAATCCGCCAAGCGCTTACCGGTATCTCAACTCTACTCTCACTTTGCTCTAATTGCAACACTCATAACCAAAAAAAAAAAAATTCAAAAAAAAAACTGTAATCCAATATTTGCACCATACTAATGTCTATGATTTTGAACTTTTTTTTCTTGTTTTTAAAAATTTCGAGCGATTATATTTTTTTTTCAGGAATAATAAAAAATAAAAAAAACACGAAATCTTTTTTTTTTTATTTGAATTTTGATATTTTTTGATGTCCTTTTTTAATTTATTTAATAACTTAATCACAATAAAGTATATGGATATTTAATTACAGTTTATTTATAACAAATAAGAAAAAAATACACTTTTGTATATGAATTAAATTTAATACTGTTAAAGTTAGCCGAAAGATGCCAGCCGAAAGTGATAGTACAGATTGTCTCAGTCCAGCCGAAAGTAAAAAAAATGGTAATGCAGATTGTAGAATCCCAGCCGAAAGTAAAAAGGCAATAATGCAGATTATGATATTAAAATTCCAGCCGAAAATAAAAAATTTAGTAGTTATCAGCCGAATATAAATAGGATACATGGATTTAAATAAAAAATTTTATAAATAGTTTTACGTGTAAAACTTTTCTTAACCTATTCGTAGAAAATATCGGAAAATAAGAAGAATCCATAAATTTGGAATAAAATCCGCCTCTAGAGTGTATATCTGAAGTTGAATCATTTTTTGTGATTTGTCAATAGCTATCGAATGAAAAAATTCTATTCAAGTTTCCCGTGGGAAATCTCCGAAAATTCGATTTTCCAAAAATCATTAGAAAATTTATATAAAATCAGCCTCTAGAGTGTTATGTCTGGAGATGGATTGCATTGATGTGACTTGTCAATAGCTATCGCAGGAAAAAAATTCAGTTCAAGTTTCACGTGGGAAATCTCGGAAAATTCGATTTTCCAAAAATTATTAGAAAATTTGTATAAAATCAGCCGCTAGAGTGTTATGTCGGGAGCTGGATTGCATTGATGTGATTTGTCAATAGCTATCGCAGGAAAAAAATTCAGTTCAAGTTTCCCGTGGGGAATCTCGGAAAATCCAAAAAAGGTTTCCAGCCGAAAGTAAGAAATGAATGAATAAAATCAGCCTCTAAAGTGTTATGTCTGGAGATGGATTGCATTGATGTGACTTCTCAATAGCTATCGCAGGAAAAAAATTCAGTTCAAGTTTCCCGTGAAATCTCGGAATTATTCTGATTCCGGTAGATTAATCCAAAACTGAAGCCGGGTAGGCAGTAAATTTCCCAGATGTTGAATTAAAGCTGTGTTTTTCATTTTTTATACCAACAGGTTTGGTTTTGCTGCGAGGCAATGGTAACACATTCGTTTTTAAAAATTTTTGATTTAAGCAATTGATTTTTATTGGCTCTTTATTATGGTCAATCTCGTAAAAAAAATCATAACTTCCTCTTTGTACCGCCACTTGCACTGTATCATTTATGTATGGACGTGGAGTTATTTTTTTCAATTTATATTGGGAGGTATAATCAGACCATTCATAAAAATCTTCAAGCAGCATTTGTTTCACTTCTACGTGTTTTGCAGCACTGCTAATTGCTTGACTAAAATCTTCGAAATCATACATTTTTTTTTACACCTTTTCATCGATAGCTCAACTTGATGATGAAATGAGTCAGCCAACATAAAAATATGGCCTGTCTCAAAATATTTTATAGTTATCGTTTCAGCTGATATTTCGCCAGACTTAACAAGATAAATAAGAAACGAGAAAAATGTCCAGTTTTTGTTTTGAACTGAGCAATTATCTCCCCATAATATTATTTTTTTAACATCTCTGTGACGTTTGAAAAATTTATAATATGAACTTATAAGTTCATCCTCCATTGGAAGGAAAGCCAAAGTTAAGTAAGCTTAGAAGTCGTAATTCATTGTTCTTTCAACATTGAATTACGGCTTCTAAGCTTACTAAATTGTAGATACGCCGTATTTGCTTAGATTAATGTTTGAAAATTGAGATACGCAATTGTTTCTTATTGTTTTTTAGGCATTTTCTAATTGAGATACCGATTTTCTGTTAATTTCAAAAGATGCCTTTTGCTACGAACTATCCAAAGCTATAAAAAACAAAAAATTGATTTTTTTGAGTTACCGCTTTCTTATTTAGCACGGTAGCATTATATTTGCATAATAAATTACATTTTTCTATGTCATTGAGAACTAGGAATGTTAATTTGCCTGTTAATAGAACTAATGTTTACAATAACTCTGGATTAATAAATGCGATTGTCACTTGGTTTGCCTACAGAATTAAAAAATATAAGTTCCATTAATAAATTTAAAAAGTTTATGTTTTAATTAGTAACTTAAAATCAAAGTTCTTTTACATATTGTAATTAATTATATATATATGGTATGTCCATTGTTGTATATTTGTTAATTATTGTTATATTGATATTCAAATATTATTATTGTTAATTTTAAGTTATTCTCTACTGTTGTAAATATGTGTGATGTGCACAAGCCACGGCTTATACATTGAATAAAGCATTATTATTAATATTACTAAATCTGTGGAGTCAGTTAAATTACTCAACGCAGATAGCTGTGGTGTAATACTAAATTGATTCTAGAAATCAATACCCAAGTACAATTCCTGTACCAGAGAAGGTACTATGTAAAATCGAATATTGATTGAAAGAATTCGAGATTGATTATTAAATTGAACTAGAGCATTTAGAAAATCAAAAACACGTTGGGATTGCTTACCATCAGTTTGAAGGATAGAAGGAAAATTGTGTATCTGTTTATTTTTATCATTCAACAATTTATCCGAACACATGCCCAACACGCTAACTGTCTAAAAGACGAGTTTCCCAATATTTTCTAGAACTTAGTAAACGAGTTGGGTTGAATCCTTTATAGCTGTTGAAGAGAAATTTAGCTGTAGTAAAAAAATTAGAACTATTGTAACAATGAGAAGCGGGTGGAATGGAGGCCCCTAATTTAGAGGTTGAAACTGCTCGACATTCCGGAGTGGAAGATTCGGAAATAATTTGGTTGGAACCAGACGAACCAGATCCAGACGATGATTCGGAATCAAAAGGCTCAACGAGAGCTATCACTGGTTCGTCTGATACTTCCCACCTGGTGTTGATCTCTGCCGAAGCTCTGGGTCGGTATTGCTGGCCGCATCTACCTGGTTGATATTGCGTTTGAAACTGTTCTGTGACTCCTGGATCCCCGAACTTCATGGACCACTGGTTTGGTTTCCCGAACAACGACCACATTCAGGGGTAATAGTATCTTTTTCACCACAGCGGTAACAAAAATAACCAGTTAGAGGCGTAGGACATTCTTGAAAAGTGTGACCTATGTCAGAACAATTAAAACAAACTGGGTAGTTGCCTACGATAAGCTGCTACAGATGCACCTGCAGATACGTCAGAGGAAGATAAATTTATAATAGAAACTGGCGGCACCATCTCATCAGGCCAGTCCGTAGAAATTTCATTAAGGACACGTTGAGTAGGCTTGGAATAATCTGGAGGTGCTCGAAGTCGCTTCAGTGTGTCCTCCGAGGCGGTACAACTTTTGATTAAATCGTTAATATGACTAAACTGTCTATCGGTTAAATGGTACTAAAAAACCGGTTTCTTATTATTCAAAAGTAATTGAATGGATTCATCGTCTCGATAAGGAGTGTGACACTGCAGGGACTGACTCCACATATGATGATAATAATCGAAAAACTTTTCATTTGGAAGCTGTTTTCGGGATTCAACCATGCGTCGAATTTATAAGGTGTAATGTGTAGCGTTTGGCTGTAAGCCAGTTTCCACTCATTACATCGAATTTATATCCTACATACTTTGTGATACCGGCGGCATGATTCCTGCAGCTCGGCTAGGTAGAGGATTGGTGTGGGTAAGGTATCACACAAGTAAGGTGTTGCTAGCCACTTGAGTTTAAATAAGAAGAATGGTGAGCACATTGCTCAGACGCAGTATGATTTATGGATGGGGCTAGAAGCACCCAAAACGCGAGCTGCCAATCGCAACTCAGAGTGGAGGTGAAAACAATATAGAGTTAGACTTAGGATAGCATAGCTATCCTAAGCTTTGAATGTTAAATTTTGTAAAATTTGGCCGCCGGCCGTGATTATTGATGGCGGTTGGTTCCTAATAATTGTTAGATTTAGATTGAGACTGGCAGACGTTGTTGACTGAAAGGCGGAAATTGTGGATAACACCATATGCTCCCTTGCCGTCTCTTACGAGGCTGTCCACAGGCTCCTGCCAGTCGGCAACCCGGTGTTAGTAAGGAGGTTGAGTGGTCATATTTACCTGATTGGTTTCCGTGTTGATGAGATACAATAAAAAAAATAAAAAATTTTTAGTTGAACTGATTATAATTATTTCTTTATTGACCCAACTTGAATCAACTAAACTTGAAATAACTTAAACTTGAAAAATCTTAAACTTCAATCCCCTTAAACTTCAATCTCTTAAACTCTTCAAATCACTTAAACTTCAATGAATCTTCAGTGATTTTCGACCACATATACAAAATTTGCTGCTACCCAAATAACTGAAGCTACCCCACCATTTAATTAATTCATTTTTTTTTTTGTTTATATTTTATGCCGAATTTTCAAAATTTTCATATCTCTGATTACTAAAAAACACATGTGTCTATAATTGCCTATGTGGCAGGGGCGAAAACCAAGAAACACATTTGTACGGTTCAAATGTTAAGATCAGACATTTGTAAGGTTTAATATTATTGAATACGGTATTTGGAAAAAGAGAGGAAAAAGCTGTATGTAAATTTAGAGATAAGGTCGTTCCAACCGTTAAGTAACGACCGTTGGTAGAGGATCGTTATAGCGTGGGGAAAACCCAAACACTGAGATATGAGAGATCTCATGTCCTTTCTGTCAGGAACGTGTGTAAGAGATAATGCCCAACGTTGCGGACGCCCCACTACCTGAGATAGTGTCACAGTCAGGCAATCTATTATTTAACAAATTCTTCCTATGCTAATGATTGCTAATTCTAAGTTCCTATTACTAGGATATACATATATACTGCTGGGGATGCTTTTCTGGAAATGAAACCGGTCGATTGTGCTTCCTTAGTAACAAAATTACAGCAGCTGTTTATCTGCAGAATTTGAGCCTTCTGTGTTAAAGCTTTTTGGCGAGACTTGCAGATTTATTTTTCAACAGGACAGCGCTCCACGCCGTACCGCCAAAGTTGTGAGTTATCAATTTTGAATTGTAGATAGAAAAATTGGCTTTCAGACAAACATAAATAATTTGTTAAAAACTTGTTTTTTTATTCTTATCTCTTCATTTAAAGGTAAAAAAGTACTTCGCAGAAAAAAATATCGATGTGTTGAGCTGGTCCCGTACAGTCCAGACTTAAGTCCCATAGAAAGTATTTGGTCTCTAATGAAGCTAGAAGTAGCAAGAAGGCGCCCAGGATCAATTCAAGCTTTAAAAAGTTTGTTGATTACGATTTGGGAATCCATACCTTCTACGACTGTGAAAAATTTATCAAATTCATTGAATCAGAGGTGTATCTCTGTAATAAAAGCAAATGGCGGTCCAACAAAATATTAATTTAAAGATAGAATTTCTATAAATCAGTAAAAAACAAAAAAAAAATTAAATAATAAGTGTTTAATTTATTCCATTACTTTAACTCCAATCAACATATTGTGACGGTGACACCTAGTGTGTAATAGAATAAGTTAAAATTAATAGCTCAATGTTAAACTGTTCTAAATGGAATTTTCCATGATACAATTGTTATACACTATTCTAACTAGAAAAATCATGAGCTTTCTAGAAGTTTGGTTTGTGTATATAAAAAGGCGAATGAAATCGAATTGGATTAGTAATATTTGGAAAGCGATAGTATAAAGATTAAAAAGGAATTAAAAAGTGATTTAAAAAGTGTTTTTGTGCGAAATAAAAAGTAAAAGTGATTAGTAAAATTTGAGAATAATTTATATAAAGTGATTTTGTGAATTTTGATTGACAAACTGTGTTGTAATAAATTTTGTGAAATAAATAAATTCGTTGGAGATAAATTAAATTGATTTTGTATTATTCACAATCCAGTGATACGAACCTTGATTGACAAGGCAAAAACGTAACATTGGTGACAGCGGTGGGATTGTGAATAAAAAGAAAAAGAAAATGATTCTCAACGAATTAAAAGTTCCAGAATTAAAGAGGGAACTTGAGAAACGGGGTTTGGCTACTGATGGTAGTAAAACAGCTTTACAAGCGCGACTACGTGATGCCATGGAGAAAGAAGGGTTAGACGCAGATCAACATGATTTTGGAGAAAAAGTAACAGATGCGGCAACTATAGAGAAGACAGGAGATAAACAGCCGTCAGTCGAAACAACACAACTACCATCTGGAAGTTTCGATTTGTCGCAGTTAATAGTTGCTATGAACCAGATGACGGGACAGATGAGTCTAATGAAACAACAAAACGAACGACAGCTAGGAGAAATTAAAAATCAAATGGCGCAATAAGCAGTGCAGTCTAACCAAGAAATAAAACACCAAATGGAACAACAAAATCAGTCGAATCAAGAAATGAAACAACAAATAGAGAAAATAGAACAACCAATCCAGGAAATTGCAGATGGGCAAAAGAGAATGGACGAGAAAATTCTGGAATTGTCTACAAATGTACAAGGCGAAATAGAGAAACTGCAAACGAATTTTAAGACGGAGATTCAACAGGTTGAACAAAAATTAGAAACGGAAGTTCAACTTGTCAAAACGGAGGTTCGACAGGTTGAAGAAAAATTACAAGCGAAGGTTAAACGTCTCGAGAAAGAATTAACAGATGTCAAGGCAAGTGGATCAACGACGCAAGTGGTTCAGACCGTTCAATCGATTAAGTTAAAGCCACCAACATTCGACGGTACAACATCTTTCGGCATTTTCAAATTTCAATTTGAAACGGCAGCCAATCAAAACCGTTGGAATGATGAACATCTTGTCGCCGCGTTAATAGTGGCCCTTAAAGGTGAAGCTGCGGAGGCCTTACAAACAATTCTGGAAAAAGATCGCAACAGTTATCTCGAAATTATGAAGGCGCTGGATAGGAAGTACGGCAGTGATCACAAGCGGGAAATCTATCGAATGGAATTGAAAAGCCGCTACCAAAAGGGAGGAGAATCACTTCAGGAATTTTCATCGGCAATCGAGCGATTAGTACATCTAGCACATACCAGTACATCGGCCGATTATATGGAAAGGCTAAAAATTGACGCATTCATTGACGGCATTCGAGATCCAGAGACACGCAGGGCGGTGATGTTGTCACCTAAAGCGACCTTCGCGGAAACCGTTGCGTTTGCGTTGACGATCGAGGCTGTGCAGAACTTTACAAGACCGTAATTATTTAGGCGCCAAATGAACTCAGACAAGAACGGCATCAGGGAGCGAATGGTACCGAAAGGCGGAAGAGGCAGGCTTAGGTGTTGGAAATGTGACAAGTTGGGTCACATCTCAATGGACTGTCGGAGTGTTACACAGAGAAAGATGAGATCGCCACCTTTTATGCGGACAAACGCCGAACGGTCGGGACAAAGGTCTAAAAGCAGCGAGCGAAGATGTTGGATATGTAACAGGATTGGCCACATCTCGCGAGATTGTTTGGAAGCAGGAGGAAAGCGGCACGGATCACCATCTTCCGTGGAAATAGCACGAATAGGAGAGCAGGGAACGGATGAGCGGATGGCAACAGTCGGTAAAGTGGAAAGGTTAGAAGTCAGTTTGGAGGAACCGAAGCTGACTTCACCGTCTGGTTGCCCCATAACATTCATCCCTGTTACGAGTGAAGCACGAGGCGGAAGCAGCATCAAAGTTAGGGGCGGTGTTGATGGAAGGAGGTGTATTATTACGCTGGATACCGGAGCAACCCACACAATTGTTCGGGAAGATTTGATCGCAGGAGCAGTGCAGCTGGTTGATGGGTTAAAATTAAGAATGGCAAATGGGGAGAGTGCAATGATTAAAGGGAAAAAGATCGTGAGCTTAAGGATCGGCGAAACTCTTTTCCCACACGAAGTTCTGGTCGCAGACATTGTGAACGAGGTTATTTTGGGAACGGACTTCATGAGGATGAATGGCTTTGTGTTGGATTTTGGACGAGGAATATTGAGTAGCGATAACATCGAGCTGAATCTTAAATTTAACGGTACGGATGTGACAGTAAGGCGAGTAACAATCAGTCATTGCGAGGAGCTGCCATCGAAATCTAAAACAATTGTTGAGGATACCAAAGAACACCAGGTTAAGCAGACATTGGATAAGAAGGGCCGAGTTGTGCGAGGTAGAGTGCGAGTGTCGGGCGACTGGATGAGAACTCGATGTGCCATACGGGCAAATGGCCTAGGATTACACGAGGGGCAATTAGTGTGGCTTCACAACTCGCAACAAAAGAAGGAGGATTCGTCGTCGAAAGTGCAGCCTATATGGACGGCGCCCTATAGGACAAGAAAAGGACAAGGAGGTAAACCAATGGCGGTACATTTAGAGAGGCTGGCCCTCTACAGAGGAGGTAATTTCGGTCCTGTTCGGGACGAAAAGGCTTAGGTGAGGGGTAGTGTGACGGTGACACCTAGTGTGTATTAGAATAAGTAAAACTAATAGCTCAATGTTTTACTGTACTAAATGGAATTTTCCATGATAAAAATTGTTACGTAATGTTTCTACGCTATTCCAACTGGAAAAGTCGTGAACTTTCGAGAAGCTTGGTTTGTGTATATAAAAAGGCGAACAAGATCGAATTGGATTATTAGTATTTGGAACGCGATAGAGTAAACTTGTAAGATTAAGAGTAATATTTGGTAAGCGATAGTATAAAGATTAAAAGGAATTAAAAAGTGATTTAAAAAGTGTTGTAGTGCGATAAAAAAAGTAAAAGTGATCAGTAAATTTTAAGAATAATTTATATAAAGTGATTTTGTGAATCTTTATTGATAAACTGTGTTGTAAAAAATTTTGTGAAATAAATAAATTCGTTGGTGATAAATTGAATTGAGTTTGTATTATTCACAATCCAGTGATACGAACCTTGATTGACAAGGCAAAAACGTAACAATATTGTTACGTTTTTGCCTTGTCAATCAAGGTTCGTATCACTGGATTGTGAATAATACAAACTCAATTCAATTTATCACCAATGAATTTATTTATTTCACAAAATTTATTACAACACAGTTTATTAATAAAAATTCACAAAAATCACTTTATATAAATTATTCTCAAATTGTACTGTACACTTATAATTGTTATTTCCACTAAAACACTTTTTAAATTACTTTTTAATTACTTCTTAATCTTCACACTGTCGCTTTCCAAATACTACTAATAATCTTACAAGTTTACACTTGTAGAGTTTTTTTATTCGCTCCGGATAGCTGCTATCGAGAGCCGTCATATGAAAAGTGGCTCCGGATAGCGCTCCGTATAAATAGGTAGAGCCAAATATTTTTATATCAAGTTTTTGGTAAACAATTGAATTAAAAATGATAGTTTGATGTTAAATAAGTATAGTTTACCAATAAATAGCGCGTCAAATTTAAATTTAGGGGTAGAAAAATGACGGCTCTCGATAGCAGCTATCCGGAGCGAATAAAAAAACGCGCTTACTATCGCGTTCCAAATACGAATAATCCAATTCGATCTTGTTCGCCTTTTTATATACACAAACCAAGCTTCTCGAAAGTTCACGACTTTTCCAGTTGGAATAGCGTAGAAACATTACGTAACAATTTTTATCATGGAAAATTCCATTTAGTACAGTAAACATTGAGCTATTAGTTTTACTTATTCTATTACACACTAGGTGTCACCGTCACAATATATATGTGTATTCTCTTTGGCGATAGTATAAAGAATAAAAGGAATTAAAAAGTGATTTAAAAAAGTGTTATAGTGCGATAAATAAAGTAAAAGTGATCAGTAAAATTGAAGAATAATTTATATAAAGTGATTTTGTGAATTTTTATTGATAAACTGTGTTGTAATAAATTTTGTGAAATAAATAAATTCGTTGGTGATAAATTGAATTGAGTTTGTATTATTCACAATCCAGTGATACGAACCTTTATTGACAAGGCAAAAACGTAACAATATATATATATATATATATATATATATATATATATATATATATATATATATATATATATATATATATATATATATATATATATATATATATATATATATATATACGGGTGGCTGAGACCAAATGTTACTAACTTCACTCTGCTGTTATTTGTGTAGTTGTCATTTTCGCGCATTAATTTTTTGACAGATTGAAGTTTGGTTAGTTGTTTATATGTGGTCAATAAATAATTGTTCTAAATTAATATCTTAATAAAAAAATCGTAATGGAATTCAAACGTAATAGTGTAATTGCACTGTATTTGGGTGGAAATTCACAAACAGCAATAGTTCGTCAGCTCCAGCATTTGAATGTGAATAAAATGTTTGTGTATCGAACCATAACTCGATACAACGAAACTGGTAGCATCGCTAAACGCAACAGAGGCGGTCCTAAAAAGACAGCAACATCAAAAGAAATGATACGAAAGGTGAAGAAACGAATCCAACGAAATCCTCGTCAAAGTGCCAATCAATTAGCCGCACGTCTACATGTTTCACGATACAGCATTCAAACCATATTGAAAAATGAACTACACTTGAAGCCCTACAAGATACAAAAAGTTCAAGATCTTACGGAGGCACAAAAAAAAGTTAGGCTTGAAAGAACACGAGCATTGAAGGCCTTGGCCGAACGTGATGAGATTCCAAAAATTGTCTTTTCTGATGAGAAAATTTTCACCATTCAACAGCATGTGAATAAACAAAATGATCGTGTTTGGTTAGAGGACAAGTCCAACGATAATTTGGACACAAGAGTTGCCATGCGCAAGCAATCACCAGCTTATGTTATGGTTTGGGCTGCAGTTACTGCAGATGGACGCACTCCTCTGGTTTTCATCGAACATGGAGTCAAGGTAAACCAAGAGATGTACCGCCAAAAGATCCTAAACGATGCTTTGCTACCTTGGGCACGTAAACACTTTGGTACGAACCGTTGGACATTCCAACAGGACTCGGCACCGTCACACAAAGCTCGAGCGACACAGCAATTTTTACAAAATTGCGTTCCGCGGCTGATTTCGTCGAAAGAATGGCCACCATATTCACCAGACTTGAATCCCATGGATTTCTCCATATGGTCCATTTTGGAGAGTAAGGTGTCCACTAAAAAATACGAAAGTGTTGATGCATTGAAGTCAGCTCTTGTTCGAGAATGGAATAAAATTCCGCAAGCCCACGTTCGGTCAGCATGCAATGCTTTCTATGGAAGACTGAATCAAATAATCAAAGCCAAAGGAGGTCATATCGAGCAGTAACATGTTTTTCATAAAATGTAATATGTTTTCAACATATTCCACGAAATTTCAATAAAAAATAATCAAAATTAAAAAAATTACAGCGTTTTCATTTGGTAACACTTGGTCTCAGCCACCCTGTATATATATATATATATATATATATAAGTTAACACCATCAGTAATGTTGAATAAGCACAACGTGCTTAGTGGACACCAATGATAACACCGATTCAGCACAACGTGACTACCGAGACACGCGAAGACCAAATATGCTGATCTACCATAAATATAATGCAATTTAATATACCTTTTTCAATTTCTTAGAATAAGAATTTTTTATATTACTTTTTGCAAAGTAAGATAATTTTATTTTTATATAAAACCATGTAATTTGTAGTATAAGTTTGGTTTAAGTTTGGATTTTAATAAATAAAGTGTTTTTTTTTAAACCGAATTCCATTCTAACTCATTAAGTGGCGCCGAAACAGTCGAACCATCGGGAATAATACTAAGTACATAAAATTGTAGCAAATTATATACTACAATTAGTGTAAAAACAGTGAATAGTGCAGTGATCGCAAAAACGTACCGCAGTAGGCCGTTTGTGAGAATAAAAACAAATAGCTAAAAAGGAAAATTACGTTCCGTCCAGCGCACGCCCGATTGGTATTGTCTTGTGCACACGTCCCGGAGTGCACCGTCTACATGAAGATTGAGATAATAATTTTCTTGTAAGTCTATTGAAAAATTAAAATTCAATTACACAAATCTAGTGTATAATAAAAATTAAAATTGCACAAATCTAGTGTAAAATAAAAATTAAAATTTGGTTACACAAATCTAGTGTAAAATAAAAAGTAAAAATTTTAAATAATAATAACCAGTTTTCCGAAACTTTAATAAATCTTAATAAGAAATCTACTTGAAATTAAAATAATGGCAGATTTAGAAATAATTAAGAATACATTAAAAGAAATTACTGGAGCTTTAAATGCCCAGATTGAGTTAACCAAAAAAATTGAGAGACGACTGGACAAGCTGGAAAATCCAGTGATTTTGACAGCCCCTACAGCGCTTGTCACACCAAGAAACGAAGAAGAATTAAAAGAAATAAGCCGCTTGCCTGATTCCGTCAAAGAACTACAAACATTTGACGGAAATCCCACCCAATACTTGTCATGGGTGCACAGTGTGGAGAATATACTAAGAGATTACGAAATCTTGCGGAATAAGCCTATATACCGGGCGATTCTTCAGCACATCCGCCAGAAAATTCGAGGGAATGCCGACTCAGCGCTGATCTCATACAATATTTTCAATGAAGAATGGGTATCAATCAAAAAATGTTTGTCGTTACATTACGCCGATAAACGTGACCTTCGCACATTGGAACATCAATTAAGTACGTTGTCACAGAGAAATACAACAGTAGACGAATTCTACGCTAATGTAAACCACCAATTCTCCTTGATAGTCAATAAAATCAAGACGGAGGATTACACGTTAGAAACAATTAACGTTTTGGTAGAAACGTATCGGAATCGAGCACTGGACGTATTCATCCGTGGATTAAACGGAGATCTGGCCAAGATGTTGATCATCCAAAAACCTGCAACATTACCCGAGGCATACGCATCCTGCTTGGAAATTCAAAACCTGAATTTCAGGAACATGGCCATTCACAAGAGAAATATTAGCAATGTCGTAACTGGCCCGATAAACCAAATTTCGTATAATCATGCACTAGCCAAAAGTAACAACGCATTACCAACCCAATGGAGAAACAAGGCTTACAACATACAACACCAAAACTACAGCAGCCCTTTTGGTAACCAGAACTCAAACAACTTCCAACCACCAAGGCCGAACTACCCTAAGCCGAAAACACCGATGGAAATTGACCCATCAATACAAACACGGCAGGTGAATTACATCAACCGCCCCACTCCTCAGGATAATATGATGACAAAACGAGAACATTCTCATATCCATGAGCCAAGGAAACAGCAAAGAATCAACCACTTAGAGACACAACTGGAGGAGGAATACTATAATCAATTAGCTTACGACAACACCGAAAACGAGGTATCCAATGACGAGCTAGAAATTGAAGATAATTCTGA
Organism: Tipula vernalis; assembly: GCA_958295665.1. Lineage (NCBI taxonomy): Eukaryota > Metazoa > Arthropoda > Insecta > Diptera > Tipulidae > Tipula > Tipula vernalis. The sequence continues at coordinate 205,540,711 of OY282559.1, read as the reverse complement.
AGTAAATTTTATGATAGAAGCCTCTCTAGCGTACCTTACCTAGAGTATCGGCTTAAAAACGGAAACACACTCAAGTTCCTAATCGACACAGGAGCCAATAAGAACTTCATAAAATCAGAATTAGCCGTTAATGTAAAACCAACCGATAACCAATTCCAAATTAGATCAGCAGGAGGTGACATCAAAATCAGTCAAAAAAAAAGTGGACCATTTTTTAAAAGCATTGGCATCGACAATACCATCGATTTTTTTATTCTGCCAGGATTAAAATCGTTTGATGGCATCATAGGTGATGACACATTAAAGGAACTAGGGGCACTTATTGATCGGAAACACAATGAATTGATCATCACACCCAACATACACATTCCGTTAAAAGAAAAACCGTCGTGCCAAGTTAATAATATAGAAGTTCGGGATAGTCATCTTTCACCAGACACAAACAAAATATTGCACACAGTCATCTCGAAATTCACAATGCTCTTTGGACCCGTCAATAATTTCGAAACCATCGATACCGAAGTACGCGCTGAAATCAAAACCACCAGTGAAGAGCCGATATACACCAAATCATACCCGTATCCATACAATATGAGGCAAGAAGTGGACAAGCAAATTGCTCAACTCCTCGCAGATGGGATTATACGACCTTCCAAAAGCCCCTATAATTCCCCGATTTGGATTGTGGAAAAGAAATTGGACGCTTCACAAATAAAAAAATATCGAATGGTAGTAGACTTCAAGAGGTTGAATTCGGTGACAGTAGCAGATTCCTACCCCATTCCGGATATTTCAAATACAATAGCGAATCTAGGTGATTCCAAATTTTTTACAACTATTGATTTAACGTCAGGATTCCATCAAATCAAAATGAAGGAAGCCGATATTCCAAAGACTTCGTTTTCAACAATGAATGGGAAATTCGAATTTCTAAGACTCCCGTTCGGATTAAAAAATGCACCCGCAATCTTTCAGCGGATGATTGATAATGTACTAAAAGAGTTCATTGGAGAACTATGCTACGTGTACATAGACGATATAATTATCTTCGGAGGGAGAACTGCAGAAGAACATCTAGCCAACGTCGAGAAAGTTTTTTCGAAATTACAGAAAGCCAATTTACGTGTAAATCTCGACAAAACAGAGTTTCTAAAGACAGAAACGGAATTTTTGGGTTATTTAGTAACAAACAAGGACATCAAGCCGGATCATAAAAAGGTACAGGCCATTCGAAACATCAAGAAACCCGAGAACTTGAAAGATCTCAAATCTTTCCTAGGGCTTGCATCATATTATAGGCGATTTATCCGAGATTTTGCACTTATAGCTAAGCCATTAACCAACTTAACGAGAGGAGAAAGTGCGCAAATCAAAGCATCGCAATCCAAGAAAGTGAAGATTAACCTAAACCAGAAAGAGTTAGAAGCATTTCGCAACATCAAAGAGCTCTTGTCTTCAACGGAGATATTGATTTTTCCAAATTTTGACAAGCCGTTTCTGCTAACTACGGACGCTTCTTCATCCGCCATCGGTGCTGTATTATCTCAAGGAGAGATCGGAAAAGACCGGCCAATTACATACATCTCAAGATCCTTGAATAAGACCGAAGAGAATTACGCAGCGAATGAAGAGGAGATGCTAGCCATAATATGGGCACTGGATAACCTTCGCAACTACTTATATGGGGCCCGCAAAATTAAAATATTGACGGACCATCAACCGCTAACGTTTACGTTGAGCAATAGGAACAACAATGCCAAGTTAAAAAGGTGGAAAGCTCGATTAGAGGAATACAACTATGAGCTTATCTACAAACCTGGCCATACCAACAAAGTAGCGGACGCTCTGTCGAGACTAGAACTCGAAGCGAACACATTGTTTACCACTGGAACCTTTCACAGTGCAGAGGAGGATTCTACCGACTTAGTGCGATACTGTGATGTACCCATCAATGTCTTCAGGAACCAACTGATCTTTCAAAATGGTCAGGACATTTATGTTTATGAAGAGCTGCATCCCGCTTACCACAGACACTACATAAGCAAGCCAGAACTAAATAAAGAAATTTTAAGCAAGATTTTACAGGAACGATTGCATCCAACCGTCATCAACGGAATCAAAATCCCTGAGGAATATATTCAACTTCTACAAGAAGTATTTAAGGAAAGTTTTTCTAGCTTCAAATTACGCTTAACGCAGAGAATTGTTGAAGGCATTCGGAATGAAGAAAATAAATTCTCCGTCATAAAGCAGGAACACAAGCGGGCACATAGGAACCACATAGAAAACAGAAAGCAAATTTTGGAACGTTATTATTTTCCAAGGATGGCCAGCTTGATCAAAAAATACACGCAAACATGCGATATATGCAACATAAATAAATACGACCGACATCCTTATCGTGTTGCTCTTCAACAAACACCTATTCCAACATATCCTGCAGAAATTCTTCATATTGACATAATGGAGATCAAAAATGAAAAATTCTTAACGTGTGTGGACATATTTTCAAAATTTGCAAAATTTTTTCGCATCAAGAACAAATCAATTTTGCACGTACGAGACAAAGTCATCAAAGCGATACATTACTTCACCGCACCTCGCATACTCGTGATGGATAACGAGAGAAGCTTTGTGAGTCCTGTCATAACGGACTACTTAAAAATCTTAGGTATCCAAATCTACCTAACACCTTCACAACGAAGTGAGGTAAATGGGGCGATCGAGCGAGTTCATTCTACCGTACTGGAAATAGTTAGATGCCTCCAGAACGAATACAGGGAACTGTCCACAAAGGAACTCATCAACATTGCGGTGGACCGATACAACGATTCAATACACTCGGTTACCCAACAAAAACCGAACGACATCTTTTTTGGACGAATTAAGAGAACCAACTACCAAAATCTAGTAGATTTCAAGACAAAAATTCACGAGGATCTGATTGAAAGACTACGGAAAAATCAAGACGCCACCATTACAAGGGAAAATAGTAAGAGAGTCGACCCAAAAACCTATGAAATAGGCGATACTATCTATACGGCAGTGAAACAAATCCAACGAAAAGATAAGCCGAAATTTCGACAAGAAACAGTGGCACAAGATAACAATGTCACTATAACAACTACTTCTGGAAGGCGCATCCACAAAACCCAAATTAAAAACCTACAACAATAATTTATTATCACAATACTTACAACAACCTTTCCCTCTCTTCCTTTCTAGTTCCTGGCTCTGGCGTTTCACTATGCCACTGAGCATCTACGAATACAATACTCCACTCGTAATAATAAAACAAGGAAATGGACGAATAATCCAAGGGAGTTTCAAGTTGATTCATGTCATCAATCTGAAAGACTATGAAGAAATCATGAATCGAATAACGCCATCAATCAACCGCATTCATCAAGACAACATCCTTCAACCGCAATTGATCCATCAAATGAAAGTAATAACACAGCTGATTTCAGAACTAAAAGGTCACTCACGCGCACAAAGATCAATAAACTGGATCGGTAGCGCCTGGAAGTGGATAGCAGGATCACCCGATGCTACTGATTGGGATCAGATAATAACTAGCCAAAACAAGATAATTAGCAACAACAATCAACCGTACAGGATTAACAAAGGTCTGACAAATACAACTCAACAATTGCTTGCGGAGTACAACAAAATTATGGACCACTTACACGACGAATCAGATGAAAAACTTCACCAAGTCTTGTTTAATCGACTCACCATTCTCAAAGACGAAATATATGAAATAATCCGAGCTGTCCAGTTAGCCAAAGGAAACATCGTCAATACTAATTTGTTGAGTAAAGGTGAAATTAGTCGTTTAATCATGGAAATTGAAACCCTGCCGTATGCCAACGAGATAGAGGCAATCGAGTATGCTGAACCAATGATGATCATGAAGGAATCCACTCTCCTTTACGTCCTCTCAATGCCGAAAACTAGCAGACAGGACTACAATCACATCATCATAAGATCAACCTCCAGTCACAATAAACGCATATACATGGAATTTAACGAACTTCTTCTCAATCAAGATGAGATATTTGGAATTGTCAGAAAATACCACATATTCGGAGAAACGACCATTTGCAATCTAAGAGGTTTAAAGAAAATACTACCGGATCAGTGTATCTATCAACTGATAAAAGGATTAAATGCTAAATGCGAGTACCAGTTCCACAAACAAGAAATCATTGAAACCCTCAATGATCATACCATATTTCTGAGCAACTTCGACGGAAAAATTTCATATAACAACACGAGTCAACACTTAAAAGGAAGCTTTTTGGTGCAATATGCTAACGAAACGGTCCAAATCAACAATTCCACATTCGTAAGTAAGGAAGTGAAGACATTCCAAGTCTTACCATCTGTATTACGCACGAACATCACGGAGAAGGGTTTTAAAATTGATCCCGGTTACCTACACAACCTATACCTAGGGAACATTGCGCAATTACAAGAATTATACAACGAACACAAGGAAGCGGCCGCTATTGACGGAGGGATCATAGTCATTATTTGTGGCCTGATTGTCATTTTTTTAATACACAGGGCGAGACTCGTTCATCGAAGGGGATTGCTGATCTTCTCAAAACCAGCTGTCCAAGAGGAACTTCCCACTCATCAACCTGGAATTCAACCTATCCAGTTAAATTTTTGATCCACGGGACGTGGATTTTTAAGAAGGGAGGAGTTAACACCATCAGTAATGTTGAATAAGCACAACGTGCTTAGTTGACACCAATGATAACACCGATTCAGCACAACGTGACTACCGAGACACGCGAAGACCAAATATGCTGATCTACCATAAATATAATGCAATTTAATATACCTTTTTCAATTTCTTAGAATAAGAATTTTTTATATTACTTTTTGCAAAGTAAGATAATTTTATTTTTATATGAAACCATGTAATTTGTAGTATAAGTTTGGTTTAAGTTTGGATTTTAATAAATAAAATGTTTTTTTTAAACCGAATTCCATTCTAACTCATTAAGTTATATATATATATATATATATATATATATATATATATATATATATATACAGTAGAATTTGCTTATAGCGAACACTCAAGGGACATCATTTTTTGTTCACTATAACCGGCTGTTCGTTTTAATCAAATATTCGGTTATAATGAATAATGAATCTTGTTCATTATAAGAAAGATTAACCCAAAAACAAAACAAAAACGGTTTATTCAAAAACAAAATTAAAACATTAATTAAAAACAACTACTGTACTTGAGCCTTAACAATTCATCACTAAAACATAAACTACATAACTAAATTATGTAGTTTATGTTTTAGTGATGAATTGTTAAGATATAAATTATAAATTAAATTGAATAAGTATGTAGGGGCAGCATACAATTTTTAACCAACTTCATATTATTTATTTTGAAAAAAAATCGGTTAGCTTAAATTGTTTTATACTTTTTTGCGAAAACGCATCTAACGTATTCTCAATCGAATGTAGGTGGTGTAGATCCTTTTCGGTTCCATCACCAATGCTCAAAGCCAACCTAATTATTTTTAAAGAATTTTCTAGTTCAGCACGGCTTGGCTGTTGGTATTCTTCTACGTCCGACGAATCTTCTTCCGGATCTTCTTCCTGAGTGACTTCATTACGAACTTGGTTCAATATATCATCATCATCGATTTCTTCGGATATCACGATATTATCATCTACAATTAAAAATTCCTGTAGAGCGGTATCCCCTACAAATTTTTCTAATTGCGGATTGTTCCACAATAATTCGATATTGGTATTACTGTTACTATTATGAAGTTGTTGACTCGAAGTTCCCGGAAAAAATCCTGCCTTACAAAAACAGTTGTTATTTGTTTCTGGTTTGACCTTATCCCAAGCCCTTTTGAGGAAATGCAGTGCATCCAACAAATTAATTTTAAAGTGGATTGCGGAAACAGCCTCTTCATTCTCCAAAGCTGCGATTAATTTTTTCACAATAAATTCACGATAGTACCCTTTTACAATTTTTATAACGCCTTGGTCCATTGGTTGTGCTACGGCTGTGGTATTTGGTGGGAAGGATGCCAATTTAATTGCCCGTAATCGAGGAATTATTTGTCGGCCACAAAAAGCACCTTTCTCCCTTCGTTTAGAAATTTTTTGTCCATTTTAATTAAAAATTGTTCCCATTCGACATGTGTCATCCACGATTTTCAATTGTTTTTATATATCACAGGAAGAATTTTGATATTTTTGAAACAACGTGGTTTTGCGCTTTTACCTATAACAAGTAAGGGCAGTTTTTCGGTGCCATCCGCATTGCTTCCAACTAAAACCGTGATCCGCTCCTTGCATAATTTCCCCCCAGCGCAATCATTATTTCTAAACTCTATCGTTTTATTAGGAAGTATCCTATAGAAAAGGCCCGTTTCATCTAAGTTGAATACATCACTTTTATTATATCCATCCAGAAGCAGAGGTAATTTTTCATTGACCCATTCTTTAACAACTTCTGAAAATACGGCTGCCTTTTCTCCCACAATATTTTTGAATACAAGGTCGTTTCGCTTCTTAAAGCGGTCGAGCCAACCGTCGCTTGGTTTAAACTGAACATTCAACTTCTCTGCAAATTGCGCAGCCTTTTCTTTTACAAGAATTTCACTTAGAGGAACTTTTGTTAGTCGCATTTGTTTTATCCAAATAATTAATGCAGCCTCCACTGTTGGGAATTTTCCATCGCGAATTTTTTGACGTTTTAAATTTACACTAAAATCCTCATACTTTTCCCGTTTTTTTACTATTTCAGTGATAGTACTCTTCGCGCAATTAAATTTGCTTGCAATTTCTTGGTAGGTGAATTGCGTTTTATCGACCGTTTTCAAAATTTTTAATTTTGTTTCCACCGATATAGAACATCGTTTTCGATATCTAAAATTTGTTAATTAATTATAACATAACAAAAACTATTAATTAGAAAATTATAATAGATACCGTTTTTTTATTTTCAAAAATTTTATATTTTTAATACCAAATTTACCACCAATCTTTTAAAAATGTAACAAAAATTAAGAGAATTTACTTTATAAGCAGCCGCTGTATACTCGTGTTAATTTACTTCAACTGACGAAAATAATGGGAATCCCGTAAAAACTAAGGAAAATGTTTAAAGGTATAACACAAATTTAGGTATATGTACATATGTATGTATAAACCTGCAGTAGTTTTATGTGTAAAGGGAAACAATAAAAAAAGTGGTATAACCCAATCGACATTCGGTTTAACCGTAGGGTTTTGTATGCAATTAAACTCTTTCGGACATTTTTCGTGTTCACTACCCTCCAGACCAGGTGTATCATAAACGTACGGTTTACGAAGACTTTGCTATACTAAGGTGTTCGTAAACGTTACACTAAAACAGTACGAATATAGTACGTAATGTGTACTTTTGTCACATGAGAAGTGAAACAAATTTGCGAAGACATTTGTATGTATTAGTATGTATAAAAGTGTTCATAATGTGTACGCTTAAACGTAATGTTTACGAACTACTTAAGCGTAACATTGACGAACGGTTTAGTGCGAATTGCCCCATTTAATTAGAATAAAACAATTTTTTAAATCTTATCTTTTATTTGTATTTTTCTTCAAGTGAGCCACAACACAAGACACAACGTGCCAAATTTGTTAATTAATCTTTTTCTGAAATGAAATAAAATGTTTCAATCATAGATGAAGTACTTCGAGTATTACTTAAATACCTTTTAAAATATTCATTACAATTATTTTTATACGATATTATGGATATAGTGCTGCTCTTGAATGCCACGAACAACTAACAATAATTATCAGAAGTTTTTATATTTTCACAATACGACAACTTTAATTTAATTTGTACAAAAAAAATTGAAAATAAAACAAAGCCGCAAGATATAATTGACAGCACTGTGTATAGAGAATGTAAATGTAGTAGTGTATTATAAAAAAAAGCGTTCGTAAACTGTTCGTACGCTGTACATTTTTGCTGTATACATTTTTGCGCCGGGAGGGTAATCACTATACGTTTATAAACGTAGTTCGTTATTTGTAGTGTATAAGGAAAAAAAGTGTCCATGCATGTCCATGTTCGTTATATACATGGTTTGGTATAAACGGATTCTACTATATATATATATATATATATAACGCATGTGAAGTTTATCCTAATTATTTCTTTAAAAAAAAAAAAATTTAGGAATATTCTAGGAAAAACTTCATTCGCCTTTTTGCCGATATGAAGTTTAAACTATAATTTTCCTAAAGCAATCAAAACATTATACATAATTCTTGTACGTGTTTTTGTAATGAAAACATTTAGACGGATTCAAGAAAATACGAACATTATAAACGGGATCACTCCTTTATCCATCTTTACAATGATAAAAATCCACTTACGACAAATATGACAGTACGACAAATATTTTTTTTTAAATCTTTACGCTCAGAACGCATTTTAAAATTAAAATTCACCTTCTCCAGAATTTATCTCCAACCTGTTCTTAGAGTTTCTCAGAAAAAGTGAAAAGTGGATTATATGCTAAAAGGAAAATTTTACCAAAATGACACAAAAGGTGGATTTTATCAAAATGAGGCCGTGATCATCAGATTCCCTTACAGGGTAGTAATGTGCACCCGTAAGTCAACTAATCAGTAATTTTCAAAAATTGACATTGACCTTGCATATTGAAACGGGATTTTTCGTGTGTGTTACTGACATATGATATAAAACTAAACAGGGTTAGAGACCGTGATCATTGGATTCCCTCACAGGGTAGTATGGTGCACCGCTAAGTCAACTAATCAGCGATTTTCAGAAATGTATCATTGACCTGGCATATTTCAACGGGATTTTTTGTGTGTTAACTCCGTATACCATAGAAGTACTGACATATAACAGGGTTAGAAGCCGGGTTCATTGGATTCCCACATAGTTTAGTATGTTGCACCCCTAAGTCAACTAATCAGTGATTTTCAAAAATTTACATTGACCTTGCATATTGAAACGGGATTTTTCGTGTGTGTTACTGACATATGACATAATACTAAAGAGGGTTAGAGACCGCGATCATTAAATTCCCTTACAGGGTAGTAAGGTGCACCTCTAAGTCAACTAATCAGTGATTTTCAGAAATTTATCATTGACCTTGCCTATTGAAACATAATTTTTTGTGTGCTAAATCCGTATACCGTAGAAGTACTGACATATGGCATAATACTAAACAGGGTTAGAGACCGTGATCATCGGATTCCCTTACAGGGTAGTAAGGTGCAACCCTAAGTCAACTAATCAGTGATTTTCAGAAATTTATTATTGACCTTGCATATGTGACATAATACTAAACAGGGTTAGAGACCGTAATCAACGGATTCACTTACAGGGTAGTAAGGTGCAACCCTAAGTAAACTAATCGGCGATTTTCAGAAATTTATCATTGACCTTCATATTAAAACATAATTTTTTGTGTGTTAACTCCGTATACCATAGAAATACTGACATATAACAGGGTTAGAGACCGGGTTTATTGGATTCCCACATAGGGTAGTATGTTGCACCCCTAAGTCAACTAATCAGTGATTTTCAAAAATTTATCATTGATGGCATATTGAAACGGGATTTTTTATGTGTTAACTCTGTATACCATAGAAGTACTGACGTATGACATAATACTAGACAGGGTTAGAGACCGTGATCATCAGATTCACTCACAGGGTAGTATGGTGCACCCCTAAGTCAACTAATCAGCGATTTTCAGAAATTTATCATTGACCTTGCATATTGAAACGGGCTTTTTTGTGTGTTAACTGCTTATACCATAGAAGTACTGACATATGACGTAATACTAAACAGGGTTAGACACTCTGATTATTGGATTCCCTCACAGGGTAGTATGGTGCACCCCTAAGTCAACTAATCAGCGATTTTCAAAAATTTATCATTGACCTTGCATATTGAAACGGGATTTTTTGAGTGTTAACTCCGTATACACCGAGCAAACGGTGCAGCGGTCAAAGCTGCGGCGTTTGGATCGGGAGGTACCGGGTTCGAATCCCAATAGGGGCGGGATGCAAAAGGGATTTTTCATCATCTGATTACGATCAGTGATGACGCTGAACACAACTATGACCCCCTGTTGAGAGTGCAGAATCCTTGGGCCGACTCACCTTTCATGTCAGTACTATAGGTTGGCATGAAGCAATGCAATGTGCAGGTGGTTTATACAAAGCGTGTCTATAGCCGTACGTCCTCGATTTGGCTACTACTGCGTAAAGTAGGACGGTAAAATTAACTGTTTTTCAGAAATTTATCATTGACCTTGCATATTGAAACGGGATTTTATGTGTGTTAACTCCGTATACCACAGAAGTACTAAACTACGATATAATACTTAACAGGGTTAGAGACTGTGATCATCGGATTCCCTTACAGCGTAGTAAGGTGCACCCCTAAGTCAACTAATCCGCGATTTTCAGAAATTTATCATTGATTGTGTTATCTCCGTACACCATAGAAGTACTGACCTATGATATAATAATAACAGGAAGTGAACCATCGATGCAAACAAGTGATAATCGGACGGAGCCAAGTCTGGCGAGTAAGCCGCATATGAAAGTTTTTTCCAATTAAGTGCTTCCATCGTTTCTTTGACCGGTTTCGCTTTGTGTGTTGGTCATTATCATGAAGCAAACTCACTATGTGTTGCCTTTTATTATATTCTGGTTGTTTTTCACGCAAAGCCCGATTCATATTGATCATTTGTTCTTGGTAACGGTTAGTATTTACGGTTTAACGGTTTATCTTGCATTCTCTTTATGCGGAACCCATTTTCCCAGCTTTTGGATCTTTCCCATGGCTTTTAAAGCCATCAACGCGAGTTGTTTTTGCGTTTGAGCTTCATCCTCATCCAACAATGCTTGCAATTCACTGTCTTCAAACTTTTTTGGTGGTCTTCCACGTTCTTCGTTTCTCACGTCAAAATCACCACTTTCGAATTTATTAAACCACTCATATCATTGTGATTTACCAGTAATAAATAATTATTTACATATAATAAATCATAGGTTATATCTTTTAAATCTTTTATTTATGATTAAAGGCATTACAACATTCAAAATATTCGACCACATTCATAACCAACATTTCTATTTTTTGACAAAATTTTTATTTCTGCAATGGGAGAATTATTAAAATGTAGTTCGAATTTAGGAAAGCTATCAAAATATTAACAAAACTATTAAAATTACAAAATTTTCTTATAAAAAATTCAATTTTATCTTTTGTTGATCGACTTCGAAATTCGGCCGACAAAAGATAAAAATGCATTTTCTTCAAAGAAAATTCTGTCATTTTAATTTTTTTTTAATATTTTGATAACTTTTACAAATTCGGACTAGGTACTTTTAAATTTGTCATATTAGAGATAACAATTGAAAATTGAAAATGTCAGGTTTAAAAATTTGGTCAGAGGTTTTTGCATGTGTCAATGCTTTGTATGTTAAATTAGGTAACAACTAGGTATATTTAACAACTATATAATGTCGTCATCCGATGAAGGTGGTAAGAATTTATCAATATTAACATTATTAAGCAAATATAAATTTTAACAATATTATGTATCTTTATGTTTTTTCAGTTTCATCAATAATAAATATAAACCTAAATAAAACGAAAAAGAAACGAAAATTGAAGGCGATGAGGAATTGGCCGCAAACTTGGTAAATAAATATATAAATCCTTATAGAATGTAGCTAATAATATTAATTGACAATTACAGACTAAACATTTGTCCATCTACGCGCCCGAGGAAGGAAAACACAACTCTACTGGGTTGATTAAAATTATGACCGATCAATTATTAGCTGGTTATAATTGGGACGGTCTACATTTTAAACTCCCAGTAAAACAAATGACTTTGTTTAACAAAATCCTATTTGGTGATTATAATTTTAATATTTATGTTACCTTCGGGTTTACAGCCTTAATAAATAAAATAATTAAATATGTTTGGCATTAATAATCTTTATTTGTTTATAAGATTCTTGGAATTTTCCTTCTACAATAAAATAAAATAAAATATAATAGGTATTAAAATTTGATAGCTGAAGCTGTCAAATCAAAATATTACATTTTATTTTTGCTATTATACTACCAAAACATCGGTGTTACACCGGATAGCAAAATAGTATTATACTATTTTGCTATTATACTATCTACGGTGTAAACTCGGTATTATATCAAATGACTATATTCTCTATATGCACTCGCTTTAAACCCACATTGTGATACGAAAAAATTATAATAATTCCGCATGTAAATAATTAAAAAAATACTTTTAATTTATTTTAAAATTATTGTTAAATTCTAATAAGAACTTAAGACAAAATTTATTATATTTTCGAAATAAATTAAAAAATTAAACAAATACAATAGTTTTTTATTTCTACAAAAAAAACCCACGAAACATTTGCTAGACGTGTTACCTGAGACAACTGCCGTCTTACTTTGGCAAGTTTACAACAACAATGCCGTGTATTTTCATTCCGGAATGAATAGTTTCAAACCACGTTTTTCTTGGTATAGAATTATTCTCGCAAAGATTTTGAAAAATTTTATGAGTCTTTTATTTAATTTTTAATGTCAATTAATAAAAGTAAGAAGAAAATTATTTTCGGTTTTTAATTTGAGCATAATTTGCATTTTTATTTTTATACCAATTACTATTCTAGTGACCAAAGTAAGACGGCAAACTATCAGATTTGTTACTAATAACGAACTTCAGACACGTTACCTAAGACGAGCCCTATACATGTTACTTAAGACCACCTTCAAACATGTTACATAAGACGACCTTCAAACATATTACCTAAGACATTCGCCATACATGTTGCTAAAGACAAACCCAAAATATGTTATCTATGAGGAACACAAGCCATGTTACCTAATACGGCGACCAAAGATGTTACAAAAGACGGCATCCAGACATGTTACCAATAACGACCACCAGACATGTTACCTAAGAAGACCATGAGATATGTTACTCAAGAAATCTTGTATACATGTTACCAATAAAGACCACAAGACATTTCTTTGAAGACTCTTCGTCCCAAATACATGCTGTTGTCTTTTGACTGTCTTGGATTTGTTACCATAACAAGTCTTGAGTTTGTCTTGCATGTGTTACTTAAGACACAGAAGAAAGATTAACCATCTTACCTTCTTTTATAATTATTTTCGAATATTATGAATTTTTTGAATATTTAATACAAATTATGCTGTCAAAACAAAACTTGTCATATAATTTCACTAACTATACTGTTAAGGATTCTTAATTTTTATTATTTCTAATAAAAACCAGTAAACCAAAGAATACATAACCCAACTTTCTCTTACCTTCGGCAAATCAAGGTCAAAAAAATGAGTCCAAATTTTTCCATACAAAAACAGAGTTATGACTGTTCTGGTTAATCTTTCTTCTGTGCTTAAGACACGTTTGCTGGGTACCCATTCGGAAATATTCCCTTAGTACCGAAAAAATTCAATTTTTATGAATTTGACAGATGTCCACACGCGGAAAATGGATGTGGAATTCGAGAATAGGCCCTCTGGGTGGTCATTTTGTGGTGCTATATCACATTTGGTGATAACACTGTGATTAACTGACATTTGTTGTACCTTACTGCGGTCCAATCTTGGATGAACAACGTCACATCGTTTAATGATTTGAATGAAAATAACCACAATATCATCTGTTTTACTTCTACAAGTGGCAAAAATTGTTTATTTTGTTGTTTAAATTTTTTTTATATGGAGTTCGGATAAAAACAGCTCTAATCAAAATTTCAAAAAATGAAAGAAAGTTACATTGACGCGAATGAAAAATAAATGATATTTATTAACAAAATAATCATTTATATATTATTGAAATAAAATAAATGAGTTATTGTTAAATTTTCAGGAAAACGAAATATAAAAATCAACAATTATTTTACTTTTGTGTAGTAAATTGTATGTTAATAAAACCATTCTAGTAGCCTAATATAGCAAATTTCACAAAAATAATCATGCTCCTAATAGAAATAGACAAAAAATAAGCAATTCTTGAACGAAAATCAACATAAACCATCTGACATAACCTCACAAAATGCAAATATGGGTTGTTGTTTAAACATGAAATTCTAGTAAACCAAAGGGTTTTCTAGTTATGTTAACTTAAAAATATAATAATTAGTCTTTTTTTAATAAACAATTTTGTTTTGCACTTCATATCATGATAATTTTCATTCATTTTTTTAAATTTTAATTTGTTTTATATCAAACTATATGGAGTTTGATCATAAGCAACTAAATTAAAGTTTTTTAAAAATGAAAGAAAATTGCTGTGATACGAAGTGCAAAACAAAATTGTTGATTAACAAAAGACTAATTATTATATTTTTAACTTAACATAACTAGAAAATGCTGAATGTATTAAATAAAAATGCATTAAACTTCATATAAAAAGTTCAAATAACTATATTTGAGGTTATGAAGGAAAGTGAAATTATCACTTTGATTCATTACTTTCCCCTTAAAATTGATTTTGAAGTGTTGTCATTTCGTGGTAATATATTACATTTGGCGATACTGTGCGAAAAATAAATGGTCGTAGCTTACTGTGGAATTTTCATGGATGTACATTGTCACGTCGCATAATGATTTGAATGAAAAAGACAACAACTTCTTCCGTCTTACTTTTACAAGTGGAAAAAAAAATTATTTTGTTGTTTACATTTGTTTTATATGGAGTTTAGTTAAAATAAGCTCTAATAAAAATATCAAAAAATGAATGAAATTTACATTGACGCGAAATATAAATGAATGATATTTATTAACAAAATGATCATTTATATATTTTTGAAATAAAATTAATGGATTATTGTTAAATTTACACGAAAAACGAAATACAAAAATCAACAATTTTATTTTAATTTATTTTAATTTTGTGTAGTTAATTACAGGGTGGCTGAGACCAAGTGTTACCAAATGAAAACGCTGTAATTTTTTTAATTTTGATTATTTTTTATTGAAATTTCGTGGAATATGTTGAAAACATATTACATTTTATGAAAAACATGTTACTGCTCGATATGACCTCCTTTGGCTTTGATTATTTGATTCAGTCTTCCATAGAAAGCATTGCATGCTGACCGAACGTGGGCTTGCGGAATTTTATTCCATTCTCGAACAAGAGCTGACTTCAATGCATCAACACTTTCGTATTTTTTAGTGGATACCTTACTCTCCAAAATGGACCATATGGAGAAATCCATGGGATTCAAGTCTGGTGAATATGGTGGCCATTCTTTCGACGAAATCAGCCGCGGAACGCAATTTTGTAAAAATTGCTGTGTCGCTCGAGCTTTGTGTGACGGTGCCGAGTCCTGTTGGAATGTCCAACGGTTCGTACCAAAGTGTTTACGTGCCCAAGGTAGCAAAGCATCGTTTAGGTTTTTTTGGCGGTACATCTCTTGGTTTACCTTGACTCCATGTTCGATGAAAACCAGAGGAGTGCGTCCATCTGCAGTAACTGCAGCCCAAACCATAACATAAGCTGGTGATTGCTTGCGCATGGCAACTCTTGTGTCCAAATTATCGTTGGACTTGTCCTCTAACCAAACACGATTATTTTGTTTATTCACATGCTGTTGAATGGTGAAAATTTTCTCATCAGAAAAGACAATTTTTGGAATCTCATCACGTTCGGCCAAGGCCTTCAATGCTCGTGTTCTTTCAAGCCTAACTTTTTTTTGTGCCTCCGTAAGATCTTGAACTTTTTGTATCTTGTAGGGCTTCAATTGTAGTTCATTTTTCAATATGGTTTGAATGCTGTATCGTGAAACATGTAGACGTGCGGCTAATTGATTGGCACTTTGACGAGGATTTCGTTGGATTCGTTTCTTCACCTTTCGTATCATTTCTTTTGATGTTGCTGTCTTTTTAGGACCGCCTCTGTTGCGTTTAGCGATGCTACCAGTTTCGTTGTATCGAGTTATGGTTCGATACACAAACATTTTATTCACATTCAAATGCTGGAGCTGACGAACTATTGCTGTTTGTGAATTTCCACCCAAATACAGTGCAATTACACTATTACGTTTGAATTCCATTACGATTTTTTTATTAAGATATTAATTTAGAACAATTATTTATTGACCACATATAAACAACTAACCAAACTTCAATCTGTCAAAAAATTAATGCGCGAAAATGACAACTACACAAATGACAGCAGAGTGAAGTTAGTAACATTTGGTCTCAGCCACCCTGTATATGTTAAAAATAACATTCTAGTTGCCTAGAATAACAAATTTCATCGGGAGCTCATAATAGCAAAGGACAAAAAATTATTCTTAAACAAAAATCAACATAAACCATCTGACATAACCCCACTGTTTAAACATTAAATTCTAACAAACCAAAGGCTTTTCTAGTTATGTTATATTAAAAATATATTAGTTGGTCTTTTTTCAATCGACAATTTTATTTTGCACTTGGTTTCATGATAATTTTCATTCATTTTTTTGAAACTTTAATTTAGTTGTTTTTGATCAAACTCCATATAGTTTGATGGAAAACAACTAAATTGGGGTTTTGGGGGACAAAGGACTGATTATTATATTTTTAACATTTTATCTACATAATAAACACCTTTGCATTAAAGTATTACCACAGAAGAAAGATTAACCAGAATAGACATTGCGTAGATCAAATTTTTTTTTCATCTTACCTTCTTTTTTGGACATTGAAGTATAATTATTTTCGAATATTATGAATTTTTTTAATATTTAATACAAATTATGCTGTAAAAACAAAACTTGCCCAATAATTTCACTAACTATACTGTTAAGGATTCTCAATTTTTATTATTTCAAATAAAAACCAGTAAACCAAAGAATACATAACCCAACTTTCTCTTACCTTCGGCAAATCAAGGTCAAAAAAATGAGTCTAAATTTTTCCATATAAAAACAGCGTTATGACTATTCTGGTTAATCTTTCTTCTGTGGTATTACTTTATCACCACATAAAAAGAACTTCGTATAAAATTTTCTTATAATGTCATTTGAGGTTACGTGGAAACGTCAACTTATCCGCCTGTTCAGACGTATATTTACTACATCGGCATTATTACACACATTTCGCGTTCACACGTAAAATGTTGAACGTTGTATCAACGCCACTACATAAAAAGCCATGACACAAAAATGTGTGGTAGTATGTGTTAAGGGGATAAAGATTTTTATTTTCCTATGAAACGTAAACAAAATACTATGGGATTTTCAAACACATTTTTTTATATCGTCTCTATTTTCAATTTAAATAAATATTTTTATTTACAAATATAAATAATTTGATATCAAATATATTGAAATGTAAATTGTGAACAATTTTGATTGAAATTAATAATCATTTATTAAGTAATTTTGCATTTTTATAAAAATATTTGTTTCGGCATGCTTCGTGTTCCTCTAATCTTAATAAATTTATTAAGATTAGAGGAACACGAAGCATGCCGAAACAAATATTTTTATAAAAATGCAAAATTACTTAATAAATGATTATTAATTTCAATCAAAATTGTTCACAATTTACATTTCAATATATTTGATATCAAATTATTTATATTTGTAAATAAAAATATTTATTTAAATTGAAAATAGAGACGATATAAAAAAATGTGTTTGAAAATCCCATAGTATTTTGTTTACGTTTCATAGGAAAATAAAAATCTTTATTCCCCTCTTTATATTAGTGGTTTGACTTTTTAGACTGATGTCACGGCTATTTATGTAGTGGCATTGGTTGTATCAATGGCAATTTATCTATGTATGTGTGAAATTATTTTCATTTCATTATGATGTTTTGAGAAGAAATGTACTCAACAAGAAAATGAAACATTTTTAACAAACAATTTTTTTTAGTCGTCACCATTTTGACTAGCGTTTATTTATATGTATACAAATAAATATAAATTTATATTTATACATATAATGTTAGTCTTTTACAAAGAACGATGAATAATTTAGTGGTAATTTTGTGAGTGCATTAAATCAAAAATTTCATTTGAAAAACTGTTCGTTGTTCTATTTCTCGTGGCTGATTCCTACACAAGAATGATAATTTTAAAACTTTAGGGGCTAATGCTCCCCATTAAATTTTTTTTTTTACCTGCTAATGGGCATATTTCAAATGAATAGCGGATAAAACAATCAAATTTATACCTAAACCATTGAGGAAGGACTTTAAATAGAGAGAGATTTTGTATGGCTAAAATATGCAAGGAAAAATAATTTCTGTTTCGTTTGGAGATTTTAGTTGTGATATTATGAAAGGAATATATAAATTTTAATTGCCTCTTTCTATTTCTCATGTTTCCTATCCCCATATTATTCTAAATGAACACAATGGAAAATTGAAAGGTGGTGCTTAATATTTTATTCTTTCTTCTTTGTATATGTAACAAACAAAAAATCGAACGCAAATGCTAGATCAATACCAACAAAAATGTTCAAAGCATTACCAACATTTTAATGCCTTAAAAAAATTCGAAAAAAAGGAAGATAACAACAAACACAATCATATTTTGTAAACAATGATTTTGGGTTAATATGTAGTTTTTTTTTATATGTAGCATGTTGATATTTTTATACTAGAAAGGAAAGAGGAAAAGAGTTGATTTCAATGCCATCGTTTCTAAATCGTATATGTATTGTTTTAGTGTTGGTTAGATACATATATTAAAATCAAACCAAAAAACAGATCAAAAATATACATTCCGTTGCAACTTCGTGAATGTATTTTCGTTTTTTTCCTTTTTAAAACTTCACGTATTGTATTCTACTTTTCATAAAAACAATACAAATACTCAGGTATTATTTTGAATTTCATTATACTGAAGTTCTTATTTGAGCTTCGCGTTTTAATTTTTTTTAAATACAGTATTTCGTTTTTTCTATTTTTGTGTTTCGTTTTGCATTATACATGTATTATGAACGAAGACCAAAATTTAAATACTTTACAGAATGAATTAATAATCCACATATTCAAAAATTTTTGTATTATGATTTTACTTATTCGCAACGTGATGAATTTGGAATTTTTCGATTCATGAATTTCAAAATCCTAAGCACTGTATTTCAAAGATCGAATATTCAGTATAATAAACGTACGAAGAATGCAGTGAAGCTAAAATAAAAGTACGAACTCCATCGTTATCTTAGTCATTTATATTTTTATAATATTTACGTGCGTAAGTACATCTTTTGAGGTAAGGTGGGTTAAATGGCCATTGTGATAGTTAAATGACTGTTCATTTATCTTCGCTCCCAAAACCATGTAATGTACAATATATATATATATATATATATATATATATATATATATATATATATATATATATATATATATATATATATATATATATATATATATATATATATATATATATATATATATATATGTATATATATATTAATTTGTTTTTACTGCCAGAACTTTAAATATGGCCGAGTATGATGAATTTCATGGTAATCGGTTAAGGAATAGGCAAGTCAAAAAATGAAATTCATGAATCTAAAAATTCCAAATTCATCACGTTGCGAATAAGTAAAATCATAATACAAAAATTTTTGAATATGTGGATTGTTAATTCGTTCTGTAAAGTATTTAAATTTTGTTCTTTGTTCATAATAGATGTATAATGCAAATCGAAATAGAAGAATAGAAAAAAACGAAATACTGTATTAAGTTTTGTTGTTGTTAATCCAAGGTTCTTGGATTAATATCACATCCTCACCCGAATTAGTCAGCCTGAGGAGTAGAGCTGCCGAAGCAGCCTTAGAATGGTGAAGGTTAATTTGTGTTATCTTAATCATAACCATTTAACCTCTACCTATCCCTATGGTATATTCCTGCTACCGCAGGAATATTATTTCTCGGTATTTTGGGGTGCGCCGAATCCGCCCGTCTCGCCACCCCTCATACCCTCTTTAGAGGACTTGTCAGTGCCGACCCGTCTGGCCTGGCTGCCGACAGCCTCCTCCATCGGTACACCAGCTCCTTCGCTTATGTGCCCCTCCTTATGCTTCAAGGGAGGCCTTGTCCGGCCGAGGTCGCCGGATTCACTCTCCCCCATACCCTCAGCTTCTCCCCCCATGCTGCTGGTACCACCTTCAGGCCTGGGCGGATTGCCACCATCCTCCGGTTGGCCTCCCGTACGTGCTTCCGCCCCATCCTTTTTATAAACGTTGAGAGTAATTGACCCGAAACCGAAGTCAATTACTCCCTTCGTTTTGTGCAGGAGGGCAAGGGACTCCTTATTTATTACCATAATTGATAATTTCGAGCCCCCCTTCGCCTCCTCCAAAATACCGCCAAATGCTGTATTTAAAAATAATAAAAACGCGAAGCTCAAATAAGGACATTTAGTATAGTGAAATTCAAAATTCGTCACGTTGCGAATAGGTATATTCATAATATAAAATTTTTTGTATTTTGTGTTTTTTCAATTTCGTTATAAGAATATTCGTCCATTTTTAAATATAAGGATTATTAATACATTCTGTATAGTATTTAAATTCGTTCTCTGCCAAAAAAATACAATCAATGATGTCACCAAATTGTCTTAATTACTCGTACCATTAAGAAACAAAAAGAAACAAAAAATTCGAGGCGGCTAAAATAACAACTAAAAAACTACCGAATAAAAACCATACTCGTATATACATAGGAATTTCTTCTGCTTTTTTGTTTTTTTTAGATTTTATCCGTATTGGAGGGCAACATTTTTTTCCGTTTTAAAATTTTTTGTTTGGATTTTGTTAACCCAGTGAATGCCATTTATGTAATGTGCAAGTTAGTTTAAAATTGCGCTGGCAAGTTAGCTGTTAACGTGGTAATAAAAAGATTATAAAAAATCGGTTTCACTGAAATATTAGGATTACTTTGTAAGAAAAATTATTTTACCACGATAGTTTCTATCTAATGTGATGTTCTATTGACCCAACACTTTTTGCAGAAAATCCTGGGAAATACGCATTTTATTTTTGCAATAATTCTTTATTTCTCACGTTTCCCAAACAAACAGATTCGGATTATTCATATTATTATTATTTTTTTGTTTTTCTTATAAATAGAGAAAAGAAAAAAGGACGAAAGATGCAAATCGAAATTAAGTTATATATTTACAAGTGTTGTGTCAGTGTGTATGTTGCATGTTTATTCAATGTGTTTCATTTCGCTTATTTAACCTTTGTTTGGCACAATTATAAAACTAATTCTCGTCAACGCTTACAAATCGGGAAGTGGAACAATTTTATCACGAGTTTTCCATAAAAGGACGTAAATTCGAATAATATAAATATGATATCATAATTTAAATGTCGTTTTAATTTATTATAAAAAAAAACTTCATTCTAGTTTTAAAAAAAATCAAATTTAGGATGTGTCGTGTTAACAAAAGGGTTAAAAAATACACACGCTAAATCGACTCTTTATTTTGTTTTTTTATTTTTTGTTTTACTTATACAAAACCAAAACACATATAGGTAAAATGAAAAAAATTATTAGGACAAAACCAACAAAATGCTTGTAAAAATGTATAAGCATTTTGGTTGGTTTTGGTGAGGGGTGTGGTTTCCAGTATTTGTATTTCGTAAATATTTCATTTATTTTAAAAACATTTCGTTCTGTTTATTTAAAACATGAATGATAGAAGGAGAGGCATATAGAAATTATCCTCGTCTCATAAAATCACAAAAACAGAACTTATGCTGTGTGCCTTAATCGACTAAACTAACTAAACTAAAAAAAAATTGAAGCTTCTGCTATTGTTTCATAGGCGGCAACCGAAAAGTCAATTTACGAGCTTACTTTTCAATGACTTTTCATTTATAGTGTAACATGTGAACATCAAAATCAAAAATAAAAAAAAAGATTTTACTCTTAAATGCTGTCTTATAAATCGGTTATTATTCGACATAATTCCTTGGAAAATTGTAGAATTATATGAAGAATAGAGGTTTTGTGGAAGCTGTAATTTAAAGCAAAACAATTTTGGATATCATAACATAACCTCGTAAATATATTGTGTTGTAAATTACTTTGGTTCGATATTTCCCTTTTTTTCTTGAATTCTGTTTGCTTAAAAGACGTTTATATACATCAGAAGTGTACATATCATGAATAAATTTTTACTTTTTACTTTTTTTTTTACAATTTTACGTCGGGTATTTTCCTTGTTTATTGGCGATTAAATTTAGTTTAGTGTAAGTTGAGGCACATACAGAGACTTTTATACTAACGCCATCTATTTAAATATTGCATTAACTAACTCGTCCTACTTTAGTTAGTTAGTTTAGTCGATTAAGGCACACAGCATTAAAATATTTGAAATTATTTTATTTGGGTATATTTCCCTCATACAAAATATGCTTCTATAGTAGTTATTCTATGGTGTTAGTGCGAAGAATCCAAAGAAACCAACAAAATTTTGGTGTAAAAAAAATCCCAAAAATAAAATCACACAAAACCGGTTTTGTAGGTTAGGTTGGAGTGGCTGCTTACGCACACTTAGACCGGTGACGGTCCATTGTGATACCACAGGATGTATACCCTTTTACCCCTATTGGAACCATTTCTAGCTACTTATGTAGCGTAAGACGTCCCGCACTTTACTGTTTTCGAGATCCGAGAGGCAGTCCATCCTGAACTTACCTAAGTGTTTGTGCCTTCTGAGAGCCAATGCTGGACACGAGCAAAGGAAGTGGACCAACGTCTCTTCCTCCTCTTCGTCCAGGCAGCTTCTGCAGAAGTCATAAGCCTCCAGACCCAGCCTTCTTGCATGTTCTCCAAAAAGGCAGTGTCCCGTGAGAATCCCTACGACCGTTCTTAATTCACGTCTGTGTAAGGATATTAATGCCCTAGTGCGCCCCAAGTCCAACTTTGGCCAAACTTGTCTTGCAACTCTACAGGTGAGGGTGTTAGACCACCTTTCCCCGGCTGAGGATAGCGCCTGCTTCCCAAGTGCTTATCACAGCGCTGTAATAGGCCTCTCCAGACTTGCCCTTTCCGGTTGCAGCTGGAGAGTCGTACCATGCCTAGCAAGTTCATCTGCCCTGCAGTTCCCCATGACGCCCGAGTGACCTGGGACCCAGACTACCTGGATATTGAAATGCTCACCCATCTCATTTAGAGATGAGTGACAACTCAACGCCACCCGTGACGCCAAAGACACCGATTCTAACGACCGGATCGCCGCTTGACTGTCCACATAGATTGTGATATCGTCTGAGGATAACACATTATGTTTCAACCACGTCATGACCTCTTCAATCGCTACGACTTCAGCTTGGTACACGCTGCAGTAATCAGGGAGACGAATAGAAATGTTTACATTTAATTTGTCACAGAATACTCCAGCTCCTACTTTGCCGTCTAGCTTGGATCCATCTGTGAAGAATTGCATCACTTCGGTTTCCGATAACGGTCTATCCCTCCAGGATTCCCTTGAAGGGAAGGAGGTCCGAAATCGCTTCTCGAAGCGTAGAGTAGGTTTAATGTAGTCAAGATTCGCCAGCTCATCCTTCAACGATCTAACAATAGTGGAGTGTCCTATACTAAGACACCTCCACTGAGAGACGGCTGCAAGTCGTTCAGCCGTATTTGCCGCCATCTGTTTGCCAAAAATGTCGACCGGAAGAAGGTGCAACATAACCTCTAAGGGACTTGTCGGTGTCGACCTCAGTGCCCCGCTAACAAGCATACAGGCTGTTCTTTGCACTCTCTCAATCTTACTTTTATAAGTTACCTTGTCCAGAGCTGGCCACCAAACACCCACCCACAGTGGTGTAGAGCCAGTGTACCAGCTCCGGCTTCAGACCCCATCTATGACCAATGGCGTTCCTACAGGAGTACAAAGCAATAGTAGCTTTGTTTATTCTCTCCAACATGTTGGGCTTCCAACTAAGCTTACTGTCCAAGATAATGCCCAGATATCTAGCTCTGTCAGTAAAAGCAAGTCTCGTGCCATTTAAGGTAGGAGGGACAACTACCGGGATTTTGTATTTCTTAGTGAAGAGTACCAGCTCTGTCTTGGACGGGTTAATACCAAGTCCACATTTGCCAGCCCATTTTGTAACGATGGTAAGCGCATTCTGCAATACGTCTACAATCGTGCCCAGGAATTTCCCGGTAACAGCTAAAGCTACGTCATCTGCGTAAGCGATAACTTCAATACCCTCTCTCTTCAATTCAAGTAGTAACCCGTTTACCACTATGTTCCAGAGAAGAAGGGACAGAACCCCCCCCCCGCCTGCGGGGTTCCCCTAGTTACTCGCCTCTTGATGGTGGAGTCCCCCAACTTCGAGCTAACAATCCTGCTTCCCAGCATATAATTGATTAACCCTATCAGAGGAACGTCCACCTCCAAAAATGACAATCCCTCCTTGAACTAATCGATTTCTCAATCGTACACACCAAGGCGTGCAGAGCAGGGTCCACAGATCTACCCTTTGTGTACGCATGCTGAGACGATGCCCACTTCCTGGCACCTATTTTATCTCTGATGTACATATACATCCAGCAGCCTTTCCAAGGTTTTCAAAAGAAAGGTTGATAGAGTTATTGGTCTTAGGTCCTTAGGATAGACATGTGAGCTTTTCCCCGCTTTCGGTATAAACACCACATTGACCTCCGTCCAGTACCTAGGAATATAGCCCAGCATCAAACACCCTTTGAATATAGCTTCCAGGAAGGGAAGAATAATTACTGAGTTGTTTTGAAGTTCAGCTGGTATAATTTGATCCGGACCAGCCGATTTAAATGGTTTAAAACCCCTCAGTGCCCATAGGATCCGTTTTCTGGTTACGATATCCTCTGGGAACACTGACAGTGACTCCTGATGATTGCTACGCACCAACAGGTCTTCAAAGCTCCCTGGGAAGTGTGTCTCGAAAAGAAGCTCCAGAGACTCTCCACTAGAACCTGTCCAAGATCCGTCCGGTTTTATCAAAAAACTGGGACTAGATGTACTTTTGGAAAGAATCTTTCTAAGACGGGAGGTTTCGGATACCCCTTCCATTTTATCACAGAAGATTCTCCAAGACCTCCTTTGTGCCTTTCTTAATTCTTTCTTATAAATTCCGAGTTTCTCCTTATAGGAGTCCCAATCCTGAGCCTCTCTTGTATTTTTGGCTCTATTAAAGGCTGTCCTACAAGCCTTCCGATAGGCTCCCAGCTCCCTGGATCACCATACCGGTTTTTGTCTACCCTTAGGCTTAGCCAGTGGGCAGGCAGCACGAAAGGATCGGTTGCATGCGCTAGTAACGCTAGCCACCATGTCCTCCGGCTCCCCAACGGTCGTCGGGGGCTCCATAGCCCTCGTCGGTAACATTTCCTCCAATAATTCCCCATATTTGCTCCAGTTGGTCCTTCTAGGGTTCCTGAAGGCTTTCCGGGTAGCAGGGTGAATATCGAGGCTATAGGTTAAATATCGATGATCAGAAAAGGAGTGTTCCTTATCCACCCTCCAATTTTTAACCATATGAAGAATATTATTTGAGGCAAGGGTCACGTCTAGAACCTCCTGCCTGTTACTAGTAATAAGGGTTCCCACCCAATATTACACACTGAAAGGTTAGTACTCATCAAATAATCAAAAAGCAACTCACCTCTTTCATTAATGTCCGTGCTTCCCCAGATAGTGTGATGCGCATTAGCATCCACTCCTAGTAGCATACCTACCTTTGATTGTTCCGCTTTACGGATCAGCTCCTCCAGGTTATCCGGAGGAACCTCCTCCCGGTCCATGTAGGCTGAAACTAGCCAGAATCTACAAGTGCCTACTTCCAGGCTAACTGCAGTAGTGTCACCATTGCTGTATTGAGAGAGAAGGAAAAGATTAATATTATTTTTCCCAAGAATACAAGATCTGATCTTCCCAGACTTACTAGAGGATATAATTTTGTACACTTTGGTTCTGAGGCCACAGATCCTGTTATTGTTAATCCAAGGTTCTTGGATTAGTATCACATCCTCACCCGAACTAGTCAGCCTGAGGAGTAGAGCTGCCGAAGCAGCCTTAGAATGGTGAAGGTTAATTTGAGTTATCTTAATCATAACCATTTAACCTCTACCCACCTCTATGATAAATTCCTGCTACCGCAGGAATATTAATTCTCGGTATTTTGGGATGCGCCGGATACGCCCGTCTCGCCACCCCTCATACCCTCTGTAGAGGACTTGTCAGTGCCCCCCTGTCTGGCCGGCCTGCCGTCATCCTCCTGTATCGGTACACCAGCTCCTTCGCTTATGTGCCCCTCCTCATCCTTCGAGAGAGTCCTTGTCCTACTGAGGTCGCCGGATTCACTCTCCCCCCTACCCTCAGCTTCTCCCCCCATGCTGCTGGTACCCCCTTGAGGCCTGGGTGGGTTGCCACCATCCTCCGGTTGGCCTCCCGTACGCGCTTCCGCCCCATCCTTCTTATAAACGTTGAGAGTAACTGACCCGAAACCGAAGTCAATTACTCCCTTCGTTTTGTGAAGGAGGGCAAGGGACTCCTTATTTATTACCATGATTGATAATTTCGAGCCCCCCTTCGCCTCCTCCTGCTTGACGATCTTCCAATTTCCGGTCGGAAGATCCGGGTTACTTGTTAATAATAATAATAATAATAATAGATTTTTTATTAACGAAGTATAAGTATTAACTTTTTTACAATCGTGCATATTACAATAATAACATAAAACAAAACAATATAGAATATGAACAATAATTAACATAAATAAAAAATTAACAAAAATTAGATATATGTATATGTACAAAATATACAATAAATAATCAAAATTTTAATTTTGAGTTATAAACTTAAATGATTTTTTTTTAAAACTTTCAATAGAACTGATATTTTTCAGTTCTAGAGGCAAGCTGTTCCAAGTGACAATCATGTTCATTAAACAGGAGTTGTTATAAATATTGGTCCTACTCACAGGCAAGCTGATGTTTCTTGTACGCAATGACAATGCAAAATTTAATTTATCATGCAAATACAACGGGATACCTGATTTAATAACACGGAAAATGAAAACTGCAGTTCTGTAACAGTAAAATTTAAACAAGTCACATCCAATAATGGAATCTTTAAATTCGGTGATATGATCAAATTTCTTAAGGTCATAAACATACCGGATACAATTATTAAACGTTACCTCAAGTAAACGCTTTGAGGAACTATCACTATTATAAAATATCACATCACAATATGAGAAAATGGGTAAAATCAAACTTTTAAGCAGATATATACGTAATTTAATTGGACAAAAATTTTTTATTAATCGAAGCGAATATAAGCTGTAATTAACCCGCCGACATAAGGAGCTTATGTGGTCATTCCAAGTAAGTTTTGAATTCAAAATAAGTCCCAAGTTGTTTACCGTTGGCACAAATGAGATGATATCATTGTCCAGACGTAACACAGGTTCAATATTGTGAGAGTGGTTTCTAGATAGAAATAATGCTTTACTTTTGCTGGGGTTAATAGCAAGCGAATTATTTTTAGCCCATAACGATATATTCCTCAAATCATCATTAAGGTACTTGACAATCATATCTAATTCTGAAATATCACCACCTATATATAGTTGCAAATCATCAGCATAAAGATGAAATCGACAATTCTGGATATGCCAAGGCAAATCATTAATATAAATAGAAAAAAGTAAAGGACCTAATATGGAACCTTGAGGCACCCCAGTAACCACTTCACAAGTGCCAGAAACATCATCACCATGCTTAACGAAATGTTTACGATTGCTCAAATAAGAATGAATAAACAAAATAGCAGACGTTGAAAATTTATAATACAAATATAATTTTTGGAGCAAGTGGATATGATTCACGCTATCAAATGCTTTAGAAAAGTCTAAAAGTACTAATATAGCAAATGAATTATTTTTGTCTAAGATAGATGATAGATCATCCACTATATGGACAAGTGCAGTTGTAGTACTGTAGCCTGTTTTGTATCCTGATTGGAATTTGCACAAAAAATTAAATCTGTTAAGATGCACTTGGATTTGCAATTGCATAATTTTTTCCAGTACCTTTGATAAGGCAGGCAAAATGCTAATCGGACGAATGTCCCCAATATTACAAATTACATCCTTTTTAGGTAAGGGAATGATAGAGGCCACCTTCCACAAATTAGGAAATTCAGATTTTGTCAAACACTGGTTAAGGATGAATGTTATATGAGACAAAAATAAATCAATAAATATCTTGAGTACCTTGAAATTTACCATATCATATGCTATTGAGTCAGATTTAACTTCACGAATAGCATTCAATACCATAAATTCATCAACACAATCAAATACAAATACGTCGTGAGTTTGAGAATTGGAAAAACCTATATCAGGTAAAGCCAAAACGACAGGAGAATCACAAAATTTAAAGATACCGTTCAAAATGTCCTCAGCTGAAAACTTAATGACTGCATCAATCGAGGCACATGAAACACCGAGTTTTTTAAGGTTTTTCCATGTAAGTTTAGAATTGTGTAAATTCCCAAAATAAAATGAGTGTTTAGCTTGGTTAATGGATTTGTTGGTTTTATTCCTGAAAAATTTAAATGAGTCAAAATCAAAAGGTAATCTAGACTTTTTATATGTTTTGTAAGCCAAATTTCTGCGCTCCATTAAATTCAAGATATAAGAATTTAACCATGGGGCTGTAGGGCATTTGTGTATAATTCTTTTACGAGGGACACAAATAGTATCTAACTGTAATATATTCGAATTAAATTCTCTAAGAATATCATTAACATCAGGAAAAAAATAAAGATTTAACCAATCCAATGAAAGAAAACAATTTATATAATACTCATGATTGATAGCATTGTGATCTGGAACATTAGTATAAGTAATTTTATCTCTGTTTCGGCACAATTTATAGCTGGCAAAAATCAAATCGTGATCAGAAATTTCAGGAACACCAAGCTGCCCAAATGAAATAATATTATGTTTATCAGGTTCATACAATATTATCAAATCCAACAAACTTTTATCAAGTCTAGTCGGCTTAAATGGTAAATAACATAAATTATATAAACTTAAAGAAACACTTAGTTTATTACTTGTTAACATATTAAAATTAAAATCACCACAACAAAGAATTTTTTCGTATTGTGATAAATACTGAGAAAAAATATTTTCTAAATTATTAATATCATCAGTACTACAAGGAGGAGGATTATAAATAACTAAAATAAGGATTTTTCCAAAACGTCCAATAAGCTCAGATCCCAAGACTTCTACCTTTCCAAAGCTACCAGAGAATAATTTGCAAATTTTTAAAGTATCCCGAAAATAAATAGCAACTCCACCCCATCGCGTATTATTAATTCGATCAAAACGTAATATCTTATAATTATTAATGTGGAGTGACCTGTTTGTAATATTACTGTTAAGTAGGGTTTCAGTCAAAGCAAGAAAATCAAACTTGTGCGTGTGTAATAGTACAGCAATATCATCAAAATGTTTAACTAAACTCCTAACATTTAGATGGCCAAACTTTAAATAAGAATTTACCTGCGGACTATCACTTGAAACAGCTTTACCACTATATAAATTAAATTTATTTATATTATTGTATTGTTGACTGTCGAAGGTGTCCAAAACTTCTCCCGTGGAGGCAATGTTGACCGAAAATTTAAATTTTTAAATTCTCTAATCAGTACACCAGTTGGCCAAGAATTGGAATCAAGAGCAACTGCGCGCTCTTTTTCTGGAATACCCAATTTAAAACACACGTAATCTAATGATTGAGTATCACGGTTTTTAGGGATCAGTTTGATAACTTTGCAGCTATCAATGTTCAGGCATGTCTTAGCCATTATTGAAGTTTTTTCTTCACTAATATTTGGTTCGAATCTTGACAGATGAAGCCATAACAGGGGATTAGCTATCTGTACTCCATAATCCGACGGTAAAGTTCTCGTTCCACAAATTGTTTTCATACGATTTCCAGGGCGCAGGGGTTTCTTCAATTTTGCAGCTTCCGTTGAGTTACATAATACCTCCGCAAAAGTGCTTCTGCGAACATGAGTAGAAGTATTTAGTTGATCTGCATTGGTAAGTTCAGAATCAGTTCTATTTTCTGCAATAATACCATTTGAAGGACTATCGAAGATCGGCAATGGATCTATTGCAGATGGACAGTTGTCACTATTTAATATTATTGGTAACTTTGATTTATTATGGCATTTAATATTATTGGTAACTTTGATTTATACTGGCCTGAATGATTTTCAAAGCCCCGTCAGGGCTAGCCGGTTCTGATGGCAGCCAGACACGTGCCCTCGGCCTGCTGGGAATTTCCTCCCGGCTAACTGCCGCAAGCTTTGCGCCTGGCCACACCTCCCCTACTTTGGCTATAGCCTTTTTGTAAAGATCCACAGATCTAGAGTCCGAGCATGCAGTCATCTTCAAACGCCCTTGATACCATCCCGCATCTATGCAGGATGGGGGTGGTCCCGGATTTTCACCCAGGACCTTTAAAATGACAAGGTTGTGTAACGCAATCCCCCAAGGGATTACGTTAACAGACATGAGAATAGCGGTCTGATGCGGTATAGTAGCTGGCTAGAGCTCACGATGCGGCGTGGGGGTTTTCAGACATATTTCTCATGCTTGAATAACCGCATGAAGAACAAAATTAGAGGGGCAAATGGAAATTAAAATTATATTGCCACGGCTTCAGCGGCAAAAAGAAAATGATAAGTAGGGAGTGATCGATCCGGAGTGACCGTCTCAATTCCAGGCGATCACCGCCGTGACTGCCACACGGGCCTCCCCTCATCGGCCCGCCTACTGGGATGCTGTTTCCCAGTCGCGACGGCCACCGATGCCACTATGAGGGAAGGACGCCCGCATGACAATCCCAGCGACAATCCCCCGGAACGGAGACCATCACCCCGACGCGATCAACTCATATGGCGTGCCGCGCTCCAGCACAGCCTGTCCTGGAGGAACGAACGGCACGCACGGAAAAGGGTGGAAAAAGGCCGACCCTTCACATGACCACACCTCACATCACTCGATCAATTATTTGTTTACACGCACATGGTGCGGCGTAGCACACTACAGTAAGGAAATTCAAAGAAAAATTTTTTTTTTTACGGTAAAAGAGAAAAAATTTAAAATTAAGCAAGATAAATTACGTTAAAACTGATTCTACGTTAATGTTAAATTTCACTTTCACTATCACTGTTTTAAGAAAATTAAGGAAAACACAAAAATACCTGAAAGAAATGAACCGTTATGGGGTCGAACCACACCCAAGAACGGACAACCGAGCGGAAGCGAAGTAAAAAGAAGAAAAACAGCGGAAATTTCAAACGCAATCACTCAAAACGACGGAGAAAAAAACTTGACAATAATTTGCTCTGAGTGAGGTTTTCACCAGATCGATGCACCACCACAAATCGACGATGCGACCGCCAAACAAATATATAATAAAAGAAAATACTTGGCGGAAAACTAACTGTTACAACCAAATTGCAGAAATTTACAGTTGGTTTTCCTCCTAAATTTTGGTACCTTTTCTTATGGCCCGTCCGACCACACTGCAAACAGCGCCGACGCAGGATCCCCCTTACAAGAAATGCCCTGCCCCCACGGGCGGGGGGAATACAGCTTCAATACAGCAACTTCAACGATGAGCGGACTGATTAGCGTCCGCTAGCTTTACCGCACAACAATACAGTTTGTTATGACTCACTGATTTTTTCCTCTTTTTTCTTTTTTTTTAGTTTTTTTTTATAAGAAATTTTCACAAAATCAAGAAGAAAAGAAAAAAACGCCACCACCTCAATTCACGTGTTATATACAAAATTGTCTTATTTATTTAACTTTTAGAAGAAAACCAAGAGTATAATCGATTTCATTTAGTCGATTTACTCCCACAAGATAATCATTATCATAAGTTCATTAACATTGAATTCACTGTTTCATTAGCAAGAAAATGTCTGGCCTTAGTGCTAAAAGCAACCCATCAATCAAAACTAATAAAATTTATTTATTTATTTTTTTTTTATTATTTCATTTTAGTTTTAACAAATTTATACGGTGGCTTATACAGTGCTTAATTTATTATTAATTTTTTTTTTTTTTTAATTTTTTTTTATTTAACTCACAACAATAAAAATACAATTTTAGCCCGTAATTTAATTTAATTTACATCGCCATTTCTTTTTATTACAAAATTCCAAACTAAACTATTTATTTATAACCAAAAAAAATATTTAATATTTGCTTATCGTCCACCAAAGCAAAAATTAGACTTTTTATTTTTTTAATTTTATAATAAACAAATTTTTTTGACTTATAGTCATCAATGCGAAAACTAGACTAAAAAAAAATATTTTACATCAACGAGAAAAAGTCAGAAATTTTCCCCCTCCTATTTTCTACTTCGCATCGCTGTTCGTCCCATTCGTTGTATTTGTGCACATCGTTCATCATTTTTTTATTTTTTATTATTGTAAAATCTTTATTGAAATTTATGTTTTTTTTATGTACACAAATACAACGAATAAGACGAACAACGACGACGAACATTTGTACATGATACTTATCTGTACGACCGCATCGGATTCATGTCTAATACACCGATCGGTTCTATCCCCACTCAGAGCAAATATCACGCGTTAATTTAAGCCAATGATACCAGAAAGAAAAATAGAATATTCCAGATTGAATATTTTAATAACGCAAATATTCCATCTCATACTACACAATACATGTACACACACCAACTCGCAAGAGATATATATGTTTGTACATGACAATATAGAAAACAAGTAAATGAAAAAAAAAATGTAAAATATGTTTACATAACAATCGAAGGGAACATTGGATTTAAATTCGGAAATCATAAAAGCGAGCATAGGTATAAACACCATGGTGGTCATGGTATTTTATAACGACAAAAAAAAATTCAAATTATTTGAGCGTTTGGAATCTTCGCAAAAAATTTCTTTTTCCCCTGTATGAAGTGGAAACATATGCCAGTCGTAACAGTTGAGTGCATTATACACCAACCTCCATTTTTCCGCCGTGATGCTCCCATCTTCTTGACTTTCCTCAATGACGGCTAGCATCAACACATGCTTCCTCAGGACATCGCTGAACAGCTTTGTCCCTGAGTTGGAGCTCGGCTTCTTTTCAGTCACCAACTTGGCCCGCTTGCTGTTGACTACTTCCACCTCGTCCTGGAACCGCTGTCTTTTTGACATATGGTCCCTTTCTGAGCTTCCGCAGCCCACAGTGCTCCTTGCCCAAGCTACTGATGTTCTTTGCTCTTCCGTAAGCTGCCCCTCGGGGGTCGCAGCCCAATTCTCGAGAATTCGGAACGCCGAGCGGCGATTCCTGTATCGCCTTTTCGCCGGAGGAATGTCTCTCGTCCCACTCCCCTGTGCTGCGTTGGTACCGCTAACTCCCGGGACTTGTGCCCTAGAGTCAACCACCTTTGCAACCTTAGAGGCCCCACCCGTCTGGTTCGAGGTACCTCCCTCCGCTGATACCGGCTTTTGAAGAGAGCCGGTGCCCTTTGTTTTAATGTTCGATCTTCCCATTGGACTCCCACGAGTATCGGAGAAATAATGGTCCGCCTGCGCAGAGATCCGTATACGCAGGTAAGGCTAATTACAACTGGAGGTCGCCAGGTATCCAGAGGGCTCCGTTAGCGACTGAGCTTTGTTAAATGGGCCCCAGCCTAGTTGACCATCAGCACGGGTCGCTTGACACCTTAATCCAGCCCATTCGGCTCGCTAGCACCCAGGCCTCCCTGCACCCCCTTCCCACTGCCCACATTCTCTCCCCCATTTACCTATTCACATGGAGAGCCCAATCCAATGGGATCCATTCCATTCACCGGGTCACCCGTTTATAGGGTACCCCCACTCATCACCCGCGGAGACTCCGGAGGTGCAGAGAGGACGTGACGCCCAGTCCGCCGTGGTTATTGGTCGATGGTTTTCCGGCGCCATCTGTTCGCCTTTCTATGCTGGGCATCATAGACACTCAGAATTTAATGAACTGAGGTTAACCACTCCCCAGTTCCCTGAGACTCTCCCACCAGCTGGACTTCGGTTGGGGGCGGCTTATTTAATTCACCGCTAACCTACCTATCGATAGGTCGTCCACTATCCACCACCTGTGACCCCCCCGATAGCTGCAGTACGCCACGGGTTTTGTATGAAAAGAGAAAAAATTCCAGGAATAAAATTCCTAGTGTAAACACCGTCATTGGAGACAATTTGCTAAGAAAAAAATACGTTGTTCTATTAATAATAATTATTAATAATAAGTAATAAAACATTAAACAATAAAATAATTAAAATTTTTTTCGATTTAACAATTTCGCGTCGTATCCCAAACATAAACATTTTATTTGTTTTTAGCCCTAATCGAACCAACATATTTTTGTTATTTCAGTAAATTAAAATTCTAATCAAATAATTTACGAAAATGTTTGCAGATAATGAGTAGATGTCAAGGACGTTATATGGAAATGTTTCAAAATAAAATACATAGAAGTTTATAACAAAATTCACATTCGAAGTTTATAACAAAATTCACATTTTCAAATCGATGCATTTATCAAACAAGTCAAAAAGGCACACAATGGTTGGATTAGAGTTAAAAAATGACGTTTCACACAACTAAAATTGGTATAGAGCCATCTATTAGAATTTTTTAAAATAAAATCCCTCTTTCATTAATTAATTGCGTAACTACTTCTAACAACTACACCATCACTTGAGGATAAGTAGTTGCGAGTAGATACAAGTACTTGTGAGTAGTTTGCTAACGCCAATGGAACACGCTTATTATTTTCAAATCTAATTCGACTTCGTTTGAATATGATATTAAGTTTTTTATGTAGTTTCTTCCAACTTTTAATATCGTCGAATTACTTTTGTTGAAGATATCCCCTAACTTTTTTAAATTTTGAATAAATTCGTCGCTTAAAAATAGATGGCAAATATTTAAGTACATAACGTAAAAAAATAAAAATTTTAATAATTGGTACGGTACTTATGTTCAAATGACCAAAAACATTTAATAATTTAATTGTTTTATGTTATATACTCATCATTTTGTCTACCCTTATTTCCATTTATCTTAGACATTTTATACTCAAAGGAATTATTTCTCAAACATTTGGACCATAAAAAAAATATAAAGCATAAAAAGGGTCTCGGTAAACTATCATTATCAATTGTAAATACGGTTTGTTAAAAAAATTACTCAAAAAACCGCCAAACTTCATACTGTGACGGTGACACCTAGACCTAGTGTGTAATAGAATAAGTAAAACTAATAGCTCAATGTTTAATGTACTAAATGGAATTTTCCATGATAAAAATTGTTACGTAATGTTTCTACGCTATTCCAACTGGAAAAGTCGTGAACTTTCGAGAAGCTTGGTTTGTGTATATAAAAAGGTGAACGAGATCGAATTAGATTATTAGTATTTGGAACGCGATAGAGTAAACTTGTAAGATTAGAGTAATTTTTGGTAAGCGAAAGAGTAAAGATTAAAAAGGAATTAAAAAGTGAATTAAAAAGTGTTTTTGTGGAAATAAAAATTATAAGTGAACAGTAAAATTTGAGAATAATTTATATAAAGTGATTTTGTGAATTTGTATTAATAAACTGTGTTGTAATAATTCTTGTGTGAAATAAATAAATTCGTTGGTGATAAATTAAATTGAATTGGTTTTATTCACAATCCAGTGATACGAACCTTGATTGACAAGGCAAAAACGTAACAAATTGGTGACAGCGGTGGGATTGTGAATAAAAAGATCAAGAAAATGATTTTCAACGAATTAAAAGTTCCAGAATTAAAGAGGGAACTTGAGAAACGGGGTTTGGCCACTGATGGTGCTAAAGCAGCTTTACAAGCGCGACTACGTGAGGCCATGCAGAACGAAGGACTGAACGCTGACCATTATGATTTTGGCGTGGAAGTAACGGATGCGGCAACTGTAGAGAAAGCAGAAGATAAACAACCGTTGGTCGAAAAGACACAAGAACATTCTGGAAGTTTCGATTTGTCGCAGTTAATAGCTGCTATGAACCAGATGACAGGACAGATGAGTC
Source organism: Tipula vernalis (assembly GCA_958295665.1). Classification (NCBI taxonomy): domain Eukaryota; kingdom Metazoa; phylum Arthropoda; class Insecta; order Diptera; family Tipulidae; genus Tipula; species Tipula vernalis. The sequence goes on along the minus strand of OY282559.1, from coordinate 205,504,477 downwards.
TAATGAAACAACAAAATGAGCGACAGTTGGAGACTATAAACCAGTCAAACTTAAAAATGGAACAACAAATAGAGAAAATTGAACAACCAATCCAGGAAATTGCAGATGGGCAAAAGAGAATGGACGAGAAACTTCTAGAATTATCTACTAACATACACGGCGAAGTACAGAAGCTACAAATGGAGATTCAAAAGGTTGACGAAAAATTAGAAACGAAGGTTCAACATGTTGAAGAGAAATTGCAAACGGAGATTCAACAAGTTGTGGAAAAATGTCAACGTCTCGAGAAAGATCTAACTGATGTCAAGGCAAGTGGAACAACGACGCAAGTGGTACAGACCGTTCAATCAGTTAAGTTAAAACCACCAAACTTCGACGGTACATCATCTTTCGGCATTTTCAAATTTCAATTTGAAACGGCAGCTAATCAAAACCGTTGGAATGATGAACATCTTGTCGCAGCGTTAATAGTGGCCCTTAAAGGTGAAGCAGCGGAGGCCTTACAAACAATTCCGGAAAAAGATCGCAACAGTTATCTCGAAATTATGAAGGCGCTGGATAGGAAGTACGGCAGTGACCACAAGCGTGAAATCTATCGAACGGAATTGAAAAGCCGCTACCAAAAGGGAGGAGAATCACTTCAGGAATTTTCATCGGCAATCGAGCGATTAGTACATCTAGCACATACCAGTACGTCGGCCGATTATATGGAAAGGCTTAAAATTGACGCATTCATTGACGGCATTCGAGATCCAGAGACACGCAGGGCAGTGATGTTGTCACCTAAAGCAACCTTCGCGGAAACCGTTGCGTTTGCGTTGACGATCGAGGCTGTGCAGAGCTTTACAAGACCGTCATTATTTAGGCGCCAAATGAACTCAGACAAGAACGGCAGCAGGGAGCGAATGGTACCGAAAGGCGGAAGAGGCAGGCTTAGGTGTTGGAAATGTGACAAGTTGGGTCACATTTCAATAGACTGTCGGAAAGTAATACATGGAGAGAGAAGATCGCCACCTTTTATGCGGGCAAACGCCGAACGGTCGGGACAAAGGTCTAGAAGCAGCGAGCGAAGATGTTGGGTATGTAACAGGATTGGCCACATCTCGCGAGATTGTTTGGAAGCAGGAGGAAAGCGGCACGGATCACCATCTTCCGTGGAAAGAGCACGAAGAGGAGAGCAGGGAACGGATGAGCGGATGGCAACAGTCGGTAAAGTGGAAAGGTTAGAAGTCAGTTTGAAGGAACCGAAGTTGGCTTCACCGTCTGGTTGCCCCATAACATTCATCCCTGTTACAAGTGAAGCACGAGGCGGAAGCAGCGTCACAGTTAGGGGCGGTGTTGATGGGAGGAGGTGTATTATTACGCTGGATACCGGAGCAACCCACGCAATTGTTCGGAAAGATTTGATCGCAGGAGCAGTGCAGCTAGTTGATGGGTTAAAATTAAGAATGGCAAATGGGGAGAGTGCAATGATTAAAGGGAAAAAGATCGTGAGCATAAGGATCGGCGAAACGCTTTTCCCACACGAAGTTCTGGTCGCAGACATTGTGGATGAGGTTATTTTGGGAACGGACTTCATGAGGATGAATGGCTTTGTGTTGGATTTTGGACGAGGAATATTGAGCAGCGATAACATCGAGCTGAATCTTAAATTTAACGGTACGGATGTGACAGTAAGGCGAGTAACAATCAGTCATTGCGAGGAGCTGCCATCGAAATCTGAAACAATTGTTGAGGAAACCAAAGAACACCAGGTTAAGCAGACATTGGATAAGAAGGGCCGAGTTGTGCGAGGTAGAGTGCGAGTGTCGGGCGACTGGATGAGAACTCGATGTGCCATACGGGCAAATGGCCAGGGATTACACGAGGGGCAATTGGTGGGGCTTCACCACTCGCAACAAAAGAAGGGGGATTTATCGGCGAAAGTGCAGCCTTTATGGACGGCACCATACAGGACAAGAAAAGGACAAGGAGGTAAACCAATGGCGGTACATTTAGAGAGGCTGGCCCTCTACCGAGGAGGTAATTTCGGTCCTGTTCGGGACGAACAGGCTTAGGTGAGGGGAGTGTGACGGTGACACCTAGTGTGTAATAGAATAAGTAAAACTAATAGCTCAATGTTTAATGTACTAAATGGAATTTTCCATGATAAAAATTGTTACGTAATGTTTCTACGCTATTCCAACTGGAAAAGTCGTGAACTTTCGAGAAGCTTGGTTTGTGTATATAAAAAGGTGAACGAGATCGAATTAGATTATTAGTATTTGGAACGCGATAGAGTAAACTTGTAAGATTAGAGTAATTTTTGGTAAGCGAAAGAGTAAAGATTAAAAAGGAATTAAAAAGTGAATTAAAAAGTGTTTTTGTGGAAATAAAAATTATAAGTGAACAGTAAAATTTGAGAATAATTTATATAAAGTGATTTTGTGAATTTGTATTAATAAACTGTGTTGTAATAATTCTTGTGTGAAATAAATAAATTCGTTGGTGATAAATTAAATTGAATTGGTTTTATTCACAATCCAGTGATACGAACCTTGATTGACAAGGCAAAAACGTAACAATACATATTGTGACGGTGACACCTAGTGTATAATAGAATAAGTAAAACTAATAGCTCAATGTTTTACTGTACTAAATGGAATTTTCCATGATGAAAGCTTGGTTTGTGTATATAAAAAGGCGAACAAGATCGAATTGGATTATTAGTATTTGGAACGCGATAGAGGAAACTTGTAAGATTATAAGTAATATTTGGTAAGCGATAGTATAAAGATTAAAAGGAATTAAAAAGTGTTTGAGTGTAAAATAAAAAGTAAAAGTGATCAGTAAAATTCGAGAATAATTTATATAAAGTGATTTTGTGAATTTTTATTGATAAACTGTGTTGTAATAAATTTTGTGAAATAAATAAATTCGTTGGAGATAAATTAAATTGATTTTGTATTATTCACAATCCAGTGATACGAACCTTATTTGACAAGGCAAAAACGTAACATTGGTGACAGCGGTGGGATTGTGAATAAAAAGATAAAGAAAATGATTCTCAGCGAATTAAAAGTTCCAGAATTAAAGAGCGAACTTGAGAAACGGGGTTTGGCTACTGATGGTGGTAAAGCAGCTTTACAAGCGCGACTACGTGATGCCATGGAGAAAGGCTGGACGCGAAACATCATGATTTTGGAGAGAAAGTAACGGATGCGGCAACCGTAGAGCAGAAAGCAGAAGATAAACAACCGTTGGTCGAAAAGACACAAGAACATTCTGGAAGTTTCGATTTGTCGCAGTTAATAGCTGCTATGAACCAGATGACGGGGCAGATGAGTCTAATGAAACAACAAAACGAACGGCAAATGGTGAAAATTGAGCAGTCAAATGAGCGGCAGTTGGAGACTATAAACCAGTCAAACGAAGAAATAAAACGACAGTTGGAACAACAAAATCAGTCTAACCAAGAGATGAAACAACAAATAGAGAAAATTGAACAACCAATCCAGGAAATTGCAGATGGGCAAAAGAGAATGGACGAGAAATTTATCGAGTTATCCACTTCGCTACGTGAAGAAGTAGAAAAATTGCAAACGGAATTGCAAACTGAAACTCAACACGCTAAAACGGAATTTAAAATGGAGATTCAAGATGTGGAACATAAATTACAAGCTGAGTTACAGGCGGAGGTTCAACGTCTCGGGAAAGAGCTAACTGATATCAAGGCAAGTGGAACAACAACACAAGTGGTACAAACCATTCAATCAGTTAAGTTAAAACCACCAAACTTCGACGGTACAACATCTTTCGGCATTTTCAAATTTCAATTTGAAACAGCAGCTAATCAAAACCGTTGGAATGATGAACATCTTGTCGCAGCGTTAATAGTGGCCCTTAAAGGTGAAGCAGCGGAGGCCTTACAAACAATTCCGGAAAAAGATCGCAACAATTATCTCGAAATTATGAAGGCGCTGGATCGGAAGTACGGCAGTGACCACAAGCGGGAAATCTTTCGTATGGAATTGAAAAGCCGCTATCAAAAGGGAGGAGAATCGCTACAGGAATTTTCATCGGCAATCGAGCGATTAGTAACACGCAGGGCGGTGATGTTGTCACCTAAAGCGACCTTCGCGGAAACCGTTGCGTTTGCGTTGACGATCGAGGCTGTGCAGAACTTTACAAGACCGTCATTAGTTAGGCGCCAAATGAACTCAGACAAGAACGGCAGCATGGAGCGAATGGTACCGACACTCGGAAGAGACAGGCTTAGGTGTTGGAAATGTGACAAGTTGGGTCACGTCTCAATGGACTGTCGGAAAGTAATACATGGAGAGAGGAGATCGCCACCTTTTATGCGGACAAACGCCGAACGGTCGGGACAAAGGTCTAAAAGCAGCGAGCGAAGATGTTGGATATGTAACAGGATTGGCCACATCTCGCGAGATTGTTTGGAAGCAGGAGGAAAGCGGCACGGATCACCATCTTCCGTGGAAAGAGCACGAAGAGGAGAGCAGGGAACGGATGAGCGGATGGCAACAGTCGGTAAAGTGGAAAGGTTAGAAGTCAGTTTGGAGGAACCGAAGCTGACTTCACCGTCTGGTTGCCCCATAACATTCATCCCTGTTACGAGTGAAGCACGAGGCGGAAGCAGCATCAAAGTTAGGGGCGGTGTTGATGGGAGGAGGTGTATTATTACGCTGGATACCGGAGCAACCCACGCAATTGTTCGGAAAGATTTGATCGCAGGAGCAGTGCAGCTAGTTGATGGGTTAAAATTAAGAATGGCAAATGGGGAGAGTGCAATGATTAAAGGGAAAAAGATCGTGAGCATAAGGATCGGCGAAACTCTTTTCCCACACGAAGTTCTGGTCGCAGATATTGTGAACGAGGTTATTTTGGGAACGGACTTCATGAGGATGAATGGCTTTGTGTTGGATTTTGGACGAGGAATATTGAGTAGCGATAACATCGAGCTGAAACTTAAATTTAACGGTACGGTTACAACAGTAAGGCGAGTAACAATCAGTCATTGCGAGGAGCTGCCATCGAAATCTAAAACAATTGTTGAGGAAAAGAATGAACACCAGGTTAAACAGATATTGGATAAAAACGGCCGAGTTGCGCGAAGAGGAATGCTAGTGTTCGGTGGCTGGATGAGGGATCGTTATGACAAACCAGCCAACGGCGAAAGATTTGAAGAAAAGCGGCTGAAACGGAACCGCGTTCTACAGTGGAAGAAGGATTCGTCGTCGAAAGTGCAGCATATATGGACGGCACCCTACATGACAAGAAAAGGACAAGGAGGTAAACCAATGGCGGTACATTTAGAGAGGCTGGCCCTCTACAGAGGAAGTAATTTCGGTCCTGTTCGGGACGAACAGGCTTAGGTGAGGGGTAGTGTGACGGTGACACCTAGTGTATAATAGAATAAGTAAAACTAATAGCTCAATGTTTTACTGTACTAAATGGAATTTTCCATGATAAAAATTGTTACGTAATGTTTCTACGCTATTCCAACTGGAAAAGTCGTGAACTTTCGAGAAGCTTGGTTTGTGTATATAAAAAGGCGAACAAGATCGAATTGGATTATTAGTATTTGGAACGCGATAGAGTAAACTTGTAAGATTATAAGTAATATTTGGCAAGCGATAGTATAAAGATTAAAAGGAATTAAAAAGTGTTTGAGTGTAAAATAAAAAGTAAAAGTGATCAGTAAAATTTAAGAATAATTTATATAAAGTGATTTTGTGAATTTTTATTGATAAACTGTGTTGTAATAAATTTTATGAAATAAATAAATTCGTTGGAGATAAATTAAATTGATTTTGTATTATTCACAATCCAGTGATACGAACCTTATTTGACAAGGCAAAAACGTAACAATATAAAAATATGTTTTTTTGACTACACGTGACGTGATGCGCAAAGAAAGACGAAAATGAGACACGGGAATATTCTACCTCGTTTTTCTGTATACCTTGGTACATTGCAGTATTTTATTCTCTTCCAATTGTTGTTTTTGTAAAAAGATAATTTCAAAATTCAGAAAAGTTCTTGTTCGTAGGTTTTCTTCTGTATATATTATTTTTTCTGTGCAACGAACTTGAACAACGATTTTTTTGCCGTTGGGTTGCGCAGCGGCGGATAAAATTTCATCATAAATTTTCAAAGTTTGTAAATGGTTTAATGAATAATTATTTTATTTTTGTTCAAGCTATGATTTCCTATCACTACATAAGCAAAAAAACATGTGACTCCCGCCACCGACCCTTGGTGTGATAGGATGGTTATGTATTCATCAAAAAATATTAAAACCATAATCGCTTAAGCTAGAACCATAGTTAAGTACTTTTCATACAAGGCGCCTCGGCTTTGAGCTTCGTAAATACAAATTTTTTATTTCGTTTTTTAATTAGTTTTATACGATTGATACCGTTTAATTTTATAGTAATAAATTCAATTTGTTGAAAAATAATTTATTTTTAAGTGATAATTTAAAAAAAAAAAAAATATATTACAATGAAGTTATCTACAAAGCCAAGGCAATGCGTTCCACACTCGACTGCGAGATTTTAAAGTAGTACAAGCGAAGTGCTTTCTCAACATAACCTACAAATCACATTTTTTGCACAAATATTTCATACTTATCAAAAAATCTAGCTCATATGTACGTTACAAATTTAGAATACTTCAGTTCTTGGTATAATTCACGTGTAAAATAGGCATAAATAAAATATTTGATAGCAACCGAATCATATATTATAAAGTCTATAATATATGACCGAATGTTCAAAGCCAACGCCACCGGTATGAAAGGGTCTCAGCTTCGCATTTGTGGTAACTAAATATTTCGAACCGAGGCGCCTGGGCCTAGATTCTGATCAAGTGACAAATGACAATTTTTTGTGACTTTGTACTAAAACTTTAACTGCTATAAAATGACAATATATAGCCGATTTAGACGTACCAACATTTTTTTCCCAACAAAAAATGAAGATATTAGTATATTACGATTTTCATTTGTAAAACAAGAACAAAAATATAATCAAACAAAATTTTGTTGGATTTTTTGTTTTCTTTTTTTTCCAACATTGTTACTATAAAAACCGATTTGACTATAAAATATACTCGACCCGAGTATACTTTATAGTAACAAACAACAACAAACACAATAAAAATGGCGATTTGAGAAATTTTTATAGCGCTTTATTTTATTTTTTAAAAATTTTAGTAATAAAATAAAATTTACGTTCGAAAATTTTTCATTTCACGCGGAAAACCCATAATTTTACCAAGTAAACTAGTATCACCGCCGTATTTATCAAAAATTATATCGTCGATTTTATACCGCAAAAAAATTATGGTATGACGAGATTTTTGTTGCATACTTTTCTCTTTTATCGCGTGTACATTTTTTTGTATTGCATGTAGCTCTAATGCCCTTTCCGAAAGTTATACTTATTTATTTAGACATACTTATTTGCCGCCATCTTAAATAAGTATGTAAAATCATCCGAATTGATTTCAAATACTTATTTTTTATTTTGACTATTTTGTAACTATAAAATAATTTTTTTAATTATATTTTTTGTAAAACTTAATTACTACATAATATCGCAATATGTTGTAATATAAATTAACAGAATTTTGGTTTTCGTTTAAGATTTTTTTTTTGTAAGAACATACTTATTTTAAGTTACCTCGCCAACATACTTATTTAAATAAGTAGGTCTAAATAAATAAGTATAACTTTCGGAAATGGCCAAAAGGCTAACAAAAAAAATGTTGGAAAAAAATGTGGGTACGTCTATATCGGCTAATAGTTGTGAGTTCTAAAATGCGATTCTGACCCAGCAAACATTAGTTCACTACTTTAAACTACATGCAAACGTCTTTTCACATATACATAAACGTTTTTATATAATATATGAATAAAGAGGGTCAACACTATAACAATAATGTAGTTGCATCTCGTTTTTATAGTCGCCATATTGCTAAAGTGGTATGTAAAAAAAATTATCATCGCCATATTGCTAAAGTATAATAGTTAAAATTTTGTTAAGTTCTTTTGTTCTGTAAGCGTCATTTTTCTTCATGAATTACTGTACAAACATTATTGAATTAATACATAATATTAATAAGTTTGGCAAATTAATCAATATTTTAGTATTTTACCGTCAAATTTAAAATGATCAACATTTATGTACTCATATGTACAGAAACTTGAATTAAGATTTACTTATAAGTTATAATATATTATATAGTATGTAATATGGACTGAATTATAGTTGCTTAATATCGTGACATCTAAAGACTTTTAACTGAATATAAAACAATTATTGTGAACCAAATGTAAATTATATGAATTATTATTGTAGTAAAATATAAATATCACAATTTTATTAAAAAAAAATCGTTTATTAAAATACCAGTCGTAGAAGAACTTTTAATAATGTACTGAATAAGAACTACTCCTAAAGTACTTCCAAGGAAGTAGTTCGGAAGCACTTATAAAGAAGTAGTTTTAAAGTACATTTTATATGCGGAAAAATAATCAATTAGAAAGAGACCAATAGTTTTTTTTGTAATAAATGTGAAAGAGAAAGATAGATTTTTTTTTTTTTAACTGATGATTTTTTTCCCTCTGTCCTATGTTTTTTCACAAGAAAAGAAGTACTTCTTTTCACTACTTCTGCATCAGTTCTGAAAGTACTTCTACGTTTGCTGGGGATGAAGTGACTTTTTCAAAATGTCACAAGAAAAAAAATGACAAATTAAACAAAATTGTCATTGATTTGGTTTTCCGTGACAAAAGTCAGCTGCATTTTTAAATAAAATATGTGTGAGTATATTTTGTTAATTTTTAATAATTTTTGTTATAAATTTTAATTGTTTATATTTGAATTAAAATAAAACAATATTTTATCTATTTTTATATATGTATATATAATGTGTATGTATCGTGTAATATCATTAAAATTAACCTTAAAGTATAACTGCGGTAAACAAGAAATGTAACTGCTGTAAACTGCTGTTAATGTCATAACTCATTTCATCAGAATCGCAAATTTTCCGTGACAATATTTTGTACTAATAACAAAATGTCACAAAAAATTGTCATTTCATCAGAATCTACCCCTGGGGTAAATTCTGATGAAATGACAATTTTTCATGATATTTTGTTATCAGTACAAAATATTGTCACGGAAAATTTGCGATTCTGGGGGTAGATTCTGATGAAATGACAATTTTTCGTGACATTTTGATATTAGTACAAAATATTGTCACGGAAAATTTGCGATTCTGATGAAATGAGTTATGACATTAACAGCAGTTTACAGCAGTTACATTTCTAGTTTACCGCAGTTATATTTTAAGGTTTATTTTAATGATATTACACGCTACATAGACATTATATACATATATAAAAATAGATTAAATATTGTTTTATTTTAATTAAAATATAAACAAATAAAATTTATAACAAGAATTATTAAAAATTAAAAAAATTTACTCACACATATTTTATTTAAAAATGCAGCTGACTTTTGTCACGGACCCTCAAGGCGCAAAAATGTATACGTCGAAAGTGTACATTTTACGAACAGTTTACGAACGTTTTTTTTTACACTAATACACATACAATACGTTTCATCAACATGTATTTAGTATTATATACACACAACTCACCCACTAAACTTGCAGTTGCAATTGTATTTTTGGCTTTGTTTTCAATTTTTCATTCTAAATACAACTGCGCATCAAGATAATCTATAGTGAGAAATTTTGTTTGGTAATTTTTAATTTAATTTACATTTATAACCATTTAATTTTGTATATTATAATTGTCATTAATATTATTATAATTGTGTGTATTTTTAAACATTTTACTTTTTTGAAATTTTGCAATTATATTTATTGGCTTGTCGTCGTCGATTAATCTTTTAAAATGTTAAAACTAAAAGATTATAGAAATGTGCGAAAAGAAATAAATAATATTTATGAGAGTGCGCAAACTATCCCAGAACGAAAAATTATTCCTGCAAATATTAGTTGTGATGGGAATATTGTGCAGCAAGAAGAAATATTTTAAAAGGTATTATCTGTTATTGGTAGTTATTATTCTATAGTTAAATGTCTTTATTTTATTTTAGAAGAAACAATTGCCAAATTTAATACTGTTCGTAGTAATGACGTGGAGACTGTAATTAAAAAGTGGTTCCAGTACGCCAAAGATCGTCGGCGACGAGAAAAAAAATAATTATGTAAATCGGCTTCTTTTTATGTTACTTTTTATTTATTATTTGAATTTTTCAATTAATAAGGAATTATTTTTATTTTTTATGTTACCTATTTTTAATGTTACCTATTTTTTATGTTACTTATTTTTTCATATGTAAATGAATTTTCTTGAAAAGGCAGAATTTAAAGTCCTTTAATTTGTCTAGTTAAATGCCATTGGTGATATGAAATAATTTAAGCGCTTTAAGTATCCTTGAACTTGAAATGTGATAAAATAATTTGTTATACAATTTAAAGTCGCTAAAGTAGAAATGTAATTTTTAAACTGAGTAATTTAATGGATATATTATTAGTGTATCCATAAGTATATTATATAAGTATTAAAAAAAAAAAAAATATACAAATAAATTATATGTACGCTTGAATAGTACATTTACAATCAAAATAAATTTAATTTAAAACATAATTTGTTTGTATTTATTATTTAATAATTAATTTCCATTTAAAATTATATGTCTGGGGACGCATTCTGAACTTTACGTAAATGTTACACCTAGATGGCTCATAAATGTTACGATTAAGCCGTTCGTAAATGTAACGTTTAAACGTACACATTATGAACACATTATGAACAGTTTTATACACACCAATACATACAAAAGTCTTCGCAAATGTTTTTCACTTCTCATGTGAAAAAAGTACACCTTACGAACTATATCCGTACTGTTTTAGTGTACAGTTTACGAACACCTCAGTAGAATGAAGTCTTCATAAACTGTACGTTTATGTTACGCCTGGGCCTAGATTCTGATCAAGTGACAAATGACAAATGACAATTTTTTGTGACTTTGTACTAAAATTTTAACTGCTATAAAATGACAATATAGTTGTGAGTTCTAAAATGCGATTCTGATGAAGTGACTTTTTCAAAATGTCACAAAAAAAAAAATGACAAATTAAACAAAATTGTCATTGATTTGGTTTTCCGTGACAAAAGTCAGCTGCATTTTTAAATAAAATATGTGTGAGTATATTTTGTTAATTTTTAATAATTCTTGTTATAAATTTTAATTGTTTATATTTTAATTAAAATAAAACAATATTTTATCTATTTTTATATATACATATATAAAAATAGATAAAATATTGTTTTATTTTAATTAAAATATAAACAATTAAAATTTATAACAAGAATTATTAAAAATTAACAAAATATACTCACACATATTTTATTTAAAAATGCAGCTGACTTTTGTCACGGAAAACCAAATTAATGACAATTTTGTACATGTACGAGTACATATATGTATATACAAAATAAACCTTAAAATATAACTGCGGTAAACTAGAAATGCAACTGCTGTAAACTGCTGTTAATGTCATAACTCATTTCATCAGAATCGCAAATTTTCCATGACAATATTTTGTACTAATAACAAAATGTCACGAAAAATTGTCATTTCATCAGAATCTACCCCCTGGTCTGGAGGGGAAAACCAAATCAATGACAATTTTGTTTAATTTGTCATTTTTTTTCTTGTGACATTTTGAAAAAGTCACTTCATCAGAATCGCATTTTAGAACTCACAACTATATTGTCATTTTATAGCAGTTAAAATTTTAGTACAAAGTCACAAAAAATTGTCGTTTGTCATTTGTCACTTGATCTGAATCTAGGCCCAGGGCCCGCTATTCTTGAAATTCACCGAAAAAGTCGCCATTGACTTTGGTATGAAACAATTTAAATTTTCAACTGATACGACGCATTTGACTAGAAAATCACGGGCGACTTTTTTGATCGAATTTCAAGAATAGCGGCCCTGGTATGAAAAGTACTTTAGTACATATAAATGAATTTGGTATAATTTTAAAAAATATTTCGCTTTGAACTTAAAAATTTTTAATGAAAATAATATTAGTGTAGTAATAATATTAGTAATATTATTATATTTTAGTGAAATAAGAAAATCGCAAATTCTTATTTGTTTTATTTTTCTTATTCAAGGTATGGTCACAGAAGAAAGATTAACCAGAACAGTCATAACGCTGTTTTTGTATGGAAACATTTGGACTCATTTTTTTGACCTTGATTTGCCGAAGGTAAGAGAAAGTTGGGTTATGTATTCTTTGGTTTACTGGTTTTTATTTGAAATAATAAAAATTAAGAATCCTTAACAGTATAGTTAGTGAAATTATATGACAAGTTTTGTGTTGACAGCATAATTTGTATTAAATATTCAAAAAATTCATAATATTCGAAAATAATTGTACTTCAATGTTCAAAAAAGAAGGTAAGATGAAAAAAAAATTTGATCCACGCAATGTCTATTCTGGTTAATCTTTCTTCTGTGGTATGATTAGGTTACCGCTTAATTCCTGCGGCTGTTTTTCTGGGAAAAAATAAATCCAAAATAAACCCATTTCCATTTTTTCTTACCTCCTCAAACACATAAGCGGCGCTCTACGCCAGGCTTCGCTTCTCTTCGTCTGTATATTTTTTTTGCAACCACATAAGCGCCGCTAATTTGACATTTATTTATATGAAAAATGTTGTTTGGGTTTTTACAACAAAAACATTTTCATAAAAAACTATTTGTTTATTGACTTATTACGAACAAATTTAAGTTCAAATTGTCTTTCTCGTATGCCCATTTGGATGTAAAATTCAACTAAAATTAGAGGTTTCCAAGCATTTACTTTAAAAACAACAACAATAAATATAATTGTCATTCATCGCCTCAAAAAATACAAACTTTGCTAGTTTGACGCCGCTCTATGTGTTCGCACTTATGCATATGAACATTTAATTTATTCTGATTTAGCGCCACTGTTCGCTCCGTCAATCTGTTTGGTGTATCAAGTTAATGAAAAAACAAGGCGGATTGGCGAATACAATACTCGTGTGAATAGGCAGTATGTTCGTAGTACTAGATTTTATAAGGAAGACAATTCAGTTTTGTGTTGCACGCGCGTCTATTTTCATTGTGGTGCGACGAATTAGTTTTATTTTGGTTTAATTGAACAAAAATATTTTAAATTAAATATCTTCCAATAAATGTGAGATTTGTGGTGATAAATAAAAGCATAACAATTCCTGTGAAATAAAAGTTTACAATATAGTTGTTCTTATTGCCTGTTAAGTAGCCAGAAAAAAAAGATGGATCCCTCCAAGTTGAAAGTTGTAGAATTGCGAGCGGAATTGGCGGCTCGTGGTTTGGATCAAAAAGGTGTAAAAGTCGTCTTGGTTGAAAGGCTGCAAAAGGCTTTAGAAAATGAAGGTGCCGAGGGTATCACCACGCCAGGTAATGGTAAGCACATTAAATAAATTAAATAGCGGGAAATTTTATACGAAATCTCAAACAATTGACGCATTTTGTATCAGTTGACGCCATTTTGATAATTTTTCTTGTCCAATTTCTTCAAAAACCGGTTATTTAATAATTATTTGCAATTTGCTCAATTATTAATTTCTATATTAAATATAAATACTTAATTCATCATTCATTTTTGGATAAGAATCAACCGTTGGTTGAGTTGCATTCCATAGACGTATCAGTAAACTTATAATAAACATGGTGCAGATCATTTTACATGTGTTACTAAAATTTCCGTTCTATTGGGTACATACTATTCACAAATATTTACAAGTAGTGAAATATGTCCCTTTGAAAGACAGCTATTTTATGCAAATAAAAATATTTCAGCTTAATTATTCTGATTATTTTTAACTCCTTCAATTCTAATTAAATATAATATTAGAATCCATCGACCAAGGCGATTCTGTTGAACACGAAAGCAGTGAACCTCCTGATCAAGAAGAAGATGACGACGAACATATTGATGAAATTGAAAACATTGATGACCAACCGGAGGAACATGAAGAAGAAGACGATGATCAAAACCCCGATAATTATGAAGTGAACGATGAAGTTGGAGAAGATGATGTTAAAGAAGAAGTAGCTACAAGTGAACCGAATGAAAGCTCACCCACTAAACAATCAGAAACAATAACAGAGGTAAAGGAAGAACAAGAGAAATCAGGAAATGAAACCGCAGGAATAGAAAAGGGAGAGGTAATTTCAAATAAAATTTCTAGGTTAGCTTTAATATTGAAATTTGTTATAATTTTTTTTAATTAAAGGGCGAAAACACCGAGGAAATAAAAAAAGATGAAGAAAATAAGGAAATAAAGGACTCTCCGAACAAAGATAAAGATATCAAAAAAGCTGATTATTCAGATCGAAAAAATCGAAAACGTGGACGGTCTCGTTCACCACCGCGGCGTGGGGACCGAAGATCGCCTACGCGTAACCAACCTGCTAAAAATACAGATGATTTTACCAAGGAAGAAGAAGAACCTGAAATAAATGAGAATGCAGTTGTTTTGAGTTGGTGTAAGTCCATATTTATATTATATTATAAAATTGTTACGTTGTAGTTGCGCGAATTTTCATTTTTCTAACCCAAAGTAATAAACCTAATATTTTTTATCAACGGATAAATATTTCTGGTGTAATAATTATATTTGTCCACGACTAACGTATAATATACTCATTATACGTTTGTTTCTTCAATTATAATGATATCCATTGTTCACTGCTAGTTTATATAGTAGTCCCTTCTATTATTCACTACTACCAAATAAAAATTTCATTTTTGGAAATGCCATTTTCATTATTGGACGTGTTCGGTCTGGCCAAAATGAAAAAAAAAATCACGAAATTATACGTCAAACTCATTTCCTGCTAACTTCACCTCGTTAAATATACGTCAAACCTGACCGAACAGCCAAAAATGAAAAATTTGGATTTATACGTCACTCTCCTTAAACCGCCGGTACACATGGAGAACAAATTATCATTTTTCATCAAATTATGAAAGAAAATTGCTAAAATAGTGGAAAACGTATGTTTTTAACTTACAATAGCTAAAATATCGTGCATTTTACTATATAATATACATAAAATTTTAAAAGGTTTAATACAAAATTTCAATCATCGTAAATTCAAAATATCAATAATAAATTGAAATTTTCTATTAAAACTATTAAAATTTGATATATAATAAATGCACGATATTTTAGCTATCGTTAATTAGAAACATTCGGTTTTCACTATTTTAGCAATTTTCTTACCTAATTTAGTAAACAATGAAAATTCGTTTGTAAATTGTAAACAAAATCTGTAGGACTACTATGTATTCCGATCATGGATGGCACTATTTTGGTTTTCCTAGGGAATTGCGAATTGATTTATTTTTGTGATTTTTTAGTGTCCTTTGTATGTGTTATTTTTTCCAAAGTACCTATACTAAATTTTCGGAAAAAATTGTTCCATTTCATAGCAATTTAAACAACAAAATTGCTATTAAATTAAAGACAAAATATGTTTTTAATTTTTTTGTATTTTCTTTAGCGATTAACACTTATAATCTTAGTCATGTTAAACAAAATTTATGAATAAGTATGGCTCAGAGAATTCGAATGTGACATCTCGCCCTGTTAGCTTTTTACATAATTTTTTTTTTAGCCTTTTACTGATGTAAATGTCTCAACCTGAAAAAGTAGAAAAAAATCATTAGTCCAAATTATATTAACCAGAACAAGAAAGTTAAAGAATTTTGGATGAAATATTTCTGTAAGTTTATATCCAAGACAATATAAGCTATACGTCTCAGTAATGTTTGTCTACAAAATTTACTTTGCGACTTATTCGGCTTTTAGTAAACTTGGTTTGATCTACCAAAAAAACACAAGGGCGGGTAATCCTGATTTATAAATTTGTAAACTGCACTCACTTTAAGTTCAATTGTAATTTGTTGTTTTAATTAAACGAACTTTGATCACCTGCGTTTCATCTAGTTTGACACGAATGCGATTACCTAAAATTTCAGCTGGGAATACTAAATCTTCTAAGATAGCATCATTAACAGCCGTCAATGATCTTGATCGTGGGCGCTTTTGCTTCAATTGTGTTCTTGTTTTACGTGTTGACTTTGGTAAATTTTAATGAATACAACATGTTTACCGGACAATTTCTTTTCTAATTCACGTGGAATGCCTTTTGTTTTGGCATTGGAACATAACATAAATAATGATTCCCTAAAAAAAATGAATCCCAATTAGTTAACATTTTTAACTTAAGAAATCGTACTCATACCTTTTTGTTGTTGAATTCAACCTCACGGGCGCCTATAACAAACAAATCGCACACGTTTTGCCCATTGATTTCTCAAAATCATTAGGTTCTGCACGCATAACAATGTTGTCATTGATCTAAAGGCAAAAAATCAATACATCACACATCAATACACAAAATACACTAATTACTTTATGCCACAAATTGGATAAGCCCACATTTCACTTATATTTAAAAAAAAAATTAGATTTAATATTATTTTTAAAAAAACAGCTGATCAAAATATATTATTTTCATTTGACAGCCAAATCCACGAAATTTTGACATTTAAATCCAAAAAAAAAGTTGGATTTTTTCGTGATAAATGAGTGCGTTTTATGCTACATATTTTGACATATAAATCGTGATTTTTTTTTTCATTTTGGCCAGACCGAACACTAAGATTATTATACTGAGACGTCAAAATGTCCACGGACATTTTTTAGGTTTATTTAAAGAATAAACAAAATACAATTATATACATTTTGGTAGCAAAATACAATTTTTTGTCGGTCGTGGACAAAGTATCGTATTCTACTCGCATATAATGGCTGTTATTCACTTAGATGATTTACGACAGTCGCCCTATCGGCTCGTGTCGGTAAACTTAATCTTCGTGAATAACAGCTATCATTATATGCTCGTTGAATAATATACTATTGTCCACGACTAACGTATAATATACTCATTAAGGTCGAATTATATTATCAGTTCCTTTCAGTTCCTACTCGTATCGTGTCAGACAAAAAAAACATTGTTACATATATTTTCTATAGGAGTATTTATATTATCCTTTCCTATCCGTTCCTACTCGTACCGACACAGACACAATCATATTGTTGAAAAGAATGTTTTGTTTGATATTTGAAGGCGAAAAAATACGAAAGAATAACGAAACAAACCAAAATTGTAAATTGCTACTAAAACATTTTTTTATTTTTGTGTGTTATCTTTACTCTATACGTAACCAAAAGATACGAAGAAAATGCCTGAATTGAAAGGTACGGATAGTATAAATTGATGATGTCTGACACGATACGATAATATAAATCCACCTTTATACGTTTGTTTCGTCAATTATAATGATATCCATTATTCACTGCTAGTTTATCTAGTAGTCCCTTCTTCCATTATTCACTACTACCAAATAAAAATTTCATTTTTGAAATTTTATCTAGTAGTCTCTTGCTATTTTTATTATTATTAAATTGAGACGTCAAAATGTCGACGGAAATTATTTTAGGTTTAATTAAAGGATTTGATAATAAAACACAAGTTTTTATCGGTCGTGGACAAAGTATGTATCGTATTCTACTCGCATATAATGGCTGTTATTCACTCAGATGATTTACGACACTCGCCTATCGGCTCGTGTCGGTAAACTTCATCTTCGTGAATAACAGCTAACATTATATGCTCGTTAAATAACAAAAAATAAAAAAAAGATATACAACCGCACTAAGAAATAAACAGAATTTAAGCGTATTTACCCCAGAACAACGAAACTTTTAAGGGCTCACAAGAAAATTTGGAATTTTTAATAATATCTCACCTCACCTATAAACTTCATAAATCTAGTCACACTTGCATAGTGTTTCTCGGTGAGTTGAGAACCATAATAGACGTATAAAGAAATACAATTATTAGTTGACCAACAATATTTGCTGAACATTAAAATTCTAAAAATAATAATTTAAAAGTATGATAGGAATGAATTTAGAATTTATGTACTTATGATCACATTAGGGCTTTGTGCTGACATTATTGAGACAATGTTTGCTGCAGCAAGGGGAATTTTGTAGCACATTACACTAAATAATATGTTATACAGCAATTACCAATAATTTGCTCATAAAATGCTAGTTTTACAGCGGCCCTATCATGATTTCCACCGCGAAAGAATTGTTACACGATATCATGAATGTGAGATCACAAAACACGATACTATTTCGCCATCTATTCGACAACGAGAAAAATACCCTGTTGTACGACTGAGCGCTCCAAGAGCGATCAATGATCAATCACGGTGATGCTCTCATATACCTCACCGTGATCATCACTTTATACCATATTTCGTAAAAAAAAGCACGAAAAAAATGCGAACATTGTAATTTACTACATGAAAAATAAATTAAAGAAAGCCGAAGATTTCTTTTTTTTTCTTTATAATTCTGTTTCATGTTTTTAACGTGCCATCTCAAACAAAATTTCTCGATTGCTCACGCAAAGTACAACTGGGTACCGCCAACAAAAATAAGGCGGACAATTTTCCGATTGATTCACTATTGAGATTGTGACAGGTCACGCGTTTGTTGGATTTTGCGCTAAGTAGTTCTATTGAAAAGTGATTATTTTTATTCCAAAAATAGTTTGAGAAAGGCTATAAATAATTAACTAAACTAAAATTAAAACTAGCCTCAAAATAATGTCGCATGCACTGACAAACGTCAAGTAAGCTGACATTAACACTCCAATTACCAAACTCGTGTCACGTCACTTTAGATAAGTCACATCGCCTCAATATTCCTTTTGTCGAAGTCGTTTCTTACGCCTCAAGTCACTTGAAATGACAAATGTCACTTCAAATGACAAATGTCCCTTCAAATGACATTGTCACATCAATTTTACAAGTGACTAAAAGGGTTATGGAACGTAAAAGGTATTTTTTTGTTTTTATAAATATGTAATTATTTTTCATGTATAAATGCTTTTAATATGTATTGATGTATAAATATTCTTAATAATTTGTACATAATTAAAAAAAAAATATGTCAACTTCATCAATACCAATTTTGGCGCGACATGACACGACTCTAGTCACGTCACTTGAAATGACAATTGGGATGTAAATGAGTGCGTATGACGTTAAATTATTGCGTTTACAGCCTTTTCGATAGCGGAATTCATAATAAGCAAGTTGAAGCGGATCGAAAAGAACAAACATCGAAATTTTTTAAGATGCCGCGGAAGTCATGAAAGCAGCCCTGTGAACAGTATAAAGCCACGCGTGATCAAATTTACCACCGATTATAAGTTTATGCAGATTGGTCGTAAACCAAGCAGCAACAAAAATACTACACAATCGGAACTTTTATTTTCGACATAGAAATGGCCTGAACGCAACTGATTGGGTATTTGTCAAATAATGTTTTCTTTTATTCATTCGGGATATTCTGGACATTCCGAAAGTGAAGAAAATCGTTCGTTTATTCATTCCATTCCTTCTATTCCTTTTTCAGTCCATTCTTTTATTTTTTCGGAATATTCAGAATGTATTCTTTTTGTGCTACCATCGAAAGGTGGAATAAAAAGAATACACCTGTCCCTCGATTAACACGGATTTGATTTAACACGGTCAACGAATTGAGACAAAGTCTTGATTAACACGCACAGAAGTTTTGCCGCGTTAATCAAGTACCGTGTTAATCGAGGGACAGCTGTATTACACGCGATTAAAGACTGATTTATACCCGATTTAGATGAAGAAAAATGTTTGTCTTGCAAAAAAAGAAGAGATTAGTACATTACAATTTTCGTTTGAATGACAAGAACAAAACATAAACATGCAAAATTATGTTAGCGATTTTTTTTGTTTTTTTTATTAATTGTTACTATAAAAACATTAAAAATAAATATGATACTATAAAATATACTCGACCCGACTATATTTTTTGATATTTTGTAGTAACAAACAAACACAATAAAAGTATATTATGAAAACCTATACGATGACCCTTATTAACATAACCCCTGATAACCACTTATTGTTGTAATTAACGTCAAACGTTATAGCAGAAAAAATCAAATGAAAAGAAGTTTTCCCAATTTTATTTAATAAGTTTTATTTTTGTCACTAATAAAGTATTGATCAGGATGACTCGATTTAATCTCAAATAAAACTCGATTTTATCAAACAACTTTATATACTTTTTATTTATTATTAATTCAGTAAAATTACACATGTGTTCTCTTGTGTGTCTCGAATCGATATATATTTGTCTTCTTCTCTCACTACTCTACTCTTACTCTTGCTATAATATTTATTGCTATAATATTGCAATCAACTTGTCCCTCACTTCATCCTACTATAGTCTATGTATAATACTACACTAACAATCTTTTTTATTGTTATAAATTTTATTTTTATCACACTACTGATAATGTCAAAAAATATAACATCCAATTATATATAAGCCGCCAAAAAATTATAGCATCGCCATTTTAGTTTACATAGTCCTTTCTCATTTTAACTAATGGATATTTTATTATTGCGTGCAGCTCTATGCAAGGCAAACATTTTTTGCAAGGCAAACATTTTTCTTCATCTAAATCGGTCATTACATTCAAAAAATTTCGCAGATGCAGATGTCAAATCAAAAATTCGTTTTCTTTACACATAAAAAGTAAATTTAAACAAAAAAATGTCATAAACCAATGCAAATGATTGGTTTTCTTATTTATGTAACCTTATTATAGTTATTTATTCACGCATCGACGATTTTACAGAAAAAAGATGAAACTCGACGTCTGCAAAAAAAAAGCAGATGAGATTTTTGGGTTTGTTTCTCGGGTTTCAATTGACTTTTTTTAAGCAGATGATGTTTTTTTCTCTTTTCGTCTTTGTACTTTTTCCTATGTTGTGTTTCAATTTTTTTGCAGACGTCAATTGTCGTTGAATGTAAATCAGTCTTAACACGGTTTTGAGTTACACTGTAATTTGGCGGAACGTAATTACTGCGTTAATCGAGGGACAGGTGTATTTCATTTGATGTTTTGTAATTATGTGCGATGCTTACAATTTAAATGATTAAATTGAATTAAATCGTACATATTAAGGAAAATAAAATTATTAATTATGATACAATTAATTATTTAAAAGCGTAAAATATTAAAATTTTCAAAAATATTTTTAGTTTCATTATAAGATTATAATTTTGAATAGAGCTTGGTGGCCAAGTCCATTTTTCAAAAAATTAAGTTAATGAAAACAACAGAAAAATTATCTTTCTAACGGCAAACAATCTATAGTCCAAATAAAAAAATGAATCCCTAATGTGGTTTTCGATTCACCAAAAAAGAGCAAACCGGCTTGCTATTTCTGCTGTCAAACTGTTCGATTTGTCAAGAAAAGTCGTTCGGTCGAGCAAAATTGTTGTTGTTTTACGAATCTCGATTTTTTGGCAGATTTAAGTATTTTTCATACCAGGCGCCTCGGCTTTGAGCTTCGTAAATAAAAATTTTTTATTTCGTTTTTTAATTATGTAAATTAGTTTCATTTGATTGATACCGTTTAATTTTATAGTAATAAATTCAATTTGTTGAAAAATAATTTTTTTAAGTGATAATTTAAAAAAAACAAAATATATTGCAATGAAGTTATCTACAAAGCCAAGGCAATGCGTTCCACACTCGACTGCGACATTTTAAAGTAGTTCAAAGCGAAGTGGTTTGTCAACATAACCTACAAATCACATTTTTTGCATAAATGTTTCATACTTACCAAATATCTAGCTCATATGTTCGTTACAAATTTAGAATATCTCAGTTCTTGCTATAATTCACTTGTAAAATTACAAAACTAGGCTTTGACTTTCGAGTCAGACAGACGTAATTTTTATTTTTTAATTTTCTTTATTCAAAAATTATAAATGAATTTGTTTCTTTTATTAAATTTAATTTGTACTATTTGTCGGCAAACACCGGAAAATGTATACTGGCATATATTGAAACACGTTGGCGGTTTGAAAGGGGTGGGAAAAATGCTTCTTGTATAAGACAAATGGAATGATCTGTATGTATACTAGTGATGTGCTAAATCGATCTTTTTTGTTCTGTTTTGTTCATTTTCTCATATGATTTTTAAAAAAAAGATCGATTTAGCCCATCACTAATGTATACTGGCATATATTGAAATACGTTGGCGGTTTGAAAGGGCTGGAAAAATGTTTCTTGTATAAGACAAATGGAATGATCTGGTTTGCGCTTACATACAAGCTGTGACATTCAGTTGCCAGTTACATTTGCCAGTATTTACGAACGACATTAAATCAAAGAACACACAAAGAGGGGTACATACATTTATTCGGAGGGCTCCGAAGCATCACAATCCAGAGTGTCACCACTGGCTGGAGTTTGAGTGGATGGGTACACGGTAAAGCTGCAGACTTATTTTTAATTTTTAACCTGTTAAACCACTTCATCTTACACAATCCATTATGAATGAGCTCCTGTTCAAAATGGATTGTGTAAGTATGGGGTAGTCTCTAACAAAATTTATGTAGATAAACAAATAAAATAAAATAAATAAATAGTAAAATAGACCTAAATAAAATATTTGATAGCAACCGAATGTTCAAAGCTAACGCCACCGGTATGAAAGGATCTCAACTTCGCATTTGTGGTAACTAAATATTTCGAGGCGAGGCGTCTGGTATGAAAAGTACTTTACTAATCCAAAAACAAATAGAACTGTCATTTTGAAAGCGTCATTTGTGTTTTGTGTTTTTTTTTGTGTTTCTGTTTATTTTTATGTAAATATTTCATATTAAAGAATTAACTTTTTGTTATATTGTTATGTATTTAACATAAGAATATGTTGTTGTTTATCGAGTACTGATCTTTTGTAAATTTAGGTTATGTTTATATAAACGTCGAAAAAACACACATAAGTATATAATACGGAGCAACTGTTCGATTTGCACAACAGTAGAGAGTGATCTTTCAAAGATTTGGTAAAAGGTGAATCGAAATCGACATAATACTTGTGCAATAAAAGAAAAAATTCAAAATCCCCTATATTTTTTCATTTATTGTTTATTTTTTCATTATCTTATTTCAACAAAATATGGACTTATACCACTTTCAAAAATAACAGCTCATATATCAATTAAAGTTAATATTACATTGTGTGTTTTCACGTATAAATTATTTGAAACTTCAATTAATTACTTATTTAACAAATTTAACTTGTTTCCTAGTTTTAGAAATTAAAAAAAAATCGTGCTCTGAAAAATATATTCCATTTATTCCAATCCGTATTACATTACGTACGGAATCTTTCGAGGTCACGTGATTAATATTCCATTCCTTCTGTTCTTTCTGTGAAATGAATAAAAGAAAAACACCCAAAATTGCCAAAAATTTAACTTATTCCTATAATGCGTTCGTTTGTGGTGAATTAACTGAATTATCTGAATTAACTGAAGTAATTTGTTCGTTCGTTTACACTATACCACAATATTCAATATAATATTTTTACATATACAATAACTTTCCCCCTTTAAAAAAAAAATGACTACATCTAATCTATTCTAATTTTCATACCTCAATTTTTTGTTTCAAATTTTATAATTCAATTAGTAAGACTAGTTATGTATTTTAAGTTTAACAATGTAGGTAAATATATATAAAAAAAATTAATCAAATTCGGAAAATGTAAACCGTTTCGGAGCCTTTCGTGATCGTTTTGATTTGCGTAAAGAAATTGATTCGGAACTTGCTTGTGAGTCAGAAACTTCCGATTGTTCATCATAACTACTTTCTCCATCAGTTTCCCCAACAATGTCACACTTATCATTCGAGCTACCTACATTCAAATTTACAAATCTTTTTTTTAGTTTAGATTTCCTTATGTGTTTTTCGTGAACATAACTTATACAATCATTAATTTTAATTAAATATGGTAATGGACTTATAATTTTCATAATTTTAGCCGGTATCCAACGAACAAAATTTTTAAAATGACTTCGATACATTACTATTTCTTTTTCTTCAAATTTATTTTTATAACGCGTCTTACATTTTATCACCCTTCTCCTGCGATGCTTTGTTGAATTTTCTAATTTTATCGGCCAATGACATCATTTTTTTCGACACAATTTCTTTTGAATATTCTTTTTACAATCGGGACGTTTCTCTCCGCCAAACCATTCGACTGGGGGTGATAGGGCGGCGTCTTAGTACATTTTATACCATGTTTTTTACAAAAAAATTTAAATTCATATGACGCGAAAGGTGGACCGTTAACTGACACCACTTCCGAGGGTAAACCAAAAAGACAAAAAAAATCCATTAACTTGTTCACAACTGTCTTACAATTTGTTGACGGCATGACTACTATATCTACGTATTGACTGTTGTAAGCATCAACTATTAATAAAAATGTTTTGCCAAAACTGTAAAAAAAATCGATATGGATTCTTTCCATCGGAAACGTAGCTTCTGGCCACGACGTATTGACGATTTCTTTTGGTACATTTTGTGTTTTTTGACATACGTCACAACTTTATGATATTCTCAATGTCCAAATCGCAATTTGGCCACCATGCATATGATCGAACGATTTGCTTCATTCGAACTACCCCCGTATGATTTTCATGTAGCAACTTAAGTACTGATTTTCTCATGCTAGTGGGAATAACTATTCGATGCCAGTAAAACAAATTTCCATTTTCAATTGCTAAATTATTTCTTTTTTTAAAGAATGATACAATTTCATCCGATACCTGTGGCCAACCCTTATGAACATAGTCACGAACTTTACCAAGGATTGGATCGTCGCCTGGACTTTGACGAATGACTTTTTCGTCAATCAATGAATCGTTGGAAAAATTAAAATAGTTTATTGATCCGGACTGTACATCCGTTCCATTTGACAATGGTAATCTAGATAACCCATCGGCATGACCCATTTTTGAACCTTTTTTGAATTTGATTTTATAATCATAAGTCGACAATATGATGGCCCAGCGCTGTAACCTCGCACATGCCACTGCCGAATTTCTTTTGCTTGGTCCAAAAATTTCTCTAAGCGCTTGAGCATCAGTGTTGATCTCGGAGCTTTGGCCATACAGATATTTATGGAATTTTTGCATTGCAAAAATAATGCCTCACGATGTAGCTGCGAGTAATTTTTTCTGCCGGCGACAAAGTGCTTGAGGCAAACAAAACCGGTTTTTCCACACCATTTACCAGGTGTGATAGCACCGCCCCTACACCGTACGGACTCGCATCCGTGGCAACTATTATTGGTTTTTTCGGGTCGTACAGCTCCAAAATGTCATTCAAAATTAACTTTTTACTTTTTTCAAAAACATTTTGGCATCCCGGCCCCCACTCAAATTTTACGTCTTTTCGCAATAAATTATACAAAACGCGAAGTTCCGACGATAAATTTGGAATAAATCGTCCATATTAATTTAAAAGTCCTAGATATGCTTGAAGTTGAGTTGCATTTTCAGATTCTACTAAAGCTTTTACTTTTTCAAAATTTGCACTTATTCTATCTTCAGTAATTGTGTGACCTAGATATTTTACAGATATTTTGTGAAATTTACATTTGTCCAGATTTACCCGAAATCGATGCTTATTCAGTCTTTCTAAAACTGAAAATAGCTTTGCCTTACAGTCATCAATGTTTGCAGCTCCGATCAAAATATCGTCGAGATAAGCAAACACGCCATCCAACCCGACTATTATCCGATCCATTACCGATTGGAAAATGGACGGCGCACTGGCGACGCCAATTGCTAATCTATTACAACAAAATAGACAACGGTGGGTATTGATTTAAGAAGCTCTTGAGACTCCTGAGAGATGGCTAACTATTGGTAGGCACCCGTTAAATCTATGACACAAAAATATCGACAACCTGCCAAACTAGCAAAGATGTCGTCTGGACGGGGTAGTGGGTAGTGCTCCATTTGTATACACTGATTGATTGTGACCTTACAATCGACGCAGATACGTAGACTACCATCGGCTTTAGGTACGATCACTATTGGACTCGCCCATCTACTATGCCTCACTGGTTTTAAAATTCCCTCTTCACATAAACGGTCCAATTCAACATTTACTCTATCGACTAATTTATATGGAACCGTATAAGCACAGTGAAATATTGGTGTCTGGTCCGGTTTTAAGACAATATCCGCCGTATACCCCTCAATCGGATAACTTAGAGACGATTCAAAAATTCTCGGAAATTTACTTTTTATTTCCGAATTTAATTGATTGACATTTAACGTAGCTAATTTAGACTGTTCGAAAAAATCAATAGAAAAATTTAAAAATTTACCTCCATGTTCGAAATAGTACGTCCAACCAATTTCGTCCCATTAATGCCCGAAATGACCTGTCACTGTCGAAACCCACGATGCGTAATTGATGCTGAAAATCACGGAAACCCACTCGTACTTCAATGTGTCCGCACTGTTTAATACTTTCACCTGTAACAGTAATAAAATTATTGACTATGGGACCTTCCACAACGACAATATTATTGACCACTTGAAGATTTCTTATTCGAATTATAGTATTTTGATTGACGGTATTCGAATTTGACTGATTTTGACTTCTATTGTTGTTTTTGTTCCAATGCTTATTTGTACGACGACGAAATTGCTGATTTGGCCCGGACTGATTTGACTGCACCGCAAATTGACCACCAGGTTGTATGAATTGAGATGCTTTCTCGGCCATTTCAACATTTAATGCCTTGTTACAACAATTGGTGAACGTTAAACTATCATCATTTAAAAGCATCTGCTGTATTTTATCGTTTCTGAGACCCATGATGAAACGATCAAGTAAGCGCATCTTCCAAAATATGGTTTTTGATACTAGCTACGACTGAACCAGTTGCAGCTGTACTAGCAACGGTTGTTTGAGTTGTTGTTGTAGTAGTACCGGTCGATGACTTTAAAACAGCAAGAGAGTCTTTGATTGCCGTTCTCTCCATAAAATCGCCAAATTGACATGTTTGCAATAGACTTTTGATTCTAATTATGAATTCGGTAATTGACTCACTCTCCTCCTGCGATGCTTTGTTGAATTTGTAACGCTCGGCTCTTTTATTTTGTACTGGTGCGAAGTGTTCTTTTAATTTTTTAATTAAAAAATCAAAACTTTTTGCCGACGGTAATTCCGGAACGGTTAATGATAACAGGACGTTATATATCTCAGCGCCAATGATGGTGATCAATAATGGCGTTTCGGCTTCTTTAACAGCATTAACCAAAAACAATTGATTTAACCGGTCCTCATATTCATTAAAATTACCGCCTGGAACAAATGGCTCAATATTTCCAATCAATACAACCATTTCAATTTTTTTCACAATGCACCTCACTACACAATTATAACTTTTTTTTTTTTTTTTTTAATTTAAGTCCGTTTTCTTTTGCAATATTAATTTTTGCAATATTAATTTAATTAAACGAAAATTAATTAAATCGAAAACTAAGATCCCATCCTCGTCGCCAAATTGTTATGTTTGTTGTTGTTATTATATAAAAATAGAAAACGACTTGCTTGTTCAACGTTTACTTATAATCTGCCTTTTATTATATCAATCCCGTAATAACGTATTTACATAAAAACACCGTATGTCCAATACAATAGTACAATATACCACAATATTCAATATAATATTTTTACATATACAATAAGTGTACTTCAATTCAGTTAAAAATATTGAGCTACTGATTTATCTGAATAATAATTTTGCTTGAGTAGGTAATTCAGATAATGGTTTTTGTTGTTTTTTGACATTATTTTGTTTTACGCATCGAAGAAGCCAGGATGAAATATGTAATGTGAGTATGTGATACACAAAAATAATTGATCCAAGAAAATGGTCGATTAATTTTAAAATTGAATTATTTTATAACATAAGCCAATTACTTTTTAACAATTTGACATTTATCTGAATTGTAGCAAACGAACGACCAATTCACTTCAGTAGCTTAATTATCTGAATATTAACTCAATATCGGAATAGTAACTCAATATCAATTCAGTTAATTCACCACAAACGAACGTGCTTCTAGTGTTCGCTGATGACAAGGGATAAAAAATATGAGGATATTTTTTGAGCAAAAAAACGAACGCATAAAAGGATCGGTATATTTTTAACTCTACTTTTATTTGGAGTTTCGATTTGAAAATGATATTAATAAAAGGTATTAAAATAATAAAAATAAAATCTGATGTTGACGTTTAAAATACCAAGTCTAGAACAAAAGTTGCTCACTCATGTTCAAAACGGGGATAAAACTTGTCAAAAATATCCGGATTTTTTCTGTCAAAAAGCCATCAGTGAACATACGGATTGTTTGTTGCTAAAACAGGGGCGGAATCATGAAATCCGGACGGTAAATTTTAGCGGTAGTAAACAATTCTATCAAAAATTTAGAATAAATTTAAAAAATAGTGAACCCAAAGTTATTTTGTATTAAATTGTGAATAAGTGAAAGTTTATTGACAAATTTTTATGCGGCAGATATTTTGTATCGATCAGAAATTTTCCGTTATCCGATTTAGATGAAGAAAAATGTTTGCTCGACAAAATTTTTGCGTGCCGGTTAGAGCTGCACGCAATAAAAAATACACACTGGTTTAAAAGAGATAGGATTTGTAAACAAAAATGGCGATGCTATAATTTTTGGCGGCTGATAATTGGACGCCATATGTTTTACAATACATTTATCGGCAGTGGCATAAATTAATTTATTTGGGGAAACGAATCAAAATAAATATGAAAGACCTTAATTAATTTTTTATATTTACAATTTTTAAAGATAAATGGTTATCTTTAGATGTCTATTTTTGAAAATTTGATTATTTTTGTATCATATAACTTTTGACGTCTAGTCATTGTATGGGTTTTCATAATACATATACTTTTGTTGTGTTTGGGTTAGTTTGATACTATAAAATATCAAAAAATATTGAAGTTAAATTTTCATTTCTATAGTAACAATTGCTAAAAAAAAACCTTGCAAAATTTGCGTATTTTCGTTCTTGTCATCCAAACGAAAATTGTAATGTACTAATCTTTTCTTGTTTTGCAAGGCAACATTTTTTCTCCATCTAAATCGGCCTTAAAGGTGCTATTCCATTAGAAAATTTTACTGAATAGTAAAATTAAAGGAGGAAAAAAATATATATTTGCTAGATTGGGGAATGCGATTTAATAAAACCGATTTAGTGAATTTTTCGAGATTAGCCGCAGTGTGTCAACTTCGATTTAGCTAATCCTTTGTTTTTGCATGGAAACTTAAACTAGTTTATCTAAATCGGATTTATTAAGCCACAGTCTGTCTAGGGTATAAGGCACGTACATAAAACTTGTATATGATGAAAAATAGTTTTAATAGGATAACGATTTTATGGTAGATATTTTTTAAATTTTTTATTCTGTGACGGAAATTGTTCGACAAAATGAAATTCTGATATGAGTATTAATAATATTTAATTTTTTAGATAATTTTGAGACGAAAAAATAATCGAATAAATACTAAATTACTAAATACCTACTTAATTTTTTTTTTAGCAACTATTGGTCATGTTTTTGTTTAATGTCAAAATTCCCCTTAAAACTTTTGCTAAAAAAAATAAAAATAAAAAACACCTTGTCTATCTATTCTATGGTGTTTGATTTTTATTTTCTCTTTTTGGCGTATTTTACTATTCAGTAAAATTTTCTCATGGGATAGCACCATAAACCTTTATGTAACCCGGTGTCTACACTATGCAAATTCACTGATATTTTCTATCAGTAATTTATGTCAAACAAAATGGTTTCAATGCTATGAAAAAATACATACAACAAAAATAAATATTTTTAATCGGAAGTAAATGTATAATATTACTGGATATTTGATAAATTATACTCTTGTGTACTTTTCTATTGTACGTTTTACGTTAACTATTGTGTGTAATATTCCTGCCTGTTTCCATAAATATGAATTAAATCCTTAGTTTCGGCGAATGTCCAATTTTTTTTTGTGTCTTCTCATTGTCTTTCATTTTTATTTTTAATAGTTCGTCGCACCAAATTTTATTTTTAATAGTTCGTCGCATACCCTATAAATCGTATATGTTTTGCAATTGCTGTCAAAATTTTAGTGTGGCGAACAATTAAAAATAAAAATATTTTTTTTTTAACAGCTTAACCAACGTATTGACAAATACGATAGGTTAGGTTAGGTTAGGTTGGAGTGGCTGCTTACGCACACTTAAGACCGGTGACGGTCCATTGTGATACCACGGGATGTATCCCCTTTTACCCCTATTGGAACCATTTCGAGCTACTTATGTAGCGTAAGACGTCCCGCACTTTAATGTTTTCGAGATCCGAGAGGCAGTCCATCCTGAACTTACCTAAGTGTTTGTGCCTTCTGAGAGCCAATGCTGGGCACGAGCTAAGGAAGTGGACCAACGTCTCTTCCTCCTCTTCGTCCAAGCAGCTTCTGCAGAAGTCATTAGCCTCCAGACCCAGCCTTCTTGCATGTTCTCCAAAAAGGCAGTGTCCCGTGAGAATTCCTACGACCGTTCTTAATTCACGTCTTCGTAAGGATATTAATGCCCTAGTGCGCCCCAAGTCCAGCTTTGGCCAAACTTGTCTTGCAACTCTACAGGTGAGGGCGTTAGACCACCTTTCCCCCGCTGAGGATAGCGCCTGCTTCCCAAGTGCTTGTCTCAGCGCTGTAATAGGCCTCCCCAGACTTGCCCTTTCCGGTTGCAGCTGGAGAGTCGTACCATGCCTAGCAAGTTCATCTGCCCTGCAGTTCCCCATGACGCCCGAGTGACCTGGGACCCAGACTACCTGGATGTTAAAATGCTCACCCATCTCATTTAGAGATGAGTGACAACTCAACGCCACCCGTGACGCCAAAGACACCGATTCTAACGACCGGATCGCCGCTTGACTCTCCACATAGATTGTGATATCGTCTGAGGATAACACATTGTGCTTCAATCACGTCATGACCTCCTCAATCGCTACGACTTCAGCTTGGTACACGCTGCAGTAATCAGGGAGACGAACAGAAATATTTACATTTAATTTGTCACAGAATACTCCAGCTCCTACTTTGCCGTCTAGCTTGGAACCATCTGTGAAGAATTGCAACGCTTCGGTTTCCGATAACGGTCTATCCCTCCAGGATTCCCTTGAAGGGAAGGAGGTCCGAAATCGCTTCTCGAAGCGTAGAGTAGGTTTAATGTAGTCAAGATTCGCCAGCTCATCCTTCAACGATCTGACGATAGTAGAGTGTCCTATACTAAGACACCTCCACTGAGAGACGGCTGCAAGTCGTACATCCGTATTTGCCACCCATCTGTTTGCCAAAAATGTCGACCGGAAGAAGGTGCAACATAACCTCTAAGGCACTTGTCGGTGTCGACCTCAATGCCCCGCTAACAAGCATACAGGCCGTTCTTTGCACTCTCTCAATCTTACTTTTGTAAGTTACCTTGTCCAGAGCTGGCCACCAAACACCCATCCCGTACATGAGTACAGGTCTCACTACGGCGGTGTAGAGCCAGTGTACCAGCTCCGGCTTCAGACCCCATCTATGACCAATGGCGTTCCTACAGGAGTACAAAGCAATAGTAGCTTTGTTTATTCTCTCCAACATGTTGGGCTTCCAACTAAGCTTACTGTCCAAGATAATGCCCAGATATCTAGCTCTATCAGTAAAAGCAAGTCTCGTGCCATTTAAGGTAGGAGGGACAACTACCGGGATTTTGTATTTCTTAGTAAAGAGTACCAGCTCTGTCTTGGACGGGTTAATACCAAGTCCACATTTGCCAGCCCATTTCGTAACGATGGTAAGCGCATTCTGCATTACGTCTACAATCGTGCCCAGGAATTTCCCGGTAACAGCTAAAGCTACGTCATCTGCGTACGCGATAACTCCAATACCCTCTCTCTCCAATTCAAGTAGTAACCCGTTTACCACTATGTTCCAGAGAAGAGGGGACAGAACCCCCCCCCCCCTGCGGAGTTCCCCTAGTTACTCGCCTCTTGAAGGTGGAGTCCCCCAACTTCGAGCTAACAATCCTGCTCCCCAGCATATAATTGATTAACCCTATCAGAGGAACGTCCACCTCCAAAAATGACAATCCCTCCTTGATTGCCCCCGCTTTCACATTATTAAAGGCGCCTTCTATATCCAGGAAGGCCACCAAACAGAATTCCTTCGAATTAATCGATTTCTCAATCGTAGACACCAAGGCGTGCAGAGCCGTGTCCACAGATCTACCCTTTGTGTACGCATGCTGAGACGATGCCCACTTCCTGGCACCTATTTTATCTCTGATGTATACATCCAGCAGCCTTTCCAAGGTTTTCAAAAGAAAGGATGATAGAGTTATTGGTGTTAGGTCCTTAGGATAGACATGTGAGCTTTTCCCCGCTTTCGGTATGAACACCACATTGACCTCCGTCCAGTACCTAGGAATATAGCCCAGCTTCAAACACCCTTTGAATATAGCTTCCAGGTAAGGAAGAATAATTACAGAGTTGTTTTGAAGTTCCGCTGGTATAATTTGATCCGGACCAGCCGATTTAAATGGTTTAAAACCCCTCAGTGCCCATAGGATCCGTTTTCTGGTTACGATATCCTCTGTGGTTACTGACAGTGATTCCTGATGATTGCTACGCACCAACAGGTCTTCAAAGCTCCCTGGGAAGTGTGTCTCGAAGAGAAGCTCCAGAGATTCTCCACTAGAAGCTGTCCAAGATCCGTCCGGTTTTATCAAAAAACTAGGACTAGATGTACGATGTACAAATACGATAGAAAAATGTTTAATTTTTGACACACAAAAAATAAATATTTTTGACATAAAAAAGCGGTTTACCAAGCGGTTCTACACTCAACCGTCTAGCGGTGAAATTTTGCGTAACTGCTTCTAACTGCTCATGAAAAATAACA
The DNA here is from genome assembly GCA_958295665.1 of Tipula vernalis. Taxonomy (NCBI): domain Eukaryota; kingdom Metazoa; phylum Arthropoda; class Insecta; order Diptera; family Tipulidae; genus Tipula; species Tipula vernalis. The sequence goes on along the minus strand of OY282559.1, from coordinate 205,471,350 downwards.
CGAGCAATTACGAGTAGTTCATTGAGCGAAGATAAAAACCTTTCTACTAGCGGTTTGCTAGTGGGTACTTGCGGTTGGTCGATTGGAAAGCAACTATTTTTTCAACTTGAGAGAACAATTTCAAATGGCAAAACAAAGCAACATTTTTATGACATTTCAAAATAATTTACTAATAGAATTACTCAAAATAGCCTCCTAATAATTTGCTAATAGTGCCTAAATGCGTATAATATACACACACATACATTGATAAAATTTATGTCATAATAGAAAATATCAATGGATTTGCATAGTGTAGACAGCGGGTAATTGCGATTTGATACAAAATAACTTAATATTTAGAGAATTATTATTTAATACCAACTCAAAAAACTAAATATATTTAATATAGGTAAGCGAAATCATTCCAATTTATTTTAATTACTTATTTTGACAGCTACCATAAAATAGCAATTTTGTAAATTCTATTAACATTATTTTTAAATTGCTTATATTTATTGTTTTAATTTTGTTTCAAAAATTTTAAAACAAAGATGTTACTAAGCAAATTTAAAAAAATAATTTTAGGTGTTGCATTTTTCCCAAACTTGAAAAGTATTCAATTATAAAATAATTTTCTTAAACGATATACGAGGGCGGAGTGAGAAGTATGGTAAAAATGAACCAAGGAATAATATTTTCGGCCAAAAATTTATTTTGCAACGTAGTCGCCTTTTAGCTCGATACACTTAGTCCAAAATTTTTCCAATTTTACGATTCCTTCTGAATAATGCGGTTTCTCCAACCCTTCAAAATAGGTGTTTGCCGCAGATTCGCCAGTACAAATCCACTATTTAGACTATTCTTTGAAAGTCTCCGGTGTATAGAGATGGATCCATGTTTCATCCATAGTTATGAAACGACGCATAAACTCCTTTTTATTTCGCTTAAACATCGCCAAACCTGCCTCTGAAGTTGTCACACGTGTGCGTTTTTGGTCAATTGTAAGCAAACGCGGCACCCAACGCTCGGATAGCTTTTTCATATTCAAATGTTCTTGTAATATATTGCGCACATGTTCATCTGAGATGCCTACTATCTCAGCTATCTCGCGCACTTTCACTCTGCGGTCTTGCAATACCGTATCATGAATTTTGTCAACCATTTTTGGTGTTGTGACCTGAACGTTCGGCATCAGTTGTGCTTGTACGACCACAACGAAAATCAGTAAACCACTTGTGAATCATTTTAATCGATTGTGAAGAGTCCCCATAATATTTATCAAGCTTTGTTTTGTTTTACGTAATGTTTTTCCACTTTTTTCCATGTTTGCAAAAAAAACAATGGGTTGTCTGTTTTCAATGGCTGTCAAAACTGAACTAAATGACAGATCTGTCTGAAAATTAATATTTGGTATTGCCACATGACATCTGGAATTTGCGATTGTGGCGCCCTCTGTTGCAATTTTACCAGACTTCTCACTCCGTCGTATCACCTTTAGCAAGCATACATAATATTATGTATGCTTGCTAAAGGGGATAGCCATTGATCTCCTTTAGCAAGCATACAATATAATATTAGCCGTGTTTTCCAAGAGAACTGCACTAGAACTCGATAAATTTAAACTACTTTTATTCTTTGTAAACCGAGAAAAAATAAATTCATAAAGCGCGAATATGTAGTGTATTTGACATAAATACAGATTTTAAGTTTAAAAATTTCCCCCTTCCGTTTTTTCATCAATATTTTCTTATTTCTTGCTGACGTCATTACAAGCAACTACACTGGTTAAATTCATGGGTTTATCAAGTGTAACTAAAAAATAAGCTATAATTGTAATTATTTATTGCTGTAACAACTTAAAATATGTATTTATGTTAAATGCACTACACATTCGCACTTTATAATTTTTTTTTTCTGTTTACATAGAATAAGAGAATTTTTTTATTCGTTTAAGAAAATTGTTTTATAAGAAGTAGGATTATTATTCTCTATGATTTTTTGCAACCACATATACGCCGCTAATTAGACATTTACTTAGTTGTTTGGGTTTTGGCAACAAAATATTTTCTTAAAAAAGTATTAAGCTCAAATTTAAATTTTTTGCTACAATTGTCTTTCTCATATTTACTTTAAAAACAACAAATCTAATAAATTAATATTAAAATGAAGAGAAGAAGGAAAATGGCACATAGATATTCAAAATCTGATGTCGTTCTCAGCGTGATATCCAATGCCATTAAATACATGGAAAAAATGAAGAATAGGGTAGGAAAACGAAAAACTTCCCCTCAGGGCGATCGCAACATTTTAAGAATCACGAAAAAAGATCCGTTCAAATCGGCTAGGCAAATCAAACAAGACTGGATTTGGATATTTGTGACATGACGGGAGGAGGCTGTTCGAAGGAAATTTAGCAGCTCACAGTCCAACCAAGAAGCCACTGCTTACCAAAAACAAAAAGAAAAACGATTGAAATTTGCTAAAAAAATTTGCTGACTGGCCTGCTGAAAAATGTCGAAATATTTTGTGGACCAAAATCGTTTTATATGCCAGGCACGGCCTTTCAGCCAAAGTATACTAAGACAACAGAACACGGTGGCTCAAAAATAATGGTATGGGACAGTTTTTCATATTACGGTAAAGGCCCCATACACTAAATTAAGGGCATCATGAACCAAAGTGTTCACGTGGACATCTTAGAAAACTTTATGTTACCTTACAGTAGCGAAGAAATGCCAATAAAATGGGTCTTCCAGCAGAACAACGACCCAAAGCAGGTCATAGAGTGGCCAGCTCAGTCTCCTGACCTCAACCCTACAGAGCACCTACGGGGAGACATAAAGAAATCTGTGTATGATGTGAAACCGACCAATAATGATCAATTTCCCAAAGAAGTTATCCCAAACACTTGGCTGACAATATCAACAGAACGATGTAACTATCTGGTGGACTCAATGCCCCCGTCGTTGTGATGCCGTTAAAAATATGGGAAATGCAACAAATACTAAGTCTTAGATTGAATATCTTTAGTTTTTAAGTTTTTTTTTTGTTATTTTTTTAATAAAATGCGTAAATCCCTTAAACACTGCTATTTTAATGTTAACCGTGATTTCCATTTTTTCGCCATAAGTTTTTTATTTTGTGTATTAAATGAACTTGAAAATATTTTTAAATGAGTACTACGCTATTGTTTTGAAATAAAAATGAAAACTTGCGATTTCATCCTTAACATTGAAAATATTTCGTTTCTTTTAAAAAAAATTTGGTACTGCTATTTTCGTGTTCATAACTGTTTATACTCTCCCGAGCAACTAAATCGACTCAAACCTGTGTGCGTACAAAAAGACATTTTTTTAAAATGGCCTGACCGATTTTCGTAAAGCAAGTTTTTTGACAGCTTAGTATTTTATCTTTACAAGCACACCTTTATCATTAAAATCTATACAGTACTTTTCAAATTAAAGCAATCGTAGCAAAATGCGATGTTTCGGTGAAAACAATTGGCGTGCTGCAATCTCCTGTATCTACGTTGACCGATTTTTGCCATCAGTCACTTATCAGACGTGGACCTGAACAAATCTCCACCAGTTTCATTCGTTGTTTCCTCAAAATCATGGATACTACAGAAAAAGCTACACAAGTTGTTGCTTTATTAAAAAGGACGCAATCAACGAGAAGTAGCTCGTCAGCTAAACATGAGCCAATTTGCTGTCTCAAGAGTATCCAGAAGGTTTCAGAAAACTGGTACCTTCAATCGAATACCACATACCAGCCGGTATTGTTGTACATCTGAGAGGGGCAATCGATTTATCGTTCTAATTTCACTGCGATAGCTCCATCTCATGTACGTCGATGTGCAACAGGAGCTAAGACAAGTTCGAGATGTAGCTGTTAGTACATGAACAGTAAGAAGACGCTACCCTAGGTATTTTTTACCATGCTATGAAGTTAGTAAATGACTATAATTCGAACATATAAAGATAAAGACAAAAATAAATTTCAACAAATTACAAAATAATCGCACAACACCGGTCACAGCAGAAATAGAAATAAAATGTAGACAAACGTAAAAAAATAGCAAAACAATTTATTTATTTATTTTTTTTTTGGTTGCTTTAGTTGGTATGCGTGTCGGATATTTTCCTTAAAAGATAAAAATCTCTTTCAGGAGAAATAGGGGAACCACCTTTGATTATTTGAATGATTTTATTGGTTGAAGCACGGGTAAGAATTATCTTGGGTAAAACACTGATCTCGCGAACCAAGCTTCATTCAAAATTCATTATAAAAAAAGTGCTGAACCAGTTGACATGAAAATAGTGTTTTAAAGTAAAAATATCAGGCTTTCAAGAAAATAATGTCTTGTGAATATCGGTTAAGCCATTTAAAAAAAAATCGGTTTTCTGTGAGCGGTGAAGGTTTGAGTCGATTTAGTTGCTCGGGAGTGTAGTAGACCCAACGATGATAATACAGTCGCACCGCGATATGGGCGCCACTTGAAAATGAAAGTCATTTTTCTGCATTCCGGCCGTAATTTTAGGTTATGTGGAGTACAAGATACGGCAGAGAAAGAGCGATGCAGGTATTAGTGGTGTTTTAATATTTTTTCTAGATTCTCATTTTTGATTAAAGAAATGTTTTTATGGATTTCCAAAACATTTCATGTAATGTTACGCAAATCCCTGCGGTTCGATCAGAATTGCGCTTACCGTTTTTTATTATTTGGGTGATTTATTAAACCTGATTTTCATTAAAATAAATTCAAATTTAAGGTGCCTTTATACAGATAGTTCTATTCTGCCTTATTTAGCCGTAAACAACACTACTAACAATTTAAATTTTTTCCAACTTTTGTTTATATTCTAAAAATAAAAATTGTTACGTTAAATCACAGAAAATTATACTTATAATTCTCTGTGATTGATGAATATTTTTGCATTAAAAAATGAAAATTCATTGTTACTGGTACAAAAACAACATCAACACACTGGGTTTATTTTTAGAATATCATCACGGGACTCCTCTGTAACCAAAGAGGATTATAATCCTTTGTTGATAATCAACAGGTGGACATTTTTTTTTTAGTGTATCTGCGTCTCAATAAGTTTGAATACTATCGGTATACGTACCTTTAAGGAACGATTTGAAAAAAGCTAATAAATTCAATATTTTTTTCATTAGATGATTCGGATCTTCATCTGGAAGTTGACCATGATTTTGTAAACGCTAAACCGTTATCTGATGCAGCTCTAAGCCTCGCATGGGCTGGTGCGCGAAGCACGTTCGGTGTTAAAAGCGGACGTGTATTGTATGAAGTACAATTAACTGGACATAATCAATTTTATAATAACTTTCCCGATGAAAAAGATTTATACGAATTAAGAGTAGGATGGTCAACCCAAAAATCAAACTTGCAATTGGGTGAAAATCCACTTTCTTTCTCCTACGCATCATCGGGCAAGAAAGCTGTAAATAACGAATTTTCTGAGTACGGAATTCGCTACGAGTTGGATGATGTTATTGGTGCATACTTAGATTTAGAAAGTTCACCATGCAAAATTGAATTCACAGTTAATGGTAAGAGTCAAGGAAACGCTTTTGAATTTGAAAAATCGAGCTTGGAGAGTGAAGCATTATTTCCCCATATCATTTCAAAAAATACTGTGTTTAGAGTAAACTTTGGGCAAGTGGAGAATGGTATGTTGCCACTGGTGAAACCCAAAAAACCTAAACATTCTAAAGATGCTAAGCGTGATAAACGTGATCGTCGTGATTCCAAGCGCTCGGATCGCGCAGACTCTGAAAGGAAAGAGAAACCTATTAAAGAAGAAGAAGAGGTATTGAAAGAATTACCTAAAGATAAAGCAGAAGAAAGCAAACAACCAGAAGAAGCAAAAGAAATTGAAACGAAAACTGACGTATTGAATGTAGCCGACAAAGCCGAAGTTGCGGTAGATGTTGAGATGAAGGAACTGCCATCAGAAGAACCAGCCGCCGTCAGCCTAATAAAAGAGGCAGAAGAAATTGAAAAAAAAGTTGAAGATGTAGCTGAACCACCAGCTATTTTGGAATTGCTTGAAGGTTATATTTACATTAATAAAGTAAATGAAGAAGAACTAGTTGCCGGACCAAAACGTCCTAACACGCGATTAGACTGTGAAGTTATTATGATGGTTGGTTTACCTGGTTCAGGAAAAACTCATTGGGCAACTAAACATGCAGAAGAAAATCCCGACAAATATTATAATATTCTGGGCAATACAGCTCTGATAGATCGAATGAAGGTAAACTACATACATATATATAAAAAATAAGTTTTTCAAATATTTTAACAACGTTCTTTGTTTATTAAATTATTTAAGATAAATGGAGAGGCAAGGCGAAAATGTCATATTGGCAAATGGGAGCGCTTGATTGAATGGTGTAATCGAACACTTATAGTTTTACAAGATATTGCTACCAGACGGCGAAGGAATTTCATTCTTGACCAGGTATTTTAATTATTTTTAATTGTTAATTTTTGTCGTGGAAACAAGAGAATGTGGGTCGACCATTTATTTATGTTTGTTCAAAATATCCAACGCAATGAACTGCTCTGTTTCATAATGGTATCATAAGACCCTTTTGTTATTCTCTCAAATATTAATAGTCGCATTGCTCAATGTAGTAAGTATTTTATTTATTGCTCTAGATTTTTAAATTTGGATTTTCAGTGGCTATTACTTCTAGCAGATAAATAGGTAGGTACAAATTTCTTTCAAAACCAATATCTCAATCGATTTATTTCCACGGTGCTAATCATTTTTAAAGTCTTTAATTGTCTTTAAAGTAAAGACACATATTAAAAAAAAATGATATGATTCACATAATTTAAGAAAATTTGCAAAATCTTTATATCCTGTAAAATTTGTAATCGGAAATGTTTTTTATAACTTAATGATGAGACAAGACCGTCAACGTAACAGTAATCTAAAGTTCAATTTCCTGAGCTCAATTTGAAGATTTGCTTATACAGGAATTTTGGATATTGTTAGTAAGTAACTATTTTGATCGTCGTTCCAATGAAAAGAGCAAAGGCTGGGATAACTCCATCAATGAGAAATTATGAAACAATGAGCAACTCAATTGATTATTTTTTGTATTATTTTTAGGGCAGCTATTAAAATTATGAACTATTTTTATTCTGTTGATATTTAATAATTGAATTTAAAACGACGGCTTATGTTTAAAGGAAAGACTTAAAAAAATGGCTCTACCTGGTTCCTACAGAAGACCAACGGAATCAGCATATTTGGTGAAGTTCAATGAAGACGGATTAAGATGACCATTTCTTATAATGGAAAAATATTCATGGATAAAGTTTGTATTACAAAAAACCATCAAGATTTATAATTATGTTTTTTTTTGCACAAGCACAAACTTTTTAATCATCCTAAATTTCAAAAATTTCAACAGAATATCAAAAATAGATTCATTATTTTTTAGCTTAGCATTATCTATCTCCTAAAACATTAACTTTATCCGCCTGTAAAATATTCGTTTAATATTCGGAAATACTTGCTGCCTGGTGCGCAAGACCATTTAAACAAAGTTGCGCAGTTCTTTAAGAATGCCAAAGTAACATCGTTAAAATTCAGTAATAAAACGTTATATTGTATTCATATGTAATAGACAAACGTATACGCGTCGGCACAGAGACGCAAAATGCGAGGATTTGGCGAATTCAAACGTATTGCCGTTGTTGTTATACCAGAAGAAGAGGAATTTAAACAACGCTATGATAAAAAAATCGAGAATGAGGGCAAAGAAGTGCCGGATACAGCTTTAAATGAGATGAAAGGTGCGTTTTATAAAATAAAATTTAACAATCATCAAAACCAATCAAAACTGAAAATTGTAACAAAAAACTTGTAAAATATTTATTATTTTATTTTAGTATAAACTTTTTTATTACTTTAACCAAAAAAAAAAAAACTTGAAAAATATATATTAATTTATATTTTTTCGTTATTTATGTAATTATAATTTTTTACGTTTTTGGGAAGATTATAAGAGAAATCTATGCAATAATTTTTTACTAGTTTGTAACGCGAATTATTTCTCCTTAAATCATTTAAATCCTTTCCCGAATTTCTATAGTATTTGTAAAAAATTATTTGTGTTGGCTTTTTCATAAAACTTCTTTGAAAACATTAAAAAATGTTTTATATTCTAGATAAATTACGTACAATATTCTTGAAAACTTATTTTTCTACGGAAAGAAAATGAAAAAAATAAAATATTTTTATTAGAAAAGACTAAATTTTTAATATTTTCAACAGCCAATTTTGCAATGCCAACAACAGAATATGGTTGGTTTACTGAAATCAGGTATACTGATTTAGAAGGTGAGACAGCTCAGAAAGCGATTGAAGAGTTCAATGAAAACGGACGAAAAGCTCTTCCACCACCTACAAAACGAAGAAGATTCGATGATCGTCGCCGTGATCCAATGCGGCGTGATCGTAATCGATGGGGTGACAGACGAAGAAATGATAGATACGGCGGTGGAAATGGTTCTGGTTATGACCGTAGAGGTGGTGGTAGTGGCTATGATCGTCGCGACCGGGGATGGAATAGTGGAAATGGATCGTCAAATTGGAGCGGAAGCAGACGGTAAACTAGATTTGTTTCTTTTTTGGGTAACCTATTTTTATTTTTACATATGTTATATTATAGTGGTTCTTCCTCTCGATTTGACGACCGTAGGGGTGGTAGCGGCAGAGATCGTGATCGTGATCGTCGGGAGTATCGCCCAAGAGACCGTAGTCGCGGACGAAGCTCAGGTGCACGTGACGACAAGAAACGGGATTCGCGGCGCGTAAGTGGCGACAGGAATAGAAATGGAGGATCAAGTAATAATTGGAGTTCAAGTGGTCAACATTGGGGTGATGATCATTTTGGAGGATGGGGTGGTAATTTCCAAAATCAGGGTTATGGTGGACAAACTGGGTGGGCAAATAATGGTTGGGGCAATTGGGGAAGCAATCAATGGGGTAATGCTCAAAATACATCCAATAATGCAGGGCAGTGGAAAAATTACGGCACTTCAAATTCATCGGGCAACACTGCAAATCCACAACAGTGGATGAATTATTGGCAGGTAAGAATTTAAAAAAAAATCTATTAACAAGCATCCAATTAAACGAAATATAGAATGATGAATATCATTCGCCAATAAAATAATAGAGTGATTATTTAGCTCTAGTAGGACTAGGGAGACATTTTAAAAATCAGGGGGGCTATTTGTGAATTCGATTCGAACGTGATCGAGTCTTCGATGTATAAGATTCATATTTGATTTAAATAATAAACCAATGAATCTGATTCAATTCAAATAGGAATCTAATACATCGAAGACTCGATCACGTTCGAATCGAATTCCCAAATAGCACTGCAGGCATTCAGTGTTTTTTTTAGATTGTTACTTTTTTTTTTATTGAACATAGTTTATTACAAGTAATGTAACAAAATTTCTTGAAACTTTACAAATCAACCTATTTTTTATCTATATTGTCCTGCGTGATTTCTATCTCTGAAGACATTGAACATTCTCTTTAACCTTCCGTCAGGCGCAATGTTGAATGTTGCAACAATGTTTGTTTGTTTAAATGACTAATTAAGAAACTGTATTTTTTAGTATTTTATAAAACTAAAATACAGTGGAATCTCGCTATAACAAACCCTTTTTATAGAAAACATCTGGTTATTACCAAAACCTAGTTATAATTAAAGCCTCTATGATGAAAACAAGCTTTATTTAAGGTAATAAAAAATACAAAAAAAAAATGTTTATTGCATAGTTTTTGTTTGCGGAGACATGGACATGACCTCAATTTATTCAAAATATATTAATGAAAATTGACTCGAAATTAATTTTATTTCAATTCAATTGAATCTATAAACTTTCATTTCGACCTGACTTCTAGGATTTTTCATGAGGTTTTCCAATTTACGGTAATAATGATAATAAAATTAAATATTTTATATCTAAAGGCACATACATTATTTAAATTTAAATAAAGAAATTTAGAAATTTAATAATAATAAATAATAATATTATATAATATATATATATATATTCGAAAAAATACCCAGATTTGAACGCTTGTATCTTGGTGAAATAACACCTTTCAAAAAAAAAAAAAAAATATATATATATATATATATATATATATATATATATATATATATATATATATATATATATATATATATATATATATATATATATATATATATACATATATATAACGCTTGTATCTTGGTGAAATAACACCTTTAAAAAAAAAATGTTTGTTTCTAGTTGAAGGAAATTTTGTTTTCTTTTCGATACTGGGAACCGTTTTATTTTATTTTGTTTTTTTTGACTTTTTTGAGTAAAATAAAAGGTGTCTAAAAAAAAAAAAAATTTGCTGCTGTTTGAAACTGTAAACGAACTTGCTCGATATTTCATTCAAAAATCCAAATCGGCCATTTTATAGAGAATTTAGAAACCTTGCAAAATGATTGGAAAATTTCTGTGCGGCCACTTTTTGTCGGGTTGAGTTAAGTTTTAGAAAAAGCGTAAACACGTTAACAAGTACATTTGTTTATATTGTAAACTACACTCTACGATAAAATTTTGAGCCACATTTTGATATCAGGCGTAATTTTGGTGATACAAAATCAAAGAGAAAATAGGTTTTTACAGTGAAAAATATGATTTATTTCATAAGGTATATTGCAAACAAAATCCTTTTAAATTTTATTCAAAGACGTGTCTTAAGACCAATGACAGCCATGATTATTATGTGTAACGAATAAAATTTGTGATTCCCAAATTTATATTATCTCATGGGTTACTGCGCAAAGGAAAAAAATAGTACCGTTATTTTGTTGAAAAACAATTGAAAAAAAAATGAATAAACGTCAAATTGTACATTTTTTTATTTATTTCGAAATGGACGAATCAGAAGAAGAAAAACGTGACTTAATAATTAGATTGTGCAATGATCGTCCGGAGTATACTAATAAAAAATTCCTAAATTTGCCGGTGTTTCCAATAATACGGTAACAAATATACAAAATAAATTTCATTTCAATCTTTCTGCATCACCTAAGCCCGGATCCGGAGCAAAGAAAGGTGCTTGAAATAAAATGTTGGATCAGAAAATTGTAAGCTTCATTACCAAACATCCTTCGATATCTGCGCGGGATTTGGCCAGAAAAATCAAAACAACCAAATTGATGGTGGAACAAGCTAAAACCAGAAATTATCTACGAACCCATAAGAAGTCAAAATCCATAAAAGAATTGTTGAACAATTTAATAGAGGGATAGATCGAGCAAAGAATTTTAACAAATGGTTGAGCGAACGGAAATATTTTTGACCGTAATGGACGACGAGACCTACGTCAATATGCATTTCTCGACACTTCCAAGTCCTCAATATCACATCAGAAAGAAAGATGAAGAACTGGACGAATCAATTACTATCACAGCTGTTGAAAAATTTACAGATGGAAACGGGCATCTGCCAGAGTCGCTGAAGATATCATCCAGAAGGTAACGGCATTCATTCGGGAAAAGTGAATTTTCGCCGTAAAATAAATAAAAACTCAAACAGAAAAAAAACAGCTGCAAAAATCATCTCCGATGAAAATGTAAAAGCCCTAAAAGTTTGCAAAAGAGCATAAAACTTGAAGTGTGGAAGATTGGAAATAGATTATTTGGTCAAATGAAACGAAAATAAAACGTTTCCAATCAGATAGAAAAGAATACTATTGGCCCAGGCCTGGCGGTAAATTACAGAAGCACAAAGTCGAAGAAATTCTAAAACATAGTGTATGAAGTTTGATGGTTTGGGGCTGTTTTATTTGGCGGAACATTGGTCCTTTAGTAAAAATATGGCTGATTTTATTAATGAATGGGCCTACCTCAACCATGAAATAGTTTTTCAACAAGTTGGTTATCTCAAACCTACCGCCAAAATCATGGAAAAATGTTTGACTAATCGAAAATTGGCAATGTTAAAATGGCCAGCACATAGCTAATCTTATTTTTTGTTTTCGAATTTATTTATAAAAATTTTAACAACTTATATCCGATAGAAAGTTTGTGGGCAATTCTCAAAAGGCGTTTGTGAGATTATGATAAACTCCTGAAAACCATCAATAGGCTATGGCACCAGGTAAGCGCTGAACGGGTAGAAACTCCACCCTCTACAATTGAGTATTTGGTGGAAAGTATGACTCTTTTTTCGGCAACGTCAAAAATGAGCTATTATGAAATTATTCGACGCGTTTTTTTTGCGATTATATCGAAAATTTGCCTATTATGAAACTAAAAAAGTTGTTGGCGACCGCGCTTTGTTTTCGATAAAGAAAGATATCGTGAGAATAAAATTTCAGGAGAAGCCCTAGATTATCGGCCAGTGGCGTTGTATAGTTAGCGTTTAATTAACGCAAGGTAATAAGTATTCTTGCAAATGAAAAACAAGCTGCTCTAGCTGAAAAAGGCTTCCAATGCAAATATATTCTCTAAGTATATTATTTATCGGGAGAAGACGCTACAACCATTGTTCCGTCTGGAAGTAGAACCAGACAATAAAAATCTCAAAGGCAAACATGCAATATTTGACCTAAAATATCTACTGCACAGAAAGGTTACCATCGAGGAACCCAGGAAAATAAATGGACCGGTACAGTGTGTTGTTAAGTGTCAAGAATATGGACACATTAGAGCATTGCACTTTGAACAATGTGTGTGTAATATGTGGTGAAATCCATAACTCAAAGGCTATGCAATAAAGCAAAAAAGGAAACGTCAGTGAGAAAATGCTGCAACTGCGATGGAAATCACACTGCTAATTGAGGAGTGTCTGATCAAAAGTCGCTATTTACATTTTCCAAAATGAATTTTTTTTTCTTTCAGGGCAGAATTTTTTAAATGAAATAGGGCAAAAGCGGCTATTTTCATAATGTACTAAAAACTGCCAATTTCTCTATGAAAAATATCCCTAAAATTCTTGATTTTGGTCAAAACAAGCTAATTACTACAAAAAAGTGATCAAAAGTTAGTATCAAAAAGTCAGATGTAAATAGCGACTTTTGATCAGACACTCCTCAATTATAGAGGGTGTCCAATTTATCTAGAAAAGGAGAATGAATACAAAGCAGCGAGCAGAGCAACGAATGCCTAATCTTCATTCTTCAGTTAGAAAACAAGCACGACCAGAAATTGTAAACACAAACGCTCAAAATGGAAACCAGTATGCAACTGTCAACTGTAGCGTGCACCAAGGCGATTCATAAGCAAGTGTTCTTAAAGGTGCCGCTTAAAGTGCAAGCAAGTGAAGAGCGAAACATCTCAACAGCTTCAAATTGACTAATATGATGAAAATTTTATCGCGATGATGGAGAGAACCATGGATATAATGATGCAGAGTATGAACACGCTGATGCAGATAGCCGTAAAAAGCCAAAAATGACCATCAAAATAGCCATATCGAATACAAACGGTCTAGCACAACATAAAGCGGAGATACAGCATTGCTCACCGAGCACAATATTGACATAATGTTAATATATGAAACACGCTGATGATTACAACGCCAAACATACTCATTGGAATTCCAGATTAACATCGCCGAAAGGCAAACAACTTTATGAAGTTATAGCGGAACAGTCTCTGGACTATTTATCTGCCAGTAACCCAAATTAAGTCCACGGATAAAAAGAAAATTCTTGATTTAATCGACTTTTGTGTAACTAAAGGCACGTTTATGTGCTAAGGCTACCGATTGCTACGATCTGTCTTCTGATCACTCACTGGTAATAGTAACAGTATAGTACCAATGTCCTAAGGAACGAAATGTCGAACCGTCTTGCGAAGTAATTGGGATCAATATAGAAGAGTATTTCAACAAAATTGTCTACTTAATATTCCTCTTAACATACTATCTGATGTTGATGCGGCGGCAGAAAATCTTAAAGATGTCATGGCATCACTTGAAGGGCTACACCCGTCATAAGTAGTTCTGAAAAAGTTAATAAACTCACATAATATACTGGAACTTATCCAGGAAAAGCGAAAAATTCGCCTTCAATGTCAATGCGCAAACAAAATCACCGGTATTGAAATGGAAATTAAATCGAGCTATTAAAGCCTGAATTCCACTGTGAATAATTGACTGAACTGACTTCAAGTCGAAAGAAGACAAAAAAAATAAAAACCATTGGAGTGACAAAGATAAAACATGTTTTTTTTATTTTTTTTATAGCACAAATATATTGATACATTTTGACAGCGACAGCAAAATATAAAAAATAAAAAAAATAAATTTTTGGTTATCACTTCGAGTTTAGTTTGGCTTTTTCACCACCAATAAATTATTTAAAAATAAAACGATTACTTTGTTAAATTGCCAATAATAGTATTTAGCAATATTATCACAATTGATCCCAATTTATCACAATTTAACTGTACACCAACTTTATATTTTTTTATTATCACAGCTATTTTAGAAGCAACTCCCAAAAAAAATTATGACACTTACCATAAAAATAACAAACTTTTAATTAGCTTAGTGTGCGGAAAAAAATTTGCGTTCGTACACAAAATTTGTGTGCGTATATTAGTTGGATAACCATAAAATGATCTCGATTTTGATAATTTTTTACCATAATTATGGCGATCCACTAATACAAACACACATTTGATGTAAGTAAAATCTTGACTGACTTCGTTTTGTGTTTCTTTCACACAACCACCGATTTTATATTTTTATCTCCCTTTATTTTGACTGACAAACTTTTATTCGCAATGGAATTCAGGCTTAAGGCCCTAAGATTTTCTTTGCGGGAAGAAGAAAGCCAGAGCATCCAGAACTATTTAAGTGGTCTCTCGGCAACCAAGAGGACTGATTATTCTTTGTGGAAGGCAACAAAAAATTTAGACTACCAAAAAAAAAAGAGCCTAAGAAAAGCCAATGATTTTACTGCTCATCTATCAAGAGTATTCGCACCACACGAAGAAGATAATTATTTCATACTACCGCACCCAATGGACGATGGTTTATGCTACAAACCTGTGTATTTTAAAGTATAATTGGAAGAAAATTAATAATACAATTAAAAATTGTATAAGCCCGAAAAAGGCACAAATGAAAAAATGATAAGCGAATTGCCAGACAAATGCATAAAACATAACATTCAATTCAACGCGATCATGCGAACCAGTTATATTCCTCAAAAATGGAAATTGATTACAATCATACATAAGCCAGGAAAAAATGTTACTAATGAAATTGAAATCAATACTAGAAGAACGGCGCGTTATTCCAGACCATCAATTTGGATTCCGAAACCAGAAGTACCTTTGCCCCGCCCCAATAGACGCCAAACCACCCAGACAAAGTAAGAAACGTTCGAGATAACCATTTTGTAGTTTCATCAGCTCGTGAAATCGCTGTTGAGACCTGGAATGAATTGTTACACGTAAGTAATATAAATGTAAGCGAAATTACAATATGGCGAAGGTTGGGAGAAACAGATCTTAATGCACGAAGGCTAACCACGGCTCCAGAACTTCTGCCACAACACAGGTTTGCTCGGCTACAATTTGACAGGGAATATGAAAATTGTACTGAACCTAATTGGATCCAAGTCTTATTCACCGATGAATCGGGATTTTGTTTGCGGTCTGCTGATGGGCGAGAACGAGTATGGCGACGATCGGATGAGTATTACGCTCCATGCATCTTTAGCGAAAGGGTGCGAGGCGAATCAGTCATGGTATGGGCGGGAATTTCGATGAAAGCACGCACCGAGATTTACCTAGTTCCAACCGGATCTATAACTGACTTTCGCTATATTAGCGAAATATTGGAAGAATGTTGTTTCCTACGCACCATTTGTAGTCGATAATTTCATACTAATGCACGATAATGCAACACCTCATGTTGGCACAGTCATGAATGAATACTTGGCAGAGGTAAATATTACGACGACGACATGGCCGGCAAGGAGTCCCGATTTGAATCCTATAGAACATGTGTGGGACATACTTGGTAGAAGAATTCGGTCTCGTATTCCAGCTCCGAAAACGATGGAACAACTCCGAAACGCGCTTTTAGAGGAATGGTAAAATATCTCACAGTGCGATATCCAACAAATTATCAAAAGTATAGGACGGAGGATAACAGCGGTTATTGAAGCTCGTGGGTGCAATACATGCTACTAAACATTTTTATTGGTTAATTATGATTGTTGCTGTGTTTATATTTGTGAAAATTTAAATACAATTTTTAAAATTTGTCAATGTTTTGGTTTTTGTTTGAAAATTCGAGAAACCTCAACCGCATGAATGACTTTGATTCTGGTTTTTGTTTCATGTTTGCAGCTAGTGCGGTGTACCCAGATTTGAACGCTTGTATCTTGGTGAAATAACACCTTTCAAAAAAAAAATTTGTTTCTAGTTTAAGGAAATTTTGTTTTCTTTTCGAAAAAAAAAATTTGCTGCTGTTTGAAACTGTAAACGAACTTGCTCGATATTTCATTCAAAAATCTAAATCGGCCATTTTATAGAGAATTTAAAAACTTTGCAAAATGATACTAGGAAAATTTCTGTGCGGCCACTTCTTGTCGAGTTATTGAAGTTTTAGAGAAAACGTATCAAAAAGCGTATAGACGTTAACAAAGACATTTTTTTATCTTGTAAACTAAACATCATAATGGACCGTCACCGGTCTAAGTGTGCGTAAGCAGCCACTCCAACCTAAAGTAAACATTCTGCGATAAAATTTTGAGCCACTTTAAATTTTACGTTATTGTACGGAAAACAATAATTTAATTCATCGCATAGTTATTTGAAGAGTCAAGCGAGATGAATCGAAAATAACAATTACTCGTTCGCGCTACAAAAATGTTGGCTTTAGTTGAAGCCGGTGAAACTTATCGGGAAATTGGGCGCGGATTTTTTTTATGCATGATAATGCCCGGCCGCACACAGCTCTAAACACACGCCAATTTCTGCAATAGCTCCACATTCATTTAATAAGCCATCCTCCGCGAAATCCAAATTTAAACCCCATAGAACACGTCTGCGATATGTTACAACGGCGTGTAAGAAAACGGACAAGGCAACCAACAAATTTGCAGGAACTTCGAGAAGCTTTACAAGAAGAATGGCAACAAACCATCATGCAACAAATACGCAATGTTTTAAATAAGCTACGGCGTATTTATGAAGTAATGCGAGCTAGAGGAGGTATCACGCGTTATTGAAAATTCCAGTTTTCGTAGATCTTAGTTTTGTTACGTTTGAATAAAGTTTCAAAGGATTTTGTTTGCAATATACCTTATGAAATAAATCATATTTTCCACTGTAAAAACATATTTTGTCCTAGATTTTTGATCACCAAAATTACGCCTGATATCAAAATGTGGCTCAAAATTTCATCGTAGAGTGTTTAGTTTACATGATAATAAAATGTCTTTACGCTTTTTGATACGTTTTCTCTAAAATTTCAATAACTCGACAAGAAGTGGCCGCACAGAAATTTTCCTAGTACCATTTTGCAAGGTTTCTAAATTCTCTACAAAATGGCCGATTTGAATTTTTGAATGAAATATCGAACAAGTTCGTTTACAGTTACAAACAGCAGCATTTTCTTAGACACCTTTTGTTTTACTCAAAAAAGTCATAAAAAAACAAAATAAAATAAAACGGTTTCCAGTATCGAAAAGAAAACAAAATTTCACCGAGCAAACGGCGCAGTGGTTAGGGCTACAGGGTTCGAATCCCGATAGGGGCAGGATGCAAAAGGGAATTTTCATCATCTGATTACGATTGGTTATGACGATGAACATAACTATGACCCCCTGTTGAGAGTGCAGAATCCATGGGCCGACCTACCTTTCATGTCAGCACTACAGGTTGGCATGAGTTGCAGGTGGTTTATACAAAGCGGGTCTATAGCCGTACGTCCTCGATTTGGCTACTACTGCGTAAAGTAGGACGGTAAAATTAACTGCGAGAGAGTTGGGAGTGCCTTGAGCCCCCAAAAAAAAAAAAAAAAAAATTCCTTCAACTAGAAACAAAAATTTTTTTTTGAAAGGTGTTATTTCACCAAGATACAAGCGTTCAAATCTGGGTATTTTTTCGAAGAAAATTTCTGTTCCGTTTTTTAATTGGCGCAGTGTATTAAAAAACCAACCATTAACTTTTTATAATATTCATTAGAATAATTTAATACTTATAAAATGTTGACGAATGCCATTTAGAAAAAACCTAATGGCCGATTTTATGAATGTGTTGAATAAATATGAAAACAAAATAAAAATTGGATACTACGTAATCTAATTTTTTAGCTAATCAGGCATACGGTATACCCGAATAATAATGATTAGGGGCTATAGTCCCAATTAAGGGTCATTTTAATGCAAATAAAAAAAAAAATTACCCGACCAGTTTGTTGTTTTTATTTATTATTTTGACAACTCCATAGTAAAATAAATAGCAACTTAGAAAAATATACATTGAACGAAAATTTGCGCAATATTTTTACCGACCGGATTTCATGATACGATATTTTTTCCGGTCGGTTTTACTAGCGGTGACATTTCATAAACGACCGGCATTTCCGACAGGATTTCATGATCCCACCCCAGGTCTAGTGCCATTTAAGGTAGGAATAACAACTACCGGGATATTGTAATTATTAGTAAGCAGTATCAGCTCTGTCTTGGATGGGTTGATTCCCAGCCCCAGGGGCCCGATTATGAAAAAAATGATATTTCACATTTTCATGCGATATCGCGTTTATGGCATTATAAAACAATATTTTCGCAAAAATGTGCTCTTGGTCGAATGATTCGTTCTGTTACAAAATGCGATAGCGGATTTTTGCGAAATTAAAATCGAGAAATGCGACTACTCAACAGTAGTCGGATGTCGCATTTGCGAAGTGATAATGTTAATAAATAATTTTTTTCTGTTTATATTTAATATATAATTAAAATGTATTTTATTTTAAAATATTTAATTTATTTTGTTAAAAAATTATTTGTCAAAATACAAATAATAATTTATTTATAATTGCTTTTCATAATATACACATACGAAGCGAATCGCATCCACAAAATCGCAAAAAAAAAATCCAAAATGCGATCCATTTCATAATAGGGCCCCAGGCGACATTTGCCACCCCATTTCATAATGATTAAGGAAGCAGAATGCATTTACGTCCCTAACCATGTCTAGGTATTTTCGAGATGTACCTGTCGCTACGTCATCTACGTAAGCAATGATACGCTCCCTCTCCAGCTTCATTAGTATTCCATTTATCACAATGTTACAAGGGGGGAGGAGGGATAGGCACCTTCCTGTAGGATTCTTTTAACTATACGGCTCCTAATCGTGGATTCCTCCAGTTCAGAGTTAACAATCTTGCTTACAAGCATATGATTAATTAACCTGTGTACAGCGTAATCCACCTGCAAAATTGACAATACTTCCCTGATTGTCTCTTTTTACGTTATTAAAGGCGCCCTCAATATTGAGGAATGCTACCAAACAACTCTTTTGAGTAAACCGATTTCTTAATCGTACGTACGCACGCTGAGACAGTGCTCACTTAGGTTAGGTTAGGTTTGGGTGGCGATCCAAGAAAGTGCCTCGTAATCACTCCAACAACCACGCTGATCTGACTTCGCTGAAGTGAGATCAGCTGCTTGGATCTCGCCAAGTCCAACTTTGGCCAGACCTGCCGAGATATTACGCAAGAGGTGATATTTGACCATCTGTCATTCGTTAGCTTGCTAGCTTCTTCCTGAAGCAGTAGTTTGCATACCGCAAGAGGCATTTCAATATCCTTTCTGGTTTCTGAGAAGTGGTCCGTTGTACCACGTCGAGCCAGTTCATCGGCGCTTATATTCCCTGTACTTATGAAATGTCCTGGCACCCATAAAATGTGGATGTTGAACTGATCCGCCATCTCCATTGCTCACTTATTTGGTCTTATCTTTGATCGAATATAAACATTTAACAGCATTTTCAAGGTTTGCATTAGAAAGGATAATTGAATTTAGGTCTTAGGTTCTTTGGGTAGACATGCGTGCCTCTGCTTTCGCGAGAAATACCACTTTGACCTTCGCCCATTTCCTATGAATAAAGGCAAGCTTTAAACACCCTTTAAAGATTACCTTTAAACATGGGAGGATAATCACTGAGTTATGAATTTCCGCAAGTTTGATAAGGCCTGGACCAGCCGATTTACAAAGTTTAAACCCTTTTAGCACCCATAGGATCCGTTTCTTAATTAGGTTGCGGTCGAATTCTCGAGTAAATCCGCTAAATGAATTTACCTTTTTTCTGGAGGGTAAACGAAATAAAAAAGGTAAATGTTTCACGTTTAGATACTTTATTATTTAATTGTTATAACAATTGAACGAACTTACCGTAGTAAATGATTTACCAGAGAATTCGACCACAGCCTTGATATAGCTAGTCCCTTCAATATTTCCCCATACTTGCCCCAGTTGGTCCTTCTAGGGTTCTTGAAGGCTTTCCGGATACCGGGCGAATGTTGAAGCTATAAGTATATACAGAGGTGTTCAATGTTATAAAATAGTACACTGATTTTTTGCAAATTTTTAATTAACTTAAAAACTTCTTATCAATTTTCAATTTTTGTAAATTTACATAGAATAAATATAAACTTACAATTAAATATAAAAAATCATGTTTAATTTATAAAAGGAATAGTAAAAAAAAATAATTAAACTTTATATTTTACAAATAGGATGTTCAAAATACATAATATCACGCTTTAGTGGTCGTGTGAACTTCTTTTCGAATCACTTGCCATTTGTTAACGGTAATTTATTCCAAATTCGATAAATTTGAATTTCAAAATTTCTGTTTATTTTTATGTTTCTCATTGTTAATAGCTACTTTTACTTGATTCCAACAATTTTCGATCGGATCCAGATCAGGTGACTAGTAGTTTTTTAGTTACACCACTATACTTATCGGTGGTGAGAAAAAGAGTGTTCCTTCCCGATCCTCCATTCCTTAATCAGATGACAAATATTGGAGGCGAAGTTCATAGCTAGAATCTCCTGTCAATTACCAGTAATGAATGTGGGTTCTCACGCCATATTACAACTGAAATCAGCCTGATAGATTAACGGCACAGGTCGTTTCATTTAATCAGCCCACTGCCATCATTTATTGTGCCTTACATCTAGGTCACTCATATCGACTCGTTTCTTCAAGAACGTGAACATGGAGACGACCAATTATAACAGTAACGAAACTGAACTGATTTTCTTACAAAAAACAACGGGCGAGTTAGTTCAGACAAGAATTATGAGAAAACCTTTATGTAAGTGTCTATTGAATCATTTCAAGCCTCTTTTATGGGCCTGAGAAACCAATGCGGATAGACGGCTGCGGTTTTCTCAGTATTTAAATTTTACATTCACCGAACAAACGGGGCATTGGTTAAAGCTGCGGCGGTTGGATCGGGAGGTACTGGGTTCGAATCCCTATAGGGACGGGATGCAAAAGGGATTTTTCATCTGATTATTATCGGTTATGAAGAAGAACGCATCTATGACCCCCTGTTGAGAGTGCAGAATCCATGGGCCGACCCATCTTTCTTGTCAGCACTATAGGTTGGCATGAAGCAATGCAATGTGCAGGTGGTTTATACAGAAACGGATCTATAGCAGTTCGTCCTTTATTTGGCTTAACTGCGTAAGGTAGGATGGTAAAACGGAACTGCGAAAGAGTTGGGAGTGCCTAGAGCCGCAGAACAGATTGCAGAGTTTCAAAGAGAAAAAAAATAAAAAAAATTACTTTTTTGGTTTAAAAGTCAATAAGTTATTCTATTTTGGGTTTGGAGAACAGACCTTATCGACATTAATTGTTTAATTAAAAATTTAAATTTATTTGTTGACAACGAGAAATACAAACGAATTTATTTCAGTATAGCCATGTCTTGGTGAGGTTGAGCAAAGTAAAGTTCTGTTAAGCTAATCATCTAAACCTCGCTTTAAAATACACCATTACTCATACGCGGCAATCTTGTTGAAGATTCCATATTTAGACTTCTGGATGATTACGGCAAACCCGGTGAACAAAGCAAAGTGGATCGCTGATTTGAACAGTTTGAGCTAAATGAAATCGGGCGGTTCTATTAGAAAGACCCTATTTTGACTGTAAAATCGTAACAGCGGGAAAGACGGTAGCATGTCTCCCTGAGTACGAGTTTACGACCATTTTCTGATGAAAAATTTTCAGCAGATTCAATATATTTTAAATGGAAAACAAAAGAATTATGTTTGGAAGGGGAAATTTGTTTACAAAATAGACTACGTCGATTGGTTGCCTGTTGAACATTTTTCATCAGAAAATGGTCGTAAACTCGGCATGCGGCTTCTTCCTTGCCATCTTTAGAAAATGTCATTCGAATCTGTTTAAAACTTTTATAATTTTTGTTTCCTATAATAAACCCCGAATAACCCTAAGCAGTTCGAGCAATACTAAACATAGCATACCGATTAAATAATTTCAGGCCTATTATGAAATTTTTCGATTTCGGATTTTTACGATATCGAAAAAGTCCGCCCTATTATGAAACGAAAAAATAAATTCGCAGCGAATTTTTTCGAACGCACATGGGAAAATTCGACTACTATTTAGTTGGCGGATTTTGAAAGATTAATTGTATTTTGTATTTTTGTGGAAAATAGATTTTTTGTAAATGATAAATTTAATTTTAAATAAAATAAATAAATGTATGTAGAATTGTTATTATTAAATAGCCAGTTAAGTAAGTAACCAAGCTCATCATCCGCGGCGGATCCAATTTTTTTTTTTGACATAGTAAGAATTCGAAATCGAAAAATTTCATAATAGCCCTCCAAGGGGGCCAATTCCGGTTCGATGACTAAAGTCACCAATGAGTTTAGTTGGTATACAAATTCAGACTGGTATAATAAAATCATAAAACCGATTCCCGTATGATGACAGAGAAACAAACTCATAATATCTGTCAAAAAGACTCAGTATATTTTATTGTGTGATAAAATTAACTGCTACTGAGATTTTGGAATTATTATAAATAAAAACATAATATTAATATTTTTTTAAGGGGTATGTCAGTAGAGTAAAGACGGAAGGCTAGCGAAGAACAAAAATTTACTTAATTTCCTATTTAGAGGAAAATGTTAATATTAAAAGGTTAGCGCCACAAATGATTTGCACGATTTTTGTACATTGATTTGCCGATTTCCCGGTTGCATAATAGACGTGTTCTACTCTATTATTAGGCTTTTTAATTGAAATATGTGTCACGTCGATTAGCCCTGTGATGTCCGGAAATCCATACATATTAAAAAATTGTCGCTTTATTTCAACAACTTGTGTAGAGTCTAATTGGAATTTCACGGAATTATTTGCCAATTTGTTTTCAATTATTTGACAAACTTCATCAACGCATCGTGAAACTGAAGTTTGTGAAAGTGAGATGAAGAAGTCTTGCTCTATTGGCCGTTGAGAGCAGCCGACTGCTAGAAAACAAAGAGCGCATAGAATTCTTAAAGTTGAGTTCAATCTGTGAATTCAAACGCGCCTTTGCATATGTGGTTCAATGAACCTGATAAGCAGCCTACAAATTATTTTATTAAATCTAAACAGCCAAAAAATAGTGAATCAAATTTGAGAAATCTAATACTACTTTACCTTTGGTTAGAAATTCGACGCCTAAGAATTCTTAAAATAAATACATATATTCATTTAATTTTATCTACTTTTTTATTATTTTTTTTATTAGGTGTTATGCAAAACACGGTTTGAATATATTTTGTACTTCCCCAAATGTCAATATTAGAACCCAAAAACTCATGCTATAAAGTTTATAGCACGTCAAAACACATTAGTCATATTAGAATTGAAAATATTATGAGCATGAGAACTGACTAGTCTAAAAAACAAATAACTGACTAGTCTAAAAAATAAGTCATTTGTCATACTCATCTATCATAAAACTAGAATTCGGCTCCAGGTCGATTATAGAATACGCAGGAGCGAATCTGTCGCGGATCGAAAACTAAATATAAAAAAATTGAAACACTTTTTTATTATAGTTTCATTGAAATTCCTTTGAATTTTTTTTACAATTCGTCCAAAAACAAATTGTTTGTACGGGGAATAAAAAAATCTAAATTGCAGGTAAAGTCTGTATTCCATGAGAAAAATTGACTCACAGTTAAAAAACGAAAAGACAAAGAGAACCTTTTTTTTTATTTTATAGCAAAATTGTTTTGCTATAAAATAAAAAAAAAAAAAACATTTTCTTTGTCTCATATGTGAGTCAATGTTTGTTATATAATAAAGGCTTACCAGGTAGGTGTGTATACATGAAACCGAAATTTACCAGTATAAATGGCCCCATCTGTCAATGTACCTTTAGGAAACTGCGTCATCGGCGCCATTGTTTTCTTTTCATAACCATCCAATTCATAACGATACAAGTTTCATACAATAACGCATGTTTTTTACGTGTTAAAAATGTCAAGTTTTGTGCCTACATGACAATGAAAAATTGATCTATTTTGAGAATCCAAAGCGCAAAATTCTTAGGTTGATCCGGGACAACCATCGACATCGACTGCAAGGCCAAATCGCTTCGGACGGAAGTCAATGCTCTGTATTTGGTGGGATCAGAAGAGTGTGATTTATTTTGAGCTGCTAAAACCTGGTGATGAAACAATAAATACTAAACGCTACCAACAACAAATGATCAATTTGAATCGAGCTTTGCATGAAAAACGACCAGAATATGATAAAAGGCAACACAAAGTGATTTTGCTTCATGATAATGCACCATCACACAGCCAAACCGATCAAGGAAACGTTGGAAGCACCTAATTGTAAAATACTTTATCACTTATTTGCATCCATGGGGCACGGGCTTGCTGAGGAGCACTTCACTTCCCACGAAAATCGCTCGATAACTGGTTCGCTCGCCTCAGAAGAACAGTTTTTTGGCGTGGCATCCACGCATTGACAGAAAGATGGGAAAAATGTATAACTAATAATGGGCAACACTTTGAATAAAATACTCTTACCCATTATCATACGGTAAACGTGTACTTTTTACTAAAAAATTTCGGTTTCATATTTACACCAGGTCGGCTGCAGGTCGATTATAGAATCCGCAGGAGCGAATCTGTCGCAGATCGAAAACTAAATATAAAAAAATTGAAACACTTTTTTATTATAGTTTCATTGAAATTCCTTTGAATTTTTTTTACAATTCGTCCAAAAACAAATTGTTTGTACGGGGAATAAAAAAATCTAAATTGCAGGTAAAGTCTGTATTCCATGAGAAAAATTGACTCACAGTTAAAAAACGAAAAGACAAAGAGAACCTTTTTTTTTATTTTATAGCAAAATTGTTTTGCTATAAAATAAAAAAAAAACATTTTCTTTGTCTCATATGTGAGTCAATGTTTGTTATATAATAAAGGCTTACCAGGTAGGTGTGTATACATGAAACCGAAATTTACTAGTATAAATGGCCCCATCTGTCAATGTACCTTTAGGAAACTGCGTCATCGGCGCCATTGTTTTCTTTTCATAACCATCCAATTCATAACGATACAAGTTTCATACAATAACGCATGTTTTTTACGTGTTAAAAATGTCAAGTTTTGTGCCTACATGGCAATGAAAAATTGATCTATTTTGAGAATCCAAAGCGCAAAATTCTTAGGTTGATCCGGGACAACCATCGACATTGACTGCAAGGCCAAATCGCTTCGGACGGAAGACAATGCTCTGTATTTGGTGGGATGAGAAGAGTGTGATTTATTTTGAGCTGCTAAAACCTGGTGATGAAACAATAAATACTAAACGCTACCAACAACAAATGATCAATTTGAATCGAGCTTTGCATGAAAAACGACCAGAATATGATAAAAGGCAACACAAAGTGATTTTGCTTCATGATAATGCACCATCACACAGCCAAACCGATCAAGGAAACGTTGGAAGCACCTAATTGTAAAATACTTTATCACTTATTTGCATCCATGCGGCACGGGCTTGCTGAGGAGCACTTCACTTCCCACGAAAATCGCTCGATAACTGGTTCGCTCGCCTCAGAAGAACAGTTTTTTGGCGTGGCATCCACGCATTGACAGAAAGATGGGAAAAATGTATAACTAATAATGGGCAACACTTTGAATAAAATACTCTTACCCATTATCATACGATAAACGTGTACTTTTTACTAAAAAATTTCGGTTTCATATTTACACACCTGGGAAATCAATAGCAGTTTTCCAGAATACTTTGATTTACAGGGGGTTACAGCCCGTCCTAGGACGGATACAATTTTGTGAATAACTTTAGTTTTTTGTGAATAACTTTAGTTTTTTGTGAATAACTTTAGTTACGTTAATGTTCTGCTAAAGATATTACACCTAATGGTGATGTCCAGTGGCCGCTGCCGCAATTAGCATTTGAACTTTTGATGTAAAAGTAGTTCGAGATTAAAGGCTTTTAAGGATGATTTTACCTTAAATAAACCTTAAACCAAAGAGTAAGGACTTTTAAGGATGAATTGGTATTTGTTAACTTGCTGTTAACTTAGTTTTGGGCGTTTTGAAAAAATTTTAATATTTCTTTTTGATGACTGCTAAGTTATTTTTACAGTGCAAAAAAAAAAAATTGGAAAAAAAAAAATTTCGAAAAAAAATCATAGTAATCTTTGAGCGTTACACACAAACATTTCTGTTTAATTATAGTAGTAATGAATCAATGTATAAGTGCCATTTTCATAGCTCGCTAAGATTAATATTTAATATTTGAAGTACACTCTTTGTTCAAATGTATTTTCATTTCGTTTTTTTGAGTCACTTGCACACATGCATAATTTTTCTGCCTTTCCATTTTAAATTGATGGAAATGGAATTCGAATTATATAGCAGCTTGCTTGGTTCACAGATGGGTGTAAACTCCACTAGTGTTTTAACTGAAACAACTGTCAATAGATGACTAATGACCGCAAGTATGTGTCAATAATTTCAAAAACATTTTATGGTAAAATAATAAAAAATCAAGTAGCCTTTTTATGTTTTGTTTTTTCACTTGAATAAAACGTCATTTAACAATTGAAATTTGTAAAATTTACGGCGCTAGAAATGTATAACCCTTTCCGGTCCGTAGAAAAATCGGCCGTATATATATAATTTATTAATTATCTAATCAGTTGTTTGTGAAATGCCGAAACGTAAAGTCGAAGGTGAAGAAATAAATAAAAAAATAGTAAATGTGAAATGTGGTCTTAACTCAAAATGTTTAGATCAAAAAGTTTTTGAAAAAATTCAAAATGACGTACAAGAAATGTCTTCATTATTTGTTGAAGTATCGAGATATATTCATTTTTCATTGAATAAACAATGGGAAAAGGGAAATTTCATCAAAATTAATTTTTTGGATTATTATTATCATTTGTTGGACGGATCAAAGGCAAAATATAAGTTGGATGAAGAGTATAGAAATTTGCGAAATAAATTTGGTTTTAAATTATACGATAAATCATATAAAGCGAATTTGTTTCGTTCAGATGCCAATAAATATGAAACTATCTTTCACAATAATCTATGGATGCACGCCTACAATAGAGTTAGAAGATTTTTCAAACCATTCAAGAAAAAATCATACGATACACTCGATTTTCTATTTAGAGAAAAAAGTGATAAAGTACCAGATCCAGAATTAATTCAGGCCCTAACTGAAAAGTTACAATGGGATGGAACAAAATTTAATGAAGTGACTAATAAATTGAAATATACAAAGTATCTACAATTTTTCTATCGCTTACAACGCTACAATGAAGAAAATGAATTAAAGAATTTTACACTAGTACCAATTTTAAAGTTTGGACTTCATCACATTCGTTATGATTCGGCAGCATTTTGGCAATTATTATGTTCGCAAAAATTATTCAAAGGAGCCTGGAAAACATTTGATCGTGATTTAGAATGGCGAAAATATTTTACATTTCCCGAGACATTAACAAAGAAATTCGACTATTCAATGATGACTGATGGAGTGGCCATTTCATTTTCTATGGCAAAAAATGAAGTAAAATACCCAAAAATTAAAAAAAGAAAATTACACAATGATGAAGAAACAGTCCAAGGAAATCTATTAAAAATTAGAGAAAATATTGACAATTATGATGTCATGATAGGATTGGATCCAGGCCAACGATTAATATTTGGTGGAATCAGAAATGACGAACCTATAAAAATTAAAAGTTCTTTTTTTCGTCATATGACTGGATTTCATCAAAGGCTGAGAAATTTGAAGAAATGGACGCCGTCAACAACTTCTGAGCAATTTTCACCAATCTCACCAAATTTCAAAGAATACACAAGGTATCAATTATCAATATTCAAAGCACGACAAAATGAAATGGGTCAAAGAAAGGTGGCTAGATTGAAATTGAAGAAATTCATCTGTGTCGAACGCGCAAGTCATGAAATGGCAAAGAAAATTATTGGCTCTGCGACAAAAGCCTTAATAATCATTGGATCAACTAAAACTGCGGCAAATTCACCAATCAAAGGATATGTTAGAACACCTCA
The DNA here is from genome assembly GCA_958295665.1 of Tipula vernalis. NCBI lineage: Eukaryota > Metazoa > Arthropoda > Insecta > Diptera > Tipulidae > Tipula > Tipula vernalis. The sequence goes on along the minus strand of OY282559.1, from coordinate 205,442,677 downwards.
GCCAAAGATATTGGCCGCCTTGAAGAAACGAGCAGATGTTTTGGAAATTAGTGAATTCAGAACGACCAAACTTTGCGCTGGCTGCCATGAAGAACATTACACATCGAAATCACCCCATAGATATCAGTTTTGCAAAAAATGTGGTATCACATGGAATAGAGATGTCAATGCCGGAAAAAACATTCTATATCTTGGTCTTTGTTTGATAGATCAAAGAAAAAAACACTTAAATTTTTGTAAAATGTCAAAGTAAAATATTGTAATACTTTGGCTTGATTTTTTATTTAATAAAAAATTTATTCCTTGAAAGGCCAAACAATAATGTCGATTTTAGAAAATCAAATATTATTGTTCGGTCTTGAAAGGGATATAGCTTGCAAGTTCGATGCATTTTGTGTTCGTTTTCTCATATACAGCCTTGGCCAAAATTATAAAGCACCCCTCCCAAATTGCAGTATCTACAAAACGAATGAAGACAAAAATTAAAACTCAATATTTTTAGGAAATACTTTTTATATTTTATTAATTTTAGTATTTTGTAGGTCCTCCTTTGGCTTTGATGACAGCCAGGACTCTTTTATTCATCGACCGTACTAATTTTTCGCAGGTATTTCTCGATATATTTTTCCATTCCTCTGTCAGCGCACGTTTGAGGTCTTCCTTTGAAGTCATACTGCGATCCTTGATTTTTTTTTTTTAAAATTGACCACAAATTTTCAATGGGATTTAGGTCTGGTGACTGGGCGGGCCAGTCCATGACTCGAATTTGTTTTATCGAAACCAACTCATCGTAACGCGGGAAGTATGGCAGGGGGCATTATCCTGTTGATAAATTATCGAAGAACTATCCGTTTCCCCAAAGATTTGCCGAATTGAGGCATTCAATGCAGCCTCGAGGACGGTAACATAGTTGGTACTGTTCATCGGACCCTCACAAAACAACAGTTTTCCCACCCCTGATGATGCCATACAACCCCACACCATCAGTTTACCCCCTCCATGCTTTACGGTAGGCACTATACAATCAGGATTGTATGCTTCCCCGACTCTTCTTCTTACGATGGTTGCGCCAGGAGTTCCAAAAATCTATAAGAATTTCATCAAATTTAACATAAATTTCTCTATTAATTCTTTTAAAATACATAGTACAATTTTTTATTGTTTTTTTTGACTAATTATTTTTTAATATTTATTTTTTATATTTACCTCAAAAGTAGATTCATCTGACCAAACAACTCTCGCCCAATCCACGTCATTCCAATGTTTGTGTTCTCGAGCCCATCTCAAGCGACTTTTTATGTTGGTAAGTTAGAGCAAAGGTTTTTTTCTTGCTTTACAACCTTTCAATCCAGCTTGCAGGAGCCTTCTTCTAACTGTCCGTGCCGAAATGTGAACTTCTTGTTCTGTTAAATGCTCTGCAGCTATCTCAGCAGATGTTTTTCTTCGGTTTTTGAGAGATTTTCGCACAATTTGTCGATCGTCTCTTACCGAAGTGATACGATTTCTGCCTGAGCGTAGTTTATAGGCATAGTCCCCGGTCTCTTTAACCCTTTTCAATGTAGATTGAACTGCTCCACGAGAGCATTTTAATTTTTGGGATATTTTAATTTGGCTTACACCCTGGGAATCCAACAACACAATTTGTGCCCTTATTCCTTCACTGAGTTGGCACGCTTTAGGCATAATTATCACAAACACACTTTTTTTCTCAAAAAACTTACGAAAACTCTTTTTGATTTAAAACACTTTATGTGAAGACTGCACACGATCAAATACAAAACTAAAATAAAAAAATTTTACGTCGCTACAACTTCTTGTTAAGAACCTAAAACAAAACAAAAATTGGTGATTTTCAATAATTAAGGATCGCATTCGGTGGGATGACTCGTTCGTTAACACCCATTGTTTAGAAAGACATAATATTAATAATAGGGGTGCTTTATATTTTTGGCCAAGGCTGTATATTAATTTGCAATTTCGCTATTACCGGATTTTCCGTTCCTTTTTTTTACATGAAATTTTTGACTTATCCCCGCTAAAGATGTTTTTTTTTTTTTTAATCTATGCAAGTTTTTCTGGGGCTCAGGCACTCCCAACTCTTTCGCAGTTAATTTTACCGTCCTACTTTACGCAGTAGTAGCCAAATCGAGGACGTATGGCTATAGACCCGCTTTGTATAAACTACCTGCACATTGCATTGCTTCATGCCAACCTATATTACTGACATGAAAGGTGTGTCGGCCCAAAGATTCTGCACTCTCAACAGGGGGTCATAGATGTGTTTGTCGTCATCACCGATCGTAATCAGATGATGAAAAATCCCTTTTGTATCCCGCCCCTATCGGGATTCGAACCCGGTACCTCCCGATCCAAACGCCGCAGCTTTAACCACTGCGCCGTGTGCTCGGTGCTAAAGATGTTTTCACATCAAAAATGGGTTATGTAGCGGGTTAGCCGCGTAACTCTGGGTTCTGTTTAAGCATTCTAGAAAAAAAAACATGAACGAATTTACAATTTTAAGGCAAAATCGATTGATTAAGATTTCTTTTTGTTATGACTGCTAGTAAAGATGGAAAATGATTAATTGTTGGTGCTACATGCAAATATTTTAAATTTTGTTTCTTACGAATTTTATATAAAATTGTTAGTATAAAATCGGCACCACTGTATATGTATATCATGGAAACCCATATAATAAACAGACGTCCAATATTTATAACAGCAAAACAATCAAATTTTCAAAAACTGTCATATCGAATAACATTTTTTAAATAAGCATTTATCTTAAAATTATTAAATATAATAGATTTATTAACAAATTAATTAAAGTTTATTTGTAATAAAAATAAAATTATTATTAAAATATATATTCGACCCGTCTATATTTTCTAATATTTTATAGTAACAATCAAATCCAAACACAATAAAAAAATTATGTTGCGGAAACGCATAAAAGAACCGGCACATCTTACAACAAAACTTCCCGCAAATGACGATTATTTGGCACAAAACTCTCCATTTTAAATCGAATAAAAAACTGTGTTGTTTATATTTTAATCAAATGTCATATACTACGTTTTGAAGGTTATAAAGAGATCTCAAAAACATGTATTATTCACATAATACATATAGTATAAGAACAATTATGCCAACTATTAGAAAAACGGAACTTATTTTTACATATTATACCCAATATGAAATGTGACAAAAATCAAAGCACCTAGAATACAAGCCGTCAGCGTCAAATTAGAACTTAATATAAGGGGGATAGAAAGCCAAAAAAAAAAGGTTTTTCATACAAATCATATGGAAAGTTATGTTTTTTTAATTTCATTTGACTGAATTTTGATTTCTACGTTATCAAGAAGAATAATTGATAAAAATATGATTTGAAAATCAATTAATAAAATCTTTTTTATAGATATTTAATTAATGTTTTACTAAAACCCCTTTAATTACAAACACGTCTTTACAACCTCATGACGTCACACCTTTCGTTCGTGTTTTTTTTATAATAGAAAAATGTCGATAAATAGCAAAGACGTTAAACTAAAGAGGAGAAACAAACATTTTTTTCTTTCATGTAAACAAACCATTTAGTTTTTATTGTTGTTAAAAATTGGTTGTGCGTTTGTTTATTTTTAGTCTATTGTAATTTAAAATCTTTGAGAAATAGTAAGTAAGATCTTACGTAATTTATTTCGTTTTTATAATTTTATACTGTATTTTTCACATAGGCATACAAAGAAACAGTAAATTTGTACAATTTCATTTTAATTATGTTAATCATATTACTAAATTTAAGTTGTTAGTTTTAAAATATGTTACACTCAAAGGTTTGAATTAAATATAAACCTAAAAATATTTTCTGTTACGCGTATTTTTCATTGATAAAATTTTAATCAAAAATTTTCAATTTTACATGGGTTCGTTCTTATGGGAAATCGTAAAATGTATAACCCCTTAAATTAAGCTTCTCTTAAAATTGGACTGATACTGGTGGCTTGTTTATCTAGGTGCGTTGCAAAAAATATACGATATATGTACACTGTCTGAAAAAATTGTCCGTACACCTCGCGGTTAAAGAAACTGTTTGAGTTTAAAAAAAATAAAAATCAGTTTTTATTTTTTTTAACTCAAATTACAGTTAACAACCTGAAAATAATAATTATCATGATGCAATTTAATTTACTTTTACATTTGATATGATTTACTATTTAAACATCCTTAAATGATCTCAAATAATTGTCCGTACACTTGCACTTTTGTGCAAGCATTAACAATTTATTATTTGTTGTGCTCCCATTTTCAAATAACGGTGAATTACGATATTTTTTTTGCTTAAAAGTTAATTAGTCGTACTTATTTCATGGCGCATATCTAGTTAATTAGAAATCTGTGATTCTCGTACCAAAAATAGTGTAGAAATTAAAAAAATTGATCATTAGATTGGAGAGTGAAAGTAAAAGTTTATATGAAAATTCCAAAATAACTAATCGTCCGCGATGCACAACTCCCAAAAACTCAAATCACAAAGATGGTTGCTGGGCGTGGTCGCAACCGATAGCTGAACAAACGTCAAATACATCTAATAGAGAAGGAAATAAAATAGAATCGAAAGCTTAGTGCTCCAACGATCGCTGCCAAAGTTTATCATCGCGAAAAAGGAGCAATAAAACCTCAGACAATACGCAATATTTTGCATAAACAAGGGTATCGTCGTTGTGCGACACGCAAGAAATATATTTGTCGATAAAAAAATATTAAAAGCGGTTGGAATACGCATTGGCATATGTGAGTGAGCCCGAAGAGTTCTGGGAAAATGTTTTTGCCTTGGACGAAAGTAAATTTATCGTTTTTGGTTCAGATGGGCGAGTTATGGTGTGGCGGAAACCCAACACTGAACTTGAGTAAAACACCGTGGTGGAAGTATAATGTTTTGGGGAGCTTTTAGCTGAAGGGGTGTAGGACATTTGACCTTCATTGAAACCATAATGAACTGGTTTAACTATTTGGATATTTTGAAGGATAATTTATAACATAATATTATAATAAAAAAAAATTCCCCGAAATAACTCGGAAGTTGGCTTTCTCATCTACAACACCAAATATTAGACCAAACGTTTATACAAAATTCTCCCAACATCTTTGTGTGTACGAACAATTATTTGACATCGTTTTAGGTGGTTTAAATAGCAAATCATATGAAACGTGAAAGTAAATTAATTTATATCATGATAATTATTATTTTCAGGTTCTTAAATGTAATTTGAGTTTTAAAACAATAAAAACTGAATTTTTTGTTTGATTTGTAATTGTTTTTTTTTATCAATGATTTCTTAATCGAGTGCTGTATGGACAATTTTTTGATACAGTATACGTATGATGTACCAAAACCAACAACGTAAATGTCTATACAAGTCGTGCTGGTGCTGTCCCTATACATTGGATATAAAAATGTACATTAATAGCAAGTTTCCATCGTCAATACTATAATAGCAAAATAGTATAATACTATTATGTACATTGTTTTTCCTTATCGTGTTTCCATCATTTGGTGTGAAGCAAAACCAACAAAAATGTTTATACAAGCCAAACAGTATAAACACTTAAGATATAAAAAAGTACGTTAAGGCTTAGTATTAGTGATGCATATAAATAAATCAGAAAGTATCTATACAAAAAACAAATAAGTATAGGTGAAAGATTCATAATAAATATAGTGTACATTTTTTTGATAGGATCTGTGTAAGGAGTGAACGAGACGGCTTGTATAAACATTTTTGTTGGTTTTGTGTGAAGTTAAAATCGTTTTAAATTTTTGTATGGGAACTTGAACGCAATTCATTATTTTGATAGCGAAAAATTATTAAAACCCATATTCTATGCATATTTATAATTACTTGGTAAATATTACTTGAAGTAATATAAAAAATATAAAAAACACACCACGACCGCAGCCTAAAAAAATTTAAATTGAAAAAGAATTTAAACAAACCTATATAGTGCCATGTTTGCACTGTTAAAATTACAATTTGCTACCTATTATATTTTTTCTAGTTAGTATAATATAAATAATATAAAAACTTCGGGTTTCCATCATCATAGTATAAAAGTATAATACTATTATGCTATTATACTATGACGATGGAAACCCGATAAAAAGTTATATCAGTATTAGTGATATATCGCCGTATACGAACGCGACATAAAATAAATATTCAAATTTTTTATTTAAATATTTTATAAAACTCACTTATAAGTCAATGTTCATTTGTTTTATAATATCTGTCATATAAGAGAAACGCAAGTTTCTCATAAAAATATTAAATTATTTCTACGATCTTTAAATATTATATCGGTGTAATATCGGATGCAATGCTCAACAGTAAAATAGCTATTATTGAATAGATTTTTATAATTTCAAATTTTTTTATTGATAATCAGGTACAATTTTTAAATAAAATAACCTTTTTTAACTCTTAAAGTAATATTTCAGCAAAACCAGCAGTAAAACCAGCAAATTTGACAGCATAATATTAAAAATGTTTTAAATAACAAAAAAGATGTAAATATAAATAAAATTTCAAATGCAGTAAGTTAAACAACTCAGCTCAGATGTAGACTAAAGGAATCAGCAGTTTGCAAGGCTTTCAAAAATATTTTTATTGCAGTATGTCGTCTGCAGTAACTGCAAGCAAAGAAAACATTATTATTAAATTTAAATTTAAGAGAGAATTTTGAGTTCTATTTCTGAATACGAATTATAAAATACATAATTAATTTTAATCTACCGAATGTAAATTTTATTTTTTAAAATAAAAAATAATAAGGAAGGATACATTAAAATTTAAACAATAATAAAATAACTGAAATAAGTATCACCTGTTGAACAAATAAAAATATGCTTTTTCTTTTTAATTTTATGCAAGAATTAAGAAATTTTAGTTTTATGTTAACCTATACATGCAAGTAATTTTCAATGTGTACAAAATAATATGAATCGCATTCAGAAATATAGCTGTAATGTTCCACTTTTAATATAGTTCTATTTTATTCATTTATGTCGTTAAATGATGTCATCATTTACTGCAATATTTTATGGTAATTTAATGTACATATTATTAAAGTTATATATTAAATATTTTTTAAAAATATAATATCAAAGAATTGTTCCAAATTTCTATTCTTGAAAATGTAAAATTTTATATTTAAATGGTTTAATAAAAATACAGACCACATATAAAACGATATAAAACTAAAATATTTTTGTAAAATTGTTACATAATCGCGTATTGGAGTAAAATGGAAATTTTGAAAGTGCTGACACGAAATTAGAGTTAATTGAATGAGTTCAGAAATGAATGATTGAATTAATTTAATCTATTTTGACTTTCTATAGGCATAACTTATCTTAATATCACACATCTACTTCATTTTATAATAAGTAATAAAATATTTTTTTATTAAATGGGTGCGCTCTACATCCAAAATTGGCTCCAAGATGCAGATTCTAAAATTGTTTACAGTGGATTACATTATATAGTTGCGAACAAAACATTTGCAATCGCAAAACATTTGACCGCATCCTTAGATTGACCATTTTTTGTCAGTCCACTGAAAATTCCACATAATTCTTTGTTATAACATAATTTGTTATAACTGAAGAAAATTGTTTTTTTAGCCCGACTTTGAAATTAATTTTTCATTTCTTAAACAGGCCACCTCCTTAAAGTGACGAAAATTTCTTGGTCCCTTGAGTGGTCACTTTATAGAAGTTTCAATATAAGTTTTGTATATTACCGGGTGGTCCACTTTAAAAGAATTTGGGAAATATCTCGAAAAGTATACCCCTATGGAAAAACCTTCTATCCATTATGTTTTAAACAAAGAGAGCCATATATAAAATGGAGCCATCGGATTTACCACAGAAGAAAGATTAACTTTGTTGTATTCTGTGGTTTTACCATAGACGATAGCACAATCGGTGAAATTGAGATCTTATTTTCTTAATTAGGAAACCTCATATGTATTTAATTCAATATGATTTTATATTAAAAATAGGCAAAATTTTATCTATTTTATTCGAAAAGATACTACTTATCTGAAGTTTTAAGGGATTGATAGGCTGATAGTTAAAAAATATAGCGGGTAAAATGGTTTTAGATGTTTAACTATCTGCCTAGCAAATTTAAACCGAATAATATGGTTGGATATATTTATTACTGCCTAGCAAATTCAAACCATTATAACTTCTATTTTTTCAAAAAATGAGATGAAACTGCTTGGAATTAAATATGGGGATTCCCATTTAACTCTATTTCCTCCTTTGTTTAAAACAAAATTGACAAACAGTTTTTTTCCGTAGGATCTATACTTTTCGAGGATTTGCCAAATGCAGCTTAAGTAGACAACCACCATTTATTAAGATAAATATATATCGTTCTCTTTAACGACAAAGCAACAACTTGAATTTGATACACCATTCAGAGAATTAGGGTTCCCTGGTGTGCCGTTCCGAAGCACAGTATTATTGCAGCCAACTTCAGAAAATTTGGTTAATTTAACCGAATGGCCACCATTTGTTATCACTGTCGAGGATGTTGAACTTGTTCATTTCGAACGTATTCAATTCTACTTGAACAATTTTGATTGCGTGTTTGCATTCAAGGATTATAATAAGAACGTGGCTACGGTAAATGCTATATCGATGAATTTATTGGATCACGTTAAAGAATGGCTTAATTCTTCTGATAACCGGTATGGACGCTTCAGAAAATAAGATTAATACCCCTCTTAAGGTTTTCACATTTGACTTTCACGGCGAGTTGAAGTCGGCGAATTTAAAATTTCGTATTATGGTTTTCACCGTGAGCGAGTTAAAATTTCAAAATTCCATCTATTTTTAGGCAGATCTATATAAAAATGTTCGTTGTTATTTTAGCAACATAAAAAATCGAGGATACAAGAATAATTATAAGATTTTTTGTTATTATTACATTTATTTTTATATTAGTTTTATTTGTATTTTTTTTAGAAAATTAAAAATAATAAATCAACGCTGCATAACATATTTATTATATAATAATTGTGAAACGTTTAAAAAATGTATACCCCTATTATAGTTTTCACATTTGCCTTTCACGGCGAGTTGAAGTCGGCGAATTTAAAATTTCATATTATGGTTTTCACCGTGAGCGAGCTAAAATGTCAAAATTGTTCGCCATCTATTTTTAGGCGAATCTATTATAGAAAAATGTTCGTTTTTATTTTAGCAACATAAAAAATGCGAGGTACGAGAATAATAATTATACGATTTTTTTGTTATTATTACGTGTATTTTTACATTATTTTTATTTGTATTTTTTTAGAAAATCAAAAATGACAAATCAATGCTGCATAACATATTTATTATATATACATAATTGTGAAACGTTTAAAAAATTTAAATTCACTGAAACACAACAAACTGAAAACAAATATAACACAACAGCTGCCAAATGGTAGAAAATGTCAAAAAATTATAAAAAATGAGTGGTGCTTTATGCATTCTAATATTACCATACATGCATTCGCCAAAATAAAGGCGAGAACCATAATAAGAAAAACTAACTCACACGACTTTAAGAATCACGGTGAATCGTTAGGCGAGGCGAGAATCGTGATAGGGGTATTAAATTCACTGCAACACAACAAACTGAAAACAAATATAACACAACAGCTGCCAAATGATAGAAAATGTCAAAAAAATTATAAAAAATGAGTGGTGCTTTATGCATTCTAATATTACCATACATGTATTCGCCAAAATAAAGGTGAGAATCATAATAAGAAAAACTAACTCACACGACTTTAAGAATCACGGTGAATCGTTAGGCGAGGCGAGAATTATGATAGGGGTATAAATTAAAAACTGAAAAGAATTCTAATTGATTCTTACGTTTGCTTTATATTAAATTATGTATCATTCATAAAAAAGTCTTTAAATTAAACAATTATATAACATTCAAAGGTAAATTAACATAGTAGCATTAATTAATAAAAGTATAAAAATATAAATTATAAAATATGTTAAAATTTGAATCTAGTGATTCAAGTCCATTCCACTAATGTCAATACGGAAACCAACACAACTGATAAGTAATCCTGCTATTGCTCGTAACTTTCTATTTGTTTTTGGGAAGGGTTCAGCATGATCTTCATTCAGAACAAAAACCTGAATTCAGTTTTCGGATAAATTTGAGTGGTCAAATTTCCAATTATCAGGTCGTAAATGCCTTTATGTCTGGGACCCCGTACTTCATCGGCTTTTGCATTAAAGAGATAGAAAAATGGTGAAGGAATCATTAGAACTGGTCGCTCATCGTTTTTGTTAATAACTATCATTTGATTTCTTTTCAAACCCTTAGCAGTTACAGTTATTGGTCTTAGTTCTCTCTTCAAACATATAATAAAGCAGTTCATCTCAATTAAGTTTAGTCATCTTTCTCAATTAAGTTTAGAATTTCATGATTATTTGGCGTGTTCGAATATTCGATCGGAGAGAGCAGATAGAGCAAAAACAAAACAATCATATTGCTTTGTTGTTGTAACAACAACCGTCCGCTCTCTCTGATACAATAAAAAAACAAGGCAAATATTATTATATTTTCCCTCTTTCATATAAAAAGAGTCAAATGATCTGGTTTTCATTGCATCATAATAGTTCTTGTGTGCCTCAGCAATTATTAGATCTTGGACGGTTGATTTGGCTGGACTAGTCACTGATGTGCTCGGTTGAGGAGGGGTAGTTGTAAGATCTCTCACTTTTTTGATGATTTTCCTGAGATGTTAAGGGATCCTCCCCTTTTTCGACTTTCTGGGGCGCCGTCTTCGGTTGCATGTTCCGAATCCATATGGTAATCCTCATCACTCTGTTCATCTTGATCTTCCATACCGGTATCATCATTATCATTTTCATCTTGAGATTCCGTTATCATCTGATTTTCTCCTCCAGCCTGGGGGCCTATTATGAAATTTTTCGATTTCGGATTTCTACGATATCGAAAAAATTCGTCCTATTATGAAACAAAAAAAGGAAATTCGTATCGGATTTTTTCGAACGTACATGGCAAAATTCGACTGCTATTTAGTTGACGGATTTTGTAAAATTTATGGTATTTTGTGTTTTTGTGGAAAATACGTTTTTGTAAATGATTTATTCAATTTTAAATAAACTAAATATTATTTATAATATTGTAATATTTATAATTATAAATAATATTACAAATTCGATTTTCCAAGTTTCATAATAGGGTAAATCCGCGGCGTATCGAATTTTTTCGATATCGTAAAAATCCGAAATCGAAAAATTTCGTAATAGACCCCCTGGTCATTATCATCATTTCCATCGTCATCATCTTTGTTTGTCGTCTGGCCCCATCCCCAACTCATATTTTTCTATTATTTCTAGTATAAGGAAACGAGCAAAGTTTTGAATAGCCTCTGGTTTTTCATTAGCAGTTTTAAGATTTATGAATTCATTTTCAGGATCAAATTGATATTTTCGCCAACGTTCAATAATTCTCAACCAATGATCGGTTGCTACTTTACCTCTGAAGGAAACACTTCCATCTCCGCGATAGTTATTTAAATTTCTATTTCCGCCAGAAATTAACAATTATACACAAATGAAAGCTATCGTTTCATAAGAGCGAGCATTGGAACTTAATATATGAGTTATGTATCTATTACCACTGATCATCTTAAAAGTTTTTTCCAACGCTTCCAGTTCAGTAAGGATTGATGGGTGAACATGTGAAAGACCAGCCCAAGGGAAATCTGGATATTTTTGCATTACAGCTTGAATACATCGAACAGCAGTTAACCCTTTATCCTTTACTCTTTCAAAGTAAGTGGCTAACGCTATGTTGTTAGTTAACTCAAGTAAATTTTTCAAACTTATTATCTTAGATTCTGCATCACAAGATGACTTTTTGAACCAAAATTCATATGTATCGACGGTGTTCAAGCAAAAATTTCATTTTTTTTTATTCGTGTCGGTTTTCTTCAACATCGTCGATATATTTATTTATAAAACTACATAAAAGTTTTAATAAATATTTATAAATAGGCTTAAGAAATAAAGTTTGTATTATGTATTATAGATTTGAAAATTTGTAATATGTAGATTATTCAGTTCAATAGTTTATATTATTTTTAGTTTATTGTAGTTTAAAGTTTAGTAGTAATAATATTATAATTTGTGTGCTACACCTCATTTTTTAAGTTGGTTTAAAAAAAATAGCGCATAGAAAATATAAAGATAATTTTAGTAATATAATATTAATAAAACTTATAAAGATTTATTTTGTAAATTATGTTGAAAAATAAAATTCTCAACATAAAAATATTTTAAAATTTTCTTAATATTGTACAACTTGCTAAAATTATTATATTAATTAAAATTAAAGTTTGTTTGGTTTAAAACAATTTAAAGAAATTATTATATGATGAAATAAAAAATAATATAATTTTTAATATTTAATCGAACTTATTTGATTTTAATTTGTTGGTTTTTTGAATGGCAACATTTAAAAAAAAAAAAAGAAAAAGTTTTGGTTTCGAGGAGTGTTTAATGGTAAAAGTTAACAAATAAATACAAAATAGAAAATTAATGGCGGAAATACAAATTTTAGAAGAATTTAATGAAATTTGTAGAAGTGAACCATGTCAATGGATGATTCAAAATGATAAATTAATTGAAAAATTGAAGGAAATTGACGAATTAGCTATCAGGAAACTTTGATAAATATAGTAAGTAATTTGCGCACAAATTTTCGGAAGCAGTTAAATAAAGTTATTGTATTAGAAAGATCGGGAGTTGCGTTGAGGATATTTACGTTCCAACATTATGGTATTATGATTTACTGTCCTTTTTAACAGATCAGGAAAAGGTTAGAAAATCATTAAGCAATATACCAGAGAAAAGCTGGTAAGTAAAATATTATGAATTTTCATAAGAAAGATATATTTTTTTTAAGGACGTGTCCGATTTCTTAGTGAAATAATGTTCTCTTCCATATTTGAAATAAATTCATTTGCTGTCGGAATACTGAAATAATTTTGATATAATAAAATTGACATTTGGAAATACAACAAACGACAAATTGTACGTAGAGAGTTATTTAAAAGTGTATATATAAAAATAATATAGGCCGAATTTGATCCAAATATGGTATTATTTCTATTAATTTCGGTGTTTAATGAGAACACGGAACTTTGCGCGACCTTTAATAATGGATCTCCTAAACTCCCAGGTATGATACATTTAAACTTACAGCACCCTTATTCTATAAAAAATAAAATAATGTGTAAACGTGAAAACGGGTAAACTTTGTGATTTTTTACTAAAATTACATTAAATTGTTTTTCGATTCTCTTTTCGTTCACTGTTTATCACGTGTAAACATTATATTATTTTTTATAGAATAAGGCGTGTATGTATGTTAGGTATTTCTCTCTAGTATTTATAAATATTAACAAAATTCATTCTTTGCAGCGACCAATAATGTACACACTCAACAAACAGTATTGATAATTCAATACTTAGGACGTGTTCGAACTTTGTGATAATTATCCCAGCTGTAATAATTATTGTTTGGGCACCGACATATATATTTGACCGCTTATGGCTCTATACAAGTTTATTCGTTGTACAGTGCAGTGCGGCGACTTAAATGACTATTGCTGTGCGTATTTCCTTCATTTTATTTTATTTATATACATAATATATGTGTTTGTGAAAAGAAGAGAGGAGAAAATGATTGTAAACTTTTAGTTCTTTTTCTTTGTTTTATGGGATTGTGAGTTATTTCGTTGAACTGAAATGGATGTAGTAAGAATAAACTTAAAAATTTGGTTTGTGAATTCATTTAAAATAAAATCATTAAATTAATAAAAAATTAAGAAAAAGTATTTTTTAAAAAACTGAACGAATGTGATATAGTCATCGTAACATTTTGGTCCAATCGAACCGGATTTTCTGAGTTATAATTTGTTGTATTATATCCACGAGGTGAACATAATCTCGAAAAACACATCGTGAAAAAAAACATAAATTCGAATTACATATTGGATTTGTAATATATCGTGTAACAAACATCGTAAAAAAACATAAATTCGAATTACATATTGGATTTGTATACATATATTGTGCAACAAACATCGTGAAATCACAACTTCGAATCACGTATCGTAAAACAAACAATTGCAGTGTTTTTTTATTCGCTCCGGATAGCTGCTATCGAGAGCCGTCATATGAAAAGTGGCTCCGGATAGCGCTCCGTATAAATAGGTAGAGCCAAATATTTTTTATATCAAGTTTTCGCTAAACATTAATTCAATTGTTGTTCAATTGTTCAAATGATAGTTTGATGTTAAATAAATTTAGTTTACCAATAAATAGTGCGTCAAATTTAAATTTAGGCGTATAAAAATGACGGCTCTCGATAGCAGCTATCCGGAGCGAATAAAAAAACACTACTATTATTTCGTAGTACAATTACAATTGCAAATTGTCGTAGCACGTTTATATCAACATCAAGGTGTCGAAGTACTATCTAGTCGCAAAACCTAAAAATAGCGTAATTAAACATTAAATTTGATATCATCATCGTTCAACATAGTGGATTTCAACAGTTTCGTGTATATATATTCCATCCAATCATCATTCTTATTGGAAGTTTCATGTCTCATTATTCGGACACAACATTGCACAGAACATTGTAAGTGCGTAATTAAGTTTCTTTATTTTAAGTAAATGTAAATTTTTAATTAATGTTTAATTTCAATAATTATTATTTGAATTGTGATATATAATAAACAACAATTAATTAATTTTGTCATAATTAATCATAATCGTTTGTAAACGCAAATCAATAGTTGTGTAGCCAAGTGGATCTGCCATCTGGTGGCAGGTGCTTAAACTGCGAGCGTTCTTGAAGGGTTAGTAATACTTTTATCGTGTCAGTTAAGTAAAGTTAAATTACTATCGTGTACTTAAACAATAGAATTTCAGTCGTTAGTTTGATTTTTCTCTTTGAGCATATTGTCTTCGAATTTAAACAGAAATGGATAAACAAGCAATTACAACGATAGAATCTCAAATTGAAAAACGATTTGGTTATGTTAAAAGACGAATTACAAACATTGAAACCTTCTTAGAAAACGAAACCATCGATTCAAACGAACTAAAAGCAAGATTACAATCTGTGGAAAAAACGTATTTGGAATTTGAAACCATAACAAATACATTAGTGGATTCTATTTTGTAAGAAGATTTTAATGAGAATTACCAGGCTGACATTGACTTGTTTGAAGATAGGTATCACAAGATAAAGTCACGAATTCTATCTCGTTGTGAGGTAATCTCAAACAATAATGAAAAGGGTTTTTTTTCGCCCCAAGGTGAGGCATCGTCCGTTCCTAATTCTATTAGTAATCTTATATTATGAAAATTACCCGAATTAAATTTACCTCATTTCGATGGAAATCCTTTAAAGTGGGTAACCTTTAAAGATATATTTGAAGCGGTAGTAAATCACAACGCGGATCTTACAGATATTGTGAAATTCACGTATCTTTAGAGTAGTTTAGAAGGGGAAGCAAGGCAATCACTCGGACATATGGATATATCTGAGGCGGGGTATAAACGAGCTTGGACAGAGCTCATAAAGCGTTTCGATAACCCGAGAATTATCGTATCGAGAAACATTGACGAGTTGATTAATTTGCAACCGATCCATAATCCCAATGCTATGGAAATGAGAAAGTTTACAAACATTGTATACATATCACATGTATCGGCGCTTCTATCGTACAAATTAGCTTTTGATGAATGTCCAGAGATTGTGGTCATACGGTTGGTAATTCGAAAATTGGATAAAGAATTTATAAAAGATTGGGAGAAACAAAATTGTTCTAAGAACAAAACAACTTGGATATTATTTCGCGAATTCCTTGAAAAACGATGCAGAGTATTAGAGTCTCTTTCAAATTCTATACAGTTATTTAATAAAATTTCGGGTGGTATTCAAAGACAAAATAATAAGCCATCGGTTAACAAATCTGGAAGTCAATCATTCACGACTAATAAATTAAATACCAATCAATCAACATCGGTGAATTGTAAAATTGCAATGGAACTTCCCACGCGTATTTTAATTGCCCAGCATTTTTGAAATTAACTCCTGCTGATCGTTTTAACAAAATAAAAGAAGTTCGAGCTTGCATTAACTGTTTAAACCCGTTTCATATTGTCTCAGATTGTCGTTCTTCTGGTTGTAGACTTTGTAATAAGAAACATCATACACTGCTACATTTTGATCAACGAAATTCGAATACTCAGGTTAGTAAACTGGAAAAGAATCAAACGATTCAACCGTAGAATTTCAGTACACAGATGAAACCTTCAAATACCGGAACAGTCATTTTGCCAACCGCAATTGTTTTGGTAAAGCGTCCAAACGGAAAATACATAGAGTGCCGTGCGTTATTAGATTAAAGCAGTCAATCTAAGTTTATAAGTAGTATGTAAAAAAAAATTGGGTTTCATAATTAACAATGTAAATTCAATTCAAATTACAGGAATAAACACAGTGGGCACAATTATTAATGAAATGGTCTCAACCCAAATCAAATCGCGGTATCGAAATTCCATTTTTAATGTAGATTTATTGTTGATTAATAAAATATCTAATAACTTACCACAAACCCATGTAGATATTAACCATTGGTCTATTCCATTCAATATTCAACTAGCTGATCCCGATTTTAGTGAAGTTCGTCAAATTGATATTTTACTAGGAGCAGAACTTTCAAAATTTCGTTAAACCGAAGTTTGCCTATTTTGCAGGACAGTCTGTTAGGTTGGTTAATTTTTGGAAAATACGAAAGTATTAGTGAAGAAACGCTCAGTTTACATTCGTCATTTATCCAACAGGAAGATAAAATTTCACAATTGTTTACTCGATTTTGGGAAATCGACAATCTTCCAAATAAACGTTTTTTATCAGAGGAAGAAGAAAAATGTGAACATCTTTTTCGAACAACGCATTATCGTGATTCTAATGGAAGATTCAATGTGTTTCCTACCACTATGTGAGTCTATGTCACTTGGCGAGTCAAAGAAAATGGCTGAGAAACAATTTTTGTACCTGGAACGTAAATGGATGAAGATCCTGAATTAAAAAAAGAGTACGTTTCATTCATGAGAGAATATGAAGTTTTAGGTCATATGAGAAAAATCAACGAGTTCGATCAAAGTGATAACGTTAATTATTATATTCCTCATCACGCAATTCTGCGTCCTAGTAGCTCGTCTACCAAACTTCGCGTAGTGTTTGACGCTTCGGCAAAAAGCTCAAATTGCAAATCACTGAACAATAATATGTTGGTCGGTGCAACCGTGCAATCAGACCTATTCAAAATAATTTTGCGGTTTCGGAAGCACCAATACGCTATGACAACAGATATAACGAAAATGTACAGACAGGTGTATATTAATCCTAGTCAAACGTGTCTTCAGAGGTTTCTGTGGCGTGAAAGTTCTCAAGACACCCTTAACACATTTGAATTAGCAACTGTTACTTATGGGACCGCATCAGCCCCATTTTTGGCTACGCGGTCAATTCAACAGTTGGCTTTGGATGGAGCCACGGGATTTCCTTTGGCGTCACAATCGTTAATTCACGAAACATATGTCGACGATATCGTTACTGGTACCGAAACATTGTCTGAGGCAAAGCAACTCCAATAACAACTTCGTCAATTAACCAAGCAAGGTTGTTTCCACTTGCACAAATGATGATCGTCTTTTGGATGGAATTCCCATCGAGGACCGTGAAATCACTAAAATCAATAAGTTTAGGTCGGGTGAGTACATTAAGGCACTTGGTTTGCTTTGGCAACCCCAGGAAGATTATTTTCTATTCAAGACGCCAGAGTTTGATAATGAGTCTAGAGCTACGAAACGTAATATTCTCTCAGAAATCGCTAAACTTTTTGACCCCTTAGGTTTATTATCGTCTATCATAGTAACAGCCAAACTTTTAATGCAGGCGCTGTGGGAAAACAATTCAGATTGGGACGATATTGTTCCAAGAGAAATTGAACAAAATTGGTTGTTATTTAGAAATAATTTAAAAACGATAACGAATATTCAACTACCAAGACTCCGTTTTGAAACGTATAGAATTACACGGGTTCGCCGACGCTTCGACAATTGAAGCAATGAATATAAATTTTCAAGAAGTGGTCCTGTGGACTGACTCAACGATAACTTTGCTTTGGATTGCAACACCGCCATACAAGTTGAAAACATTTGTGGCAAACAGAGTCAACGAGATCCAACAATATTCGGTTAATTGCAGATGGCAACATATTTCAAGTCAAGTAAATCCTGCAGATATCATTTCACGCGGAACAATGCCTAAGCAACTAATTAATCTGAATTTGTGGTGGAAAGATCCACACATTCTTCACTTAAAGGAGATAATTACTGAAACTCAAAATTTAACATTAGTTGATGTCGACCTCGAATTGAAGCCTATAAAATCAATTGTGACTCTGAACGTGTTGAATGAATTTACAAACAATAAATCTACACAAACATCAATTTTTAACCGATTTAGCTCTTACAATAAACTCATTCGAGTTACCGCGTTGTGTATACGTTTTGCCAACAAATATAGACGAATGGTAAGCTACAGCAACGAATTAACCGCCCAAGAATTGGACGCAGCGTTAATAATTTTAATCAAAGTTATACAAATTAGTGTATTTGAAGCGGAGATAAAAAGTTTATCATTTAACAAAGATTGTTCGAATAATAGCAAACTAAAAGGTCTTAATCCATTTCTGGATAAAAACAAGGTGCTAAGAGTCGGTGATCATTTAAGGCATGTAGACATTGAATATGACACAAAACATCAAATGCTCTTACCATAAATTCGTGAATTTACTCTTTGAACATGAGCATAAAAAGCAATGTCATGCAGGTCCACAATTACTTTTGTCTTTGATTCGTCAAAGATTTTGGCCGATTGCGGGTAAAAACATAGCTAAGAAAATTGTACGGAACTGTGTGATATGTGCACGCACAAAATCTACGATCATCAAACAAATCATGGGTGATCTTCCTCAGCAGCGAGTGGCGCAGACTAAACCATTCTTAAACACTAGAGTGGACTATAGTGGTCCGTTTTTTATACGTCACAAATTTAACCGAAAGTCTTCTCCGTATAAAGTATGTAGCATCGTTTATATGTTTTTCGACAAAATCTATGCACTTGGAAGTCGTAAGTGATCTAACTTCACAGTCGTTTGTTGCCTGTTTGAAAAGATTTTTGTCGCGTCGTGGAAGAGTTGAAAATATTTGGTCAGACAATGCAACTAACTTCATTGGTGCCAACCGTGGCCTAAAGCAATTATTCAAACAATTTATTTCTCAAACTGAGCAATTGAAAATCTCGTACTTTTGTGCTAGTGAGAAAATTAATTGATATTTCATACCTCCACGCGCTCCCAATTTCACTTAAAACGCATGACGAAAGGTACTGCTCTAACATTAGAAGAGTTTGAAACTCTAACAATCCAAATTGAGGGGATACTTAACTCTGGACCTTTGACTTGTTTATCTGAAGATCCAAACGATCCGGAGCCATTGACCCCAATCATATTTTGACAGGTGGCCCCAGTATGACCATCAATGAACCTTCTGTATTAGAAATTGCGAATAATCGTTTAACAAAATGGCAACGAATCACAAACATAATAGAATCATTTTGGAAACGATATTCGATCGAATATTTGCATACCCTGCAGGAAAGAGTAAAACGGAAACGAGAACTTCCCAATTTGAAGGTTAACGATATTGTTATGCTTGTAGAAGAAAATATCCCATCGATTAGAAGGCCATTGGGTAAGATTGTTTCAGTAATTCCAGGAAAGGATAGTAGGGTGCGAATTGTTGAGGTTCGAACTAAGGCTGGAATTTTTAAACATTCTGTTTCCAAACTTGTAAAACTTCCAATTGATTGTGAAGTAAAAAATAAAAAGACATTTTTTTTTGTCTGTTTTTCGAATATATTTATGTTTTGTTGAAAGTGTATCTTTCAAGAGGCGCGGCATGTTTGGGCACCGACATATATATTTGACCGCTTATGGCTGTATACAATTTTATTCGTTGTACTCGTTGTACAGTGGAGTGCGGCGACTTAAATGACTATTGCTGCGCGTATTTCCTTCATTTTATTTTATTTATATATGTGTTTGTGAAAAGAAGAGAGGAGAAAATTATTGTAAACTTTTATTTCTTTTTCTTTGTTTTATGGGATTGTGATTGTGAGTTAGTTCGTCAACCGAAATGGACGTAGTAAGAATAAACTTAAAAATTTGGTTTGTGAATTCATTTAAAATAAAATCATTAAATTAATAAAAAATAAAAAATTAAGAAAAAGTCAAACAGCCATCGCAACAATTATGACATTATTATGTATGCAAAAAAATGATCACAGCCATTACGTGTTGTAAATTTCACACTTCTGTAATAAGATTCATAAACAAAACCGCGCAATAACAATAATTCAGCCGTATTACGTTAATTTATTTCCAAAAAAATTAGTACAAATAAAACTTATTACAAAATCTGGAAGAGAAAATTATTTCACTCCTGTCAAAATGATTACAAAAACAAAATTATCACAAACTTCGAACACGTCTTTAGTTATAATGATCCTGTGACGAGAATGCATTTAAAGATATCGTCTAACACTTTCATCGCTATTAGCAAATTCTTGCCCAATAAAAACCATGGTTGGGGACCGGAAATGGAAATATGTAATGATATTTTTGCTGTGGCTGGCAAGTGGGACTAGTTATATAATTGTAGGTGCAGCAATGAACATGTCAAGATCCACAGTTTGTGGATAATGCTGACACACTAGAAAATGCTGGAACTTATTATATTATATAAATAAAATAAAAGTAAATTATATAAAACTTATTTTGTTTACTTCACCGGCACAGAAACAAGAATTATTACGAAAACACACCGGTGCTGTGATAATTTGGTTGCGTACAGTTTAACATTAATTTATCACCAACAAATTATTTCGCACAGAAATCGGACACGTCCTAAATTAAATTATACATGATTTTGAATAGTCATTAGGAAAAATATGAGCTGTTATTTTTGAAAGTGGTATAAGTCCATATTTTGTTGAAACGCGTTAATGAAAGAATAGAGAAAACATATGTATATGCAAAAATATACGGGATTTTGAATTTTCTTATTTTTTGCACAAGTATTAGAGATGCATTTGTTTTTATTTTAGCTATAAATTTCTTACCGTTAGAAAGATTATAGTGTCATTTGTCTATTGTTATCATTAATTTTTTTGTAAAATGGACTTATACCACTTTCAAAAAGAACAGCTCATATGAACCACTCCATTGGAGGAATTAATTCCACATGTTAGCCATCTATGGCGCCAAGGCAATGTTGGCAAAACGGCTCCCTACCTTATTTTCGAACATAAAATATCGCAACAAGAACATTGCAGTAAAAATATAGCAGACAAAATAAACGCTTGAGAGAAATCTCGAAAGCATTTTCTTCGAAGGAAAATTAAATCGCAAGGATTAATGTAGCAGAAAAAAATGTTGCATACATACGTATCGGAAGGTAAAAATATGGCAAACACCAAATATCGCAAGCCAAAAATATGCATTTGTAAGATGTTTTTGATAATTTTTGTCGTTAGGATTGCGTATTAATTAATAATAATTGCTTCGTCAACCTTGCAGAGACAGATCAAAGAGTTTTTTGTCGCCACGCACTTAAAATGTTGACTGTAGCATTTGGTAAATCTACTTTGAGCAAAAATAATGTTTATAAGTGGTACAATCTCATTAACTAAGATGTTAATGACGATGCCTGACCTGGACGCCCCAGCACGTCAACAACCGATGAAAACGTTGAAGCAGTGAAGAAAATTATTATGGAGAATCATCGAATTACTATTAGAGAAGTTGCTGAGGATGGCGGCATATCGGTTGGCTCATTCCATGCAACTTTTTTATTCTTGTTCGAGATTTTTTGTCCAAAAATTATACCGTAATCATGCCTCAGCCACCGTATTGACCGAACTCGGCCCCACGCGACATTTTCCTGTTCCAAAATTGAAATGACGGAGTTTTGTCATGATTGAGGAGATAAAAACCGCATCGCTGGAAGAGCTCAAGACCATACCAAAAAGCGCATATCAGAAGTGCTTCGAAGATTGGAAAAAGCGCTGGCACAAGTGTATTATATCTGAGGCGGATTACTTTGAAGAGGACAAAAGAGATATTGATGAATAAATAAATATTTTTCCAGAAAAATAAAGTCACCTTTTTTTTAACAAACCTCGTACTATTCTGTTTAATGAATCTGCTTTACAGTTTAATTTTCCTGTAGGGCTATTTGGGAATTCGATTCGAACGTGATCGAGTCTTCAATGTATTTGATTCCTGTTTGAATTGAATCAGATTCATTCGTTTCTTATTTAAATCAAATATGAATCTTATACATCGAAGACTCGATCACATTCGAATCGAATTCCCAAATAGCCCCTCGACTTATCAAATGCATCTAATTTAATTCTCCATCTGGTAAGCTGTGAAGAAGGAATTTTTATATTGCACAGCCATATCAGAGGTTTCAGAGGAAATGATCGCTAATTATTTTGAATGTTCTACCGTAGATATCAGTACTAAAATGATTCGTGGCTCAGACAATCGCAAGAAGCTCTTTCTCTATAGTTGAATAATTCTTCTCTGCACGATTTAAAACACGGCTGGCGATGCGATAGGTAAATCAGTATCCTTGGTCTCCTGTTACAAAACTGCACATATTGCTATGTCGCTTGCAAGCATGTTAGAACAAATTCCTTTGTGAAGTCGGGAAATTGTAACACGGGGGGTTGACGAGAAAATCCTTTAATTTTGTAAATGCTTCATCACATAAAGCATCCCATACAAAAACAAAATTTTTTTTAAGAAGATCAGTTAATGACTTAGTGATTTTAAAGAAATCAGGGCAACATTTTCTTTAAAAGCCGACAAGTCCAAGAAACGATTTAATTTCACAAGCTGTTTTCGGCGTTGGATAAAATTTCACTGCATCGAGCCTTGAAGGATCCGGCTTAATGCCTGATTCAGTTATTAAATTACCCAAGTAGTAAATCTCTGTTCATAAAAATTGACACTTTTCGGGATTAACTTTTAAATTATAATTTCTAAGATTTGTTAATATTTCGGTTAAATTTTGATTACGATTAAATAGGTTTTTACCATATATCACAACATCGTCGAGATATACCAAACATTTCAACCCATTAACGGCACATAAGAGAAAGTGACAAGACAATTTGTCACCATTAAGGATACATACATCATTAAATGCAGGACAAAAGGAGGGATTGAGATTAATTCTCGATTTCAACAATGCTAACCGCTATTTTGGAGGAGATCCATTTGGGTGTGCACTTTTATCACTTATTTACTAATCAATTTTTTATTTTTGAAAAAATAAAATTAAATAAAACACTGAATATTTTTTATCTTATAGTGATAATTAAAATTTTTTATATTTTAATATTTACGGACTAGTTTCGAGCAGCCAAGCTCTTTGTCAACAGTCTTAAATATTTTAAATTTAATGTTGAATAGGGCAAATTTATAATTAACTCATACATTGCATTGAAAGCCATTCGGTCATTGAGTAGTTGTGGATTGTGTTGTGTTATTGTCATGTTACTGTATAAAACACACTCCCTTTATATGAATTGTGTCTAACTTATCTTTATGGTATTGTATAAGCAGCGTGTCATGGTACACACAGAATAAATACCCTTCTATGAAACAAAGATTAATAATTATAAATGTAATATCGTGTATTATTTTATCGTATAACAAAACATGGTGGCAGCGGAAAAAGAAAAAAAAATTGAAACCAAGAATAAAATAAAATAAAATAAAAAAAATAAAAAAAAATAAAAGCACGCCGAGAGAAAGGAAATATAACCTCAAAGATGGTCAATGACAAGGAGGAGGTTTCAGTTATTAGCCTTCCGAATATAGGGGCTCCAGAGGGGTTCAATTTTACCAAACCGGAATTATGGCCGATTTGGAAAAAGCGATTCAACAGATACATGTCCGTGAGCGGAATGTTGTCGAAACCGGACAAAGACCAGCTTGATTTGTTCGTATACATAATGGGAGAAAAGAGTGAGGAAATATTAGTCCAGTTTAAGAAGTTGCCTGTAACACTTGCAGAGGCGTTGGATAGTTTTGATAGTTATTTCCGGCCCAAATCAAACATAATTTTCGAACGCTATAGGTTCAATAAAAGAATACAAGGGCAAGGAGAATCGATAGACGATTTTATCACGAATTTACATACGTTGGCAGAAAATTGCGAGTTTGGATTTTTAAAGGATGATCTTATAAGAGATCGCATCGTAGTCGGTATGTTAGATATTAAGGTCAGCGAAACAATGCAACTCAAATCAACGTTAAATTTGAAAGAGGCTGTTGATACTGCACCTTAGGTAGAATTGCAGCATAAACAAAACAAAATAATTAGAGACAAATTGGGTACATCAACGGTAAATAAAATAGTTTCTTTCAAAGACTACGACCGAGGACGATCGAAATCAGCCGGTCCTTCTAACCCATCATCAACGCAGCGGGCAGGTGGGGATAACAAACAGAATTCCACATCGTTCAAGGGAAAATCTTGTTGGTTTTGTGGAGGGCCATATCATCAACGAGACAAATGTGTGGCGAGAAACCAAAACTGTCGGAGCTGTGGAATCAAGGGCCATTTTTCGAAGGTATGTCGTTCTCAACAATATTCATGAATCTATGTTTGTTGGTCATGTTAGAAGCATTAACTCAGGCGCATGGTGCGTTAATATTGTAATTGTGGAGTTTAATGAGAAGTGTTTGAGATTCTTGATTGGTACAGGTGCCGATTGTGTATATCTGCCTGACTGCATGGTTCCTCGGGAGTTTTTGGGGAACATGTCCCACTCACACACGATTCTTCATGGACCAGATGGTAATGCTCTTGATGTAATGGGTACACTATCCCTCAATCTCGTTTATAATGGAAAGCGACATTTATTCGATGTATTTATTATTCGACAATTAGAAATTCCCATACTAGGACGTCAAGCGCTTCAATTGCTGAAAATAATTCAACCTCCGGTTACCAATTCGATAGTTGCGAGTGTTAACAACCAATGTTCGATTGACGTTGAACGGGAATACCCTTTTTTATTTAATGGCATCGGAGAATTCAAGGGCGAGATGTCCATCAAACTAAAACCCAACGCTATCCCATTTGTACAAAGTGTCCCTCGTGTAGTAGCCATACCTCTTATGGACAAATTAGAAAAAGAAATTAACCGATTGGTGTCTCTGAATATTATTGAGCCAGTCGAGGAAATCACAGAATGCGTTTCTCCAATAGTAGTCGTTCCTAAGTCTAATGAGGAAATACGTTTATGTGTTGATTAAACACAACTCAATAAATCGGTTAAACGTTCGTATTTTCCAATACCAAAGGTGGAGTCCACACTGTCAAGGCTGAAGGGAGCCAAATATTTTTTGAAAATTGACGCTAATAAGGGCTTTTATCAAATAAGACTTGATAGAGAAAGTTAATTCTTGACATGCTTCATCTGTCCCTTTGGGAGATTCATATTCAAGCGACTTCCTTTTGGAATCACGTGTGCTCCTGAATATTTTGTGAGCAAATTTTCTAAAGTTTTAATGGGAATTAAGCAAGTTGTCTTTCACGTAGATGATATTATTGTCTTCTCTCATACACTGGAAGAACACGAACAGGTGTTGAGAACAGTTTTGTGAAAACACCAAGAGGAAGGCATAACAATTAACAGAGAGAAATCACAGTTTTGTGTGGGCCGAATAAAATATCTTGGACATATTCTTTCCGATAAAGGCATCTCAATTGACCAAGACAGAGTCAAAGCTTTGCTGGATTTTCCTCAACCAAAGGATAAGACGGAATTGCTTCGTTTTCTGGGAATGATAAATTTTGTCGCTAAATTCCTTGATAGTAGATCTCAGCTGCTCGAACCACTAAACGCGTTATTAAGAGATAATAATCCATTTAGTTGGCCTTCTCGTAATAAAATTCCAGATTTCATTTTGCCATATTACCAATATCGATTCGACATCTCGTATACAAAGGATTTACTATTAAAAAATAATCGTATTGTGATTCCGGCTGCTCTTCAGAAACAGGTCTTGGAATATATCCATCAAGGCCATCAGGGGATCGTCAAATGTCACAATGCTCTGTATGGTGGGTAGGATTAAGCTCGCAAATTGATGTCGTTGTAAAAAACTGTCCTAATTGTTTAGAAGAGAGGATCAATCAAAAAGAAACTTTCTGTGCAGAATCGTTTCCTACTCGACCGATGGAGAAAATAGCCGCGGATTTGTATAAATGTGACAAGTGGTTTCTAATAATCACAGATTATTACTCTAGATTCTTCGAATTATTTTCTCTTACATCCATGACAGAAGATATCATAATTGGAAAAGTCAAGGAGATGTTTTCCCGATATGGAATTTGTCCCATTCTAAGGACTTACATCGGTCCTCAGTTTTCACACCGTTTTAAACAATTCGCTCGTTATTTCAGTTTTGTTCACATAACAAGCAGTCCCCATTATGCTCAGTCGAATGGTGCAGTCGAGGCAGCGGTAGATACGGCAAAGAAGTTGATTAAGAGAAACAAACATTTGGACATGAGTTTGGCTTTATTAAATTATCGTTCAACGCTATCAAGTGGGTTCTCACCAGCTGAATTAATGATGGGTCGTAAATTCAAGACACTTTTACCTCAAATCTTGGATGCGCTGGCAGTTCCCAATTCAAGTGAGGTTGTTGGTAAGGAAAATGACCTAAAATACAAATAAATTAGAAATTATAATAAAAGACACAGGGCACAAGACTTGTCTCAATTAAATTCCGGTGATGGAGTATGGGTTGTGGATTTACGTTCTTTTGGACGAGTAGTAAAAAAACTAAACGAGCCGCGTTCTTATTTAATAGAAACTGAATCGGGAACCTATCGACGGAACAGATGGTTTTTAATTCCTGCTCCATATTTTCAAATTAATAAAAATATACAAACCCACATTCCAACACACGAGAGTTCGCCAGTCTCTGAGGCCGAACCTGAGAGTGTGAGCGACAATTCACACGTGAACGAGAATCAGATTGATGATTCATTACAAGAAATTGATGTGCCTCAGGAGTCCCAGGTCACTGAGTTGTCCTCTCCTAGACCACAAAGAGATCGGCGACCTCCAGTATGGATGACAGATTATCAGTAAATTTATGTAACAATAATATGTAATCAAATGAAAAAAAAAATGTAAATGAATTTAATCAATTTTAATTTAAATGTATATACATACATACTGAATAGTATCTCAAAAGGGGGGATGTTGTGTTATTGTCATGTTACTGTATAAAACACACTCCCTTTATATGAATTGTGTCTAACTTAACTTTATGGTATTGTATAAGCAGCGTGTCGTGGTACACACAGAATAAATACCCTTCTATGAAATAAAGATTAATAATTATAAATGTAATATCGTGTATTATTTTATCGTATAACAAAACAGATTGCGCCTGTGTTTGTAAATCTCCAACTCATCAGCTCTATTTAATCTTTCACCTTTTGGCATTCTGTGTAGAATTTCTACATTACTATCAATGCTGGAACAATTGTGGTGTGGTTGTGTCAGATGTTGTGCGAAGTTAGATGTTATGTTGGGCTTTCCTATTTGTTTCTTATGTTCAACAAATCTTGTGGTGAAATTTCGTCCGGTTTGGCCTATGTAAAACATGGCACAACCGTTGCATTTTAATTTGTATACCCCTGATTGATGTTCATTATATGTATTATTATAGAAGATTTTGGACACCTACATGTATCCAGACACAGTATTATGTTTTGCACTAACACACATATACGGTCTATTGAATGAAATTGAACAACGGACACAAATTAACAAAAAATGCATGGGAATTGTTTTTTGGATGATTTTCATTGAAATGCAAATAAAACTACAATTTTTTTTTTTAATTTTAATAATTCAACAATATTTAATAATACATAAATAATAAAATAAATAAAACATAAATTTTGGAATTCAATTCATTTTTGACTAATATATAACTAATATTAATGAAATTAAAATTAAATAAAACATTTTTAAACAATAAGTAGGAATAACGAAAATTTATCACAATACATATTTCATTAGGTAATTACTTATAAAGAAAATTATAAAGGTATATATTATCACATATCAAGAAAATTTATAAAAAATTGTTTAATTTTCTTTTATTAAAATTTACTTTGGCAAAGTTATGGTTTACTTCCTTGCAGTAATTTAACAATATAATGTTTGCCATGGGAAATAATAACATTTTGAAAATGTTAATATTTGTTTGTCCGCAATTGCAAACTCTATTGGTGTCGATATAAAAATTTTCTTGCTGAACGCTATTTAAAGTAAGGCAATGTAAAATTTTTCTTTGACTTGTTTCGCAGAAAAATTTTGTTTTCATTTCACCATTACGAATAATTTCTTGGAAAATTGCGCACATATGGAAAAATAGCTGTTGCACCACCTGAGTTGGTTGAACCAAGCCACCTCTTTGCATATAGTCGAAATAAGTCTCATGAATTTTAGTCCCTTTTTCTTTAATGAACACAAACTGGCAATCGGAACATGAAATCTTCTTACAAATTGAGTGTGCCGCATAACCGCATACGTAATTATTCGAAATATCATCCAATTCCACATTCGCTAAATAATCCGAGTTTAATACATTTGTGTAATCAGACATTGAAACCAGATTTGAGTCATCTACGTACTCAAGGTTTTCGTTATTTTTAAAAAGATTTAATGGAATTGATTTTCGAAAAATTTTCCTAATTCGCAATTGGTTTTCGGATTCAGAAATATTTCGAAATGAAACGTTGTAACACCGTCCCGATAAAAATCTGTATTTACTAAACCTTTTTTCGATGTCATCAGTTTTTGAATTTTCATGACTTTTATTATAGAAGATTTTGGTCATACTCTAATGTGATGTATTTTTGGTTATTTACTCTCTCCGTGGTCAATGTTGTGAGCGATCTCAAATATTCTCTCCTTATGAATCTGTTATTCATATTATCAATCATGTTGTATTTGTATCCACTGC
Organism: Tipula vernalis; assembly: GCA_958295665.1. NCBI lineage: Eukaryota > Metazoa > Arthropoda > Insecta > Diptera > Tipulidae > Tipula > Tipula vernalis. Next base: position 205,413,331 of record OY282559.1, on the reverse strand, counting down.
TGGGGGTCAATTCTTGTTCTATGAAAAAAACTAATGAAAAAAAAGTTTTCATTTTGATTCCATCAAGTCTTTTTCATTTATAACATTTCACACAACGACAATAAGCGATTCTCGATGTCCAAATGAAAAAGAATCGTGAGAAAAACGCTGAATAAGTTGTTTCCATAGTAAGCTACACTGTAACATAAATAAAAGGAATATAGCAAGATACATTAAGAATATAACTGGCGCTTAAAATAATCAGCGGTAAAAAATGTAAAATCGTTGATCGTCGCATGACTTATAGTACCATACATTTAAATTGTACAATATACCTAAATTTGAATTTGTGTGTATGTAGGTTTATGCATATAGAAACTAGAATGAAGAACATAGCCAGTAAATGAATAAAGAAAAATGAAAAAAAAAATACTTTATTGAAATGCCTTAGAAAAGAATAGAATCAAAACCAACAATCCATCCAAATTTTTTTTTATTTTTATTTAATACGTCCACGTGCGCACACAAAGTGTTGTAGTTTTAATTATGTTCCTATCCTTGTTGTACATTATTGTGAAGGAAAACAAAGGAGATTCTTTCGTTTTTATACTATTATACTATACAAGTATAGTAAACAAAACTTTATGAATGAACGAAACAATAAAAAACGCAACCATATGATTAAGTTTCACTAGTATGTGTATATATTAAGAAACGAACGATCGTTTCCATACCATACCATTCGCTTATAGATTTTTTTATTTTTTTTTTATTTTGAGAATTTTGTCAGTGTATCCTATTCTTATTTTTTGAATTATATTTTATTTGTGTGTGTACGCATTTAAAAATGCACATTATTTTAAAAAACCCAAATCTCTAAAATAAAGAAGGGAATAAAGATTTTTATTTTCCTACGGCACGAAAGCAAAATCATATGGAATTTTAAAATTCATGATTTTGTGTTGTCTTTATTTTCAATTTAAATGAAAATTTTTATTTATGAATATAAATAATTTGAAATTAAATATATTGAATACAATTTTAATTGAAATTAATAAAATTTTAACTGACAATTTTGCATTTTAGTAAATTGATTTTTATTCTCAAACATGGTCAGGCTTCGTGTTTCTTTAAAATTTCATTTCGTACATAGATTACTATGTATACGATTAGTTTTATTACTTTACGCAAATGAACATAAATTGTTTAAAGGAGCACGAAGCATGATGATGTTTTGAGAACAAAATAACTTTATAAAAATGTAAAATTTTAAATAATTATTAATTTCAATCAAAATTGTTCGCAAATTACATTTCGATATATTTAATATCAAATTATTTATTTATTATTTGTAAATAAAAATGTTGTTTTTTTTTTGTGCTGGGGAATTGATTTTATTGAAAAGATGTGAACAAGATGAAGGGGAAGAAGAAAAAGAAAAATTGTTTGAGCTAGGTGAGATCGGGGAGTTGAAATTTTGAGTTGATGAAGGGCAGAAGCAGTGAATTAAATTAAGATTAAATTAAAAATATTATGTCGGAGTTTTTTTTTGTTGGTACATATTAAGACCATAATATAGTTTGTATCGAAGCTTTTAGTTGAAAAAGCTATTGTGATTTTTTTTGTTGTTCGATAAAGTGAGAAGAAGTATTGAGAATCTAATTTTTTCTGTAATGCACAAATTCAAAGAGGTGTTTCACTGACTGACTGGTTGTACCTGATTGGCTGATAAACTATCGAAAATAGATCTACAGTTGAATTTATCAGTAATAAATAAGTTCAAAGACACGCTGATTCACTGGTAAACGATCGAAAGTAGATCTACAATTCAATTTATGTAATGAATAAATTCAAAGAGATGACTGACTTGTTGATTGTGACTGAATGGCTCGTAAACTATTGGAAATGAACCTACCGTTGAATTTATCAGTAATGAATTAATTCAAAGAAATGATTGGCTGGCCCGTTATGAACGATTGGCTGGTAAACGATCTGAAGTAGATCTACAGTTGAGTTTATCAGTAATAATAAATTTAAAGAGATGACTGACTGATAAACGATCGAAAGTGGATCTGCAATTCAATTGTATCTTTATCTGTAATGAATAAATTCAAAGAGATGACTCGGTGGTTCTGCTTGTTTGACTGGTAATGATCGAAAGCAAATCTGCAATTGAATTTATCAGTAATAAGTAAATCCAAAGAGGCGCTGATGGACTGATAAACGATCGAAAGTGGATCTACAAATGAAAATATGTAATGAATAAATTCAAAAAAATGACTGACTTGCTGATTGTGACTGAATGACTCGTAAACTATTGGAAGTGAACCTGCTGTTGAATTTATCAGTAATGAATAAATTCAAAGAGATGACTGACATGCTCGTTTTGACTGGCTGACTGTTAAACGATCGGACTTATAACGTTTTTATTTAATATATTATAATTATTATTTATTTATTTATAAAATACAAACGTTTATTTTATTAGAACTTAATTATTTAAAGTAAAGTAAATACATTTCTTCTAAATACGCTCTCACGCCATTAATTATTTTTTAATAAAAACCAATTCGGTCGAAAAATTAAATTGAACTGGCTATATATTTTTTAAATATAATAGCATATACGTGTGTGTGTCGTCGTTGTACAAATTCACGACGATACCAAAAAGGGGAAATCTAAATATAATATAAATACCTATAATAAAATAAAAATCTTTTTCGCATTAATTTAGTAAACAAAGCTATAATAAGGGTTCGCACACGGTTGTGCAAAATGATAATAAACATGAAACATAGATTCCTCTCATTCAAACAAAAAAATTAAAATTCACAATATGAGTTGTGATTCTCGGTAGCGCGGTTCATATAATATTTAAATTCGAAATTATAAATTTATAATTGAATTTAAATTGATTGAACCGAAGTCGCTACAGGACTCCCCTCCAAGTTGATATTCAATTGAAAAGAGAATATTAAATTTTTTTATTTTCCTCACAATAACCCATTCATGGGCTTCACCATATTTACAAAAAAACTTTTTGTCCACAAAAAAAAATAAAATCACTCAAACGCAAAGATATGGTATATATATATTAAATCGTGAGTCGAGACAAAAAAAAAACTTCCATCCGCTACGGAGGTAAAAACTTCACTCCTCCAATAAAAAAATCATTATCACCGATTGACAAGCGATCGATTTTGCCAAAAAAAAATCGATCATCAAATTTCATTTCCCCTCTCTCTTCGTTCAGTTGCCCGTTAAACAGGGCTTAGCACCGAAGTTCTTCTATGGGCAGGGATGATGCAAGAATGCATCGTCACACACTGAACTAACAATTCCGAAAGCAGGCTTTAATCTATCGATCGAGATATTATGATTTTTATCCTTGATCGAAATAATGAAATGTTTCCGAAGACGTTTGATAACTCTAAACGGCCCTTCGTACGGAGGAGAAAGTCTAACTCGAACCTTATCTGTCCTTATGAAAACAAAATCACAGTTGTCCAATGTTTTTGGTACAAATATGCCCTCTTGTTTCGCTTTACGCGTAGGAGACGGTATAAGATTCTTCATTGCATTCCGCAGTTGGTCGATGATCGTATTGTCAGGCAAGGGTGAAGGAGGATTATCGATAAAGAATTCACCAGGTAGCTTAATGGATTGACCATAAACCATCTCAGCTGGTGAGCACTTAAGCTCTTCCTTCACTGTGGCTCGAATACCTAATAAAATAATGGGTATTTCGGAGCTCCCATTAACAGTATTGCCTCTGGCCATAAGAGCAGCTTTAAGCTGTCGATGGAAGCGTTCCACCATGCCATTCGCTTTAGGATTGTACGCTGTAGTACGAATCCTATGAGATACAAGAAGTATTGTAAGTTCAGTAAATAGCTTAGACTCAAATTGAGAACCCTGGTCAGTTGTTATTTCTGCCGGGACACCAAAACGCTAGATGTAATTATTGACAAAAGTCGTGGCAATGGTATTAGCTGACATATTGCTCATGCAATACGCTTCAGGCCAACGTGTGAATCTATCAACACACGTTAAAATATATGAACAATTGTTGGAAACCGGTAATGGACCAACAATATCCAAATGGATATGTTCAAATCGACCAGGTGGAATATCGAAATGTCCATGTGGTGAGACTGTGTGCCTTTGCACTTTGGATCTTTGGCAGGATAAACAAGAATTAGCCCATTGGGTCACGTCTTTGTTTATACTTGGCCAAAAATATCGAGCCGTGATCAGTTTGCGCGTTGCGCGGACTCCAAGATGTGACAAGTTGTGCATTGAGTCGAAAATAATTCGGTGCAATGGCTCTGGCATATACGGACGGTTTTTACCCGTCGATATCTCGCAGTAGACTTCTAGGCTAGGCAACGTAAATAATTCTAGTTTAAAACTGGAAGTAGAACGGCGATCTATAGACCCAGATAATAATTTTTTGAGTTCGTCGTCTTTTGATTGTGCCAATATTATATCTTTATAATCGAAAAAAATTCGTTTGTGGCCGAGTCGATATTTAACGTACGTGATAGCGTATCTGCTACAACGTTTTCGATGCCAAGCACATGCTGAATGTCCGAAGTGAACTGACTTATGTAATCCAAATGTCGCGATTGGCGCGGATTCCTTTCAGTTTTGGATTGTATGGCTTTTGTTAGGGGTTTGTGGTCGGTGTAAATAGTGAAATCCCGACCTTCTATGAAGTATCTAAAATGTTTTACAGCAAGAAAAATTGCCAGAAGTTCCCGATCGAATGCTGAATACTTCATCTTGGCATTCGTTAATTTTTTTGAGAAAAATCCCAAAGGCTCCCATCTCTTCTTATTGAACTGTTGCAAACAAATAAATATTCTCTTTTTACTGAATGGTAATATGCCACAATTTTTTAGCCAAAGTTCGTGGTTCGAATAATGCTTTGAATATTTAAAAAGACGAGCAGCATCTTTTAATTTAGAAATACATAGTAAGTCATAGTAAGTCATAGTAATCGAGTTCAATAACTGTTTGACATGTATATTGAACTCCATTATTTATTTATTTTATTTATTTATTTATTTATTTATTTACAACAAATTTATAAAGGTAAACCAACCCCACTTACACAATATACTTTGAGCTAAAGCTCATTCGTAGCAGATTATGCAAGATGAGGTGGGAATCAACATAAACATCAAAACCTCGAAGCGAAGTTGTCCATTTCTCAAAGTGGAACATTTGCCGCTTGGAACACTAGATCCCGGACCCCTCAAGCAATGGATGGATGTATGACACCAACGCAAATACAGTGCAAAACTGCACATTTAACACCCGACGGTCTACTCATAATAACAACAATGATATTTCGATAATACGAGTTCAAATAATTACCTATAAATCGATTAAAATGCAAAATAAATATCGCCAACGAGAAATTATCTAAAAACAATAAACAAGATTTGATTATTAGAATAAATTCGGTAAATTCTAACAACGCAAATCAGATTGACGGCAGCGAAATAAAAACACAATATTCCTCTATTGTACATATGTACATACTATATATACGGCTCAATAATCCAAAATTCAATAAATAGTAAAAATTTGGTATGCAACTACGAACTACGAACTTAAAATGCATACAGATGTATTATGTATTTATGTATATGCAATATTATGTAATTGAATTCAAAATATTTTTTTTGCACCTGTACTGCTAAATGTATCCTATTTGGTTATATAATTGTAATTTGTTTAAAATACGGATATTTCGTCAAACTGGCTAGGTATATTAAAAAAAAACAAAACAACAAAAACACATTGAAAATTTCCTTAATGTTTTTTTTGTTATATACATATACATATGTATCTACAACCAGAACCGACTGTAAAAATATAGAAACGAAGTAAATAAATAGGGATATCTTCAATTTTATTATTTACATGATTTGGATTTGAAAACATTTGAATCCAATTCATTTTATAAAACAAAAACGGTTTCGTTTGCTACTCGTACATTAAAAATAAAATAAAAAATTTTCTTTTACTCCTTTCTAGCTGCTTTTATTTAGTGTCTCGTTTTCGTGTGTAAGTTGAAACAAAAATAATTTCTATAAGTATACTCAAAAACATCTATAATTCCAAGACGAACTATACGAAATTTAAAGGGACAAAGTGACTACTGCCCCTAGTGTTAGTTGTGTACATATAAGCCTTCAATAAAAAATCTAACCAACACTAATCTAATTTGTATTGGTTTTGTGCTATGAAATATGAAAAAAAATACATAGGAAACAACAACAATTCACATCACGGCAACGCCGTATAATAATATCAAATAAAACGAAAGCTATTTATGCTTGTATTTATGTGTAGGTTTTGTGTTGGAAATAAAACCAATTTCAATAACAACAATGGTTCTGTCATTCGAGATAATTGACTGAACGAAGACTGACCTTTTTATTTAAATGAAATTCATTATTTATTTTATTTGTATTTATTAATTATTGAATTATTTATTTATTATTTTGTTGATTACATGTTCATTGGGAAAGGTTTTATGCCTAATGGAAGTAACTTAATAGTTTACTAAGAAATGTGCTTCCATACGGCTTTTATCTCTTTAATGTATTAAAAAAAATTATACCTTGTTGTTTATTTTATTTACATACACGAAATTCGAATCTTATGCAATGTACTTCGTAGTGTATTCGTGCTGGCATTATTCAAATTTAACATAATTTCACACGATCGAAGTCATCCGAATGCCGCGAATGTATCAGACTCTGTTGGTGAATATTGCTCAGGAAGAGTGCGCCATACTTGATGGTAAATATCCAGGTGGACTGAATATGAATAGACACATTGTTGATCCAACGTTGTTCTTTCGCAAAATCAATTGAATTATCGAAGAATGTTCACCCCCAATTTGTTTGCTTTGGCCCGTCGCCGTATAATTATTAGTATTGAAACCTCTAACACCGCGCGTTATATTCAAGTCTTGTAGAGCATGTTTTCGTAATCCTTGCACAAAATGGCGAGCCCCACTTGGCATTTTCCATTGCAGGTTTTTCATGGTGAAATGACCAGTGATAATTCAGTCTTACCATTTTCAACCTGCGTATATTGATTCGTTTGGCAAACTGGTTGTGATGTAATTTGTTCCTCCTCATTACTGTTAGTGAGCTGCCAATTTGGATTCCAATATTTTCGCACATCCATTTAGCAAACGAACTTACATCAAACGAACAAAATCAACAATCTCCAAAGCCCGTGACCGGAAACAGAAGTACATGACAAATGGGGTAACTAGCGGACTATAATTCGTTAACAAGATGAATCTGAAATAAACATGAATTTAATACAAAATTAATGTAACTCAAAGATACTAGTAGTTACCACTTTCAGTTGCAACAATTGTCCGAATTGATCAGGTACTCTTGATGTACATATGTAATAATTCACGATACGATACTGCGAGATAATGAACATGCGCCGAATGGCTGTCATCAATTGTTCAGGACACCAAATTAAATTCTCATCAGGAATAAAGTTTTGAGATATAACAAGAACCGCCGTTAATAGTGTCATTTTAGTGGGGACATTTTCGACCTGGACAACATCCTCATCATAAACGGTTAATATGACAAAAACGCTTAAAATACCACAATAAAAACTAATTCACTCATTAAATGTCGTAGATATAGTCGGCCATATCGTGATCAGCATCTCATTCAAGTTCCAGGTTCTCGTTTAATCAACTCACCATAATTAAAAAAAATACATGAACTGCCACAAAAGTATTAACAGACAGAGTATTAAATCTTCTACAACAAAACACATTATTGTCGTGAAATTACCGAGCTCCGACTGCAATAAAATGGTTATTAGACGTGAAATTGAGATTATAAACAAATTACTTACGTCTTTAATCTTGAGCGCTCTGTTAAAATATATTTTTATATAACAAGGGCCACGAAAACAAGATGTCATATGTTTGTCGTACATATTTTTTGACATAAGGAAAAAGATGTATAACCTATCTTTATTACACTCTAGACTAAAAAATGGCACATTTTATTGTGTTAAAAAATACGAATAAGCCTACATATTTTAATGCTTTACTACATGCTAAATATTAAAATATTAAGACACAATTCGATTTTTAATATTAAGACACCTTTTAAATTTAAATTATCTTAATAATTTTTTTATTAAATTCAAAAATGAATTCAAAAAGGTACAATATTTTTGTCAAGAGTGTTCAAATAAAAAGTAAATATGTATTTGTATGAAAATAAATGTAAAGTAATATGCGACGTTGCCGTCATGATTTAGTCACCAATACTACCTTCAGTAGTAATTACCAGACAATGACAAAAAATAGTTTGGCTTGGAATTATAGATGTTTTTGAGTATACTAGTATGTGTTCAATATCAACACAATTTTACAATTGTTTATGTATTGTATTTTTTATGTTGTTAACTTGGTCGTCACTCGTCCGTATATAATAGCGACGATCGTCGTAGTTCCAAAAATTGGAATATGTTGTGTGTCGCTACAAAAAAATTACCATTCAAGAAATACACCACTTGAATTATCTTATATATTCCTTTTATTTATGACTGTAAACACACATTTTTTCGAGTTTCATGTATATTTCCGCTAGCTGATACAGCAATTGGTTTAAATATTAGCTAAATAAATGATATAGTAGATTTAGTTAATCAGTTTTTGTCATTGGTTGTCAAAATATAAAGTAAATTATAAAATTGACCAAATTATTTTTAAAACTTAACTAAATTAATTATTTGGAGGCTTTTCTTAAATAAACGGAATAGTTTTTAATAGATTTACTTATTAGTTAAGTTTAAAGTGAATCATATTATAGTTTCAATGCACATTTAATGGTAAAAATACAAATTTAGTTTTTATAGAATTTTATTTCCATATTTATGATGTTCTCACCGCCAAAATGGTCGGTGAGAAAGTTTTATTCATATGAAAAGATTTTGACGTCATTTTTTTCCTTCTCAAGGAACATGAATCGGAAATGTGTTTTTCTCACTGAAAACACTTTTCATTTTACTTTTCACGGAACGAGAATTGACCCCCAGGTCGCTATGTGTTTTATGATTTGTATTTCGTTTGTGTAATCTGTGTGGTTCATAGGAATTTTGTTTAATCTATTGATCATGTGGTGATATGCTGCTGTTTTGTGTTGCTGGGGGTGGTTCGATGTGTAATGAATAGTGTGGTTAGTTTGGGTGGGTTTTCGATAATCTTTGAAGTTGTGATTATTGTTGTTTTTGGTGACGGTGATGTCAAGAAAATTTATCTGGGTTATTGTCTTCCGTTTCTAAAGTAAATTTGATGTTTGGATGGAGGTTATTTATGTAATTGTGTAATATTTTTAGTTGCCTTGTGGTACCGGTGAAGAGGATTAAAATGTCATCGACATATCTGTGCCAATATGTTATGTGTTTTCTTGAATTGTTCAGCTGGTTAAGGATGAATTTTTCTTCTAGGTTATTAACAAATATTTTAGCAAGTGTCCCTGATAATGTATTGCCCATGGGTAGACCCTTTGTTTGTTTGTAGTAATGGCGGTTGTCTGTAACATAATTCGAAAATAAATAATTTAAAATAAAGTAGTTATTACTTTATTTATATTTATGGCTTGAACTATTTCTGTTTTGTGAATCTTTTTGAGTGTCAATAATTGCGTGATGATGTCTATTGTTTCTTTGACCGGGATGTTGCCGTACATGTTTGTAATATCGAACGAAGCTAATTTTGCGTTGTTTGTGATGTTGATGTGTCTTATGTTTTCTATTAGTTCAATGTTGTTTTTTATGGACGTTGCACTTTTTATGTTTAGTTTATTGTTTAAATAATTGTTCATGTGTTTGGACAATTTATATGCTGGTGCTGTTTTGTAATTGATTATTATAGGTGTTCCTTCTTTGTGTATTTTAGGGAGACCTTTGAGTTTTGGTGCAGGGTTTGAATCATCTTTAATTTGAATTTGTTTCGTGTTTCGATTATTTTGTCGCTTTTGTTTATTATGCTGTTGACTTCAAGTTTGTATGTGGTTGTTGGGTTAATATTTAGTTCTTGTATATTATTGTCACTGATGTATTGTGCTATTTTTTCATTGTATTCATTGGTGTGCTATATTACAGTTGTGTTGCCTTTATCTGCTTTCGTCACTATTGCTGAATGTTCTGAATTTTTCTTTTTATCTTGATGATTTTATTTTCGTTGATATGTATTGTGCTGTTATTGGTTTGTGTGTTGTTAGAGATTTGTTGGGCGATATTTTGGCGGATGATGTCACGATACTGCGTGTTTGACTTAGTGATTGCGCTCTCGATGTTTAGTAATTTTGTTTTGTCATTGTTTTGCAATAGAGTGACATTATGTTTTAAACCTTTATTTAAAAGATCAAGCTCTGCGTCACTGAATGTGATGTCTGTGTAATTTATTGTTCTTTTATGTAATTCGTGAGATGAGATGTTGTTATTGTTTGTGGTCACTGGTGTGCTTTGTTGATCGATTAGTCGCATTAATTTTCTTTTTATAACCTGTTTTTTCGGAAGGATGATTTTATCTGTTCTTTTGTGAATTTTATGGACAATATTTTCGTATTCAAGTTGGTGAAATGTTTTGGACAGATGGAGTTGTGTATTATATGCTTGTGTTGTTAAACTGTTCATTTTAACGTAGAGGCTTCGGATGGACTGTTTTAACCGTAATCTTTTTGCCTTTCGTTGCACATATATGGCTGTGGCCGATTTGCATCTGATTGTCACTTTTATATATGATGGCGTTATTTTCTTTCTGTATCATTTTTTGTTAAATGCCAAATTTACTTGGGTCTTTTTAAGTTTCAGGTTTAAATTTAAATATTTTAACACTAGTTTGGTCGATTCACCTGTAATGAGCGCTTGTCACACTCATTAGCAATTCTACCCAAAAATCCCAACCTATCATACATAAAAATAGCATTCCACCATTGAAGATAATCATCTACAAATAAACCTATCTAGTGACTCTTGTCCGGATGCCAAAAAGCCAAGATTACACTTCTCAACTGTCTCTAATATGTACAGTTGATAAGATGGTCTTACATTTCATATTTTTCCTCTTTATTTACTGGCACGCGACAGAAATTCCTTGTTTATTTTTAATTTAATTTTTTTTGTTTACGGAACTATTTGTATACAAATTAAACGTATATTATCAGATTACAGTGGGATTATCTAGGGATAACAATATGGCCTGTTGTTGTTGCACACGCTCAAATATTTGGTGAAAAATACGTGAAATCATAAATTCAACATATGGGACCGGAAGTCATGTTTTAATTTTATAATTTTTATGTTTTGAATGTGTAGTATGTACTGGGTAAATAAAAAAATATTGTGAAACTCGATTTTTTGTTGTTGTTGTTGTTGCATAAGATACAGGTGGTTAAAAATTTGTAAATTTGGTGAAAATGGTGACGCATTTATACAAATATAACAAAAAGTATTTATCCGAAAAATATAAAATAGGGCTCATTTGAAATGTAAAAGAATAAGGATTAAGAAATTATTACAAAAATAGTACCATATTTAAGATTTTCATTTTAAAAATGGCCACCAAACTGGTTTTTCTCAATTTTCTGGACAAAATATATTTTTTTTATTTTTTTTTTATTTTTTTTTTTGTTTGCCATTTCTATAAAACATATAAAAAAAACAAACATGCATTTTTTTTCGTTTTCTTGCAAAACACGTTTTAAAATCATCACCTACTCTATTTCTGCACATACAAATAAAATCTTTTTCACTCCAACATACCATTTTCTTGCAAAATACGACTAAAAGACCACCAACTCTTTATATATGGTAAAATTAAATTTAAAATAAACTGTATTGGTAAAAATTTTTTTACTAAAAATAAGGTTACTAATTTAAATAATTACATTTTAAATCTAACATAATCACTCACTATTGGAGTATTTCTTAAAATTTAAGTAACCTTCTCCTGAAGGATTAACTGCATGGAAATCGCGAGTTCCTTTTATAGTTTTCGATTTTTCGAACCTACTGGTAAGTCGGATTTTGTTTGAGTTATATGTATTCAATATCAGAACAAAACTCAAAAACCATATCAGTTTTTAAAGTTTTAGCCCAGTTGAATAATTCTGCTGCATTCGCTATGATACCATCATATTCATCAGTGAGACTGGCTCTGTACGCCATTCTCTTGATAGTACCTCCTACTCCATCACATGGTCCCTTTCCATGTGCTGTGGCATGACAATGCCATTCACAATTGACTCCGAAATCCTCTTTGTGTTTACTTATATTCATAAAATTAGTTTTATTTTTATAATGTGTTGGAGCACCATCAGTAATATAATAAATTTTGGTTAAACTCGTCATTTTAGTTTTCAAGAACTGGACCATTTTTTCGAGGAATAGATGAATTGTCACAGTGACATGATGAAGACAATCCGATATAACAATGAAGCTGTAGTGCTGCAATTTCCCATCTACATTTATGTAAATTACAAATGGATGAATAGTCGCTTGCTTATTATTCCAATGAAAACCCTGCGCTGCATTCTGCATTATAAATGAATAATTTTCTGCAAAATCACAAGAAACAAGTGCTTCTGTAGGCCCCAGAGTAGTTTTTTTGTTTTTTATGAAGATAGATTGTTGAAGTGAAATGAAGTAATGAGGAAGCAGATCTTCTAGCTTCTCTATGAAGTAATCCAAAAAATTTCTAACGGTTGTGAGTACTTTTGCAAATTGCATCTGCCAGTTGAAATCCACTGACTGAATGATAAATCAGCATCCTCGTAGTCCTTTTCCAGGAAAGCGTTTTTCAAATATTCTCGAAATAAATTTAATCCTGGGCAATTCTTGCATTTTAGAAGATAACATGTCGGCTTAGGCTCTGGACATAATATAGATGAAATGCAATCTTGGTATGTTGATATCTCTCCATTTGCAATAGCTCCTATTTTGGTTCCATAAATAATCAATTTCATATTTTGATGTATTGTACAAACACACACTGTATGCGTTCCACTGCTTCCTGGTTGCACACAGTTTTTAGGATGAAGCAAGCAAAATTTGGGAAATCCGATTTTTTTTTACTCATCGTCCTGATGGAGAATCTTGTAGCCCTCGTAGCATTCTTTTAATGTACTCAGCATTAGACGTTTCTGAACTTTAACTTTTTCAATAGTTAAGCAATCGTTTTTTCCAGGCATTATCCGACTGACTTCATCATCGTTATAATAATCTATCGCTGATTCGTTTCCCAGCTTTAGGTACAGGAAGACCAAGTGGGCCATTCGTTTCCTGAATATATTTAGCTTTGCGCACTAAGTATTGTGTTGTGTTGAACTCCTGTTGAATTTGTTGTATGGTTAGTGACCTCGGCAGTGTAGTCAGCAGCTGTATCTTATCACATTTTTTCTCCAATTGTTTGAATTTGCTTTTCAGTTGCTCCATGAATTCGTCATATAAATTAGCCTTCATTGCGTTGTCCATTGATTGATTCACAAGGGGCTCGATTCCAGGAATCAATGATGATGATGTTGATGGTACTATTGCAGCTAAATTGATTAATTTTTGTTGTTGGTGTTGTTGCCTAGCTCCTAGTTTACTAGCATATCTTCACTATCACTCCTACTGGAACTTATTTTAGAATCTACATCAGTTGATGATGATTTCGGCGTAACTGCGGAACTTAATGGTAAAGAGATTAGTTTTATTATTCATTAGAAGTAATTTGTACCTTTATTTTTAAAAATCGAAGCGACAGTTAAAAACAAAAGATTAATTTATGTATAAATTAAGAACTGAATAGGTATACCGATAATTTTATATACAAACATAGAGGAGGTGATGATATTAAAACGTGTTTTGCAAGAAAACGAAAAAAAAACATGTTTGTTTTTTATATATGTTTTATAGAATTAAATGGCAAACAAAAAAAAAATAAAAAAAAAATAAAAAAAATATATTTTGTCCAGAAAATTGAGAAAAACCAGTTTGGTGGCCATTTTGAAAATGAAAAACTTAAATATGATACTATTATTGTAATAATTTCTTAATCCTTATTCTTTTATCTTTAAAATGAGCCCTATTTTATATTTTTCGGATAAATACTTTTTGTTATATTTGTATAAATGCGTCACCATTTTCACCAAATTTACAAACTTTTAACCACCTGTATCTTATGCAACAACAACAACAAAAATCGAGTTCCACAATATTTTTTTTTTACCCAGTACTACACATTCAAAACATAACAATCACAAAATTAAAACATGGCTTCTATAAATTGGTGATTTCACGTATTTTCACCATATATACACTGCGCCAATTAAAAAACGGAACAGAAATTTTGTTCGAAAAAATACCCAGATTTGAACGTTTGTAACTTGGTAAATAACACCTTTCAAAAAAATTTTTTGTTTCTAGTTGAAGTAAATTTTGTTTTCTTTTCGATACTGGAAACCGTTTTATTTTATTTTGTTTTTTTATGACTTTTTTGAGTAAAACAAAAGGTGTCTAAAAAAAAAAAATTTGCTGCTGTTTGAAACTGTAAACGAACTTGCTCGATATTTCATTCAAAAATCCAAATCTGCCATTTTGTAGAGAATTTAGAAACCTTGCAAAATGATACTAGGATAATATCTGTGCGGCCACTCCTTGTGGAGTTATTGAAGTTTTAGAGAAAACATATCAAAAAGCTTATACACGTTAACAAGTACATTTTTTTCTCTTGTAAGCTAAGCACTCTGCGATAATATTTTGAGCAACTTTAAATTTTACGTTATTTTATGGAATTTATCGCATAGTTATTTGAAGAGTCAAGCGAGATGAATCGAAAAGAACAATTACTCGTTCGCGCTACAAAAATTGTGGCTTTAGTTGAAGCCGGTGAAACTTATCGGGAAATTGGGCGATATTAGTTTGTGATATTAGTGTGTCTGTTGTGAACCGGACTTGGCATCGATATTTATAAACAGGCAGTGTGAGTCGGCGCGAAGGGTCTGGTCGACCAAGAAAAACTACATCAAGAGAAGATCGAGCTATCGCACGTTATGCTAGAAAAAACAGGACAAGCAGTGCTTAAGAAATAAGAAGTAATGTACCTATACAAAACCAAACATCAAAACAGTTGATATTAAATCGGTTAAAAGCTTATCGACTAAGATCACGTCGACCTGTCAGAATTCCGTATCTGACTGATAATCACCGTCGACAAAGAAGAAATTATGCGTTGCAGTATGGCAACTGAACTCAGAGGGACTGGTGTAAGGTCCTTTTTTCGGATAAATCGCGCTTTAATTTGTATGCATCAGACGGCCGATGCAGAGTTTGGCGTTCACTAGGGAAACGATTACATCCTAATTGCGTGATGCCAGTCGTAGCATTTCATGGAGGTTCGGTGATGGTTTGGGCGGGTATTTCTTGGAATTGCAAGACAGATTTGGTAGTAATACCACATCCAGCTTTAACATTAGCGGGACACGTGGAAGAAATTTTAAGGCTTCATATGCTTTCAATGAAAAGGCAATTTGGGCGTGGATTTTTTTTATGCATGATAATGCCCGGCCGCACACAGCTCTAAGCACACGCAAATTTCTGCAACAGCACCGCATTCATTTAATAAGCCATCCTCCGCGTAATCCAGATTTGAACCCCATAGAACACGTCTGGGATATGTTACAAAGGCGCGTAAGAAAACGGATAAGGCAACCAACAAATGTGCAGGAACTTCGAGACGCTTTACAAGAAGAATGGCAACAAATCACCATGGAACAAATACGCAATGTTTTAAATATGCCACGGCGTATTTATGAAGTAACGCGGGCTAGAGGAGGTAACACGGGTTATTGAAAATTCCAGTTTGTTCGTAGATTTTAGTTTTATTACGTTTGAATAAAGTTTAAAAGGATTTTGTTTGCAATATACCTTATGAAATAAATCATATTTTTCCTGTAAAATGATATTTTCTCCTTGATTTTGGATCACCAAAATTACGTCTGATATCAAAATGTGGCTCAAAATTTCATCGTAGAGTGCCTAGTTTACAAGATAAAAAAATGGAGGTGTGGCCAACACACGACTTT
Organism: Tipula vernalis; assembly: GCA_958295665.1. Classification (NCBI taxonomy): domain Eukaryota; kingdom Metazoa; phylum Arthropoda; class Insecta; order Diptera; family Tipulidae; genus Tipula; species Tipula vernalis. Next base: position 205,397,210 of record OY282559.1, on the reverse strand, counting down.
CTTTTACGAACAGAGAATTTTGAGAAATTTTAATTTTTTTTTATAATTTTTTAAATTTTTTTTTTTAATTTTTAAATTTTTAAATTTTTTTTTAATTTTTTTTTTTTTTTAATTTTATTTGTTTTTAATTTTTGGAAACATTTTGTTTTTGGTAGTTTTTTGTAAACCTTATACTTTTTAAGTTATTTGCAAAATAAATTTTCTGGACCAAGGGAGTGGCCACTTCCGGTTAGCCGATTTGGAGTAAAATTCACTGGGACCTCCCAATTTATCAAAAAAGCTAAAATCTGAAGTTTCAGTTCGATTGGTTAAACCATCTGGGCTGTAGAGAGGACACAGACAGACTGACAGACGGACAGACGGACAGACTGACAGACTGACAGACTGACAGACAGACACCATTTCGAAACCCACTTTTTCGGACTCAGGGGACCTCAAAACAGATAAATCACTAAAAATATCAAGGTCCAAAATTTTCATGATTACTATACTTTATTTTACTAGAGTAAAAGAAAGTAAAAATGAACTTAACGTGTATACGCTTTTTGATATGTTTTCTCTAAAACTTCAATAACTCGACAAGGAGCGGCAGCACAGAAATTTTCCTAGTATCATTTTGCAAGGGTTCTAAATTCTCTATAAAATGGCCGATTTGGATTTTTGAATTCCAACAATTTTAGTTGGGGGATCAATCAATTTTTATCGTTTGGTGGTGATCACCAGACAGTCTTGAGCTTGCGTTTTCTTTTGGTTACACTGATTTACTGCAGGAAGTGTAATTTTTTCTTTTTTTATTTATTTTTAAAAAACCGAAGTAAAAAAAAACTCTGTTAAATTAATTTTGTTTTTATTTTTATTTTTTTTTTAACGAAAATAAAATGTCCTATTAAATTTTTTTTTTTATTAACTGGAATTAACAACATAAATCGTGGTAAGTAACAAAAACATGAACTACTAAGTACTAACACAAAAAGGGCACCGTTAGTGAAGTGTCTGTCAGTTGTCTCATTAGACGAGTGGAAGAGTGCGGAAACGCACCATCGACTTTCTACTGGTAACGCTCCACTAACTAAAATCTTACTAACATACCAACATATGCTTGGCGTTTGCGGAGGGTTGGGTTGACGAAATTTCGATTTATATAAAATTTTTTGGAACGAATTAATTCGTTGAGCGAAGTATGGGTGTAAATCGGGGTTTCGTTAATCTAATTTTTCGCGAATTTTCCGGGGATTTGTGGGGGGGGGATTTCGTGGATCGAGGGATGGGTGTATGGTATTCTTGAAAACATGAATTGTGTGAGCACAATGAGATTTTGTATATTCGACTCAAACCGGATTCTTATACTTTGTATAATCGAATGGGTTTTGTCGAATTGGAATTGGGAGCTGTCTTATACATTTAATTTAGAATGGTTTATTTGGGTAAGATTAATAATTTTTTACAGGTATTACAAACTGCATCAAATTGATTTTAAATTGATTTTAATTTAATTAATATTATAAATTATAATTTGACTAAACATATAAATAAAATGAGGCATGTGGAGTTAGCCTGGATTTTATCCCACAAAATAAAAAAATTTAATCAGGCAATACTAATAAAATTATGCACCATATGCTCATGTGTGAAGTTATCCCAGCCCAGGATTTTATTGTATTTAATAAAAATAAATATAATTTCATTAAAATAAAATCAATGAAAAACAAAGAAAATTGAATATAAAATATTTTGGTAATGTACTTCTATAAACCAAATTGGTTTAAAATAAAAAAATCATAATTACCAGTATTAAAAATAAATGACAGTATTTTCATTTTTTATTATGCTGTGCCAAAACTAAAAATCTCTCGGATTGGGGCTATATAGTTTTAAAATGGACATACAAGGGGCTAAATATTACACTATTTTCACGATGATCGGTATGTTGCAAGTGGCCGAAATATTGCCTTGTGAATACTGCCCGTGCGAAAACTAAAAATCTCTCGGATTGGGGCTATATAGTTTTAAAATGGACATACAAGGGGCTAAATATTACACTATTTTCACGATGATCGGTATGTTGCAAGTGGCCGAAATATTGCCTTTGTCTTACAACTCAATAGCATTTACCCAGTTTTAATGAGTTTTTATTATGCTGTGCGAAAACTAAAAATCTCTCGGATTGGGGCTATATAGTTTTGAAATGTACATACAAGGGGCTTAATATTATACTATTTTCACGATGATCAGTATGTTGCAAGTGGCCGAAATATTGCCTTTGTCTTACAACTTAACAGCATTTACCCAGTTTTAATGAGTTTTTATTGTGCTGTGCCAAAACTAAAAATCTTTCGGATTGGGGCTATATAGTTCTAAAATGGGCATACAAGGGGCTAAATATTACACTATTTTCACGATGATCGGTATGTTGCAAGTGGCCGAAATATTGCCTTTGTCTTACAACTCAATAGCATTTACCCAGTTTTAACGAGTTTTTATTATGCTGTGCCAAAACTAAAAATCTCTCGGATTGGGGCTATATGGTTTTAAAATGGAAATACAAGGGGCTAAATATTACACTATTTTCACGATGATCGGTATGTTGCAAGTGGCCGAAATATTGCCGTTGTCTTACAACTCAATAGCATTTACCCAGTTTTAATGAGTTTTTATTATGCTGTGCGAAAACTAAAAATCTCTCGGATTGGGGCTATATAGTTTTAAAATGGACATACAAGGGGCTAAATATTACACTATTTTCACGATGATCGGTATGTTGCAAGTGGCCGAAATATTGTCTATGTCTTACAACTCAACAGCATTTACCCAGTTTTAATGAGTTTTTATTGTGCTGTGCGAAATCTAAAAATCTTTCGGATTGGGGCTATATAGTTCTAAAATGGGCATACAAGGGGCTAAATATTACACTATTTTCACGATGATCGGTATGTTGCAAGTGGCCGAAATATTGCCTTTGTCTTACAACTCAATAACATTTACGCAGTTTTAATGCGTTTTTATTATGCTGTGCGAAAACTGAAAATCTCTCGGATTGGGGCTATATAGTTTTAAAATGGACATACAAGGGGCTAAATATTACACTATTTTCACGATGATCGGTATGTTGCAAGTGGCCGAAATATTGCCTTTGTCTTACAACTCAATAGCATTTACCTAGTTTTAATGAGTTTTTATTATGCTGTGCGAAAACTGAAAATCTCTCGGATTGGGGCTATATAGTTTTGAAATGGACATACAAGGGGCTAAATATTACACTATTTTCACGATGATCGGTATGTTGCAAGTGGCCGAAATATTGCCTTTGTCTTACAACTTAACAGCATTTACCCAGTTTTAATGAGTTTTTATTATGCTGTGCCAAAACTAAAAATCTTTCGGATTGGGGCTATATAGTTTTAAAATGGACATACAAGGGGCTAAATATTACACTATTTTCACGATGATCGGTATGTTGCAAGTGGCCGAAATATTGCCTTTGTCTTACAACTCAATAGCATTTACCCAGTTTTAATGCGTTTTTATTATGCTGTGCGAAAACTAAAAATCTCTCGGATTGGGGCTATATAGTTTTAAAATGGATATACAAGGGGCTAAATATTACACTATTTTCACGATGATCGGTATGTTGCAAGTGGCCGAAATATTGTCTTTGTCTTACAACTCAATAGCATTTACCCAGTTTTAATGAGTTTTTTTTATGCTATGCCAAAACTAAAAATCTCTCGGATTGGGGCTATATAGTTTTAAAATGGACATACAAGGGGCTTAATATTATACTATTTTCACGATGATCGGTATGTTGCAAGTGGCCGAAATATTGCCTTTGTCTTACAACTTAACAGCATTTACCCAGTTTTAATGAGTTTTTATTGTGCTGTGCCAAAACTAAAAATCTTTCGGATTGGGGCTATATAGTTCTGAAATGGGCATACAAGGGGCTAAATATTACACTATTTTCACGATGATCGGTATGTTGCAAGTGGCCGAAATATTGCCTTTGTCTTACAACTCAATAGCATTTACCCAGTTTTAACGAGTTTTTATTATGCTGTGCCAAAACTAAAAATCTCTCGGATTGGGGCTATATGGTTTTAAAATGGAAATAAAAGGGGCTAAATATTACACTATTTTCACGATGATCGGTATGTTGCAAGTGGCCGAAATATTGCCGTTGTCTTACAACTCAATAGCATTTACCCAGTTTTAATGAGTTTTTATTATGCTGTGCCAAAACTGAAAATCTCTCGGATTGGGGCTATATAGTTTTAAAATGGACATACAAGGGGCTAAATATTACACTATTTTCACGATGATCGGTATGTTGCAAGTGGCCGAAATATTGTCTTTGTCTTACAACTCAACAGCATTTACCCAGTTTTAATGAGTTTTTATTATGTTGTGCCAAAACTAAAAATCTCTCGGATTGGGGCTATATAGTTTTAAAATGGACATACAAGGGGCTAAATATTACACTATTTTCACGATGATCGGTATGTTGCAAGTGGCCGAAATATTGTCTTTGTTTTACAACTAAACAGCATTTACCCAGTTTTAATGAGTTTTTATTGTTCTGTGCGAAAACTAAAAATCTTTCGGATTGGGGCTATATAGTTTTGAAATGGGCATACAAGGGGCTAAATATTACACTATTTTCACGATGATCGGTATGTTGCAAGAGGCCGAAATATTGCCTTTGTCTTACAACTTAATAGCATTTACCCAGTTTTAATGAGTTTTTATTATGCTGTGCGAAAACTGAAAATCTCTCGGATTGGGGCTATATAGTTTTAAAATGGACATACAAGGGGCTAAATATTACACTATTTTCACGATGATCGGTATGTTGCAAGTGGCCGAAATATTGCCTTTGTCTTACAACTTAACAGCATTTACCCAGTTTTAATGAGTTTTTATTATGCTGTGCCAAAACTAAAAATCTCTCGGATTGGGGCTATATAGTTTTAAAATGGACATACAAGGGGCTAAATATTACACTATTTTCACGATGATCGGTATGTTGCAAGTGGCCGAAATATTGCCTTTGTCTTACAACTCAATAGCATTTACCCAGTTTTAATGCGTTTTTATTATGCTGTGCGAAAACTAAAAATCTCTCGGATTGGGGCTATATAGTTTTAAAATGGACATACAAGGGGCTAAATATTACACTATTTTCACGATGATCGGTATGTTGCAAGTGGCCGAAATATTGTCTTTGTCTTACAACTCAATAGCATTTACCCAGTTTTAATGAGTTTTTTTTATGCTGTGCCAAAACTAAAAATTTCTCGGATTGGGGCTATATAGTTTTAAAATGGACATACAAGGGGCTTAATATTTTACTATTTTCACGATGATCGGTATGTTGCAAGTGGCCGAAATATTGCCTTTGTCTTACAACTTAACAGCATTTACCCAGTTTTAATGAGTTTTTATTGTGCTGTGCCAAATCTAAAAATCTTTCGGATTGGGGCTATATAGTTCTAAAATGGGCATACAAGGGGCTAAATATTACACTATTTTCACGATGATCGGTATGTTGCAAGTGGCCGAAATATTGCCTTTGTCTTACAACTCAACAGCATTTACCCAGTTTTAATGAGTTTTTATTGTGCTGTGCGAAAACTAAAAATCTTTCGGATTGGGGCTATATAGTTCTAAAATGGGCATACAAGGGGCTAAATATTACACTATTATCACGATGATCGGTATGTTGCAAGTGGCCGAAATATTGCCTTTGTCTTACAACTCAATAGCATTTACCCAGTTTTAACGACTTTTTATTATGCTGTGCGAAAACTAAAAATCTCTCGGATTGGGGCTATATAGTTTTAAAATGGACATACAAGGGGCTAAATATTACACTATTTTCACGATGATCGGTATGTTGCAAGTGGCCGAAATATTGCCTTTGTCTTACAACTCAATAGCATTTACCTAGTTTTAATGAGTTTTTATTATGCTGTGCGAAAACTGAAAATCTCTCGGATTGGGGCTATATAGTTTTAAAATGGACATACAAGGGGCTAAATATTGTACTATTTTCACGATGATCGGTATGTTGCAAGTGGCCGAAATATTGTCTTTGTCTTACAACTCAACAGCATTTACCCAGTTTTAATTAGTTTTTATTATGTTGTGCCAAAACTAAAAATCTCTCGGATTGGGCTATATAGTTTTAAAATGGACATACAAGGGGCTAAATATTACACTATTTTCACGATGATCGGTATGTTGCAAGGGGCCGAAATATTGCCTTTGTCTTACAACTCAACAGCATTTACCCAGTTTTAATGAGTTTTTATTGTGCTGTGCCAAAACTAAAAATCTCTCGGATTGGGGCTATATAGTTTTAAAATGGACATACAAGAGGCTAAATATTACACTATTTTCACGATGATCGGTATGTTGCAAGTGGCCGAAATATTGCCTTTGTCTTACAACTCAATAGCATTTACCCAGTTTTAATGAGTTTTTATTATGCTGTGCGAAAACTAAAAATCTCTCGGATTGGGGCTATATAGATTTAAAATGGACATACAAGGGGCTAAATATTACACTATTTTCACGATGATCGGTATGTTTCAAGTGGCCGAAATATTGCCGTTGTCTTACAACTCAATAGCATTTACCCAGTTTTAATGAGTTTTTATTATGCTGTGCGAAAACTGAAAATCTCTCGGATTGGGGCTATATAGTTTTAAAATGGACATAGAAGGGGCTAAATATTACACTATTTTCACGATGATCGGTATGTTGCAAGAGGCCGAAATATTGTCTTTGTCTTACAACTCAACAGCATTTACCCAGTTTTAATGAGTTTTTATTATGTTGTGCCAAAACTAAAAATCTCTCGGATTGGGGCTATATAGATTTAAATTGGACATACAAGGGGCTAAATATTACACTATTTTCACGATGATCGGTATGTTGCAAGTGGCCGAAATATTGTCTTTGTCTTACAACTCAATAGCATTTACCTAGTTTTAATGAGTTTTTATTATGCTGTGCGAAAACTGAAAATCTCTCGGATTGGGGCTATATAGTTTTAAAATGGACATACAAGGGGCTAAATATTATACTATTTTCATGATGGTCGGTATGTTGCAAGTGGCCGAAATATTGCCTTTGTCTTACAACTCAATAGCATTTACCTAGTTTTAATGAGTTTTTATTATGCTGTGCGAAAACTGAAAATCTCTCGGATTGGGGCTATATAGTTTTAAAATGGACATACAAGGGGCTAAATATTACACTATTTTCACGATGATCGGTATGTTGCAAGTGGCCGAAATATTGTCTATGTTTTACAACTCAACAGCATTTACCCAGTTTTAATGAGTTTTTATTGTGCTGTGCGAAATCTAAAAATCTTTCGGATTGGGGCTATATAGTTCTAAAATGGGCATACAAGGGGCTAAATATTACACTATTTTCACGATGATCGGTATGTTGCAAGTGGCCGAAATATTGCCTTTGTCTTACAACTCAATAGCATTTACCCAGTTTTAACGACTTTTTATTATGCTGTGCGAAAACTAAAAATCTCTCGGATTGGGGCTATATAGTTTTAAAATGGACATACAAGGGGCTAAATATTACACTATTTTCACGATGATCGGTATGTTGCAAGTGGCCGAAATATTGCCTTTGTCTTACAACTCAATAGCATTTACCTAGTTTTAATGAGTTTTTATTATGCTGTGCGAAAACTGAAAATCTCTCGGATTGGGGCTATATAGTTTTAAAATGGACATACAAGGGGCTAAATATTACACTATTTTCACGATGATCGGTATGTTGCAAGTGGCCGAAATATTGTCTTTGTCTTACAACTCAATAGCATTTACCCAGTTTTATTGAGTTTTTTTTATGCTGTGCCAAAACTAAAAATCTCTCGGATTGGGGCTATATAGTTTTAAAATGGACATACAAGGGGCTAAATATTACACTATTTTCACGATGATCGGTATGTTGCAAGTGGCCGAAATATTGCCTTTGTCTTACAACTTAACAGCATTTACCCAGTTTTAATGAGTTTTTATTGTGCTGTGCCAAAACTAAAAATCTTTCGGATTGGGGCTATATAGTTCTAAAATGGGCATACAAGGGGCTAAATATTACACTATTTTCACGATGATCGGTATGTTGCAAGTGGCCGAAATATTGCCTTTGTCTTACAACTCAATAGCATTTACCCAGTTTTAACGAGTTTTTATTATGCTGTGCCAAAACTAAAAATCTCTCGGATTGGGGCTATATGGTTTTAAAATGGACATACAAGGGGCTAAATATTACACTATTTTCACGATGATCGGTATGTTGCAAGTGGCCGAAATATTGCCTTTGTCTTACAACTCAATAGCATTTACCCAGTTTTAATGAGTTTTTATTATTCTGTGCGAAAACTAAAAATCTCTCGGATTGGGGCTATATAGTTTTGAAATGGACATACAAGGGGCTAAATATTACACTATTTTCACGATGATCGGTATGTTGCAAGTGGCTGAAATATTGTCTATGTCTTACAACTCAACAGCATTTACATGAGTTTTTATTGTGCTGTGCGAAAACTAAAAATCTTTCGGATTGGGGCTATATAGTTTTGAAATGGGCATACAAGGGGCTAAATATTACACTATTTTCACGATGATCGGTATGTTGCAAGTGGCCGAAATATTGCCTTTGTCTTACAACTCAATAGCATTTACCCAGTTTTAATGAGTTTTTATTATTATGTGCGAAAACTAAAAATCTCTCGGATTGGGGCTATATAGTTTTGAAATGGACATACAAGGGGCTAAATATTAAACTATTTTCACGATGATCGGTATGTTGCAAGTGGCCGAAATATTGCCTTTGTCTTACAACTCAATAGCATTTACCCAGTTTTAATGCTTTTTTATTATGCTGTGCGAAAACTAAAAATCTCTCGGATTAAGACTATATAGTTTTAAAATGGACATACAAGGGGCTAAATATTACACTATTTTCACGATGATCGGTATGTTGCAAGGGGCCGAAATATTGTCTTTGTCTTACAACTCAATAGCATTTACCCAGTTTTAATGAGTTTTTATTATGCTGTGCCAAAACTAAAAATCTCTCGGATTGGGGCTATATAGTTTTAAAATGGACATACAAGGGGCTAAATATTACACTATTTTCACGATGATCGGTATGTTGCAAGTGGCCGAAATATTGTCTTTGTCTTACAACTCAACAGCATTTTCCCAGTTTTAATGAGTTTTTATTATGCTGTGCCAAAACTAAAATCTCTCGGATTGGGGCTATATAGTTTTAAAATGGACATACAAGGGGCTAAATATTACACTATTTTCACGATGATCGGTATGTTGCAAGTGGCCGAAATATTGCCTTTGTCTTACAACTCAATAGCATTTACCCAGTTTTAATGAGTTTTAATTATTCTGTGCGAAAACTAAAAATCTCTCGGATTGGGGCTATATAGTTTTGAAATGGACATACAAGGGGCTAAATATTACACTATTTTCACGATGATCGGTATGTTGCAAGTGGCCGAATTATTGCCTTTGTCTTACAACTCAATAGCATTTACCCAGTTTTAATGAGTTTTTATTATGCTGTGCCAAAACTAAAAATCTCTCGGATTGGGGCTATATGGTTTTAAAATGGACATACAAGGGGCTAAATATTACACTATTTTCACGATGATCGGTATGTTGCAAGTGGCCGAAATATTGTCTTTGTCTTACAACTCAATAGCATTTACCTAGTTTTAATGAGTTTTTATTATGCTGTGCCAAAACTAAAAATCTCTCGGATTGGGGCTATATAGTTTTAAAATGGACATACAAGGGGCTAAATATTACACTATTTTCACGATGATCGGTATGTTGCAAGGGGCCGAAATATTGCTTTTGTCTTACAACTCAACAGCATTTACCCAGTTTTAATGAGTTTTTATTATGCTATGCGAAAACTAAAAATCTCTCGGATTGGGGCTAGATAGTTTTAAAATGGACATACAAGGGGCTAAATATTACACTATTTTCACGATGATCGGTATGTTGCAAGTGGCCGAAATATTGTCTATGTCTTACAACTCAATAGCATTTACCCAGTTTTAATGAGTTTTTATTGTGCTGTGCGAAAACTAAAAATCTCTCGGATTGGGGCTATATAGTTTTAAAATGGACATACAAGGGGCTAAATATTACACTATTTTCACGATGATCGGTATGTTGCAAGGGGCCGAAATATTGCTTTTGTCTTACAACTCAACAGCATTTACCCAGTTTTAATGAGTTTTTATTATGTTGTGCCAAAACTAAAAATCTCTCGGAATGGGGCTATATAGTTTTAAAATGGACATACAAGGGGCTAAATATTACACTATTTTCACGATGATCGGTATGTTGCAAGTGGCCGAAATATTGTCTATGTCTTACAACTCAACAGCATTTACCTAGTTTTAATGAGTTTTTATTGTGCTGTGCGAAAATTAAAAATCTTTCGGATTGGGGCTATATAGTTCTAAAATGGGCATACAAGGGGCTAAATATTACACTATTTTCACGATTATCGGTATGTTGCAAGTGGCCGAAATATTGCCTTTGTCTTACAACTCAATAGCATTTACCCAGTTTTAACGACTTTTTATTATGCTGTGCGAAAACTAAAAATCTCTCGGATTGGGGCTATATAGTTTTAAAATGGACATACAAGGGGCTAAATATTACACTATTTTCACGATGATCGGTATGTTGCAAGTGGCCGAAATATTGCCTTTGTCTTACAACTCAATAGCATTTACCCAGTTTTAATGAGTTTTTATTATGCTGTGCGAAAACTGAAAATCTCTCGGATTGGGGCTATATAGTTTTAAAATGGACATACAAGGGGCTAAATATTACACTATTTTCACGATGATCGGTATGTTGCAAGTGGCCGAAATATTGTCTTTGTCTTACAACTCAACAGCATTTACCCAGTTTTAATGAGTTTTTATTGTGCTGTGCCAAAACTAAAAATCTCTCGGATTGGGGCGATATAGTTTTAGAATGGTCATATAAGATTATCAATATTACACTAGTAACGCGATGATCGGTATGTTGCAAGTGGCCGAAATATTGCCTTAGTCTTACAACTCAATAGCATTTACCCAGTTTTAATGAGTTTTTATTGTGCTGTGCCAAAACTAAAAATCTCTCGGATTGGGGCTATATAGTTTTAAAATGGACATACAAGGGGCTAAATATTATACTATTTTCACGATGATCGGTATGTTGCAAGGGGCCGAAATATTGCCTTTGTCTTACAACTCAACAGCGTTTATCCAGTTTTAATGAGTTTTTATTATGCTGTGCGAAAAGTAAAATTCTCTCGGATTGGGGCTATATAGTTTTAAAATGGACATACAAGGGGCTAAATATTACACTATTTTCACGATGATCGGTATGTTGCAAGTGGCCGAAATATTGTCTATGTCTTACAACTCAACAGCATTGACCCAATTTTAATGAGTTTTTATTGTGCTGTGCCAAAACTAAAAATCTCTCGGATTGGGGCTATATAGTTTTAAAATGGACATACAAGGGGCTAAATATTATACTATTTTCACGATGATCGGTATGTTGCAAGTGGCCGAAATATTGCCTTTGTCTTACAACTCAATAGCATTTACCCAGTTTTAATGAGTTTTTATTATGCTGTGCGAAAACTAAAATTCTCTCGGATTGGGGCTATATAGTTTTAAAATGGGCATACAAGGGGCTAAATATTACACTATTTTCACGATGATCGGTATGTTGCAAGTGGCCGAAATATTGTCTATGTCTTACAACTCAATAGCATTTACCCAGTTTTAATGAGTTTTTATTGTGCTGTGCCAAAACTAAAAATCTCTCGGATTGGGGCTATATAGTTTTAAAATTGGCATAAAAGATGATCAATATTACACGATTTTCACGATGATCGGTATGTTGCAAGTGGCCGAAATATTGCCTTTGTCTTACAACTTAACAGCATTTACCCAGTTTTAATGAGTTTTTATTATGCTGTGCCAAAACTAAAAATCTCTCGGATTGGGGCTATATAGTTTTAAAATGGACATACAAGGGGCTAAATATTATAAATTTTCACGATGATCGGTATGTTGCAAGTGGCCGAAATATTGCCTTTGACTTACAACTCAATAGCATTTACCCAGTTTTAATGAGTTTTTATTATGCTGTGCAAAAACTAAAAATCCCTCGGATTGGGGCTAGATAGTTTTAAAATAGACATACAAGGGGCTAAATATTACACTATTTTCACGATGATCGGTATGTTGCAAGTGGCCGAAATATTGCCTTTGTCTTACAACTCAACAGCATTTACCCAGTTTTAATGAGTTTTTATTGTGCTGTGCCAAAACTAAAAATCTCTCGGATTGGGGCTATATAGTTTTAAAATGGACATACAAGGGGCTAAATATTACACTATTTTCACGATGATCGGTATGTTGCAAGTGGCCGAAATATTGCCTTTGTCTTACAACTCAATAGCATTTACCCAGTTTTAATGAGTTTTTATTGTGCTGTACCAAAACTAAAAATCTCTCGGATTGGGGCTATATAGTTTTAAAATGGTCATATAAGATTATAAATATTACACTAGTAACGCGATGATCAGTATGTTGCAAGTGGCCGAAATATTGTCTTTGTCTTACAACTCAATAGCATTTACCCAGTTTTAATGAGTTTTTATTATGCTGTGCCAAAACTAAAAATCTCTCGGATTGGGGCTATATAGTTTTGAAATGGACATACAAGGGGCTAAATATTACACTATTTTCACGATGATCGGTATGTTGCAAGTGGCCGAAATATTGCCTTTGTCTTACAACTCAATAGCATTTACCCAGTTTTAATGAGTTTTTATTATGCTGTGCGAAAACTAAAAATCTCTCGGATTGGGGCTATATAGATTTAAAATGGACATACAAGGGGCTAAATATTACACTATTTTCACGATGATCGGTATGTTGCAAGTGGCCGAAATATTGTCTTTGTCTTACAACTCAATAGCATTTACCTAGTTTTAATGAGTTTTTATTATGCTGTGCGAAAACTGAAAATCTCTCGGATTGGGGCTATATAGTTTTAAAATGGACATACAAGGGGCTAAATATTACACTATTTTCACGATGATCGGTATGTTGCAAGTGGCCGAAATATTGCCTTTGTCTTACAACTCAATAGCATTTACCTAGTTTTAATGAGTTTTTATTATGCTGTGCGAAAACTGAAAATCTCTCGGATTGGGGCTATATAGTTTTAAAATGGACATAATAGGGGCTAAATATTACACTATTTTCACGATGATCGGTATGTTGCAAGTGGCCGAAATATTGTCTATGTCTTACAACTCAACAGCATTTACCCAGTTTTAATGAGTTTTTATTGTGCTGTGCGAAATCTAAAAATCTTTCGGATTGGGGCTATATAGTTTTAAAATGGACATACAAGGGGCTAAATATTACACTATTTTCACGATGATCGGTATGTTGCAAGTGGCCGAAATATTGCCTTTGTCTTACAACTCAATAGCATTTACCCAGTTTTAACGACTTTTTATTATGCTGTGCGAAAACTAAAAATCTCTCGGATTGGGGCTATATAGTTTTAAAATGAACATACAAGGGGCTAAATATTACACTATTTTCACGATGATCGGTATGTTGCAAGTGGCCGAAATATTGCCTTTGTCTTACAACTCAATAGCATTTATCTAGTTTTAATGAGTTTTTATTATGCTGTGCGAAAACTGAAAATCTCTCGGATTGGGGCTATATAGTTTTAAAATGAACATACAAGGGGCTAAATATTACACTATTTTCACGATGATCGGTATGTTGCAAGTGGCCGAAATATTGCCTTTGTCTTACAACTTAATAGCATTTACCCAGTTTTAATGAGTTTTTATTATGCTGTGCCAAAACTAAAAATCTCTCGGATTGGGGCTATATGGTTTTAAAATGGAAATAAAAGGGGCTAAATATTATACTATTTTCACGATGATCGGTATGTTGCAAGTGGCCGAAATATTGCCTTTGTCTTACAACTCAATAGCATTTACCCAGTTTTAATGAGTTTTTATTATGCTGTGCGAAAACTGAAAATCTCTCGGATTGGGGCTATATAGTTTTAAAATGGACATACAAGGGGCTAAATATTACACTATTTTCACGATGATCGGTATGTTGCAAGTGGCCGAAATATTGTCTTTGTCTTACAACTCAACAGCATTTACCCAGTTTTAATGAGTTTTTATTATGTTGTGCCAAAACTAAAAATCTCTCGGATTGGGGCTATATAGTTTTAAAATGGACATACAAGGGGCTAAATATTACACTATTTTCACGATGATCGGTATGTTGCAAGGGGCCGAAATATTGCTTTTGTCTTACAACTCAACAGCATTTACCCAGCTTTAATGCGTTTTTATTATGCTGTGCGAAAACTAAAAATCTCTCGGATTAAGGCTATATAGTTTTAAAATAGACATACAAGGGGCTAAATATTACACTATTTTCACGATGATCGGTATGTTGCAAGTGGCCGAAATATTGCCTTTGTCTTACAACTCAATAGCATTTACCCAGTTTTAATGCGTTTTTATTATGCTGTGCGAAAACTAAAAATCTCTCGGATTAAGGCTATATAGTTTTAAAATGGACATACAAGGGGCTAAATATTACACTATTTTCACGATGATCGGTATATTGCAAGTGGCCGAAATATTGTCTTTGTCTTACAACTCAATAGCATTTACCCAGTTTTAATGAGTTTTTATTATGCTGTGCCAAAATTAAAAAGCTCTCGGATTGGGGCTATATAGTTTTAAAATGGACATACAAGGGGCTAAATATTACACTATTTTCACGATGATCGGTATGTTGCAAGTGGCCGAAATATTGCCTTTGTCTTACAACTCAATAGCATTTACCCAGTTTTAATGAGTTTTTATTGTGCTGTGCCAAAACTAAAAAGCTCTCGGATTGGGGCTATATAGTTTTAAAATGGGCATACAAGATGATCAATATTACACTATTTTCACGATGATCGGTATGTTGCAAGTGGCCGAAATATTGCCTTTGTCTTACAACTCAATAGCATTTACCCAGTTTTAATGAGTTTTTATTATGCTGTGCCAAAACTAAAAATCTCTCGGATTGGGGCTATATAGTTTTGAAATGAACATACAAGGGGCTAAATATTACACTATTTTCACGATGATCGGTATGTTGCAAGTGGCCGAAATATTGCCTTTGTCTTACAACTCAATAGCATTTACCCAGTTTTAATGAGTTTTTATTATGCTGTGCGAAAACTAAAAATCTCTCGGATTGGGGCTATATAGATTTAAAATGGACATACAAGGGGCTAAATATTACACTATTTTCACGATGATCGGTATGTTGCAAGTGGCCGAAATATTGTCTTTGTCTTACAACTCAATAGCATTTACCTAGTTTTAATGCGTTTTTATTATGCTGTGCGAAAACTGAAAATCTCTCGGATTGGGGCTATATAGTTTTAAAATGGACATACAAGGGGCTAAATATTACACTATTTTCACGATGATCGGTATGTTGCAAGTGGCCGAAATATTGCCTTTGTCTTACAACTCAATAGCATTTACCTAGTTTTAATGAGTTTTTATTATGCTGTGCGAAAACTGAAAATCTCTCGGATTGGGGCTATATAGTTTTAAAATGGACATAATAGGGGCTAAATATTACACTATTTTCACGATGATCGGTATGTTGCAAGTGGCCGAAATATTGCCTTTGTCTTACAACTCAATAGCATTTACCCAGTTTTAACGACTTTTTATTATGCTGTGCGAAAACTAAAAATCTCTCGGATTGGGGCTATATAGATTTAAAATGGACATACAAGGGGCTAAATATTACACTATTTTCACGATGATCGGTATGTTGCAAGTGGCCGAAATATTGTCTTTGTCTTACAACTTAATAACATTTACCCAGTTTTAATGAGTTTTTATTATGTTGTGCCAAAACTAACAATCTCTCGGATTGGGGCTATATAGTTTTAAAATGGGCATACAAGGGGCTAAATATTACACTATTTTCACGATGATCGGTATGTTGCAAGTGGCCGAAATATTGCTTTTGTCTTACAACTCAACAGCATTTACCCAGTTTTAATGAGTTTTTATTATGTTGTGCCAAAACTAAAAATCTCTCGGATTGGGGCTATATAGTTTTAAAATGGACATACAAGGGGCTAAATATTACACTATTTTCACGATGATCGGTATGTTGCAAGTGGCCGAAATATTGTCTATGTCTTACAACTCAACAGCATTTACCCAGTTTTAATGAGTTTTTATTGTGCTGTGCGAAATCTAAAAATCTTTCGGATTGCGGCTATATAGTTTTAAAATGGACATACAAGGGGCTAAATATTACACTATTTTCACGATGATCGGTATGTTGCAAGTGGCCGAAATATTGCCTTTGTCTTACAACTCAATAGCATTTACCCAGTTTTAACGACTTTTTATTATGCTGTGCGAAAACTAAAAATCTCTCGGATTGGGGCTATATAGTTTTAAAATGGACATACAAGGGGCTAAATATTACACTATTTTCACGATGATCGGTATGTTGCAAGTGGCCGAAATATTGCCTTTGTCTTACAACTTAATAGCATTTACCCAGTTTTAATGAGTTTTTATTATGCTGTGCCAAAACTAAAAATCTCTCGGATTGGGGCTATATGGTTTTAAAATGGAAATAAAAGGGGCTAAATATTATACTATTTTCACGATGATCGGTATGTTGCAAGTGGCCGAAATATTGCCGTTGTCTTACAACTCAATAGCATTTACCCAGTTTTAATGAGTTTTTATTATGCTGTGCGAAAACTGAAAATCTCTCGGATTGGGGCTATATAGTTTTAAAATGGACATACAAGGGGCTAAATATTACACTATTTTCACGATGATCGGTATGTTGCAAGTGGCCGAAATATTGTCTTTGTCTTACAACTCAACAGCATTTACCCAGTTTTAATGAGTTTTTATTATGTTGTGCCAAAACTAAAAATCTCTCGGATTGGGGCTATATAGTTTTAAAATGGACATACAAGGGGCTAAATATTACACTATTTTCACGATGATCGGTATGTTGCAAGAGGCCGAAATATTGCTTTTGTCTTACAACTCAACAGCATTTACCCAGCTTTAATGCGTTTTTATTATGCTGTGCGAAAACTAAAAATCTCTCGGATTAAGGCTATATAGTTTTAAAATAGACATACAAGGGGCTAAATATTAAACTATTTTCACGATGATCGGTATGTTGCAAGTGGCCGAAATATTGCCTTTGTCTTACAACTCAATAGCATTTACCCAGTTTTAATGAGTTTTTATTATGCTGTGCGAAAACTAAAAATCTCTCGGATTAAGGCTATATAGTTTTAAAATGGACATACAAGGGGCTAAATATTACACTATTTTCACGATGATCGGTATATTGCAAGTGGCCGAAATATTGTCTTTGTCTTACAACTCAATAGCATTTACCCAGTTTTAATGAGTTTTTATTATGCTGTGCCAAAATTAAAAAGCTCTCGGATTGGGGCTATATAGTTTTAAAATGGACATACAAGGGGCTAAATATTACACTATTTTCACGATGATCGGTATGTTGCAAGTTGCCGAAATATTGCCTTTGTCTTACAACTCAATAGCATTTACCCAGTTTTAATGAGTTTTTATTGTGCTGTGCCAAAACTAAAAAGCTCTCGGATTGGGGCTATATAGTTTTAAAATGGGCATACAAGATGATCAATATTACACTATTTTCACGATGATCGGTATGTTGCAAGTGGCCGAAATATTGCCTTTGTCTTACAACTCAATAGCATTTACCCAGTTTTAATGAGTTTTTATTATGCTGTGCCAAAACTAAAAATCTCTCGGATTGGGGCTATATAGTTTTGAAATGAACATACAAGGGGCTAAATATTACACTATTTTCACGATGATCGGTATGTTGCAAGTGGCCGAAATATTGCCTTTGTCTTACAACTCGATAGCATTTACCCAGTTTTAATGAGTTTTTATTATGCTGTGCGAAAACTAAAAATCTCTCGGATTAAGGCTATATAGTTTTAAAATAGACATACAAGGGGCTAAATATTAAACTATTTTCACGATGATCGGTATGTTGCAAGTGGCCGAAATATTGCCTTTGTCTTACAACTCAATAGCATTTACCCAGTTTTAATGCGTTTTTATTATGCTGTGCGAAAACTAAAAATCTCTCGGATTAAGGCTATATAGTTTTAAAATGGACATACAAGGGGCTAAATATTACACTATTTTCACGATGATCGGTATATTGCAAGTGGCCGAAATATTGTCTTTGTCTTACAACTCAATAGCATTTACCCAGTTTTAATGAGTTTTTATTATGCTGTGCCAAAATTAAAAAGCTCTCGGATTGGGGCTATATAGTTTTAAAATGGACATACAAGGGGCTAAATATTACACTATTTTCACGATGATCGGTATGTTGCAAGTGGCCGAAATATTGCCTTTGTCTTACAACTCAATAGCATTTACCCAGTTTTAATGAGTTTTTATTGTGCTGTGCCAAAACTAAAAAGCTCTCGGATTGGGGCTATATAGTTTTAAAATGGGCATACAAGATGATCAATATTACACTATTTTCACGATGATCGGTATTTTGCAAGTGGCCGAAATATTGCCTTTGTCTTACAACTCAATAGCATTTACCCAGTTTTAATGAGTTTTTATTATGCTGTGCGAAAACTAAAATCTCTCGGATTGGGGCTATATAGTTTTGAAATGGACATACAAGGGGCTAAATATTACACTATTTTCACGATGATCGGTATGTTGCAAGTGGCCGAAATATTGCCTTTGTCTTACAACTCAATAGCATTTACCCAGTTTTAATGAGTTTTTATTGTGCTGTGCCAAAACTAAAAATCTCTCGGATTGGGGCTATATAGTTTTGAAATGAACATGCAAGGGGCTAAATATTACACTATTTTCACGATGATCGGTATGTTGTAAGTGGCCGAAATATTGTCTTTATCTTACAACTCAATAGCATTTACCCAATTTTAATGAGTTTTTATTATGTTGTGCCAAAACTAAAAATCTCTCGGATTGGGGCTATATAGTTTTGAAATAGGAATACAAGGGGCTAAATATTATACGATTTTCACGATGATCGGTATGTTGCAAGTGGCCGAAATATTGTCATTGTCTTACAACTCAATAGCATTTATCCAGTTTTAATGAGTTTTTATTATGCTGTGCCAAAACTAAAAATCTCTCGGATTGGGGCTATATAGTTTTAAAATGGACAAACAAGGGGCTAAATATTACACTATTTTCACGATGATCGGTATGTTGCAAGTGGCCGAAATATTGCCTTTGTCTTACAACTCAATAGCATTTACCCAGTTTTAATGAGTTTTTATTATGCTGTGCCAAAACTGAAAATCTCTCGGATTGGGGCTATATAGTTTTAAAATGGACATACAAGGGGCTAAATATTACACTATTTTGACGATGATCGGTATGTTGCAAGAGGCCGAAATATTGTCTTTGTCTTACAACTCAATAGCATTTACCCAGTTTTAATGAGTTTTTATTATGCTGTGCCAAAACTAAAAATCTCTCGGATTGGGGCTATATAGTTTTAAAATGGACATACAAAGGGCTTAATATTATACAATTTTCACGATGATCGGTATGTTGCAAGTGGCCGAAATATTGGCTTTGTCTTACAACTTAACAGCATTTACCCAGTTTTAATGAGTTTTTATTGTGCTGTGCCAAAACTAAAAATCTCTCGGATTGGGGCTATATAGTTCTAAAATGGGCATACAAGGGGCTAAATATTACACTATTTTCACGATGATCGGTATGTTGCAAGTGGCCGAAATATTGTCATTGTCTTACAACTCAATAGCATTTACCCAGTTTTAATGAGTTTTTATTATGCTGTGCCAAAACTGAAAATCTTTCGGATTGGGGCTATATAGTTTTAAAATAGACATACAAGGGGCTTAATATTATACTATTTTCACGATGATCGGTATGTTGTAAGTGGCCGAAATATTGTCTTCATCTTACAACTCAATAGCATTTACCCAGTTTTAATGAGTTTTTATTATGTTGTGCCAAAACTAAAAATCTCTCGGATTGGGGCTATATATTTTTAAAATGGACAAACAAGGGGCTAAATATTACACTATTTTCACGATGATCGGTATGTTGCAAGTGGCCGAAATATTGCCTTTGTCTTACAACTCAATAGCATTTACCCAGTTTTAATGAGTTTTTATTATGCTGTGCGAAAACTAAAATCTCTCGGATTGGGGCTATATAGTTTTAAAATGGACATACAAGGGGCTAAATATTACACTATTTTCACGATGATCGGTATGTTGCAAGTGGCCGAAATATTTCCTTTGTCTTACAACTCAATAGCATTTACCCAGTTTTAATGAGTTTTTATTATGCTGTGCCAAAACTAAAAATCTCTCGGATTGGGGCTA
Organism: Tipula vernalis; assembly: GCA_958295665.1. Taxonomy (NCBI): domain Eukaryota; kingdom Metazoa; phylum Arthropoda; class Insecta; order Diptera; family Tipulidae; genus Tipula; species Tipula vernalis. Next base: position 205,376,607 of record OY282559.1, on the reverse strand, counting down.
TATAGTTTTAAAATGGACATACAAGGGGCTAAATATTACACTATTTTCACGATGATCGGTATGTTGCAAGTGGCCGAAATATTGTCTTTGTCTTACAACTCAATAGCATTTACCCAGTTTTAATGAGTTTTTATTATGCTGTGCCAAAACTAAAAATCTCTCGGATTGGGGCTATATAGTTTTAAAATGGACATACAAGGGGCTAAATATTACACTATTTTCACGATGATCGGTATGTTGCAAGGGGCCGAAATATTGCTTTTGTCTTACAACTCAATAGCATTTACCCAGTTTTAACGACTTTTTATTATGCTGTGCCAAAACTAAAAATCTCTCGGATTGGGGCTATATAGTTTTAAAATGGACATACAAGGGGCTAAATATTACACTATTTTCACGATGATCGGTATGTTGCAAGTGGCCGAAATATTGCCTTTGTCTTACAACTCAATAGCATTTACCCAGTTTTAATGAGTTTTTATTATGTTGTGCCAAAACTGAAAATCTCTCGGATTGGGGCTATATAGTTTTAAAATGGACATACAAGGGGCTAAATATTACACTATTTTCACGATGATCGGTATGTTGCAAGTGGCCGAAATATTGTCTTTGTCTTACAACTTAATAACATTTACCCAGTTTTAATGAGTTTTTATTATGTTGTGCCAAAACTAACAATCTCTCGGATTGGGGCTATATAGTTTTAAAATGGGCATACAAGGGGCTAAATATTACACTATTTTCACGATGATCGGTATGTTGCAAGTGGCCGAAATATTGTCATTGTCTTACAACTCAATAGCATTTACCCAGTTTTAATGAGTTTTTGTTATGCCGTGCCAAAACTAAAAATCTCTCGGATTGGGTCTATATAGTTTTAAAATGGGCATACAAGGGGCTAAATATTACACTATTTTCACGATGATCGGTATGTTGCAAGTGGCCGAAATATTGTCTTTGTCTTACAACTTAATAACATTTACCCAGTTTTAATGAGTTTTTATTATGTTGTGCCAAAACTAACAATCTCTCGGATTGGGGCTATATAGTTTTAAAATGGGCATACAAGGGGCTAAATATTACACTATTTTCACGATGATCGGTATGTTGCAAGTGGCCGAAATATTGTCATTGTCTTACAACTCAATAGCATTTACCCAGTTTTAATGAGTTTTTATTATGCTGTGCCAAAACTAAAAATCTCTCGGATTGGGGCTATATAGTTTTAAAATAGACATACAAGGGGCTAATTATTACACTATTTTCACGATGATCGGTATGTTGCAAGTGGCCGAAGCATAACTAAGTTTTTGGTATCTATGTATCTATATATATTAATGCCAAATGGCGTGTTTTTTTTATAAACTTAAATTAATGCCCTATAGCGGGATTGTTGACTAGTTAGTCTTTTGTATAATTCAATAAACTTAATGTGAAAAAAAAAACAAATAAAAATTATAAATAGATTTAATTTTTAATAAAACTGTTCCTTGAAAAAATAGAAAAAAAAAAGTTAATTAATCTGTGTGGCCATTTTATACAAATAAAAAAAAATAAAAATCTATTTACGGCCAATTATTGTAAAATAAAGTTTATTATCTTTATTAACCTTGTTGATATATATTATCTATGTGAAATTTAGTTGTAACAAACAAAAGAAAAAAAACTTAACTAAAGAAATTGTTAAATAGCCGATGTAATAAATTTAACTATTTCGAACAATCTTTAAAAAAAAAAAAGTTTAAAATAAATAAAATGTTGTTGTAAATTATATTGAGGAAAAAAAAAATATTTGGAACATTTCTTTTGGTACCGGTGAGATGTGAAATATAACAGAAACAAAGAAAAATATACACCTAGACAAGAAACAAAATTCTGATATATTTACGGGGTAATCGAATTTGGAGCTGTATTCCCGCCCGTGAGGGCAGGGCAACCAATTGTGTGAGGGGGATCCTGCGTCGGCGCTGGTTGCAGTTGGTCGGACCGGCCTTAAAAGAAAAAAAAACAAGGTAACGCGAAATCAAGGGACAAACAAACTGGGTAACTGTAAATTGTAGTTTTCCAAAGTCTGTAACAGTTTGTTTCTCCCCCTCTATTTTCACTATATTATATGTATATTGCTATTTTTACCGTTTGTTTTCGGCGTTTCGTGGTGGTGCACCGATTTGGTGAAAATTGCGTTTTGAGTAATTGCGTTTGGAATTTCCGCTGTTTTTTCGCTTCCGCTCGGTTGTCCGTTTTTTTTGGGTGTGGTTCGACCCCATAATTTTCAATCAGATATTTTTTGTGTTTTTTTCTTAATTTTTTTAAAACAGTGAATAGTGAAAGTGAAACTTAATATTAACGTGGAATCAGTTTTAACGTAATCTATCTTGCCTAATTTAAATTTTTTTTTTCTTTTACCGTAACAAAAATTTTCTTTGAATTTTCTTGTTGTTGTGTGCTACGCCGCACCATGTGCGTGTAAACAAAATAATTGATCGAATCATGTGAAGTGTGGTCGTGTGAAGGGTCGGTCTTTTCCACCCTGTTCCGTGCGTGCCGTTCGTTCCTCCAGGACAAGCTGTGCTGGAGGGCGGCACGCCATATGAGTTGATCGCGTCGAGGTGACGGTCTCCGTTCCGGGGGATTGTCGCTGGGATTGTCATGCGGGCGTCCTTCCCTTATAATGGCATCGGTGGCCGTCGCGACTGGGAAACAGCATCCCAGTAGGCGGGCCGATGAGGGGAGGCCCGTGTGGCAGTCACGGCGGTGATCGCCTGGGATTGAGACGGTCACTCCGGATCGATCACTCCCTACTTATTACTTTTTTTTTCCGCTGAGGCCGTGGCAATTTAATTTTAATTTCCCTTTGCCCCTCTAATTTTGTTCTTCATGCGGTTATTCAAGCATGGGAAATATGCCTGAAAACCCCCACGCCGCACCGTGAGCTCTAGCCAGCTACTATACCGCATCAGACCGCTATTCTCATGTCTGATAACGTAATCCCTTGGGGGTTTTCGTTACAATGGCGCGCAAACTCGGCTAATTAATTAAAAAAAATTTTTTCGTCTATTAGTTTTTCAGATTTTTTTTCAAAACTTGTTGTGAGCATCACGTACAAAGTCCAGCGCTTGCGTTGTTTGATCTGTACGGATGCTCACATCAATGTTTCGCTGTCCGGTTGACGCCACATCTGTATAGTAACCAGCGTAAGCTGTTTGATTACATACAGTTGTGAGTGTCAATCCCTATTCTCAGTTCATCGGTTGAGTGGGTCTACCATTTCCGCCATGTGGCGTTAGATTGTGGTTAGACTCATTCTTCCCTTGTTCTGAGTTTAGCTTTTTCAAATTTTTATTTTTCTATTTGCAGATCTACGTACCCTTAAGTAATTTACTTCATTTTCTAATTAAATTTATTTTGGGTCCAACTACCTTCATGGGGAGCGATCCATGCGTGTTCTGACTTCGAGTCATTCGACCTCGCTGGATCGTTTGCCATATCGGTTCCGTGTGCCATGAGCATTGAGATCTCGAACTTGTTGTTTCCACCAATGTGGTGTTGATTGGACAGTTCGTGGTCTCATTGGTCAATGGCACATCCTTAGTTCATTCTTTTTGTTAATTTTCTTATTTTTATCTTCTTTAATTAAAATTATTGGACCTCAGCGGTATTATGATTATCTTTAACAGTACCCCGCGTCTCATGGTGGAGCTCTAAGAGTACGATTGTGAGGCCAACGGGGGAGGAGACCAACCAATATTTTTTATTATTATTTTACCGCCGGCCCAACGCATGGCCGCGCTACTCCTCATTCGATCAACTCTTCCTTTATTTTCCTTTATTTTGCTTTCACTCGTCACTGTTGTGAAAATTTTATTTTATTATCTCTTCGTCATTCTTTTTCTCTCTTGTCCTTGCTCCTTGCAGCTTAGTGGCGCAGCTAATTCCTTACTTATAATCGCTTTATATATCGATTGATTACATTTCTGTTTTCCTTTATTTTTTTATTAATTCATTTAAAATTAATTAATTTAACTCTTGTTTAATAAATTAATCCAATTTATTTATTTTTTTTTTGATTTTTGATTGTATTTTTTATATATACATTTTTTTTGTTGTTACGAAACTGTTTCAAAATTAAATGAACGCCAGTGAATCATCGTGTGATAATCCTTCAAGTACGGTTGTTTGGTCAGCGTTTGAGTTGAGCGGCAGTCAACCATTGACGCGAGTGAGTCCTTGTGACAGTAATAATATTCTCGTAGCTCCTCACGTTTCCCGACTTGTGGATGTCCACTTTATTATTGTAGTTCTAATTTAATTTTTCGGATTAAATTAATTAATTTAATTTTGTTTTTGTTCATTAATAAACGTAATTTGGTTTCATAGATTAACTTTGGATTTTTTTTGTTAAATAATTTTACTTAACTTTGTCTGATCAATTCATTTGAATTTCGTTTAAATACTTAATTTAATTTTTGGGTAATTAATTAATTTAATTTTATTTGGTAAATGGGTATAATTAATATTTTCTTTGGGTTTTGGGAAACTTTATTTTTTTTATTTAATTAGGAATTTTAATAATTCATAGACGATTCCAACGCTAAATTATTTTGAACTCGTTAATAAATATAAATCATTTATAAATAAATATTTTTATTACAAATTGTTTTTTTGGGATTTGGTAATTTTTGGATACAGCTAATCGATAATTACATATTTTTTTTATTATTCCATTCATTAACTTCTGTATTTTCGTTCTGGTTGTGGAACTTTAAAGTTTTCAGTTCTTGAATTTATTTCACGTCGCTGACGTATAAATTAATTAGATTAGTTTTAATGCTTTCTAATTTTTTGAATTACTTATACAAGTAAAATGGTTATAATTTTTAAACACAATTTTTTTATCTGCCTTCCGCAAATTGTTTTTTTATTTAATTTTTTTAAAAAAAATAAGTTATCCGGAAATGATGAGGTCATTTGAAGCTCAGGTACAGAGGTTGACTGATCAAATGAATGCAATGCATGCTGCCTCTAAATTAATTACTAAAGATCCTGAAAATCATCAGCAGGTGCGGTTCCAAACTTCTCCTGCTTCATTAGAGTCCCAATTGGTTTCCGATGACTTCATCCGATTTGACATTCCTCCGGGAGCTCCGATCTCTAAAGAGCGTTCATCTCTGGAATCGGCTACCCCCTTCACAAATAAGTTACCATCTACTGTTGACTTGCATAACAGTACGTTAAATACCGTTCACACTCCTCATTTTTCTAGTAATCCTGTATATGATAGACGCTCTCTCTTTCGATGCGGAATTTCCTACAGTAGTTCACCTGCAGGAATTACTGTCGATATGTTCCTATTTCAATTGGATTCGTCAATTAAAATATCACCTGAAGTTCTGCTGCTTGATTTATATCTTCTTTTGAAGGATGTAGCGCTGGAGTGGTATTGGACATTTCGTCGCCATAATCCTTTAGCCTCATGGGATCATCTTCGTAGAGAGTTTCGTGAACGTTTTAAAGACCGGCGAACCCCCTATGAGATACGTCGCATGGTGGAATCTAGAAAACAATTGCCGGATGAATCTTTTCTTGATTATTATCAACATATGTAGAGCTTGTCCCTGCAGTGTCACACCCCTTACAGTGATGATGAATTTATCCAATTTCTGATTAACAACATGAAACCTGTGTTACAATACCATTTAACTGATCGGCACTTTTCACACATAAGTGAATTAATCAAGAGTTGTACTGCCTGGGAGGATTCTTTAAAGCGACTACGCGTTCCTACCGATTACTCTTTTCATCCTCAACGTATCATAAGTGAACTGGATATCGTTTCTACTGACGGCATGGTATTGCCAGGAGAAGAGCAGTTCAACCCTTTTTTCTAAGAGAAAAAATGCTGGCAGCAACACCGACCAATAAATTCATCAGTGGAAGTCGATACCAGATGTGAGAAAACAGACGAACCCGTGATAGCTCTCGTTGAGTCTTTTGATTGCGAATCATCGTCTGGATTTCTTACCTGGAAATGGTATCTGACTCTCCACTGACTTCTTCTAATCCTTCACATTTTTGTAATTTTGATAAATCTCATTTTTCTAATTCTGTTCCCTCTGTCCTTGACACTTTTCGAAGACTCAACCCGCTTCGTTTACTACGTTCAAAGAAATATTGGGAGGAGCGTCGGGTCATGAGATCCTGCGCTGTCTCTTCGATACTCGGTTCTGAAACGAGTGATAAACGGCCTTATGCCAATATCCTTGTTAATGATGTTCCTTACCGAGGTCTTTTAGACAGTGGAGCGAGTGTCAGCGTGTTGGATTGTGGCTCCGAAAAGTTAGTTAAAGACAGCAATTTTAAATTCCATAAATTTCCATCTTCCATTCAAACTGCCAGTGGTCAAAAACAGTCAATAATTGGTTATGTACATGCTCAGGTTCAGTTTAATTCTGTGTCATAATATGCGTTTCTATTTAGTACCTACCTTAGAGCAGTCATTGTATTTGGGGATCGACTTTTGGAATCAATTTGGAATTTCACCCCAGATATCTGCTTTGAGTGATATAACTGAATCTTTGGATTTACCTGTCTCTCCGAAATTTCATCTGCTCTCTCCAGAAGATGACAGCAAGCTCTCTACGATTGTAAAGAAATTTCCATCAAGTGTTAAATTAGGTCTTGGCCGAACCACGTTAGTATCTCACGTTATTGATGTCGGTGAAGCCAAGCCTGTGAAACAGCGCTTTTATTCGGTTTCACCTGTGAAACAGAAATTGATGTATGATGAGCTAGATCGCATGTTATCTTTGGACGTGATTGAGGAGAGTCATAGTTCATGGTGCTCGCCTATTACCATGGTGCAGAAGGCTAATGGTCAAATGCGCTTGTGTTTGGATGCTCGGGAAGTGAACAAGGTGACGGTCAGGGATGCGTATCCGCTCCCTCTTATTAATTAATTGTTGGGTCGATTGGATCAAACTCGTTATATCTCGTCAATCGACTTAAAAGATGCCTTCTGGCAGATACCGCTTGACCCACAATCCAGAGATAAGACGGCGTTTACGGTTCCTGGTCGTCCCTTGTATCATTTCAAGGTCATGCCATTTGGGTTGTGTAATGCTCCCCAAACACTATGCCGCCTGATGCATCGGGTAATACCGTACCAACTTCACGACAGAGTCTTTGTCTATTTAGACGATCTCTTAGTTACATCTTCTACTTTGTCCGAACATTTTGAACTTTTGGAAATGATTGCTCATTTACTTCGTAATGCCGGATTAACAATAAACGTGGAAAAAAGTCAGTTTGCGTTAAAAGAGGTTAAATATTTAGGATATTTAGTGGGTGAGGGTTGCCTTCGCACTAATCCTGAAAAATGTAAATCAATTAGCGAATTCCCGAGACCCAAAACAACCAAACAGATACGTAGCTTCTTGGGATTATGTGGGTGGTATCGACGTTTTATTAAGAACTTCGCTTCATTAGCTGCTCTACTATCTGACTTAACGGGAAGGAAATCACAATCTAAATGGAATCTTCACGCTGAGGAATCGTTTCAAGCTCTTAAGTTGGCTTTGTCTTCTGCTCCTATTTTGGCGAATCCTGATTATGGGCGCCCGTTTTATATTCAGTGTAACGCAAGTGCTGTCGGTGTGGGTAGTGTTTTATTTCAGTTAGACTCGGATGGCGCTGAACACCCCATTGAATTTTTTTCACACAAACTAAATGCTGCTCAACGCAATTATTCTGTAACCGAGCTTGAGTGTTACGCCGCAGTACTCAGTGTGCAAAAATTTCGGCCCTATATCGAGGGATACCCGTTCACGATTTATACCGATCACGCTAGCCTTCGGTGGTTGATGTCCCAAAAAGATTTAGCAGGTAAACTCGCCCGCTGGAGTTTAAATTGTAGTTTAATATTTGATATAGACTTTCACTTTTTTGTTAAGCACTGTAGTATAGTCAAAATAAGTTCCACAATAATAACTTTTCCGAGTGCATGTTTCAGCGCCAATTAATGAAATAAGTGCGAGTTGACTTAAAAAAATAAAAAATAAAATTTTACAAAAATATTTTATCATTTTATACAATAAAAATAGTTGAAGTTCCATGGAAAATTGCAATTTATGGAAAATTACATAGAAAAAATTTCATAAAAAAAGTATTATCTTTCAACGGGACACAACACAAGTTTGCGCGTGCCTTATAAATCACGTTATGTTGACTTGACATTAATGGTGGTTTTAACTCAGATATTATAAGTTATTTGACTACCCTAGAATATTTTTTTCTAGCTCCTAAATTAATCAAATCACTTTTTTTTGGTTATTTTAGTAATTGATCGTTTAAGATGTAATAAGGAAATAAATACATAGAGTAAAAACCAACCTCGTGAATCAATTTCATTGGTTGATCTGAGCTCGGATAAAACCCCTAGGATAAAACAACTACCTCGTGAATCCACCATGAACGTTATATTTCTACATTTATTCATCAATCTTTTTGTCAACTAAATTTTTGTTTCGGTTATTTTATCGATGTGAAAAAAAGGAGGGGTATACTACGATCGCATTTGAAACGAATAATAAAAAAACGTAATAAAGCACAATTTTATTCTTCATACAAGAGATGTCACCTCTATCGAAAACGAATCGAAGGTGATAGGGAGACGAAGGTGGTCTACCTTCAAACATCACTACAGAATTGACGATTGGATTGGCATGCTTTGGGGTTTGTCGGTGTTCATTTTATTTCCGATAGTTGCCCTTTCTATACCTTTTGTACGGCCAACATGATGATTTTGTTGTTACCAACAATGCCGTCTTTAAATATATATACATACAAACAAAACCATTTTCATTCATTCATTTCATAAGCAAAATAAAATTTTGAAAGTATGTATCTAGTGTTCTGTGACTTTAATTGTTTTAGTTTTTTACATGAATGTGTTATGAAGCGAATCTTTACGCATTTATAAATTTGGAATCCGACCACCTAGAGATGTCAGCCATTTTCTTTTTTGATCAAGATCTAATTAGTCTGTCTTTGTTTTATGAAAATCGGATGAGTACTTTTCGCATTACTATTTGTTAACAGATATCAACAGCGAGGATATAAGGCATCTCTCTCTTGCTCTAGCGCTTTGCTTGAGTTGAGATTCCTAAAACGGTCTCAATAAATCACCTCCCAACCATAAAGACCGTATCTTAAATTAAAATAATACGTTAGTCTGTCTTGAATTCAAATTCAACGTGTGTTTTCTTGTATCGTAATCTTAAACAACTAAAATAAAGACACTTTAGATACATTCAGCCCATTTTATTTAATTACTTTGCAAATAAAATCCTTTTGAAACGTAATTTATATTCGTTTAGTTGACGTAAACAAAAATAACAAATTGGGTTACATAAAGCAAAGTTGGCGATTCGAAATCATAGGATTTGGCTGAAATTTTTACCTTATACAGGTTTTCTTTTCTTAGAAGTTCTATTCTTTTGACTAAAATATATATGTATCCACTAGGGGCATCGGCATCTGATTCAAATTTCTCTAAACCAAATAAGTGATTATGATGTGAGCCATCAATAAACGTGAATTTCGTATTTTTTAATGGGTTGTTAAACACGTCGTAAGACATCAATTTTAAAAAAGGAACATCTTCGTAAATTAATTGTGTTGCTATTACGGTGTAGCTAATTGACTGTGCAATAACTGCCCCGTCTGAGCATTTATGATTAGGGAAATCAACACACATTTGTATGCATTGTCCTGATGTTTGGTCACGTAGATATGATTCTGGACAACCCGTTTGAAGGCAAAAATGGGATCCACGTGTATTGAGGCATGTTTCATTGATATTGCAGTTATTCTTCATTGTTATACATTCATCAATATCTGAAAGTAATAAAGAAGATATTGCTTTTAATATCACGGTATGTACAAATACATCGTTTATATTATATTTTATTATATGCAATATTTTTAGTTTGGTAAGGTCGAGCTTACACTATAATATAACAGAACAGTTTTTGCTTATAAACAAAACAGCCCATTCGTCAAAGTGGGAAAAGTTTTGTTATATATATGGTGTTAACCCAACGTTAGTAATACTTGCCATCACATGTTTCATTTTTAAGATGAAATCCAACTTCGCACAAATTTAATGGAAATGTAAAATTTTGGTTTTGCTTTTCTCTCGGCGTTCGCCTTAGAATACACGTTTGTTCATTCTCGCTTAAAATGAAATTATCCGGACAAGAACACTTGTAGCTTCCATCTGTGTTTTGACAATTATGGGAGCAGTTATGTAACTGCTGGCTGCATTCGTTGATATCAAGGCAAGGCGACCCAGAGCGCATTGATAGATATCCAGGTGGGCATTCACAAATAAAACTTCCTATTTTGTTGATACAAACTTCGGTTCGATGGCAAGGTTGGTAAAATTCAAGGCATTCGTTGATATCTATAAAGAATGTTGTATAGTTGATTAAAACACTTAATAGAAAAAATCAGTCGTCAACAGAACCACAAAAACTTATGGAGTGCAATATTTGTTTTCCCATTTCCCTAAAGAATAATAAAATCAAAGCAAGATTAGGAATAACTTTATAAGTGATAGTAATTGAAACGATTAGAAACAAGTTTTGGTCGCGCGAGGTTTAGCTGGTTATGAAGCCGTTGCACTTTGCGGTATTATATCTGACAACGACTGGGCGGATTTTAATTGGATCAAAAACTGTTACATTCGTCTCGATAAGCTCTTTATAAAAATGATTATTTGTAAAAATCGACACTATTGTTTTCGGAGAATATACCTGGTAAATTTACTGCACTAGTAGGTTCGAGGCGATACCCTGATATAATCAGCTTTTTGTTCATAGTAGGATTTTAACATGGAGTAGTAAATTGTATATTCACTATTGGTCGCTTACTAGTCAGTCAGTCGTCTCTTTGAGTTTTTTCGTAATACATATGAATTGCTCAATAAACAAATTTGACTTTTCTAAACCATGTACCTAGGTATATATTTAATACATCCGTTGCTTTGATTTTTAAATATAAGTTTGTTTTTTTATAGGCCAATGAACTTAAAAAAAATCGTTACTTAACAATAAAAGTAAATAACAATAAAAATTAGGAGGACCGAGTTAAATACGAAGACAAGTTTTGTATGACCAAATTAATTGATTTTATTAATTCAAGTCCATAGTTCACAACATCAAATTTTTTTAAAACGAATACATTTAATTCATTATGGTTTAATTTAATTTTTAAAAAATGATGTCGAGGAACTAATTCTTAATTAAAAATGAATTAATTTTTGAGCGTATTTTGTTGACTAAAATTTAATTCGAATTATTTTGGGTTTATTTTTTTTCTAAGAAAATAGCCAATTTCATTTAATTGAATAAAGCCATCCTTTCGTAATAAAATATTGTGACGGTGACACCTAGATTGTAATAGAACAAGTTAAATTAATAGCTCAATGTTTTACTGTACTAAAATGGAATTTTCCTTGATAAAATTGTTTTAAATGTTTCTACACTATTCTTACTGGAAAATTCATGAACTTTCTAGAAGTTTGGTCTGTGTATGTAAAAAGGCGAACGAAATTGAATTGTAAAATTATTAGAATTTGGAACGCGATAGTGTAAACTTGTAAAATTATTAGTATTTGGTAAGCGATAATATAAAGATTAAAAAGGAATTAAAAAGTGATTTAAAAAGTGTTTTTGTGCGAAATAAAAAGTAAAAGTGATCAGAAAAATTGTGCGAATAATTTATATAAAGTGATTTTATGAATTAAAATTAATAAATTGTGTTGTAATAATTTTTGTGTGAAATAAATAAATTCGTTATTGAAAAATTTAATTGATTTTGTTTTATTCACAATCCAGTGATACGAATCATGAATGATAAGGCAAAAACGTAACAATTGGTGACAGCGGTGGGATTGTGAATAATAAGATAAAGAAAATCATTCTCAATGAATTAAAAGTTCCAGAATTAAAGAGGGAACTTGAGAAACGGAGTTTGGCTACTGATGATAGTAAAGCAGCTTTACAAGCGCGACTACGTGACGCTATGGAGAAAGAAGGGTTGAACCAAAAACTATAGTAGATTTCATAGAGACGTCTCGTGTCGAATAAATAAAAATTCAAATTAGTTGGGTGTAGAAAATACCTATTTGGGTGTAGAAATTATGTTTCGAACAATACAGTGAGCCCCTACACAATATACTTAAAACCACAAAAACATAATTCTCTCTTTGAGTAAATTTACTCTTCAACTAATGCGAGATTGTTTTGAGCGAGGTGAAAAATATGTATTCAGAAAAATGTTCGTGTGTTAAACTAGTTAGTATGCGCTGCCGCCGGCACACCGGTGAGCATGATTCAAGCAAGGTTAGCTCGATGTTTCGAGTCACGTGTTCGTGACGTCACACAATTCTGCCATGTGATTGTAAATAAATAGAGAAAAAGCGAATGAAACATTTTTGTAGATTTAGTTTTTTTTTATATTTCGTTTTTTTACTTGTTGTTGTAATTTAAAGGTCTCCTTTAATACTAGAGTTGAGTTTCGTCATAAAACAAAAATGGTCATTTGTTTACATATTAAGAGCTAAACTGGTATTAATTGAATCATGACCGGTGAATAAAGGGTTTTTAACAAATGTTTATTTGTTTTTTTCTTTATTAACAAATTAACGATGGGTTTTCATTGGGTTATGGGTTATTTATTGTATACGATACTGACTAAATGTGGGATTCTGATGAAATTCGACTTGCATGATGGAAATGGGATCTTCAAATCATTTTTAAATGAAGTTCTGGAATATGGCCAAGTAGGATAGAACTTGGATTTTTTTTCACTGATTATGATGAAATTTGAAGGAAGAAAGAGGGAACTTGGCTATTTCTTGAACGATTTTGATGAAATTCGACACGTGCGATAGAAATGGGATTCAAAAATGATATTTAAAAGATGTTCTGGAATATGGCCAATTAGGAAGGAACTCGGTTATTTCTCAACCGATTATGATGAAATTCTACTTGTACGACGGAAATGGGATATTCAAATGATTTTTAGAAGAAGTTCTGGAATATGGCCACGTAGGATGAAACTCGGCTATTCCTTAACCAATTATGGTGAAATTCGACTTGTATGATGGAAATGGGATCTTAAAATGATTTTTAGATGAAGTTCTGGAATATGGCTAAGTAGGATGGAACTTGGCTATTTCTTGAACAATTATGATGAAATTCGACACGTGCGATAGAAATGCGATTCTAAAATGATATTTGGAAGAAGTTCTGGAATATGGCCTATTAGGAAGGATCTCGGTTAGTTCTCAACCAGTTATGGTAAAATTCAACTAATTCGAAGCAAATGGGATTCTAAAATTATGTTTAAAAGAAACTCTTGAATATGGCCAAGTAGGATGGAACTTGGCTATTTCTTAACCGATTATGATGAAATTCGAGTTGTACGATGGAAATGGGATGTTCAAATAATTTTTAGATGACGTTCTGGAATATGGCCTATTAGGATCTAACTTGGCTATTGCTAAACCGATTGATTGATTGATTTTAATGTACGATCAAGCATTTAGCAAGTCTCCCGTATTATAAATGCGAATACCACACCACTATACCCATGTTACAACACGACACCATAACTCTCCCTCACCAAGGAAATATGTACCATCATATTGAGCTTTTCATGAAGCCAAACATAACAATATTCACCCAGTAAAGAAAAGCGCCACATCGATAACCACATAAGTCTAATAGTGTGATATCCGCCCCTGGCCAGGCAGCCATCGTACACCTTTTCTACATATAACAAAACAGAAGGATTGGATAGGATTATTAGTAAGGCCAGACTCGACCCGGTTACAGACACTAAGCGATCGATAGTTAGTAAATTATTAGTATTATGTATAATAAATAGGTTAGCACAAGACAGCACAATCTAACTACATTATTAGATGATCGTTTCTCTGGAATGCAGGGCCGGATACTCAGGACTCCCTAAATCTAAATCAGGACTTAAACAATTATTAATGTTGTAATGTCCCCCTGTCCGCCTTTCATTAATTTACCTGATAAAATATTTAAGAAAATTTAAAATTACTAAGCTAAGATTACAAAAACAGCGCTTATTTAATTTTTCATGGTCCTTCTATATCTAATTAATTAATTATTACATACTGCAACAAGAAAATAAACGTTAAAAACCATTTTAAACATAAAACTTTACTTAAAACTTTACTTAAAACTAATCATAAATTTCCTACCGATCAAGAAAAAGAGAATAAATAATTAAAAATTCAATTATTTTATAAAATTTATAATAAATAATTTAAAAATGATAATGTTACAGCACCACAACAGCCTTAAACATCAATAATTTAGTTATTACTATAAGTATATCAAGAATCAACAAATAAAATCAATTTATAATTTCCCAGGCAACTCTGAAAACTAATTTTAATTAATAAATCAAAATAGTATCAAAGTAAAATCCAATTCTGAAATTCAGGATTAATTTAATCCCCATATTAAAGATTGATTCTGGAACTATGTTATATTCTGAATATTGAATTATTTATTAGCAAATTAAGGAAGAGAAACCTTTAAATATTTTTAAACTAAATTAATTAATATATATTAGTGAGCAAAACACAATATTACCTACAAGTATTACAAAAATTAACATTTTATGAAATTGCCTATGTAAACTCTCCCACTTCTAAGCTAAAATTCTAAAAGAATGTTTAAAATTTTTAAATTATTAAGTTATAATTTAAATTCATAGCACTTGTTCCATTAGTTACCATTCTCCTGTAAATAGTTAATTAATTGTTTCCCTACTGCAACTAGATTTAAAAATAAAAATTGAAAATATATATTTAACCATACTATTAAATTTAAACTATTTGGCAATTTCCTACAGATCTAGAAAAAGGGAAATAAATAATGTTGAAATTAATTATTTATTTATAAAAGTATATAATATAATTTAAATATTGATCATAATACTACACAAAAATGTCTAGAATATCAATAATTTACATGTACCTACAATATGATATTTACTAATAAAACTCAAATAGAGTTTCCCAGATATCACTGAAAACTAAATTGCTTTACTACTTAATTAATAGAAGTTTATTTATATAAATTAGTTAGTGATAAACAAAATAAAATAGATATCACAAGAACAATACATTTTCTACGCTACCTAACTGCTGGAGTTTCTGGATGTTGAGCGAGAATTCACTAACATTTCTATAGCTTGGAGACGATCAACAATTATATATAATTAAATATACTTTATATCAATTACACCATCAGAAAAAAATACCCGAACAAACTATGATACTTTGATATAATTAAATTAAATTAAACTGACAAAAGTGTTGAAACATTTTCATCAATACCTCAAATATTTTGCAATGCAATGTAGTTTACAATATCATATAAAATAGAATTTCCATTAAAGAATTAGCATTAAAATGCTATTCATTTAATTAGTATAATATTTCAATCTATATACACAAATATTTAACGAAACAGCAACTTAATATAAATTACAATTTAATACCAATAAAGTGATTGATTTTAGCAGAAGATATTTTTGATATTTTAGAATAAAAATGTTAACTATCCTTGTGTTCAATCGGGCAAAAATGATAAAAAATATCATGATATTTTTTATCACTTTTGGCATTAAACGCACTCATTTATCACACAAAAAAACCAACTTTTTCTTGGTCCCAGCTGTCAATTTTGAATTTATTTTCTTTATGATATTTTCGGTACTTAAATTAAATTGAATTTGCTTTTTTAAGATAATCATATGGTATTTACACAGTCACCTATTTATTTAAACATAAATAATAATTTATATTTCGAAGTTTTGTCTGAGAACACAAACACATCAAAACTCAAACTAAAATTATTTGTGTCTCCAATATATGGATAAAAACCAAATAGTTTCAATATCAAAATAATTTATAAAGAAGAAATAATTAAAAAATATAACATTTAATTAAAAACCTGACGACAAAACGACTTTATTGAATTTTACAAAGCGATTTAAAACAAAATGTAACATTTAAAATCAATTTATCATTTTTTTTCAATTTTGGTTGTTCAATCGGGTTTGACGTACAGTATTACAAAATGAAGTTAGGGTGGGATAAAATATCATGATATTTTTTATCATTTTTGCCCGATTGAACACGTCCTATGTATTCAAAAATTTAATTTAGGGGTTGAAAAATGAGCCTCTCAAAAGAAATAGATGAAAGCGTTAAAAAATTGATAATAAAAGCATTGCAACGACAAGAAACTTATTAAAATAAATCCCTACAATATGTAATCTCAAACGGTAGCATCAGTTTAATAAAAAGAAATTTATTGAAACCGGATCAACAAAGATAAGCAACGTTGTAGATGCCCACGACTTTATCTAAGCCGACTGAGCGGTAATTTGCACGAGCAGCAAAATCAGCTCCAGTGATTAATCCTGGACGTTGTCCAAATATTTATGTCTGATAGTGTACATATTCAAATGACTTCCTTCACCTTAGTCATTTTCGCAACTCAAAAATAAAACTTATAAAATATTAGACTACCTAAATAAAAATCCAATTAGCATCATTCACCTATTGAAGGGGTCTCTGCCACCGAAATCCTGCACCTAATCAATAATTCAGAAATTTGATCTCTTAATCTTAATTAATAAATAAATACAAATATATCCAAAATTTTAACTCAGTTTCACGGACCTCATTCCCTGCCAAATCCAGCATGCAAAGTAAATAAAACAATAAATAAATGCAATGAAAATGAACCCTTACTTTCTTAAAAATGTATCGATGTGTCATATACGTAATTATTACCCACCCAATTATTACCCACCATCTAAATTTCAATAAATCCATTAAGACAACCATTAAACTCAAAAACATTTAGCCTTCCAAAATGATTTAACATAATTCCACTTTTTCACATAAATGAACTTATCATTTTGTGTTAAAAATCAAATCTTAACTTAATTTAAACCAACATTTCTAAATTCGCATTTTATTTATCTATTTATTTATTTATTTAGACAATTTATAATTTATAATATTAATTAAATTTATTAGAAAACAATTTGATTCAGTATGTAATACCCTGTGAAAAAAAAATTATGAATCCTACATAAATAAACCGTTTAAATGAATTTTTTAAGACAGCTCCCAATTCCAATTCGACTCAAACCAATTCGATTATACAAAGTATAAAAATCCTATTTGAGTCGAATATACAAAATCTCATTGTGTTCAAATAATGCATGATGTCAATAATATCACAGTTGTTTCGTGAATACACAAAAACACAAAGAGACTAACAACACCTGCATTCAAGTAACAAAATCTTATATACTAAAACCAAAAACATACTAAAACCACCAACACACATTGATGGTAAATATTTTCTACCATCTTTCATGTGCGTATCAGTAGACCTTATAGTACATATAAACACACCTAAACTATGTATCAATATAATACAGTAAAATATTGTGACAACTGTATCAACAGCAACGCAAAAAATTCTCTTTTTGTTGGCGTTTGTGCATTATCATACATAACCCAAGTATAACAAAACTGAAAACTTCAACCGGTTATCAATTTTTGTCCGGTTTTCGAACGAAAAAATCGGAAAATGATGAAATTTTGTTTCCAACTTTCGACACATATAGCGTTGAAGTGCAAGTATAATTTTTATTTTATTTCTGTAGAGGCCATTTGTTGATTTTTTGTTTATTAGTTAACTAATACAATTGCGTAGCAATTGCTACGCTAAATTTTTTTTATCTTAAAATAAATTATTATTAAAATCATCCATAAGGCAAATACCTTCCTACCCTTGGTAATCATCCGTAAGGTAAATATTTTGCACATGCATATAATTATTTTCTGTTCAATAAAGTGTGAGATTGTTACGACTGGCATACGTCTCCACTTGGAACAGTGACGATTTTTTTTTTCGAAAATTCCAAACGCTCAATAATTTGAAATTTTTCTTTAATTATAAAATACCATGACCACCATAGTGTTGTATATACATATGCTCTAAGTTATGCTTTGCCAAATTCAAATTTAATATTCTCACCGATTGCTATGTAAACATATTTTAATTTTTTTTTTCATTTGCTTGTGTTCTATATTGTCATGTACAAACATATATATCCAAAACCAACAAAAATGTTTATACAAGCCGTCTCGTTCCCTCCTTACACAGATACTATCAAAAAAATGTACACTATATTTATTATGAATATATCACCTATACTTATCTGTTTTGTGTATATATACTTTCTGATTTATTTGTATGCATCACTAATACTACGCCTTAATGTACTTTTTTATACCTTAAGTGTTTGTACTGTTTGGCTTGTATAAACATTTTTGTTGGTTTTGATATATCTCTTGCGAGTTGGTGTGTGTACATGTATTATGTAGTATGAGATGGAATATTTGGTTGTTAAAATATTCAATCTGGAATATTCGATTTTTCTTTCTGGTATCATTGGCTTAAATTAACGCGTGATGTTTGCTCTGGGTGGGGATAGAACCAAATCGGTGTATTAGACATGAATCCGATGCGGCTGTACAGATAAGTATGTACATGTGTTCGTCGTCGTTGTTTGTCTTATTCGTTGTATTTGTGTACATAAAAAAAAAAAAACATTATACATGTCAATAAAGATTTTACAATAATAAAAAAAAAAATAAATAAATGATGAACATGTGCAAAAATACAACGAGTAGGACAAACAGCGATGCGAGAGAGAAAATAGGAGGGCGAAATTTTTCTGATTTTTTTGATGTAAAATATTTTTTTTGATAAAAAGTCAGTCTAGTTTTTGCATTGGTTGACGATAAGTCAACATTTTTTTTTTTGTTATATATTAAAAAAATAAAAAATAGAGTCTAGTTTTTGCATTGGTTGACGATAAGTCAACATTTTTTTTTTTTTGTTATATATTAAAAAAATAAAAAATAGAGTCTAGTTTTGAGTTCGGAATAAGACAGTCGAGTCTTGTTTTTTTGTATATAAAAAGAGTCTAGTTTTGATTCTGATAAACATCAGTCGAGTTTTAAAGTTGTTGACGACCAGTCAATTTTTTTTATATATAAAAATGAAAAGTCTTTGGGTTTTGGATTTTGTTAACAATGTTAGTTTTGATTTAAAAAAAAAAAAAAATAAAAAAAAAAAACAGTTCAGTTTGGAGTTTTGTCATGAGTAGTTTTTTTTCATTTTGTGAGACTACTTTGAATAAATTGTGTAAAACTAGAAGTAATAATAATAAAGAAAAGAAAAATATATAAATTATAACGTTTTTTTTTTGCTTGTGATTGTTCGCTCGAACATTTTGGTTTTACAAAGTTTTTACTGTAAAATACAAAAAAAAAATAAAAATTTTTGAATAACAGTTTTTTCTGGAATTTGAGGAATGTCAAGCAAAAGTATAAAGTGAAGTGAAATTATTTTATTTTGAACCAATAAATAAAAAAAAAAAAGTAAAAATTCAAGTTTTTTTGGAAGTGCGATTCAATCATTGAAATAAAATTTTTGTATGAATCACGTGTTGAACATAAAAATTCAAGCAGGTGTAAGAACTGTAATAGATTGATGTATTGAGTAAATTAAAAAAATATCCAAGTGTAAATTAACACGTTTGTGCGAGTATTACTCTACGGACATCTGAGTAAATATTATTTGGAGGCAGTATTCCCGCCCGTGGGGGCAGGGCCATCAATTGTGTGAGGGGGATCCTGCGTCGGCGCTGGTTGCGGTTGGTCGGACGGGCCTTTAAAACAACAAGGTAAAACAATTAAGGGATAAACAATCTGGCTAAGTAAATTTTAGTTGCTTAAGTTTGTAACAGGTTGTTCTCCTTTCTATTTTCATTATATTGTACATATATATTATTATTTTTACCGTTTGTTTTCGGCGTTTCGTGGTGGTGCACCGATTTGGTGAAAACCCCATTCAGAGCAATTATTGTCCGGTTATATTCTTTTTCCGTCATTTTTATTGATTGCGTTTGGAATTTCCGTTATTTTTCTCTTCACTTCTGCTCGGTTGTCCGTTTTTGGGTGTGGTTCGACCCCATAACGGTACATTTTTTTTTCAGGTATGTTTGTGTTTTCCTTAATTTTCTTAAAAAACAGTGATAGTGGAAGTGAAATCTAACATTAACGTAGAATCAGTTTTAACGTAATTTATCATTCATCAGTTTTAGCCTAATTTTAAATTTTTCTCTTTTACCATAACTTAAAATCTTTTCTTTGAATTTCTTACGGTAGTGTGCTACGCCGCACCATGTGCGTGTAAACAAATAATTGATCGGATGATGTGGGGTGTGGTCATGTGAAGGGTCGGCCCTTTTCCACCCTTTTCCGTGCGTGCCGTTCGTTCCTCCAGGACAGGCTGTGCTGGAGGGCGGCACGCCATATGAGTTGATCGCGTCGGGGTGACGGTCTCCGTTCCGGGGGATTGTCGCTGGGATTGTCATGCGGGCGTCCTTCCCTCATAAATGGCATCGGTGGCCGTCGCGACTGGGAAACAGCATCCCAGTAGACGGGCCGATGAGGGGAGGCCCGTGTGGCAGTCACGGCGGTGATCGTCTGGGATTGAGACGGTCACTCCGGATCGATCACTCCCAGCTTATCATTTTCTTTTTGCCGCTGAGGCCGTGGCAACTTAATTTTTAATTTCCATTTGTCCCTCCAATTTTATTCATCATGCGGTTATTCAAGCATGAGAAATATGTCTGTCAACCCCCACGCCGCACCGTGAGCTCTAGCCAGCTACTTTACCGCATCAGACCACTATTCTCATGTCTGTTAACGTAATCCCTTGGGGGATTCCGTTACAAGATTAAATAATGCATGTACATAGATAATATGGTATATACAATATTGTTGTTGTAAAAGTGAAATATGTCCAGCTATCAGGATATAACAAACATTTTTCATGCGAAGTTTAAATGGAAATAATGTCTATTTAATTTGCATTTTTATTTGTTAAAATTGTAGTGATCAGCAAATTTAATTAACCCATTATGTGATTTAAAGAGTAATTTTTGTATACTTAATTCATTTGGAACAGTTTTATAATTTTAAATGACAGAAATTTGTCCTTAAAAACTATGTAGTGTTACGAAAATTCTTGTTCCAAATGAATCTCAAGTACACTAAAATTACCCTTTAAACTAAATAAGGATTAATTAAATTTGCTGATCATTAAAATTTTAACAAATAAAAATGTAAATTAAATTGACACTATTTCCATTTAAACTTCGTATGGAAAATGTTTGTTATATCCTGAGACAGCTGGACATATTTCACTTTTACAACAACAATGTTGATATATACCATATTTTTTTTTTTGAAGAATCTAATTATTTTTAATTTCAGATTGTGCATTGGAAAGTTCCCGATCACAAACAAAAAGTTCTAATCTACGAAAAACGCAAAGAAAAAATCATTACTTTTTAGATTTTAGATGTACTTTTTTAAGTTTATTAGATTAAGTTAAAATTAAGTTTGTGTTAATTAAGATTTTTTAAGTTTATTAGATTAAGTTAAGATTAAGTTTAATAAAAAAAATTCTTAATAAAATTTTAAATTAAAAAAAAAAAAAATATTTTTATTTTTTACGTATGTAACCAAATTGAAAAGTAAAATTTTGGCGCCAAAATTTATATTATAAGCCCCGCCCACAAATTTGTCGTACCATAACCTAACTTTTTTTGTCATCATTTTCCGAGTTTTTTGGCCAACTTTCATAGGAAATCTTATAATAAGTCGGACATTATTCCTGACATAAGTCGGTGATGAAATCCGCAAAATGTCAGGAAAATGCAAAAATTTTCGGAAATAAAATTACTTGGGAAACCAACAAAAAATATTACATTTCCTTAACAGAATCCGTGTAAAGAGCGAATAAGCTGCTGTACAACCATATTGTTGATCCTGCCATATATAAATCAAGTTGTATGCATGTATTAATTAGTGCCCATTTTACACAATAGTAAAATACTTGTGACAGCTGTATCAAAACCAACGTAAAGATTCTCTTTCCCGCTGTGGTTTGTACTTAATAATACAAAAAACAACAAAACCCCGTACACTTCCTTCACAGAAACCGTGCAAAGAGGAAACGACACAGCTACACATTACACAAACATATTTATGGCCCTTTTATATACCAAATTATAAGTATGCATTAGGGTCGATTATAAAATGTACACAAAATTACACATAAGAATACAAATAAGCGTGCGTAAAAATAAAATCTAATACCAAATTTATTGCGACTTATTTTATATAAATTAAAATTTATTTCAATACTATCTAAATATTAGACTTTAGTAATTAAAAATTGAAATTTGATTTTATGTACAATCTACAAAATATCAAATCATGCACTTTTAATTTTTCTATCTACAAAAATAAAAAACATTGCCTGACAAATGCATCCCAGTGGATTAAATTTTCCAAAATTACACTTTAGTGTAATTATTTTCACTACACTTGGATTATTATTACACTAAAATTAATTTAATTAGAATTTAATTTAAAATTAAAATTAATCTGTATATACTTATGTATATAAAGTATATACATAAGAAACAAAAATAAAAATAAAATAAAATAAAATTAAATTTTTGAAGAGGATAGAAAAAACACGTCTATCCTCTTCGCGACGAACTGTCGCCCACACCAACTTGGCTGTTGCTAAACCGATTATAATGAAATTCGACACGTGCGATAGAAATGGGATTATAAAATGATATGTAGAAGAAGTTCTGGAATAAGGTCAATTAGCAAGGGACTCGGTTATTTCTCAATCGGTTATGATGAAATTCTACTTGTACGACGGAAATGGTATCTTCAAATGATTTTTACGTGAAGTTCTGGAATATGGCCAAGTAAGATGGAACTTGGCTATTTCTTAACCGGTTATGATGAAATTCTACTTATATGATGAAAATGAGATCTTCAAATGATTTTTAGATGAAGTTCTGGAAAATGGCAAAGTAGGATGGAACTTGGCTGTTTCTTACCCAATTATGATGAAATTCGAGTTGTACGATGGAAATTGGATCCTAAAATAATTTTTAAATGAAGTTCTGGAATATGGCCTATTAGGATCTAACTTGAATATTCCTGAACCGATTATGATGAAATTCGACACGTTAACCAACACTTAATCAACACAAAGTTAATAACCGATTATGATGAAATTCAAGGGATCAATTCTCGTTCTATGGAAAAAATTAATGAAATAAATGTTTCCATTTGGTTTCCATGAAGTCTTTTTCATTTATAACATTTCACACATTTGTTTTCATAGTAAGTTACAGAGATTTTATCAAGTTTCATATAAACTTCCGCTAGATGATACAGCAATTTGTTTAAATATTATAGTAATATAAATAGAAAACAATTTTTTGTATTTTCTATATTTATTTCACTATTAAATAGATTTTATTTCTATTTTTGTGATAATTTTTGTATATTTTTTATATATACCGGTTTCGAACTTCGTTATTCATCAGTATAAATCTATTTGACTTTTCAAAAAAATGTTTAAATATTCTATTGTTGTTTGTTGTTTTTCGCGTTGCTTCGTTATAATTTTAAAATCATTTCGTAGGTTTTGTTAGTTTTTGTGTTCAACTTGTCATTGAGTATCGATGGGTTTTTCCTTTCTTTATAAATTTCGAGTTCTTCTATTCTGTCCATTATTTGTCCTTTCTTCATTTTATATAAAATTTGTAAATTTGTTTGCATGTCTGTATATGTGTGTTTTTCATTATTTAAATGTTGTGCATAATTTGATTTTATGTTTGTTTTTGGATGACTGTTGTTTATTTCTTGGATATGTTCTAGAAAACGTTGTTAGAAAGTTCTTCCAGTTTGGCCAATGTAGAATTTTGTGCAGTTGTTGCATATTAATTTGTATATTCCACAGTGCAGTTCATTATTTTTGTGTACCTTTAATTGTTGTTGTAATTTGTGGTTGGTTTTGTGTGCTATTGTATATCCGTATCTGTTTAATATTTTATTCATGATATTGCTGGTGTTGGCATTGTATGTAACCCATATGTGATGTATTTGTTGTCAAATAGATTTATACTGATGAAGAACAAAGTTCGAAATCGGTATATATAAAAATATACAAAAATTATCACAAAAATAGAAATAAAACCTATTTAATAGTGAAAGAAATATAGAAAATACAAAAAATTGTTTTCTATTTATATTATATAAAAGTGATAAAAGCCGCAAAAAGAAAAAAAAAGTGAAACCACGTTTACATTATACGTACCTAAAAAGTATGTACTTTTTTGCTATTTAATTATTTTTCTGCTGCGGTTCACACTAGCTTTGCGATTTGTAGTGTGAACGCATACTATAAAAGTTTGTTGTTTTGACAGATAGATTTCTGTATTCAATTCAGTTTATGTGTTGTGAATTTCATCTCAAAGTCTATTAGATTTGTCGGTAAATTATTTGATTAACATCCGAGATTGTAGTTTAACAAAAAACATATAAGTTTTTGTTTTGACAAGACATATACGACTGACATTAACATATAGTTATTAGTTAGGGTTCACATTACAACGTAATATACTAATAGTTTTTTGATACATACTTTACCGAAATATCAAAAAAACTATGTGATAAAGTATTTAAATATTTAAATTTGAGTTCACATGACGATACTTTTTTGCTACATACTTTTATTCTACTAATGTAAACGTGGTATAAGTAGTGTTTAAAGTTTTTGTGTCGTCTTCAAAATTATCAACAAAATCAAAAGAAATTTTGTGTTTCTTTTTCCTACACAAAATCTATGTCCATGTCCAGGAGTAAAACATCAAAAATTAGGAATATATACTAAAGATACATGTTAAACCGAAAGTGGTCTGACTGAAAACGTCCGAGATAAATTCAACATGTACACGGCGGCTTGACTGAAAGCAAAGATTATTAACAAGAAGATCTTCTTGTTAATAATCTTTGCTTTCAGTCAAGCCGCCGTTTTAATGTTGAATTTATCTCGGACATTTTCAGTCAGACCACTTTCGGTTTAACATGTATCTTTAGTAATAGTATACGACACAAAATAATTTATTTTAAAATCCCTCTATTTACGTACATTCGTAGAAAAATCAAATTCTTGATTCCCTTATTTACTAAGACCATACATTTTTTGTCAATTTTTGATGTAGTGGATAAAGCTACCTACATTTAAATATGCATTCATTCAAGCATGTGTATGCTGTACACAAATTGAAAATATTTAATGAATCATATTTTGTTTCAGTAATAGAAGCTGTAGAAGAAAATGAAGACGATCCAGATATTGATCTTTTATTTTCTTCACAATAAATATTACACACAAATAAATAGTACACAAATATATTTTAAATACGTACATATGGCATTTGTTTAAATACGTGTTTATTATTCAGAAAACTTTTCACGTCCGTATGAATGACATTTGAATTTGACATCCATCAAAATTTTTAAACCGAAATGAAGTTTGCCACATTTAGGGTTGTACAAAAAACAAAAAAATTTCAAATTTATCTTTGCTCCCGATAGCAGCTCCGGATAGCAGCTCCAGATAAATAGGTAGAGCTAAATATTTTTTATAGATTTTTAGTTAAGAAGTTGAATGAAAAATTATAGATTAGTTTTAAATAAAATAATTATATGCATAAATAGCTTATCAAACATTAGTTTTACGAGTATCACAGAAAATTAGCTGCTCCGGAGCTAATAAAAAAACGCGGCTTTAGTTAATCAATTTTCGTCATTGCCTGTCAAAATATAAAATAAATTATAAAAATGACCAAAGTATTTTTAAAACTCAACTAAATTAAATATTTGGAGGCTTTTCTTAAATACGCGGAATAGTTTTTAATAGATTTACTAATTAGTTAAGTTTAAAGTGAATCATATTATAGTTTCAATGCACATTTAATGCTCAAAATACAAATTTAGTTTTTATAGAATTTTATTTCCTAATTAATGATGTTCTCACCGCCAAAATAGTCAAAGAAAGTTTTATTCATATGAACAAATGTTGACGTCATTTTTTCCTTCTCAAGGAAGATGAATCGGAAATGTGTATTTCTCACTGAAAATAGTTTTCATTATACTTCTTACGGAAAGATAATTGACCCCCCAGCATATACGATGGAAATGTCATTCTAAAATATTTTTTAGAAGAAATTCTGGAATGCGGCTAATTCAAAAGGGAGTCGACAAACCCAATTAGAAAGAAATTTCGCCACATTTAAACCGATTATGATGAAATTCAGGATATAAGATTATAAAATAGTTTGTTGATGTCCTTTGAGGACTTCGTCTAAAAATCATTATAAAATCCCGTCTCCAATTTACTGCGTAAAAGTAAACTGCGAAAGAGTTGGGAGTGCCTTTTGCCCCAGAACAGATTGCATAGATTAAAACCAAAAAAAAAAAAAAACATTTTACAATCCCATTTCATTAGTCCATGCTGAATTTCAATTAAACAGCTAAAAAGTGGTCAAATTCCTTCCGAATTAACTGTGTTCCAGAACTTTATCTAAAAATCATTTTAGATCCCCATTTCTATCATACATGATTAATTTCATCAAAATCGGTTCAGAAATAGCAGAATTCCTTCAGAAGAAGCTTCAACTAAAAATTATTTGAGAATCCCATTTCGATCGTACATGTCGCATTTCATCATACTAGGTTAAAAAATAAGCGAGTTCCTTCGTTGTTGACCATATTTCGGAACTTCATCTAAAAATAATTTTAGAATCCCATTTTCATCATACAAGTCGAATTTCATCATAATCGGTTGATAAATAACCGTATTCCTTCCTAATTGACCTTATTTCAGAACTTCTTCTAAATATCATTTTTAAATCCCATTTCTATTGCACGTGTCGAATTTCATCATAATCGGTTATGAAATAGCCAAGTTCCATTCTACTTCGTCATATTCCAGGATTCGAATTTGTTGGCCTTTTTAAATTTTTTGTTGCCTTCCACAAAGAATAATCTGTCCTCTCGGTTGCCGAGAGATCACTTAAATAATTCTTAACGCACTGATTTTCTTTTTCCCTCAAAGGAAATATAAAAGTAAAGTGAAATAAAGTCAAGTGACATAAAAGTACATTGTTTTTAATTGCAAAATCCGGACGAACTCAGAAGCCCAGTTCGTGACAATAAATGGATATTTTCTTTTATTCGTTCCACAGAAAGAACAGAAGGAAAAGAATATTGATCACGTGACCTCGGAATATTCCGTACGTAATGTATGTAATGAGAGACGATATTTTAGGTTATGCACTTCACGTGAAATACATATTACTTAATTCATTTATTTATTCTATGTTTGTTTTTTTTTCTTACAAAAGTTATTTTTTTATTTTCTCACGCCTTCGACGTGATTTACCAATAAAAAAAATACATTCATTTAACTGTTTATTTTACAATACCCAGTAACTTGACAGCAAACAAAATCAAGTACTCTATTAAAAAAAAATGTTTTTGTTTATTCGACAAAGAATACAAAAAAAAACTAAAAATGGAGCAATATGTAAAACAAATTAATTCACAAAACCAATTGCACATCCATTTTTTTCTTTTACTTAATGTTTTCTTTGTGTCCATCTGCACTCTTCGCCAATAATTCACCATCTTGTATTTCGCATACTTTATAGATTTTATTTTTATTGTTACTATGCACTGGGGGTGTTGGGTGCGTCTCAATAGGGTAGGGGTTGACCGTCTATAGCCATGTATCTCGTGGTCTATATTCCAACGCTGCAACTATGTAGAAACCACCAAATGTGTCTAGTATACCTCCACGTGGTAACACCCGGGCAACGATGTGAAGCATCGGCGAAATACTAGAGGCGAGTGCAATACACTATAAATGAGCAATGAGCAGAACAAATAAGGAAACTAATACCCCAGGTGGTACACCTGTTGCTCAGGTAAATCCACCCTCTTCGGAGGTCGGTCTCATGGATTCTGGGGGAGACCAGCCATTGCTATACTACAATTATTTTAACCAATCCCAAGACATGTTGGTGAATAAACAAGCTCATTTGAGTGAAATAGGAAAGGATAATTCACATCCCTTCCAGAGGAGTAACAAAGTCGCGTATTCTCCGAAAAGAGGCGGTAGTCCCTCCATTGAGGACAGCAGCCACAACACTCGTTTTACAAACGAAGAAAAGCTTCACAATGAACTGTGTAAAGCTAATAATGCATTAGTTGAAGCCAATAATATAAATAAGCAACTGAATGTTACAATTGCATGCGAAGACGGAATAATACGCCCTCCCCACCTCAATTAAAGGATAATGTTCCAAATATTATCCAGAAACAACCAAAAAAATACCTCCACCACCACCAATAGTAATAGATGAAGTCAAAGACTACGATGTACTCTATGAAAAAATAAAAACAATAACTGCTACTGATAAGTTTAATGCAAAGGTGAATGGAAACACCATCAAAATAAACTTAGAAGATGCTGAAACATACAGAAAAATGACAAAAATGTTAAATGAAGAAAAACGTGCTTGGCACACGTTTGAAGATAAACAAACCAGACCAATTAGGGTCATGGCTAAAAACTTACACTCTACGTGTAAACCAGACAAAATAATTGATGACCTGAAAGCAAAAGGATTTAAGGCAACTGAAGCATCGATTAAGCTAAAACGGAGAGGCAAAGTGCCTCTCAACATGTTTATGTTGACCTTCGATACTGATGAAGATATCGAAAAAATTTATCAAATTAAGTACATCTTGGGGTGCAAAGTGGTTATTCAGCCTCTAAGAAGGTCTAAGCTTATACCACAATGTAAACAATGTCAAGCCTATGGACATACACAAAAATATTGCAACAGGGAACCTAGGTGTGTCAAATGTTTAGGTAAACATCATACCAAAGATTGTGTAAAAGCCCAAAATGTTCAACCTAAATGCGTTCACTGTGGAGAAAACCACCCGGCTAACTACAGAGGATGCAGCGTTGCTATTGAACTGCAAAATATCAAAAATAAGAACGTGATTGCTAAAAATCCAAGTTCATTCAGGAAACAAGCGGTTAAGATGAACCGACCCGAAGTAAATCGGAGAGTGTCGGGAACTACTCAAGGACAATTTGGTAAAATGACTTATGCTCAAGTAATGATGAGCAACGGAAATCCAGGAAAAACTGCTCAAAATGACGATATAAGTCAAACACTTAAATTAATTTTAAGCAGACTAAATACATTTGATGAGCGATTACAGAAACTAGAGTACAGCACTAAGGGAGCCATCCCTAAACAGAAAAATGGCCAAAGATCTTAGAATCTTATGTTGGAATGTCAATGGACTGATGCAACATAAACAAGAACTGCAAGTGGCCCTGGACACAGAAAAAATCGATGTATGTCTCATCACGGAAACACACTTCACTAGACAATCAAACATTAAATTTAAAAATGATCAAATATATCACACTATTCACCCTGGAAACACTGCTAAAGGAGGTAGTGCTGTTATAATTAGAAATAGTATTCATCACTATGAGGAGTTAAAATATGAAACGGAAGAAATACAAGCAACTGCTGTTATTGTCAAATCCAAAAGTAGTTCTATTTGTATTGCTAGTATTTACTGCCCACCGAAGCACTCAATGAAAGAAAAAGATTATCTCGAGTTCCTCAGTAAATTAGGAAAACGATTTGTACTTGGAGGAGACTTTAATGCAAAAAATGTCCACTGGGGATCCAGATTAACAACAACTAAGGGTAAAGAACTCCTAAAAGCTATCAGAAAATGCAGTTGTGAAGCCCTCTCAACTGGAAAACCAACCTACTGGCCAACTGATCCAAACAAAGTGCCAGATCTGATTGATTTCTTTATAATAAAGAGCATATCTGTAAATTATGTACAAGTAGATGAAAGCCACGACTTAAACTCTGATCATTCACCAATACTTCTAACGTTAAGTGAAAAAATCATTCAGAAAGAAAGAAACCCTTTCCTAGTAAATAATCACACTAATTGGGCATGCTTTAGACTATCGCTAGAAGAAAAAATTAACTTAATGGTTCCATTAAAGACTGAAGAACAATTAGACAAAGAAGTTCACAAATTTGTAAACGATATACAGCAATCAGCTTGGGAAAATACTCCTGAAATTAAAACGAAAATCAAGGGAAACAATTACCCTATGGAAATTAGGGAACTCCTCGCAGAAAAAAGAAGAGCGAGAAGAGTATGGCAACAAACAAGGGCCCCCCAAGATAAAACTCATTTGAACAACCTCACTCAACAATTAAGAAGAGAGATCAAAGAATTGAAAGATGAATCAATCAGCAACTATTTAAGAAAATTAACTAATGATAACAGTACTGATTATTCTCTTTGGAAAGCAACCAAAAGAATCAAAAGACCAATAATGCAGATTCCCCCAATAAAAATAGCAGGTGAGAAATGGGCTAGAAATAATGAAGACAAAGCTCGAGAATTTGCCGAACACCTCGAAAAAATATTCCAGCCACATGAAGACCAAACGTTGGAAGCCGAGATAATAACTGAACAAGCTGTGCAAGAAAGTAAAGAAATCCTACCCACAACACCAAAAGAAGTCATGCGTGAGATAACAGCTAATATGAATACGAAAACAGCTCCTGGGTACGATCTTATTACTGCAGAAATCTTAAAAGAACTGCCAAGGAAAGCTCTGGTGAAACTCACCAATCTTATAAATGCAGCATTTAGAATCAAATGTGTACCAAGCTTATGGAAAATTGCAGAAGTAATTATGATCCCAAAACCTGGGAAACCACCACACATAACATCGTCTTATAGGCCAATTTCGCTATTGCCAGTCATGTCCAAACTCTTTGAGAAGCTTCTGGTAAAAAGATTAAATCCGATAATCGAGAGTAAAAATTTGATCCCAAATCATCAGTTCGGTTTTCGCAACCAACACTCAACAATTGATCAAGTACACAGAATAACCAGTATAATTGAGAAAGCATTAGAGGAGAAAAAAGTCTGTTCAACAGTATTTCTAGACGTTGCACAAGCGTTTGATAGAGTGTGGCATGAAGGACTTAACCACAAGTTAAGGAATCTTCTACCAATGCAATTTGCTAAGATACTAGAATAATACTTGAAAGATAGGTTCTTCAGGATTAAGTTAGATGATACATTTTCTGAATTGAAAGAAATCAATGCAGGAGTTCCACAGGGCAGTGTATTAGGGCCGGTTTTATACCTACTATATACTTATGATCTTCCTACATTAGAAAACAACACAGTGGCAACTTTTGCAGATGATACGGCGATCTTAGCTGTTGGAAAAAGCAACGAAGAATCAACACAGAAGTTACAATCAGCTGTAACTCAAATATATAAATGGACAAAAAGATGGAGAATAAAACTAAATGAAGCTAAATCAGTTCACATCAACTTTACAAACAGACGAATCGAACATATTCCGATTACCATAAATCGGGAAATAATACCGCATGCGAATACAGCTAAGTATCTCGGCATGACCCTGGATGCTAAACTACGATGGAAAGCACACGTCAAGAAGAAAAGTGAAGAATTAAGACTTAAATACAGAAAAATGTATTGGCTGATGGGAAGGAACTCTTCTTTATCAACATACAACAAGCTTCTACTTTATAAGCAAATATTGAAACCGATTTGGACTTATGGTATTCAGCTTTGGGGTTGTACCAAACAGAGCAACGTAAATATCATCCAAAGATTTCAGAATATGGTATTAAGGAAAATCGTTGATGCACCTTGGTATGTCAGGAACAATGACCTTCATAGGGACCTTAAAATGAACCTCATCTTAAATGAAATCCAGGAAAAAGAACGGAGACATGAAGAAAGGCTCCACCAACATGTGAACATTGAGGCAACTCAGCTCCTAAGCATCACGAATTTAGTTCGCAGACTTAAAAGAACCAAACCTTTTGAGCTGGTGTGATTGTCAGTTTAAGCAGCATTATGCTGATCTAAAATCCACAACAAAGATGTGGTTTACTTCAATTTAACAAACACTATGGAATGCCAATGGGAAGAAGCCATAGATTAATTTAAGTTAGTAAATTAAGTCAGAAACAAATTGCTAATTAGTCCAGGAGACTAGATTGTAATTACATAAAATAAATAAATGAAATTTATTTTAAATTAAAAAAAAAAAAAAAAAAAAAAACTATGCACTGGAATAATTTCGCATTTATATTTAAAAAAAAAAATTCGTTTTTTCTTTAATTCACTTGATCCCAATTTTAGAATTGAAAATTTACTTTGTCCACGACTAACGTATAAAGTACTCATTATACGTTTGTTTCTTCAATTATAATGATATCCATTATTCACTGCTAGTTTATCTAGTAGTCCCTTCTTCCATTATTCAGTACTACCAAATAAAAATTTAATTTTTGAAATTTTATCTAGTAGTCTCTTGCTATTTTCATTATTATTAAATTAAGACGTCAAAATGTCGACTGAAATTATTTTAGGATTATTTAAAGGATTTGACTATAAAATACAATATTTTTTATCGGTCGTGGACAAAGTATCGTATTCTACTCGCATATAATGGCTGTTATTCACTCAGATGATTTACGACACTCGCCTATCGGCTCGTGTCGGTAAACTTCATCGTCGTGAATAACAGCTATCATTATATGCTATTTGAATAATATACTATTGTCCACGACTAACGTATAATATACTCATTATACGTTTGTTTCTTCAATTATAATGATATGCATTATTCACTGGTTGTTTATCTAGTATTCCCTTCTTCCATTATTCATTACTACCAAATAAAAATTTCATTTTTGGAATTTTATCTAGTAGTCTCTTGCCATTCTCATTATTATTAAACTGAGACGTCAAAATGTTGGCGGAAATTATTTTAGGTTTATTTAAAAGATTTCATAATAAAATACAATATTTTTTATCAGTTGTGGACAAAGTATCGTATTCTACTCGCATATAATGGCTGTTATTCACTCAGATGGTTTACGACACTCGCCTATCGACTCGTGTCGGTAAACTTCATCGTCGTGAATAACAGCTATAATTATATGCTCATAGAATAATATACTATTATTAAACTTTAAGACCTTACTCTCATAAATTTTTACACCATTACTCTTTTCTGGCTTTGATCTTAGAAAAAACTAAAAAAAAAACCTTGTTCGAGCAGATCCTATTCGTACGAGTTCTCCAATTCTTGTCCCTCAAAAAAATATTTTCAAAATAATTATCGCGTCGGTTTCTCTTTTCTTTTTTTTTTCTTTTCTTTCACTCTCTCTCTCTCTCTTTCTCTCTCTCTCTCTTCAGGTTTTCGGACCTACCACCAGTTGCATTATCCACTAAACGAAAAAAAAGATCGTCATGATTATACTAAAGGTCGTGTCGAATCAAACACATTGTGACGACGCGACTAAGCGGCGTAACAAATGAGGGGACGACTCACACCCGAGAAAGAGTCTACAAGCCAGGCAAACAAAACTAGTAACCAAAAACCCAAGATACTAACACATAATATTCAAATGAAGATGTTAAAAGAACTTTAATAGAGGGTAATCACGTCGATTGTAGAATCCGCGGCAGCGAATCAATCGCGAATCGAAAACTGAATGTAAAAAAAATAGGAAACAATTACTGCAAATCAAAGAATCCTAGAAAATTTCTATTGATTTACATGCAATTTCGATTTTTTTACTCCCCGTACAAACGCAATAGTTTTGTAGCGTTTCTAAAACAATCTTTTGTTGACGAATTATAAAAAAATCCAAAGGGATCTCAATGAAACTATGATATACAATTTTGGTTTCCCATTTTGTACATATGTAGTTTTCGATCCGTGATTGATTCACTCCCGCGGATTGTATAATCGTATGTTATACTACAAGACGATCGAAAATTTTCGATTATACGAGACGTATTGCCTGAAACACCACGAGACCGAAGGTCGAGTGGTGTTTTGCAAAGGCAATACGTCGAAATAAGAGAAAATTATCCATTGTCGTGTGGTATACAGGAGACTATATCTTGAATAAAGAAAACAATTATCAATTATTTGTAAAGAATTATTCCCGAAACGATCCATTTTGGATTTATTGAAGTCGATAACTGGAAACTGACATATATAAACAGAATTGTTGTTTTTTCTTTTGTCAAATTTCAAATTTGCTAAGCCTACACGATTTTAATTATGCTACTACATTTTACAAATGTTTATATAATCGATTATACAAAGGCTTATATAATCGATGTAACCATAGTTACTATATTTTAACTATTAGAAAAACCAGGCATACATTGATTTTTATAATTTAATGAGTGATATAGTCGACATGATTATTTCACTAAGCTATTATTGTGCAATATAGTCGAATATCTTTAACATGGTAGGTGGCGATAGGTTTTCCATCACAAGAAGTTATTTCGTATGCTACATTCCCGACCCTCTTCAGAACAATAGCCTTTAAAAAATTTGGACCCAACTTGGCGGAATAATTTTTTATGGCTTCATTTACGGTAAAATTACGTACATAAACAGTTTGTCCGATTTGCTGCGCTTCTGTTATAGGCCGCTTCCAAATGAGTTAATACATTGTGCTGGGTTATACTTAGCCTGTGTAACGGATGGCTATTTTCTCATGTCATCGTTACAAATACCCGTACACCCAAGGCCGGATTAATATCACAATCAGGTCATTTCCCTTCGCACATATAGCAATATAATTGAATTTCTTCTATTGTTAATTGCAACATGTATATGCCAGACAAGGCAAATTCCAAGTATTCGTCTTACAATGCGTGCCCTATTTATACACGTTTTCCAACAACTACAAATTATTGTAGTTGCGACATTCGTGTTATAATTTTTTTTGTTGATTATGCATTCTTGCATATTTCAAAATTAAGTGTATGAACTTGATTTTTCAATTTTCTTTTTTTTTGTTTGTTAATTTTTGTGAAATTTGGAAAAAAGAGTTCGGTTTTTTAACTTGATAAAAGAAGGTGTTTTTTTTGGAGGATTTGACTCACCGGTGGAGCAAATCCAACGGGTTTTGGTGTGTGTGTGTGTTTTTTTTTCATTTGTTTTGTGTTTTTTTTTTTTAAAAAAGTGACTCTTGATGTAAATATAATGAGAATAGTTGTTAGTTAATGATTAATATAAGGTTATTTAAGAGTTAAACAAAAAATATAATATAATGTTTGTTGTTTGTACAAAATATCGATTACGAATCGTTTTTGCGATTTGAAATCGATACGTTTACGAATCCAACGTCCCATGATAATTAGAATTTTTTACGAATCGGAATATACCGATTTTAACTAAACGTTTGCGATCATGGGCGCATTTACTAACAGGCAAACATAGGCAACTGCCTAAGGGCGCCAACAAAAATAGGGCGCTTGATTTTTTTTTTTCAAAATTTCATTAAACCTAATTTTGTTTT
The DNA here is from genome assembly GCA_958295665.1 of Tipula vernalis. NCBI lineage: Eukaryota > Metazoa > Arthropoda > Insecta > Diptera > Tipulidae > Tipula > Tipula vernalis. The sequence continues at coordinate 205,341,000 of OY282559.1, read as the reverse complement.
TACCATAATTCGAATTTCTTTCTATCAACACGATGTCGCTGCTGAAAATAAACAGTAAAAAATAATCATTTTATCTTTTTATTCGGGGTTTCCCCTTTAGTATTATTATTGAAAAAAATTGAAACGGAATACGAAAATGCATTGTAAAACTGTAGTCAGTATACAACCGATTAACCGAATAGAAACAGCAACACAAAAGCCAAACACAAAAATAAAATTTAACAATTTTAAGTTCTCCGCTACGTAAGTTTATTGAAATTAAATTTTAATTAATCTGTTAATTTACATCGTGTAAGTGATTTTTTTTTATTACAATTAGTCGTTCATTTATTTTACAAAGCTATTATTTTATAACTTAGATGGGTAAAATGGAAGGGCGCAAAAAAAAAAGTGGTTCTGAAAATAGAAAAATAGCGAAAGAGAAACAAAAAAAGTTTGACTAAATAATTGAAAAAACATCCAAATTAGATGGATTTTTTATTAAAAAACCAGAAACAGTAACTAGCGATCAGATAACCAGTCCCATTTCTATTGTAAAAAATAACGAAACTAAAATAGACAACTCGTTGCTTAATCCCCAAATAATTAATATACCCACAAATGCGCTAGAACAAGACTCTGATATATCCGCTAGTTGTTCAAGAATGATAAATGTATCAGAAGATCAGACGGACCCTCAAATAAACCTCGATCCTGCTACATGGAAACGATGTGATGATTTTACTATTACATATCTATGTAACAATAATAGTATTACTCAAAACATCCCTACAGATTTCTCGTCAACAAAGAAAGTGTATACCGACAAAGTAGTAAGATATTTAAATGAAAGTGTTTTTCGTAGAAAATTGCAAAACGGGGAATTTATTCGCCGAAATTATCTAGTATATTCAGAAAGTACAAAATCGGTTTATTGTGCTCCTTGTCGACTGTTAGGAGGAAGTGGATCAGCCCTGGCCACAAGCGGCTATTCGGACTGGAAAAATATAACAGAATGTTTATATAAGCACGAAAATTCATCACAGCACAGACAGTTGGAAACAGTTTTAAAGCACCGATTGTTAGGTAACCCTACGGCAAGTTTGAGTGAACTATTAAATTCAGAAATTCTGAAGGAAAAAAATTATTGGGTTCAAGTGCTCAAACGAGTTGTAAGCATTATACGAAAACTGGCTAGCCGAACATTGCCTTTAAGAGGAAAAACACAAAACATTGGAAACGTCAATAATGGTAATTTTTTGATGGCAGTGGAATTAGTAGCTGAATTCGATCCCTTCTTAGCTGCACATATTGAAAAATATTGAAATCCAGGAAAAGGGAAAACTTCATATTTATCGTCAATCGTATTCGAAGAAATTGTAATATTAATGGCCGAAAAAGTAAAAGAACAAATATTTAAGGAAGTAAGAGAGGCAAAATATTTCTCTATTAGCGTTGACTCTACTCCAGATATATCACATACTGATCAACTCGCTTTCATTATTAGATATGTAAAAGATGGTGTGCCCGAGGAACATTTTTTGATTTTTTTGGAAAGTGTTGGGCATAAAGCTGAAGATATGGAGAAGGAAATAATACAATATTTAAATGTAAATAAAATTGAAATCAAAAATATGAGAGGCCAATCATATGACAACGCTAGAAACATGTCTGGCATTTATACAGGACTTCAAGCACGAATTTACCAATCAAATGAATCGTCTCGAATGCGCTTTCATAATGGTAATTTGGAAATCTATTTTGGAGCGGTTTAATGCTACTAATTTAAAGTTACAATCCATCGATTTGTCGGTTGTTGTTGAATTGATGTGTCGGTTGTTGTTGAACAATACAAAGCTTTGATTGAATTTGTTAATTCAATGTCAAATTTATATGAATACTATGAAACAAAAGCCAGAGAAATTTCATTTGTTAAAGAATTTGAAAGAAAACGGGGAAGGAAAAGAAAAATGTTTCATGGTGAAATGATTGATGAATCTGAATTACACACCAATCAGAATTTTAAAACCAAAACATTTATTGTTATTCTTTCATGTCTTAGTTATGAACTCAAAAAGAGAGTTGAAGCATATGAATTAATTTACAAAAACTTTTTAAATAATTTAACTAAATACTCAACTACAAAAATATTGGAAAATGCGCAAACATTATACCAGATGTACAAGACCGATTTAGATGAATGTTTTATGGAAGAATGTATTCACTTTGGTTCATATTTAAAATCTAACGATGTCTCTGAAAGTTCTATATTAGATCTCAGTAAATTAATACATAGAAAAAAATTAGAAACGGTGTTTTCAAATATAAACATAATTCTAAGAATATTTTTATGCACCCATGTAACTAACTGCTCTGCAGAAAGAAGTTTCTCATTGTTGAAAAGACTGAAAACATATTTGAGATCAACTATAAAAGAACAACGTTTAAACGCATTAGCTATATTGTCAATAGAAACAGAATTTACAATGAATATTGATTATACTGAAATAATTGATGCTTTCGCTGATAAAATAGCTAGAAGAAAATTTTAATAAATATGTTAATATGTACTATTTTTGTTGGTTATTAAATAAATAAATTAACAATAACAGCAAATATGTAATTAGTTTTCATTATAGTGTACCGCTAAATATTTTTGTAACTATTTTTAAAATTATAGGGCGCTTCAGTATGCTTTGCCTAAGGGCGTCAAAGGTACAAATGCGACACTGTTTGCGATGCTTATTTTTCGTAAACAGACCTAATTATGCGATATGTTTACAAATCGTATTTTCCGTGTCGATTGTGATGGTTATTAGCAAAATTATAAAGCGCCTTTTAAATCTTTTATAATATGATTAAATTTTTCTATTTATTTAGAGTAGATGAATCAATATATTTTTTACCTATTTTATATAAGTTTGCTTGTTTATTTTCTTCTTCGGTAAATTATTATTTTTTTCATATATTGTATAATAAACTTATCATTAATTTGTAGGTATTTACTTACTTTGCGAACCACACTCACAACAAAATAAACGCTTTTGTTTTAGATGAAACTTAAATTGAAATGGCAAGAGGAGGGTGTAGATATAGTACTAGAAAATAAAATGTGTATATGTATGTTTGTCATTTAAAAAATATATATCGTTTATGTATTCTAATCGTATCGTAATTTACGAATCGCTTGTTTTGTTTAGAGGGAAGTATCAGTTCAATGTGAAAGGAAAACGTGAAGATATATATGTTTGATCTGTTTTGGTGCATTGATAATATTATTTGTGAGAATGAGAAGCATATATGTCGAATGTATGAGTTGATACTTTTTACCTGATACTTTGAAATGTAATCAACTGATACTTCGAACCTTTTGAGTATCATGTTAAAACTTAAAAGTATTCGGTTCGACTCAGTTCGAACATCACTAGCCACTATACAGGGTGTCCGAGTTTGGGATGCTGATCCGTCATGGGATGATTCCTTGGTTCATTCTGAGAAACAAATCGTATGTGGAGGGGGGATCCATTTTTGATATCCTTTGAGATACAGGGTGTTTAAAAAATTTGGTTAAGAAAAAAAGTACACCCAAATATTAAACTGTAACTTCCAAAATATTTATCGGAGAGCGACCAACTTTGTCTTATTTGGTTGGTAATCGTATAGGCTATTATTAAGATTTAAGTGGTTATCTTGTATCTGCATCCGTTTGAGAGCTATGGTGATTTAAAGTAAAAAAAAAAATATTTGTTTTTTATAAAATCGAGTTTTTCTCAAAAAAAAAACCGTTATAATTTTTTCTTTTGTTTATTTAATTTTAATTTGTCATGATCTCCTCTACAATTCCTCAATACAAAGTTTGGGTCGAGGAGGTAAAAAAGGTGCTCAAAATGTCCTCCTTGTGATTGAATACATGCTAATATTCGTTTAAGTATGCCTTTGGTTATTTCAATTATTGGTAATTCTTCCCTTATCTGTTGTGCTGCTGTGTGTATTCGTTGTATAAGTTCTTCTTTTGTTTCAATTTCTTTGGAGTATAAAAAGGCCTTCATCCTTCCCCATACATAAAAATCCAATACCGTAAGATCGGGGGATCTTGCAGGCCAATGAGTTGGACCATTTCTTCCAATCCAATTATTTGGATAATTTTCGTTAAAAAAATTCCTAACATTATTATGGTAGTGACAAGGTGCACCATCATGTTGGTATGTATGCGAGAATCTACTTAAAATGGGAACATCATCAAAAAGGAGTGGCAAATCGTTTTGTAAAAATTGTAAATAACGTTCACCATTTAATCTAGGTGGTAACATGAATGGTCCAATTAATTTATCGCCTATTACACCAGCCCATACGTTTACACTGAATCGGTGCTGAAATGATATTTGTTTTTTCGAATGAGGAATTTCAGCAGCCCACGTGTGTAGATTGTGAAACTTTGTTATGCCATCTCTTGTGAATTGAGATTCATCCGTCCATAAGATACGTTTCACAAAACTTGCATTGTCCAAATTCCTTTCCATCAATAAATTACAAAACACCAATCTTGTAGTGCGGTCTATTGGTAATAGTTGTTGAACGGTTGTTGTATGGTATGGATGAAGATTCTCCTTGTGCAATACTTGATGAATTCGATAGCGAGAGACGTTTAATTGTAAAGCGAGCTTCCTTATGCTAATAGAAGGATTTGCTGTTACATTACGGATTATACCTTCGTCGACATCCAAATGGTTTGGTGAGACTGAATGGGGCTCCGCCCGGGTATTCAATCTTGTTACGATATTTGGCAGTCTCCTATGAATATTTATAAATACTCTTGCGTCAGGAATGCGACGTGTTGGAAATCTGAGTTGATATTCATTGCGAGCTCGTGCTGGGTGCTGCATTATCATCGCAAAATCCGTAAACAAAATGGATATCAATGTACTCCTCACCTGAGAACTGTGCCATTATAATATTAATTTTATTAAATTAATTAAAATTTTGATTCACAACACTGATACAACACTAGATAATATCTCGAAACTAATGACTGAATCTGAAAATATTTAGTTTTTGTTTTTTCAACATTTAAACAAATGAGTTGATTAATCATCGCCTACTGTTTTACAGATCAAAATAAAATTGGTAAAATATTAACACTATAACATCTCTTAATTAGATTGAGAATAAACGGAATACGAAGAAAACTATGGCACGTGGGTACAAGTAATGTATTGGGGGATTGTAGAGGAGATCATGAAAAATTAAATAAACAAAAGAAAAAATTATAACGGTTTTTTTGAGAAAAACTCGATTTTATAAAAAACAAATATTTTTTTTTTTTACTTTAAATCACCATAGCTCTCAAACGGATGCAGATACAAGATAACCACTTAAATCTTAATAATAGCCTATACGATTACCAACCAAATAAGACTAAGCTGGTCGCTCTCCGATAAATATTTTGGAAGTTACAGTTTAATATTTGGGTGTACTTTTTTTCTGAACCAAATTTTTTAAACACCCTGTATCTCAAAGGATATCAAAAATGGATCCCCCTCCACATACGATTTGTTTCTCAGAATGAACCAAGGAATCATCCCATGACGGATCAGCATCCCAAACCCGGACACCCTGTATAAGTAAACATATAACAGAGAGAATATTAACGATTTTTTTTTGTATTCGCTATAAATCTTGTGTGTCTTGTGTGTTATTGTGTGTATTTTTTGTGAACTAACCTTATAAAAATACTGTAAGTACAAATTTTATAATTCTACTTCTACCAAAAATGGGTGATAAACGATTATCAGGGATTGTTTGCGCAATTCTAATATGTTTGGCCAGCAAAAGGTGCTTCCCTGACCGTAAGTTTTATAGTTTTCCTGATCGCGAGAGTCCCGAATTTTCCACCTGGTTATCTAAATGTGGACCAGATATTCCAGATAAGAAAATTTTTCGGGTTTGTGATATACATTTTTTAGATACATACAAGGGAAGGTTAAGATTAAAAAAAAAATGCCATTCCCGAATTAAACTTACAATGTGCTGAAGAAGATTTTGTCAGAGAAGTTCCTGAAAAGTATCAAAATATAAAGACGTACTCCTCTATAGTTTATAAAGATCAAGGCATTGAATTACGTAATTTGTACAACATTCCTAGCTCTTCGAATATGTGTAGTGAAGATTTATGTTCTTCAACTTGTAGCAACTGTATCAAAAGCTTTAAAACGTTGCGGATCTACCAAAATTGTATTTTAAAGCTTCTAAAAGTGTCAAATTACTAAAAAAACGATTTGTGTTCCAAAAAAATTTAGTTACCTACAAGTTTAAAAAAAAATGTTAGGTTAAGTGACAAAATTGCGAAACTACAATCCCAAAATGGGTTGGAATATTTAATTAACAATCAAGAAATCAATGAGGATAGCAAGGAATTTGGCAAATGTTTGGTTCTAAGAAAAAGCAAATTTTCAGGTTGGCCTCCAAAACAAAAATTGATTTCTCAGAAATTATATTTCAAATCCCCATCAAAATATAATTATATGCGTGACATTCTCGGCTTTAATATGCCTTCAAAACAGAGTCTAATAAATTGGAAACTAATAAAACACTTGAAACCCGGTTTTAATGGCCAAATTATTATTAATTTAAAAGAAAAGTATAGAGAATTATTTGAAATGGAAAGAAATATTGTGTTGGTGTTTGATGAAGTTATGATCCGTCAATCATTAGAGTATGATTCAGTTAAAGATGAGATTGATGGGTTTGCAGATTCGGGGGACTTACGCTCGAAAGATTTGGCCAAAAATATTTGTGTATTTTTAATTAGAGGTTTATTTTTAAACTACAAATATGTTTTATCATATTTCACCAATGCTACAAACATCAAAGGTAGCGATTTAATAGACTATAAAAAAAAAATATTACCGTTCTTTCCGAAATAAGGATTAGTGTGAAGTGTGTTGTATGTGACCAGGGTCCAAATAATCGACTTGCCTTTAAGATTTTAGGCGTGGAACCAGAAAATCCGTTTTTTTACGTACACGGACAAAAAATATTTGCATTATACGACGTACCCCATTTAATTAAATCTGTACGTAATAATTTGATGAGTTCTGATCTTAAAACCAATGATGGTATTGTAAGTTGGAGAGTACTTAACAAATTATATTCTTGTGACACCACAAATACAACTAGATTATGTCCGAAACTAACACCTATCTAGACATATCAGCCCTAAAAAGTTTGACAAAATGCGCGTCAGCTATGCAACACAAGTTTTCAGCTGGACAGTTGCTTGTGCTATTCGAACGATGAGTCAATTTAACCAGTTTTCACCGAGCGTTCAAGATGCTTCGTTATCAACCGCAAATTTTGTCGAAAAAATGGACAGGTTGTTTGACAATTTAAATAGTCGAGTCTTAAATGATAAGAACCAACATATTTTTTTTGTCCGACACGATACGAGTATGAACTGTAAGGAACTGATAATATAAATTCACCTTAATAAGCAAAATACGGTTGTTTCCTTAACGCTTTGTTGTTTTTTTATTTGGTTAAATATTAAAATTTAAAACAAATGCATACACATACAATATAATATCATCCAAAACAATCTTCGCAAAACCAACAACAATGTACAATTTTTTACTTTGTTGTTGGTTTTGATCGTCTCATAACGCTTAAACACACACATAGAATAATAAAGTATAATATTTTCTTTATGATACACACGAGTTCCAACCACACATATACAAACTGCTAAAATATATTATACACAAGAATGAGAGAGCTATGTCGAGAGTGTAAAATATTTTCTGAGATAACCCCAAACCAACGACATAACCCTAGAAAAAAAAGGACAATATTTTATTCGTAGGTTTTCTTTTGTATACGTTATTTTTTTCTGTGCTTATACGAGTATACTGTTGATTGTAAAGTGTAATTCAAATTTATTAATGATTTATAAATAAAGTGAAAAAAGTGCATAGAATTAATAATTTTTTTTTGTATTGATGTACCTTCAAGATATAAATAAAGAAGTCAATCATCAACATCACATCTTCAGGTAGATGGTAATTTTTTTTTGATATATATTTAGATTTTTTTATAAATTTTATGTTTTTTTGTGTTGTGGGTAGGCCAGACTATATCATGGTTGGCTAAAGTCTCATTATCTCTCCTTTGATGCATGGGTGATTGAATCCAGGTATAGATTTCTTCTTGTTTCACTAGTGGTGGTATAGTCCGCCAATCCTGGTTGTTTTTTTTTTTTCTCCCTTACTTTTGGTACATCTTAGCATGAACCACGGTCCCCAAAATAAAAAAAATAAAAATGCGGTTATCTAGGTCTACAATCGCGTCACCCCGAAACCTACGACTAATGGACCTCTATCGACTGAGTCCAGGTAATGCCGCATGGGGTGGCACAGGTGATTGAAGACAAATTATATGCTGAAATGAGCTAACAATCATTTTCATTACACCTGTTAGACTTACTTTGAACGATGTCAAAATTATCCACAAGATTTAGTTCTCTTAATAGGTGATATTCAGTTCAGTGTCCGATAAGATGTTGCCCAAACATTACATAATCTGGTGAATGTTTGGTTGCGCTACTGGTCCGATTTACGATGGTCGCCTTTAATGTATGCTCGTATAGCAGCGAGAATCGAACGGTTTACCCCTTCAGACGTGTTGCATTGTGGTGAGTAATTAGGGGTAAATTTATGCACCACTCCAAATTTTGTTAATAATGAGTTTAGGGTACGAGAAATAAATTGAGAACCATTATCAGATGTTTTCGTTTCTGGGACAATATATTCAATATTGGAAATATTTCATTTTCCAAATAGTAGCACACTAACGAAGCCACTGCGTTTTTCATCGGCTTGAGGAATATGTATTTAGTATAAAGATCTAATACTAACAGTATAATTTAAATTTAAATAAAGAAATTGAAATAAGGAATTTAATAATAATAAATAATAATGTTAATATATATGGGGGTTAGCGAATGTTCGTCAAAGAGGATAGACGTGTTTTTTCTATCCTCTTCAAAAATTTAATTTAATTTAATTTTTATTTTGTTTTATTCATGTAGTTTATATAGTATCTAAAGTTTAATTATAATTATAATTTTAATTCTATTTAATTCAGTTTTTAGTGAAATAATAATTAAAGTGGAAGTGAAATAATTTAAAGTGTAATTTTGGAAAATGCAATCGACCGGGATGCATTTATCAGGCAATGTTTTATATTTATTGATAAAGAAATGAAAATTATTGATTTCTATTGGCTGCATGTTTTTAACGTGTGTGTGATTGGATTGTACATGATTTTATTAATAAAAACCTAATAATTGGATCGTATCAAAACAGTTTTTAACGTAAATTAACATACGTCGTAGTTAATTTCATATTCGATATTATATTTACGCATAATTGAATGCGTTCTTGTAAGCCAAACAAAGGTGTTTATACATACATACGTATAAACATTTTTGTGGGTTTCGGTATGGTTTTGGTTCTTGGTTTTTATGTTATGTACAAAGTATAATGCGTGATTTACACGTTCCAACAATGTTTTTCCAACTTTTTTTGTTGAGACTTAGAGCTACACGCAATAGAAAATATTTACATGCGATAAAAAGAGAAAAGTATAAAACGAAAATGTCGGTCATGCTATAACTTTTTGGCGGTATAAAATCTACGATGTCGAATAGGGCGATAATACAACTTTATGTTTCAAAATTACAACTTTTCTGGCTAAAATAAAGCTTTTCGAAAGTAAACTTCCATTTTTAAACAAAAATTTATAAAAAAATAAAACAAAAATGTCGGGCATGCTATAATTTTTTGGCGGTATAAAATCGACAATGTAATTTTTGACGAATGCCGCAGCGATACCACTTTATTTATCAAAATTACGACTTTTCTTGGCTAAAATGAAAATTGTTCGAACGTAAATTTTAATTTTTAAATAAAAATTTTAAAAAATAAAAATATGGCGCTATAAAAATTTTACAAATCGCCATTTTTAATGTGTTTGTTTCCATAAAATATACTCGGGTCGAGTATATTTTATAGTCAAAAATTTTTTTTATGGAAACAAAGTTGGAAAAAAAGAAAAAAAAGTCCAACAAAATTTTGTTTGTTTATATATTTGTTCTTGTCTTTCAAATGGAATTCGCGATATACTAATCTCTTCATTTTTTGTTGGGAAACATTGTTGGAACGTGTAAATCACGCTTAATAGACAGAAATACATTCTTGAAAATTGATACATGACAAAGCCAACGAAATGTTTGTACGGGCCGCCTCGTTCGCTCTTTAAGCGGATCCTATTAGGGAAATGTACTATTTATTATTGGTTTTTGCTATGTATTAGCTAAGCAACAACAACAAAAACAGATAGTTTTTTGTGGGTATTAGTATAGTTGTTCCAAAACCAACAAAAATGTTTATACATGACATAACATAGTATAAACATTTTTGTTGGTTTTGGTAGTTCCCAATATTTTTCTATATCTTGATATATAGATCAGGGTGGTCATTTTGTGGTGCTATATCACATTTGGTGATAAAACTGTGATAAACTGACATTTGTTGTAGCTTACTGCGGTCCCATCTTGGATGAACAACGTGACGTCGTATAATGATTTGAATGAAAATGACCACAATATCTTCCATCTTACTTCTACAAGTGGAAAAAATTGTTTATTTTGTTGTTTAAATTTTTTTTATATGGAGTTTGGTTAAAAACCCCTCTAATCAAACTTTCACAAAATGAATGAAATTTACATTGACGCTAATGATAAATAAATGATATTTATTAACAAAATAATCATTTATCTATTATTGAAATAAAATTAATGGATTATTGTTAAATTAACGGGAAAACGGAATATAAAAATCAACAATTATTTTAGTTTTGTGTAGTAAATTTTATGTTAAAAGAACCATTCTAGTAGCCTAGAATCACAAATTTCACAAAAACAATCATCCTCCTAACAGAAATGGACAAAAAATAAGCAATTCTTAAACGAAAATCAACATAAACCATCTGACATAACCTCATAAAATGCAAATAATGGTCGGTGTTTAAACATGAGATTCTAATATACCGAAGGGTTTTCTAGTTATGTTAACTTAAAAATATAATAATTAGTCTTTTGTTAATCAACAATTTTGGTTTGCAACTGTATCACAGTAATTTTTATTCATTTTTTTAAAATTTTAAATACATTTTTTTATATCAAACTACATTGGGTTTGATAGTATGCAACTAAATTAAAGTTTTAAACAAATGAATGAAAATTACTGTGATACGAACTGCAAACCAAAATTGTTGATTAACAAAAGACTAATTATTATATTTTTAAGTTAACATACTAGAAAACCCTTTGGAATACTAGAATTTCATGTTTAAACACCGACCATTATTTGCATTTTGTGAGGTTATGTCAGATGGTTTATGTTGATTTTCGTTTAAGAATTGCTTATTTTTTGTCCATTTCTGTTAGGAGGATGATTGTTTTTGTGAAATTTGTGATTCTAGGCTACTAGAATGGTTCTTTTAACATACAATTTAATACACAAAACTGAAATAATTGTTGATTTTTATATTACATAGTAATATAAAAATCAACAATTGAGGTTACGTGTCAAATCATCACTTTGATTTTTGGTGATTTGGCGTCTACTGGAGGAGGGGATCAAAGTTGAGTAGAGTAATCTACCAGCTCCGTAACCTTCCGGTAGGGTGCACATTACGCGAGCTGTTCTGGTCATGTTTTAGGCAGCTGGCGTGATGGGTACAATTATGGAAGGGGTAACCTGGTCACAATTCGCAAGTGTACGTACTGCCTCCTCGTGGCAATCACTGGTAACTGAGGCCCTTTGGTACTTTTGACCATCTGGCACAGGCTAAAGTACGGCGCTAAAGGAGAAATCCTTGATAAAAAACCCTAATCTAAGGTGGAACAGCATATGCCGATGGATGAATGGCTGATAGGTTAATCAGTCCAAAGTATGCGGACTCTGGATACCAGGCGCCCTCCAGTTTTATTTAGCCTTCCTGTGGTAAAGCTGGGTGTCCCACAGGCGACTTTCTTTTCCCAGCAACTCGTGGGAACAAAATGTTTAAACATAGAGAAAATAATAAGGATTATGACGCTCCTAAAGCGTCATGCACAAGCGATAGTTCCGCGGTGGTGTTCGAGGACCTCGGCCCTCTTTCCGTTGTGGGACTCTCGATGAGTGGTCTATCGGATGAGGAGCTCCGTTCGGGGATTGAGAAACTAGTTCTCAACTCCGACATGGACACCTAAGGAGATGAGAACTCGGCCCCCGTAAGTGGGGGTATCGCCTCTGTGAAAGCAGGTGGGAGCAAAGTCGTCGGGGAGGACCCGAAAGGAACTGTCAGCATCACTGACAAACCTTCCGCGGCTCCTCGCGTGAAAATGTGTGGAGCCGCGAAGAAGCGGTACAGGAGGCTTCTTGCTCAGGGCAAACCGCCCGGAAGCGAGACAAGGCTTCTGGCGATGCAGCCACAAAGGGAGTCTTATGCTCCCGCAGAGGTCCCACCGTCAAAGAGGATCCGCTCGGATGAGGGTACTCCACCGGCACAAAAAAGGCCAGGGGAGAAGAATCTGTCCCGACGGTCTCGGGTTCTGCGGTCCGGTCTGGACTTACAAACGCAATGGGCTGCCTACCTGATAGGATGCGATGCAAACGCGCACCACACGGCGTGGGGTAGCACCGACATCAATAACAGGGGTGAGTACCTTTTGAATTTCTGATTTCAAATAATGTAGACATTGTCAATAGGGGAAGGAAACCTACTTTTATAAATGCGATTAGGCAAGAGGTCCTAGATCTGACACTTGCTAGTCCGCATTTCAGCGACTTGGTCAAAAACTGACATTTGTCTGAAGAGGCCTCATTATCGGATCACTTGCACATCAGATTCGATTTGGCGGCTGAGACCATGCAGCGGCAGGAAATCAGAATTCCAAAACTGACCGACTGGGACTCTTATAGAGTCTCACTCCAATCAGAAATGCCCTCGGTTGTGGGGAACATAGAGTCTCCAGAGGGGTTGGAGATCTGTTCAATCCAGCTGCATAATTCTATACACTTGGCTTACGAGAACAGCTGCCCAGTTAAGCGAAGAGAGTCCACAAAGATGGTCCCTTGATGGAACGGGACGCTGGGTAAACTGAGAAAAAATCGAGAAGATTATTCAACAAGGCTAAACGCACCGGTGAATGGGGCGAGTATAAGATGGCCTTGACGGAATATAATCTCGAACTAAGGAGATCCAAGAGGGCTACCTGGAGGAATTTCTGTGAGGGAATCAATGAATTGCCCTCTGCAGCTCGTCTCCAGAAAGTCCTTTCCAGGGATCATTCAAATGGTTTAGGACTTCTCCAGAAGCAAGATGGGGGTTTCACTGAAAACCGGAAGGAAAACTTAGAGGTACTGTTAGAGACCCACTTTCCGGATTCAGTAGTGGTAGGAGCCCAAGAGGACTCGCATGATCCTTCAAGTGAAGTGGACTATGCGCCTCACAGTAGGATCTGGAGTCTCTCTGGGAAAATTTTCACACCCAGCAAGGTGCGATGGGCTATTGGGTCTTTCAAACCTTTCAAATCCGCTGGAGGGGATGGTATCTTTCCAGCTTTACTTCAAAAAGGTATTGAGGAAATACTCCCCAGCTTGATCCAGATGTTTCGGGCAAGTTATGCTTTTAACTATATTCCGAAACTGTGGAGGAAAGTAAATGTGGTCTTTATACCAAAGGGCGGGGGTCGTCCAGACACCCAGGCCAGGGCATATCGGCCAATTAGCCTCACATCGTTTCTTTTGAAGACGATGGAAAAAATCCTGGACTATCAAATAAGAAGTGAGGTCCTGGGAAAGAATCCGCTGCATCGGGACCAGTTTGCGTATCAAACTGGTAAATCCACGGTTATGGCCCTTAGCGGGCTAGTCACGAGGATTGAAAAAGCAGTGACATATAAAGAAATTGCCCTTTGTGCCTTTGTGGACATTGAGGGGGCGTTTGATAATACCTCCTATGGATCTATAGAGAGGGCAGCAATGGAAAAAAGGGTTCCACTTTCTACAATTAGGTGGATCCGTTTCATGCTGGAACATCGTGAGATTACTGCCAGACTAGGTGGCGAATCAGTAACCATCAAGGCCGTAAAGGGCTGTCCCCAAGGAGGCGTACTATCTCCTCTTTTGCGGTCATTGGTTATTGACAGACTACTGGTCCTTCTGAGTAGCCATGGGTTTGATGTCCAGGGCTATGCAGATGATGTGGCTATCATAATCAGAGGCAAGTTTGATGAGGTCATTTCTGATCGCATGCAAAATGCACTCAATATAATATGGAAGTAGTGTTACCAGGAAGGACTCAGTGTCAACCCAAGCAAAACTGTCATTGTTCCTTTTACGAGGAGGAAAAAGCTTGTGCTTACAGCTCCCTCGTTAAACGGTACTACTGTGCCTTTTTCCAGCGAGGTTAAATATCTAGGGGTTATCCTAGATCAAACACTGAACTGGAACCAACATTTGTTGAAAGTTCAAAATAGAGCCATCAAGGCTCTCTGGGCCTGTCAAAGACTCTATGGGCGTACTTGGGGACTACAACCAAAAATGATCTACTGGTCATTTCTTACAATCATTAGGCCTATGGTCACCTACGCATCGGTTGTATGGTGGTATGGTGGCCTAAAACTGAGCAGAAGACAACGCAAACCTTATTGAATAAGGTTCAATGAAGTCATGTCCAACCGCGGGGGTGGAGACACTTCTAGGACTGACACCGTTAAACCTGCATATTAAAAAGGATGCTGCAATTATGGCCCTGAAAATGCAGGCGGAAGGAAATATAAAACCAGGCAATATGGTGGGTCATCTGGAAATCCTTAAGGAATTTCAGACAGACCCTACCATAGGAATGCCTTCCGACTGTATGCCAGCTAAACTGGACTTCCACAAACCATTCTGTGTTAGGTTACCTGACCGGGATGTGTGGAGGGCAGGTGGACCATCATTTGAGCTAGGGTCCATGGTATGGTTTACAGATGGATCAAAAACGGAAGATGGGGCGGGGATAGGAATACACGGGAGTGGCACTACCCTCTCGAAGTCCTTGGGTACCAATGCTACCGTTTTTCAAGCAGAAGTACATGCTATAGAACTTTGCGCTAGGATAGGCATAGCAAAAGGCCTAAACGATGCAAAGATTTATATTGTATCAGACAGCCAATCGGCCTTAAAAGCTCTTAGGTCTTGTACCGTTGAGTCAAGGCTGGTATGGGATTGTCTGAAGGTTATTAAGCATCTGGCAGGCTCAAATAACGTAACACTTATGTCGGTGCCAGGTCATACTGGAATCGAAGGAAACGAGGCAGCTGATGGCCTCGCCCGTGAGGGTTCTGCCTCTCCATTTATTGGACCAGAACCCTTCTGCGGTGTCACTAAGGGGCACCTTAGAGCAGCGGTAAAACGCTGGGAGGATGTTCAAAAGTCCTCCTACTGGCGCAGAATTCCAGGTTTACGGCAGGCGAAGAAATTTATATCACCTTCGTCTGTCAGGGTTAAGGAGTGTCTTGAACTTAGGAAACCTGAGTTGAGGCTGCTTACTGGCTTCCTCACAGGTCATGTCCCCTTAAAGTATCACCTTAAGAAGATGGGCCTAAGTACGACAGATGGATGCCGCTTCTGCGGTCTGGAAGCGGAATCAGCGGAACATGTTCTGTGCCATTGCCCAGCCATTTTCCAGCAAAGACTGCAACATCTAGGAGGGAGAACAATGAGCCCGGATAGTATGTATCTTGTACCGGCCAGTAGTATTGTCAGATTCATTAAGAGCCTGAATATTGACTGGACGGATAATTAAGTAGGGTCCAGCACAATAGATCTTTTAGGTCGCGGTGCGAGGTGGCTTATCGCCCACATGGCCCTCCAGTAAATAATAATAATAATAATAATCACTTTGATTCATTGCTTTCCCCTTAAAATTCATTTTGCAGTGTTGTCATTTTGTGGTAATATATCACATTTGGCGATACTGTGCGAAAAAATAAATTGTCGTAGCTAACTATGGTGTTGTCATGGATGAATATCGTCACGTCGCATAATGATTTAAATGAAAAAGATCACAACTTCTTCCGTCTTACTTTTACAAGTGGAACAAAAAAAATTTTTTTTCTTGTTTACATTTGTTTTATATGGAGTTTAGTTAAAAAAGCTCTAATAAAAATACCAAAAATGAATGAAATTTACATTGACTCGAAATATAAATGAATGATATTTATTAACAAAATGATCATTTATATTTTTTTGAAATAAAATTAATGGGTTATTGTTAAATTTACAAGAAAAATGAAATACAAAAATCAACAATTATTTTAATTTTGTGTAGTAAATTATTTGTTAAAAATAACATTCTAGTTGCCTAGAATAACAAATTTCATCGGGAGCTCAAAAAAGCAAAGGACAAAAAAATTCTTAAACAAAAATCAACATAAACCATCTGATATAACCCCACAAAATGAAAATATTGGTCAATGTTTAAACATCAAATTCTAACAAACCAAAGGTTTTTCTAGTTATGTTATGTTAAAAATTTATTAATTGGTCTTTTTTCAATCGACAATTTTATTTTGCACTTGGTTTCATGATAATTTTCATTCATTTTTTTTTAAACTTTAATTTAGTTGTTTTTGATCAAATTCCAAATAGTTTGATGGAAAACAACTAAATTGGGGTTTTAAAAAAATGAATGAAAATTATCATGAAACCAAGTGCAAAATTAAATTGATGATTGACAAATGACTGATTATTATATTTTTAACATTTTATGTAAATAATACACACCTTTGCATTAAAGTATTACTTTATCACCACACAAATAGCACTTCGTATAAAATTTTCATATAATGTCATTGGAGGTTATGTGGAAACGTCAACTTATCACTTTGATTCATCATTTTCCCCTTAAAATTCATTTTGCAGGGTTGTGTTTGTAGACTTTCTTCATTTTTTTATATCACACAAAAAAAGTCTCCACTAGTGATATAAAGGTGTGATATAGCACCACAAAATTACCACCCAGGATTGTTTTGTATGTGCGCTGTAATGGTATTAGCTGTATATAAAATAATGAAAACATGATAAGTCTTTTGCTACGCACATGGAAGATTGTAGAGATATTTGCTTTTAATGTGTGTTGGTGGTTTAGTATATAAGAATCTGTTGTTTTTATTCTATTTTGTTATTTCCCCTCTTTTTGTTTTTGTAGTCATGTTACAACTATAATGTTCTTAATAAAACATGAACTGTACAAACACATCGAAATTTTAGGATATTCGACTCAAATAGGTTTTTTATATTTTTGTATAATCAAATAAGTTTTGAGTCGAATTGGAATCCGCCTTATATAATTCATATTGGATGGATTTATTTTGGATATGAGTTATTTTATTTTTTACAGGGTATTATAAAATGCATTAAATTATTAAAATATTTAATTAATGTGAAAAGGCTATAAATTAACTAAACCATATAAATAAAATGCTAACTTGGAAGTGTATTTGAGTTGAGTTGTGATTTTGGTTTGCATCACATAATGACGTATTCATTTATGTATGCCAAATTTCGATTAAAAGATGGTGAACGAGGTGGAATTATGTGAAAACATTTTCGAAAGGCTAAATGTATTGAACTTAATTATTAACTTAATAGAATATGATTGAAGTTTTAGGTTGCAGTTTTTCACACGTAAACGTCAATTTTGCTTGTATAGTACACCGATTAGTTTTGTAGGAGAATAATGTTTCAATTTTATTTCATGGATTTATTATTTTACTTACTTTGCAGGTTTTCTTTTGCAGAGAAATATGTAAATAAACGGAGTAAAAGTTTTATAGATATATTCATATTTATTTTATAGATAAAAAAAAAAAATCTAATTCTTATACAAATAATAAATTTCGTAGTATTTGATTTTTTGTTTTATTTTAATTATGTCAACTAGATTAGTAAATTAAAACATCAATAATAATAATAATTTTTTGATGTCCTTTGCTGTTTTTGTAATCGTAGCTTAGTAATTTTAAATTTTCTTAAATATTTTATCAGGGAAATTAATGAAAGGCGGACAGGGGGACATTACAACATCAATAATTTTTTAAGTCCTGATTTAGATTTAGGGAGCCCTGAGTATCCGGCCCTGGATTCCAGAGAAACGATCATCTAATAATGTAGTTAGATTGTGCTGTCTTGTGCTAACCTATTTATTATATATAATACTAATAATTTACCAACTATCAATCGCTTTGGTGTCTGTAACCGGGTCGAGCCTGTCCATACTAAAAATCCTATCAAATCCTTCGGTTTTGTTATATGTAGAAAAGGTGTACGATGGCTGCCTGGCCAGGGGCGGATATCACACTATTAGACTTATGTGGTTATCGGAGAGGCGCCTTCCTTTACTGGGTGAATATTGTTATGTTTGGCTTCATGAAAATCTGAGTATGATGGTACATATTTTCTTGGTGAGGGAGAGTTATGGTGTCGTGTTGTAACATGGATATAGTGGTGTGGTATTCGCATTTATAATACGGGAGACTTGCTTAATGCTTCATCGTTCATTCAAATCAATCAATCAATTATAGGGATCAAAATTAATCCCGAATTTCAAATTTAAATTTTAGTTTGAATCAACCCTCCAGGATTAACAAGTAGTGAATAAGCTGTAGTTTAGAAATTGTGTTGTCCTGTGCTAACTATTTTTACTATATAATTACTAACAATTTACTCTTATCCTTCGGCTGGGGATGGATAAATGGGTGTACGATGTGTGCTCGGGAATACTGAAGATCCGGTTATAATAATTATTCATTTAAGTAATAAAATTTGTTATTATGATGTTTATTAATTAAATTTAGTTTTCAGAGTTGTCTGGGAATTTGTATGTTAATTTTATTTGTTGATTCTTAATATACTTATAGAACCTAATTGAATTATTGAATTATTAATAATCTAGGTATTGTGGTGCTGTAATATTATCATTTAAATCATTTTATATAAATTTTATAAAATAATTGAATTCATAATTATATATTTTCTTTTCTGGATCGGTAGGAAATTGATGATTGGTTTTAAGTAAAATTTTATGTTTAACGGTTTAATGTTTATGTTAATTCTTGTTGCAGTAAGTAATAATTTTTAATTGGATAAAAAAGGACCATTAATAAGGAAATAAGCGCTGTTATTTTAAATTTTTATTAATTATTTTATCAGGTAATTAACGAAAGACGGACAAGGATGAAATTACAACATTAATAATTTTTTAAGCCCTGTTTTAGATTTAGGATTTAGGGAGTCTTGAGTATCCGGCCCTGGAGTCCAGAGAAATGATCATCTAATAATGTAGTTAGATTGTGCTGTCTTATGCTAACCTATTTATTATATATTGTACTAATAATTTACTAACTATCAATCACATTGGTGTCTGTAACCGGGTCGAGTCTGTCCCAACTAATAATCCTATCCAATCCTTCGGTTTTGTTATATGTGAACGGGTGTACGGCATGGCCCCGGGAGTCCGGGAGATCCTGCTATTATGCTTGGTCGTACACTCATAATCAATCATAAAAGTTCAATTTCAACTTTATTTTATTTAATTTTATCTTTATTTTGTTATAATGATGTTTTTTATAATACAGTAGAATCCGTTTATACCAAACCATGTATATAACGAACCAACGCTTATAATGATCATATGGTTTTGTCATATAGTTGTGTGCCTTGAATTTGCACGAACACTTATTTTTCTTATACACTACAAACAAAGAACTACGTTTATAAACGTAAACGAATATTTGATTAAAATGAACAGCCGGCTCTAGTGAACAAAATTATGTCCCTTGGGTGTTTGCTATAAGCGAATTCTACTGTAATTATAATTATAATTTTAGCTTAGTAATTTTAGATTTTCTTAAATATTTTATCAGGTAAATTATTGAAAGGCGAACAGGGGGAAATTACAACATTAATAATTTTTAATTTAGGTTTAGGGAGACCTGAGTATCCGGCCCTGGATTCCAGAGAAATGATCATCTAAAAATGTAGTTAGATTGTGTTGTCTTTTGTGCCGTTAATTTACTAACTATCGATCGCATTGGTGTCTGTAAACGGGTCGAGTCTGTCCCAACTAATAATCCTATCCTATCCTTCGGTTTTGTTGTGTGTAAACGGGTGTACGGTGTATGCCCGGGAGTCCGGGAGACTTGCTATAATGCTTGGCCGTACACTCACAATCAATCAATAAATAATAATTTTAATATATATGTACATATTAAAAATTAAACCCATCCAACATTTCATTGATCTTTTCCACACGAGAAAATATAAATTATGACGCTTAACACCACCAAATGTGTCGATGTTACGTAAGACCATGTTTATAGACCAATTATACTGTATATGCTGCGAGTCGAGTCGAGTTTAATCCGAGTTTAACTCTCATTATATACGGAGTGGAGTTAAACTCGACAAAAAATAATATTCGTTTCAATTTTTTCAATAAATTTATTATTTTATTTTAAATATCTTATTTATTAAGATTTTAATTAATTAATTTTAATAGTAAATTTTTGTTTTGGTATTTATTTTTTTATTTTTTCGATAAACTTACTCCAACATTTCGGTGGTCTATCCCGTAATTTTCATGGAGTTTGGTTGAAAATTACAATTTTTCAGACACAATATCGCTGGAAAAATTACAATAACATATATGGCGATCTGAAATGATGTTTTGTTCCATTTTTTTTAACTCGGTTTCAATCCTATTTGAACTCTGCATATGTTTAACTCTGCAGCAAAGAGAATACACATCGGTTCGTGTATTCTCTTTGTCTGCAGTATATACACCTAGAGTTGGTTAGAAAATAACTCGACTCCGTATATAGTGAGAGTTAAACTCGAATTAAACTCGACACGACTCGCAGCATATACAGTATAAATGACAGCCATGACTACGTGCAGAATACGAAATAGTCTTAGCTAAGACTCGAGTACTAAAATACAGTAAAAGTCTTGCATAAGACGATTTTTTAGTCTGTAATTGTGCGTCAGAATAGGCCTGTTAGTCTGTGAGTTATGGCGAGTTTATTTTTTTTGCACTGAGTTTAATTTTTTTTAATCAATCGAAAACGACATTAGTAAAGAACCCTCTTTAAGGGAAAATGGTTACAACTAAGGTGAATTGAGACTTGTGCGATAAAGAAAGAGATCGAAATAATTTTTGAATTTTGTCTTGTTTGCCTTGCGAAACTTTAAAAACAAATCAAAAAATAAGCAAAGGATATCACCGCCTATTTATTGTTTTCCAGCACGGAATACAAAATTATACAAATGAAAGGGACATGATACACAAACACATTTACAAACTTATGCAAGTTTTATGTATACAATTTTCTTTTTGTATTTAAGTCTGATTTATGTGGTTTGCGATTCACCAAAAAAGCGCAATCCGGCTCGATGAAAGATTCTCTTTCTGCTGTCAAACTGTTCGATTTGTCAAGAAAAGTCACTCAGTCGAGCAAAAATGTTGTTGGTTCGAGAATTGGTCAGCAGCCTTGACACAAAATTTCGACGAAAACAATCAATATTTGTGAGAATGGGAGGAAAACAAAAACAACAAAAATGTATATTTAAAGGACAGAAGGAAGAGCGCGACATTTTTTTAATCTATGTTTTGGAGCCCTGGGGGTCAATTCTCGTTCCGTGAGAAGTATAATGAAAACTATTTTCAGTGAGAAATACACATTTCCGATTCAAGTTCCTTGAGAAGGAAAAAATTACGTTAAAAACTTAAGGACATCATAAATAAGGAAATACAATTCAATAAAAACTAAATTTTTATTTTAAGCATTAAATGTGCATTGAAACTATAATATGATTCACTTTAAACTTAACTAATAAGTAAATCTATTAAAAACTATTCCGCGTATTTAAGAAAAGCCTCCAAATATTTAATTTAGTTAAGTTTTAAAAATAATTTGGTCAGTTTTATAATTTATTTTATATTTCGACAGGCAATGACGAAAACTGGGGGTAGATTCTGATGAAATGACAATTTTTCGTGACATTTTGTCATTAGTACAAAATATTGTCACGGAAAATTTGCGATTCTGATGAAATGAGTTATGACATTAACAGCAGTTTACAGCAGTTGCATTTCTAGTTTACCGCAGTTATATTTTAAGGTTTATTTTGTATATACATATATGTACATGTACAAAATTGTCATTAATTTGGTTTTCCGTGACAAAAGTCAGCTGCATTTTAAATAAAATATGTTTGAGTATATTTTGTTAATTTTTAATAATTCTTGTTATAAATTTTAATTGTTTATGTTTTAATTAAAATAAAACAATATTTTATCTATTTTTATATATGTATATATAAAAATAGATAAAATATTGTTTTATTAAGTATAATAAAATAGATAAAATCTTGTTTTATTTTAATTAAAATATAAACAATTAAAATTTATAACTAGAATTATTAAAAATTAACAAAATATATTCACACATATTTTATTTAAAAATGCAGCTGACTTTTGTCACGGAAAACCAAATCAATGACAATTTTGTTTAATTTGTCATTTTTTTTCTTGTAACATTTTGAAAAAGTCACTTCATCAGAATCGCATTTTAGAACTCACAACTATATTGTCATTTTATAGCAGTTAAAATTTTAATACAAAGTCACAAAAAATTGTCATTTGTCATTTGTCACTTGATCAGAATCTAAGCCCTGATTAACTAAATCTACTGTATCATTTATTTAGCTAATATTTAAACCAATTGCTATATCATCTAGCAGAAATTTATATGAAACTCAATAAAATGTTTGTTTACAGTGTAGCTTATTATGAAAACAACTTATTCAGCGTTTTTTCTACCATTCTTTTCCATTTGGACATCGGGAATCGCTTATTGTCGTTGTGTGAAATGTTTTTTTTTCATTAGTTTTTTTCATAGAACGAGAATTGACCCCCTGAATTCTCGTTCTATGAAAAAATATAATGAAAACAATTATTTTCATTTACATCTAGCCAACCAATTCTATTTTTTAAATGCAAAAAACAAAATCATATAATTTTCACAGTACAGGGGGTCAATTCTCATTCTATGAAAAAACCTAATGAAAAAAATGATTCCATTTTGATTCCATCAAGTTTTTTTCATTTATAACATTTCACAAAACGACAATAAGCGATTCTCGATGTCCAAATGATAAAGAATCGTGCAAAAAACGCTGAATAAGTTGTTTTCATAGTAAGCTACACTGTAAACAGACATTTTATCGAGTTTCATATAGATTTCTGCTAGATGATACAGCAATTGGTTGAAATATTAGCTAAGTTAATGATAAAGTAGATTTAGTCATAAAATAATGAAATATAAGAAATTTCAAGCGCATACAACAATGAAATTCAATCAGCGCACGAATAATGTGTACGGCCGAAAATAAAACTAACATTAGGGGTCCACCGAGGGAAACAAAGTTTTTTATAAACGTAATGAAATTCTTTATTTGAAATGGAATATTTATTTCCTTCACTGAATCTGCTCTTTAAACAACAAAAAAAAACAAACAAAAAAATTTACCTCTCTCTTGCTTTTACGAACATTTTCGTTTCCTTGTTTTTTTTTTTTTTTTTTGGTATATTATGTAGATGTACGTCTGCCAGTGCTGTCGAAGTGAGTACGATCGGAGTATTTGTATTTGTACTACTTTCGCCTATTGCTTACTCCTGTACTTCACTATTTCATTCTGTACTTCCCTTTTCTAATAACTGCTATACTATAAATCATTGCGCAATATTTTAAGTTATCGGCTTTTGCTTGGTAATAATTATAATAGACTAGGACCTCTACATAAAAATAATACTATAAGATAATTTCTTCAGTCGTTTAACCTTTCCAGACCAGAAAGTTGTACGGAAGTCTGGATTTATGCAGTGTGATATAGGAAAGTTCATTCGTCTAATACACCTTGACATCAATATTCTCAAATCATTTGTTTACGTTTGAATAAAATCCAGATTCTCATTCATCTTTTTTGTCTGGCAAGATTAAATGCCGACAACAGAAATTATCTGTCAGTTTTATGAGCCTACCTAGGATCTTGGAACATGTCTTACATTGTCCTGGGTTTTAGATAATATTTATTCAAATTCCTAAATTTATTAGCAGTAATGCAAAAAATTCTGGAGGGATCAGAAAAATAATAATTCGAACTCCGCCAAAAAATTCTTTAGGACCTGATTTAACATGTTTAAGGCTAGAAACTCTTTATATAGAATCGGCTTAACACCTCCGAAATAAAATTTCACTAAAAATACGTCCATAAAATGAGTGTATTCTATTCGGTGCAGGAGACGAAGAAAATTGTCTGGGTTGGTTGTGCATGTCAAACCAAAATTAGCAAATCTAATTTTTGATTTATAGTATCGATCATAATACCATGAGTACGAATAGTGTTCCAAAATATTTCTGTCCTGATGACAAAAACTTTTTTCAGGCCATGAAATAATACGTTTTGTGATAGGATTATAAAATTCACAAAATAATGCAGATAATAAATTTCACTAAAATCCATCAACACATGTGCTTGTTCCATCCATTTGATGCTGGAAACTGAGAAGAGACAAATAAATTTGGCGTATATCATTTTTGATTAATAATTTTAAAAAATATTCGGAATTTGAGCCATTGCTTAAATAAGAAATCCGACCCCAGATGGAATAACTGAAGAAATTTTCCAGAGCCGGATTTAATAAATTTTATATTAGGTACTGCTTAAAAATCAACTTAACATCTCAAATTTCAGATATAAATTCTAAAAAAATCCATTCCCAAACGTTCCATCCAGTTCCATTTGAAGCTGGAGAAGTAATACACTGACTGGATTGATTGTCTAAGTAAAAATACGAAAAATTGTTTAATCAATGTTTCTAATAAATGGGTTGAACCAAAATATCATTACAGGTGTTCCACAATATTTCTTGAATTTGTTGCTTATTTTATTTATCATATCCGAGCCCAAATGAGGTGACCAAGAAATTTTCAGAGCGTGAATAATTCGGTTTTAAATTAGGAACTACTGATAGAATCGGCTTAATAACTCAGACATAAAATTTCACCAAAAACCATTGACAAACGTGCTCCTTTTGGTGATGGAACCTAGAAATGTTGTAAAGGCCTGGAGTGTTTATGAAAGTAAAATCAATTTTTTCTTTGGCAAATTTAATTTCCCCAATTTTTTTTCCCTATAAAGTGTGTTTATCTAATAACAATTACAGTGTCTTGCAATATTTGTTGAATTCTGGCCATGTTTTATTTAAGACTATTTAAGACTGACTCCATCCTTGTCACAAATGAAATTGCTGTGATTATGCAAAAATTTCATTGAAATTTTTTATCTGACTTACTCAATATCAAGTTAGCGGGTTTAAAGCTTTTCTAGAAGAGATCTCACCACGTGCGCGTTTTTTTTAACCAGTCGTCCTCACCAAACCAATTTTATATAGCAATTTTTTCGAATATATTTCGAGACTTAATAACTATTCTGGGGCGCTATTCTCGAATTCCACATCCATTTTCCACATGTGGACATCTGTTAAAATCTATGTAATTATACTGACGTTTTCGTATATGGAGAATTTTTTTCATCTGCTTATACCCATTCGGAAATATTCCCTTGGTACCGAAAAAATTCCATAGCGAATTGAATCTAAATTTCCCAACGTTTTTATAAATTTTGACAGATGTCCGCGTGTGGAAAATGGTTGTGGAATTCGAGAACAGGACCCCTGTTTTTTTTATATGACAATTTAGTCGCCTTAGGTACCTATTGTGGTATCGTCTGGCTATGACATTGCTTTAAATTGCACCATAATATGTTCCAATTCTCAAAAATAAAATGACGAATATGTCCGCTAACTTGACATGTCTGAATTCGCATTTCTGCTAAAATTACGCTTTTGAAAATGAAAAGGTTTCAAAGCAACTTAAGCTTTAAGATAAGTTTTCCATTTACCACATAAAAGTTAGGCAAAAATAGCTAAAAATTAAGAAATTCGCTTACGGTTTCGCTGATCGGTACTCTTCTCTACGAGAAAAAGTAAAAAACCTCAAAACGATAATCTAAAAATAAATTGCCCTATAAGCCAATAAATAAAACAGTTTTCTTTTAATATTCAAATTTGGCTCAAAAACGAATATCAATTTTAGTGTTATTTGCTGGATCACGCCACGACACATGCGAAAACGAAAATGAAAATTTCACCGCTCAATTTCACATTGTGGTAAGCAGTTTAGCTAGCGAAATGGGAGTTTTTGTATTTAAATACAGATGCCTCTATTTTATCTCTACAAATTTTTCACTTTATTTTTATCTTCCTGGACGATAAATGTGAAGATATATTTTGACAATTTCATTTAGTTTCTGCGTTTTGAGGATAAACAACTATCGAAGTGAATTATATTGTATTGTCAGAGGCAACATGAAGTTATACGCAATAAAATATTAACGAAACTCGTCATACTAAATTTATACATCAGATGTATCTTCCAATTTTGGAGACCAGTGAAAATTTTATTTCACATGAACAGCGTACTAGGCTTAAGGTGTAACTATTTCACTTCGTAAGTACTCCCTTCTGACTAGAAATACTCCCCTAAAGAATTGAAACGTACTCTATTTAAAGTTTTCGGAGCGACAGCACTGACGTCTGCATATTATCTTGTACGTACATAATTGAGTCGATTGTTGTCGATTAGTTTTAGTTTAGAAAAAAAACTTATGAACGTCGGTCGTGCGATTTTTTGTATCGCGAAATAAAAAGGATGAATTAAGATATGAATGAATGATTCTAATATAAATGAAAACAAGTTGATTTTGTTTCGTAATATACGGCCCAAAACCTATAAAGGAATTCAAACAAAATATTTTCGATTTTCAAAAAATCGATTTCTCTATAAAGTTAGCAGTTGGTTGGACTAATAAAGCTTTATTTAAAATTGTTTGTGCAAATTAAAAATTAAGACAAAAAAACAAATTTTAACGGAACAAATAATTACCCGCGACATGGTGTGTTCTTTATAAATAGTAGATCTACAAATAAAGAAAAGTGAGTTTTCCAGCGAGTGTAAAATTTCTCAAGCATGCGGTAAATCACTTTTGTTTGTTACGCGTCGAATATGCCATTTTTCCTTGTATACTTGACGAAAACTACCCAAATTAAACAATTACAATCACTGGAAAACTTTCACTTTTCTTTACTTGTAGAACAATCTACTATTATTTGTGTAAATTGTCCATTTTAAAGTGGAGCAAAAAAAGAAAAACTGATTTTTTTGTTTTCGTCACATTTTTATTTATATTTCGATAATGGGTGAATGGCCGTTAACGGGACAAGAACCTTTTCACGCAGTTCGACGACCTCTTTATAACAATTTTTATTTTTGAAAATCGCAGAAAATATTTCTCTCATTTCAGGTCGCCGGGCCGCGCGTTGTTTTATTATGTATAACTCGGTAAGAGTTGGACGGCCTTTAGTCGACCCACACCATTTAATTTGTATGAAACGATCAAACTATCCTAATTCATATACTACCAAACTATCCTATTCTATGTGACCTCTTACTTTATACTCTAGGCGTATGTAGTTCTATATTTAAAGGTCGTGTCTCACAATCTTCTGCTTTTTTGTCTTAAGTTTTAATATGCATAAACAATTTTGAAGACATATTTTAAGCAGTTTTCAATTAAGCTTCATTATTAGTTCAACCAACTTTTCTAATTTTACAATGAAATCGATTTTAAAGGAAATATTTTTTGAATTCCTATAGATTGTGTGCCGTACATGATGTCAAAATATAAAGTGTACGCTGTTTAATGCGGGGCACCCTTAAAATTGAAGAAGCACCCCGTCTTCACCCTTTTTCTTTATTTTAAAAGTCCTATAGGGTCAAACTAAAATACTTGAACTTAATTTCCGGCAGAAATATGTGGTACAGTGTTCGTTATGTTGTGAAAATGGACACGCGTTTTTCAGTAGTAAACTACTTGTAATTGTTAATTTTTTTTTTTAAATTCCTGAATATCTGTGAATTTATTTATTTATTTAGTTATCCTTATCACCAACTTATTTAATTGTTTATATAGTTATAACGATTTGGTTACATTATTAAAAGAATTAATAAAATTATATCATTAAAATATTTCAAAATTTTTTTTTTTCAAAATTTACCAATAATCCAAAAGATGCTTTGGCACCAATTTCTTAAATGGGTCTCTACGAATAAAGAGGGGCTCAGTATTTATTAATTTGCATCTACCTCGATATGCTGGAAGTATGAAAGCAGGCAGGCTTACATCTCTAGGTAGCCTTGGGAGAGCTTACATTTAAAAGCGCTTTTACACTCTATCTATGCCATCTGAGTAGTTATTATAAAACAGATTCCATACGGCAACACCATATTCTAACAATGAACGAACAAACGGGATGTATAAAATTTTAATCACGTAAGAATCCTGAAAATCTTTGGAAAACCTTTTAAAAACCCAAAGCAAAGAATTCGCTTTAGAAATGCAACCCTCAATGTGCTTATGAAATGATAGATTCGAAGTAAAAGTTATACCTAAATTTTTAAACTTATCGACACTTTCAATAATGCTATCGTCAAAAAAGTAAACGTAACTAGCGGGTGAGTGTAATCGAGTGAAGCAGATTGTTTTGCATTTGTAGATCTATAGCATAAAATTATGCGATGTACACTAAGCTTTGAAGTTTGTCGGATCCGATTGAAAGTCAATTGCATCATTGGCGCAAGAAATAGTTGTGAAAATTTTAATGTCGTCCTCATAAATTACTCAGACAATTTACCACATCATTTACGAAAAGAATTAAAAACATGGAGCCAAATGACTACCTTGATGGGCTCCTGAAGAACTCTTGAAGTGAAATTATACCAATTTTCACTATTTGAGTTCTAAATTCCAGGTAAGACCTAATCCAATCAATCGGCAAAACAGTTACAATCCAAGGAGTCAAGTTTCCGCAGCAGCAATTCCTGATCGATCTTATCAAAGGCCTTTCACAAATCAGTGTAAATGACCTGTATAAAATTACCATTTAATAGTGCATATAAAATACAATTTGAAAACAAAACTAGGTTAGTTACAGTTGACCTATCAAGGAAAAATTCAAGCTATTCTGTGAAAAATCCATGAGAAATGAATATCTTAACATGAAACCACAATTTCCCTTTAACTAGTTACACACAATGCTTTGTTAAAACTGAAATAATGCAAATACCTCTATAGTTCTCGACATCGCTTCAAGATCCAGATTTAAAAATTGGCTTAATAAGTAAGCGTTCTCATAGAAGAGAGAGACAACTAGGGAAATATGGCCAGAAATTGCACTACCGGCTAATTTTAGAAAATGAGTGGAATACAATCGAATCCGGAACTTTCATTAATATCAAGGATTGACCATTCGGATAAAATAGTATCTACTTCGAGACGAAACATAGAATATTTTGACTCCCTTACAACATTATTCAAAATACATAGATTTTGAATTATATACAATGTCCAACAAATTAGTTGTCCATTAGATTTGTTTTTGTAATTAACAAAATGCGAAAAGTTATTCGGCTTTGATTTAGTTGATTATGCAAGCTCCAGAATATAACTGCTGTAAAGAATATATATGTACATATATACTATATTTATATATATATTCTTTAATAGAGTTTCCCAAAATTTGGCTCTTTCCAGCGCCCCTCCTCTCCCCCTCCACGAGTAATACTTTTTGGAAGTTAAGAAATTGAGCGATTTTAGGCTATTCTCGATAGGTAACCATTCTACTTAGGTTGCTTTATTTTAATGTTATAGGCATCACTCTCTTCGTTTTTATTGAACTTTCATTTGAAGTCAGTTTCAGCCTCATATTTAATATTGGCTAAATGCGACACCAAAAGGTACAATCATATTTTCTAAAAATATGGCATGTTTTTAAATTTTCGCTAAATCAGTGAATTTTTACTAAAATACATAGACTCAGTTTTTTCATGTTTTCATGACCTTTACAAATCTTTGAACCACATTTAATTTTTTCAAACACTTTTAAAGTTGGGTACAAGCGTTTGAATGCACCCAATTTTTCGGAAATCGTAATATTCACACCTCTGTAACTTTTCTCGTTTTACTCCGAACGACACTAGCTTTTGGAAGGAAGCTCATCGTTTTATCCTCACAACACCTCATGAAATACTTATTTGGATATTGAGATCCTAACTGCGTTATAATTTTTTAAAACACCTAATAACTCGTTAAAAAAAAATCAGGGGTAGTAACGCACGTTTTAATTCTGTATTTCACAAATATCTTAGCTTCTGTTTATCATGTTAAAAAAAAGTATGTACTACTTTATTTATTTTGAGTTTGCCTTTAAATCGAACATTTTTAACTTAATATTACAGTAAACAAATTATAATCTCTCAGATCAATTTTGATTTTATAAAGATCATAACAAAATTCAGAAGCATAAGGAAAAGCTCAATAGTAGGTTCAACACTGTTAAAAATTCACAGTTGTGATCCCCTTGATGAAAAAAGGTGCAAATTAACTTGTATCTACTACTAAACTTACCCCTACTTATAATTTTAAAAATGTTAGATTTAAAGGCAAACTCATAATAAATAAAGTGGTACATACTTTTTTTTAATATGATAAACAGAAGCTGAGATATTTGTGAAATACTGAATTAAAACGTACGTTTCTACTCCTGATTTTTTTTAACGAGCTATTAGGTATTTTAAAAAAATTATAACGTAGTGGGGCGAGAAAACGGAGAGAATGAGGCCTATAACTTTAAAAACAAAACAATCTAAGTAGAATGGTTGCCTATCTATTAGCCTAGAATCACTCAATTTCTTAGCTTCAAAAAATCATAGCTTGAGAAGTGTGTCCCAGGAAGGGGTCAAATTTTGGGAAAATCCATTTTTCATCGACTAATTTTCTGGAAAAAAGTTACAGATAAATCGGTGAATGCAGTAAAATGCATGCGCCCGGTTTTTTTAAAAAGTAATGGATAAGCCCATATATGAGCTGTTATTTTTGAAAGTGGTATAAGTCCATATTTTGTTGAAACGAGATAATGAAAGAATAGAGAAACAATAAATGCAAAAATATACGGGATTTTGAATTTTCTTATTTTTTGCACAAGTATTAGAGATGCATTTGTTTTTATTTTGGCTATACATTTCTTACCGCTAGAAAGATTATACTGTCATTTGTCTATTGTTATCATTAACTTAATTTTTTGAAAAATGGACTTATACCACTTTCAAAAATAACAGCTCATATATACTTCTTACGCAATTAGGATGTAATTTATATTTTTTGTGAGCCTTGCCCCTTCTATTTTTAGATTTATCAAGTCATTATTATGCCACGGTTCCTTTTTTGTACTTGAAGGTGTTATCCTAGGGATAAATCTGTCCATACCTAAATTAATGTTTCAATTGAAAATCCGGAAATGCAATTAAGGAAATGTAATCATTACAAAATTTAAAATTCATGAGTTCACATTTTCTTCAACCAACTCGCAGCATTTCAAAATATAAAAATACATATTGTATATTAACGAAATTCGTAATTTCGTATGAGTTGAATTAGAAAAATCTGTATGGCTGAAAAGTTCATGCCGAGACCGTGCGAGATCTTTTACGAGGTGTAAAATTCCATGGCAGAAACGCGAGATAAAAACAACTTATTCATAACAATAATATAAAAAAACACGGATAAGGTGTACTACTTCAGCATTATAATTACTATATTCTCAGATGAGAGTAACTTTAATATTTTTGACTTCGAATCCCAAATGGAATGATGAAATAATATTCAATCAATTCGACGCTGCCGTACGTAACTTGGTTTACATAACGAGAGAAAACGCATTTTGGGAAAATCGATGTAAAAGTTTTGAAAATATTATATTCTGCACCAAAATTGAAAACTATACTTCTTAAGCGTTTCTTAATCTAGTTTTATGTAATTATTTTTGTTAATTTTAATGATAAAGTTTATTATTAGTTATCGATTGGCATCAATAACTGAATTCGGCCGAAAATATAGTTCTGTAAAATATGCAGTGAAACATGAATGTGGGCATGATGAAATGGCGTGGGGGTATATATTAGATGGAAACATGGACCGATTTCTCAAGGAAAATTTGATTCCAAGCTATTTAACCCTTGGAGTGTTAAAAAGCTTGGAATTAAAGATTGTTTCGAAATTTATCAGGAGAACGATCCGATACGTTCATCTTATATCGTCCAATAATGACTTTTGTACAATTGTCTCGAAGTTATGAAAATACCACACACCACTGGGCTTAAATATTATTGAAAACTTGTCGCTTAAGTTAAAACTCGGAATTCGAAATCACCCCATTTCCAACAAAAATGTGCCCAAAAAGCGTTGGCTGTTTGGTATTGGCTATGTTTTTGTTTTGTATTAATGTACTAATAAATGTATCTGCAATTAACTATTAAGTCGCTATAGCATGAGATGGAAAAAAAAAATTAAATTTTTCATAATTCTCATTCAGATCGACACTGAACTTGATTCCGAAAATTCTTGATAATTTCGCTCTTCGTAATAAAAGTATTGTAACATTACAAACCGATAGAAATCTTTGTTCAACTATTTTAATTATAACTATTTTAATTATTAACTACAAATATTTTAAATATATTATAATATTATTTAATATAGTAACATAAAAAATATTTTAACTATTTAATTAAATATTTAATTTTATAATATTTGTTTTTTTTGTTTTTTTTTAAATTAATCTAAAACTAATTGTCATAATTTTAAATGTTAAAATGAACTGAAAATTGTTAATTTTATTGTTCAATAATTATATTTGGTTAAATAACCGAAAGAAATAATTGAATTAAAAATTTAAACAAATAAAATAAGTAAATTAGCAAAAAAATCGTTTTTTTCTTGTTTAACCTGGAAAGCTCATTGTTTCCACCAAAAGTTGAACATTTCATATTTGGTCTAGTTAAATAAAAATGCTATGTTGACAAGTTAACAATTTGTAAAATAATTAAAAAGTAGGTAGAAATGAAGAGTGTTTTCCCATTTTAAGGGTGTTCCGAACTAATCGATTTCTCATTTTTAACCTTTTTTACAGATTAAATGGACTATATCATCTGTACTTTTCTCTAGAATAAAAATTTAATACAAATTGTATTGATTATTTTTCAAAATGATTTTGAATTTCAAACCGTTTTTTAATTTAGGAATACCGTAAATCACACACAATTTAAAAATGAAAGTTTAAAAAACCATCAAATTTTGGTTTACAAAATATGTAAAAACATTTACATATTTTAAAAATTTATGCATAGTGCATATCGTGAACAAAAATTCGCATCATCAGTTGCTTTTATTTACTTCTTATTGAGTAAATAAAAAGCAACTGATGATCTGAATTTTACTTCACAAAATGCATTTTACACAAATTTCTAAAATAAATGTTTTTATTTTTTATTCGTTAATCGTTTCGTCGTTTTTTTCGAAAATCAAAATTTTGTTATTTTTTAAAGTTTCATTTTTAATTTAATATGTTCCGAAGGCTAATTTTACTATTTTAATTTTTGTTGAATGTTAATTAATTCTTGTAATTTCTAAATATGCTACCGGTCTTACGACACTTTTAAATGTGTTTTTTTTTTATTAACACGTAGAAACATTTTAGTATTTACGAACGGTAAATTCAACGAAACCGGCTAATAGACAGAATTCTATTTATTTAATTTTAATTTACTATGTTCCGAAGATTGTAAGAGAATTCAATCCAGTTTCGAACTGATGAGCTTATGATTATGAAAAAATCAATCCTCTCATCGGGCCGCGGCGACTGGACTGACTATACCACAATTTACATTCTATATATACAGAATGTCCTGTGCTTTATATACTAGCGAATCGTACTAATATAGATAAATTCAATTACAATTTTTTCTTCTTCATGACAATCACATAAACTGTGAACGCTAATTTTACTTTTTTAATTTTTGTTGAATGTTAATTAATTCTTGTAATTTCTAAATATACTACCGGTCTTATGACACTTTTAAATGTGTTTTTTTTATTAACACGTAGAAACATTTTAGTATTTACGAACGGTAAATTCAACGAAACGTCAGTCCAGTCGCCGCGGCCTGATGAGAGGATTGATTTTTTCATAATCATAAGCTCATCAGTAGCCTTATTCTATAAAAAATAAGATAATGTTTACACGTGATAAACGGTGAACGAAAAGAGAATCGAAAAACAATTTAATGTAATTTTAGTAAAAAATCACAAAGTTTACCCGTTTTCACGTTTACACATTATCTTATTTTTTACAGAATAAGGGTGCAGTTCGAAACTGGATTGAATTCTCTTACAATCTTCGGAACATATTAAATTAAAATTAAATAAATAGAATTCTGTCTATTAGCCGGTTTTCGTTGAATTTACCGTTCGTAAATACTAAAATGTTTCTACGTGTTAATAAAAAAAAAAAAACACATTTAAAAGTGTCGTAAGATCGGTAGCATATTTAGAAATTACAAGAATTAATTAACATTCAACAAAAATTAAAAAAGTAAAAAAAAAAAAAAAAAAAAAAAAAAAAAAATTAAAAAAGTTTCATTTTTAGATTGTATTGAAATAAAAAGCTTAGATTATTTATTTATTTAAAATAAAAACAATCTTAAAAAATTATTATTTGATCTATTTTTAATTTCATAGGATTGGGTTACGCTGTAATACAAGTTTAGCCTGCACAAACTATTTGAATATTTTGAATGCAAGGAAAAATAAATAAAATTTCGTAGAAGTAGCACAAAATTAGATAAAACCATGAATGAAATATTTTCTACGTTTTCAATTCCTTTATTCATAAATTAAATAGTTCGATGCAGAAAAGTCTATTTAAAAGTATATGTTGTGTTATGTATTTGTACATACTATAATATGTATGTATAAAAAATCAACATAAACAAAACTATGTAGATATATTTTCTTTCTCTTCTCCATACCAAATGTGGCTAATGGAATGGCTAAGCTATATGTATATATATATATACAGTGAGTGGATTTGAAATTCGGACAAAGAGCATTTTATACTTTAATATTAAATAAAATTCAGATAAAAGTATTTTTATTTTTTATTTTTTTTTTGTATCTGGTAAATTATAATATAAACAACAGAATTTCAATAAGATATTGTTCTAAATAACTCCTTAAATCTACAAATTTGATTATAGCACTTGAATCTTCTAATTATTACATTGATTTAATATTCGGACAAACCACTTATTTTTCAAGAATACGAATAGGAATATTTACAGATTGTTTGTTTCTTAAACAGTTGACTGACGTTTGCATTTATATTTCATAAGGTGATCCTACGTAGTGATTTTTAGCGGAAAACCAAATTTGTATTTAAATTTATATATGAATATTGAATATACATTATGGTCATATTTATGGGTATTTGAAATTTATATAATATTTTTAGTTTCTATTTTATACCCACCTTATCCACCCAAACACGTGAAATAATAACAACATTTCAATCAGGAAATTGGAAATATTTTAAATATTAGCAGAAGTACGCTGTAAGATATTGTAAAAAGGTATAAAAATGAAGACAGGATCGAATCTATTCCTCAAAAGGTCGATCTAAACTACTAAACCATAAAGAAAAACGGTGGATAATATATCAAGTACGAGAAAACACGAAAATTAGTGCTCTCAAATTAACTAAAAGTCTGTATCCATAACTATCTTAAGAAATGTAATCAGATATAATGGTTATCATGGTCGTACACCAAGAATGAAACCATATATTAACGAAATTAATAGAAAGAAACGAAGGGATTTTTGTAAGTTCTATTTGAATAGGAATGAAGCGTTCTGGAATAATGTATTATTTGCTGATGAAAGTGAATATAATATTTTTCGTTGCGAAGGAAAGGGGAAAATATGAAGAAGGCCAAATGATGAGTTAAATATTAAAAATATTAAATCCACAGTAAAGTTCGGAGGTGGATCTGTTTTAGTTTGGGGTTACATGGCCAGCAGTGGGGTAGGGAACCTAGTATTTATGGACGGAATAATGGATAAAAACATGTACTTGGACGTTTTGCGCAAACATTTAAAACAGAGTGCTGAAAAAATGGGAAAATTAGATCGATTTAGTTTTTACCAGGATAACGATCCCAAACATAAAGCACACGATGTAAAGTTGTATTTATTATATAACTGTCCGAAAGTTTTGCAGACACCACCATAATCACCAGACATTAACCCAATCGAGAATCTATGAGAGGAGCTGGACAGGAGAGTTCGAAAACATAAAGTTCGAAGTAAAACAGAATTCAAGCGCATTCTTGATGAAGAATGGGGAAAAATCGAACCGAATTTTACCCACAATCTGGTAAACTCAACGCCAATAAGGTTACTGGCCGTATTGAAGCATAAAGGTTACCAAATATTAAAATTAAAGTGATAACAATTTTTTAAATCCATACCTAACATTGTCCGAATATTAAATCGGCGCAAAAATAACAATGAATTTTTGGTTAATAAATTTACTCAATTTTTTACTTGATTTTATTTAATTATTTATTGAATTATTTTATTTGATTTATTACAGAATTAGACTGTATTAAAAAAAAATTGAAAAATCCTGTCTGTCTTTATTTGAATTCATATTAAAATCTAAAACACCCTTTGTCCGAATTTCAAATCCACTCACTGTATATATATATATATATATATATATATATATATATATACACGCCAATATATATATATATATATATATATATATATATATATATATATATATATATATATATATATATCTAATATATATCTAATAAATATATATATCAAATAAAATATATCTAATAAATATATATATCAAAATATAAAATATATCTAATAAATATATATATATCAAAATATAAAATAAATTATAAAATTGACCAAATTATTTTTAAAACTTAACTAAATTAAATATTTAGAGGCTTTTCTTAAATAAACGGAATAGTTTTTAATTGATTTACTTATTAGTTAAGTTTAAAGTGAATCATATTATAGTTTTAACGCACGTTTAATGCTAAAAATACAAATTTAGTTTTTATAGAATTTTATTACCACATTTATGATGTTCTCACCGCCAAAATGATCGGTGGGATAGTTTTATTCATATGAAATGATTTTGACGTCATTTTTTTCCTTCTTAAGGAACATCAATCGGAAATGTGTATTTCTCACTGAAAATACTTTTCATTATACTTTTCACGGAACGAGAACTGACCCCCAGTAGGTCGAAGTTTTTTTTCATTTTCCACAATCTTAATATTTCAAATAAAAATTTATTGTAAATTTATTGTAATTAAATAAACTAACTAAATTTTTGAATACTTAAAATCGATTTAATTCCTAAATTTACAAAACACTCTTTTTCAGTTCTAAGGCTGTTTCCCAAACCGATATACCATATATATATTTCGTACTTATGGATTTAATTGACGTCATCTTAAATAAGTAAGAAAAACCATCCTAATTAATTTTAGTTACTTATACTTATAGCGACGTCGAAACATCAGAAATTTAAAAAATTATTGTTTGGTACTTTTTCGGTCGGCTACTGTCGGCTATCATGTGATATGATGAACAATGCATTTAATCTACCGATCTCGACAAATTTAACGTGGCTTATTTTTGGCTGATTTTGAATTGTTTCCCCAAAATTATAGTGCTGTCTCTAACCACGATGATTTGGAATCTTTAGGTAATAAGTTCGCTGATCGGGCTGGAACTTTAATTTTTTTAAATGTTGTAAGTGCAATCGATGGGACTCACGTAAAAATTAAATGTCCAATTAATCGTCATGCTGAATACATAAATAGAAAGCTGAACTACAGTATTTAATTTTATTTAATTACAAGGTTTGCATCTTCTCAATTGTAGATTTATAAATTAATAGAGTATATATTTAAAAACTTTTTGTGTTGCTGAACACAAATCTAATATACAGTGCTGGTAAAAAAAAATTGGGCAAACAAATTTATTGCAAATTGGAGTCTTTTTTTGCTAAAATTACAAAACTTTTGAAAGCAATTGGTTTATTGTTTCATTTTAAATACATGTATGACGTAATTTTTTGAAAAAAAAAAATTGACCTGCAATTTAGCACCGAAAAATGCCAAAATATTCAAAATACGTTTGATTGGAGTTAAAGTAATGTAATAAATTAAACAATTATTTTTTTTTTTTTTGTTTTTTATTGATTTATAGAAGTTCAATCTTAAATATTAATATTTTGTTGGACCGCCTTTTGCTTTTATTAAAACGATACACCTCCGATTCATTGAATTTGATAAATTTTTTAAAGTCGCAGGAGATATGGATTCCCAAATCATCATCAACAAACTTTTTAAAGCGTCAATCGATTCTGGGCGCTTCCTTGCTACTTCTAGCTTCATTATAGACCAAATATTTTCAATTAGATTTAAGTCTGGACTATACGGCTCAACACATCGATACTTTTTTTTTTCGAAGTACTTTTTTACCTTTAAATGAAGAGATAAGAAAAAAAAACAAGTTTTTAACAAATTATTTATGTTTATCTGAAAGTCAATTTGTCTATCTACAATTCAAAATTAATAACTCACAATTTTGGCGGTAAGGCACGGAGCGTTGTCCTGTTGAAAAATAAATTTGCAAGTCTCGCCAAAAAGCTTTAACGCAGAAGGCTCAAATTCGTTCTGAAGGACCTGCAGATAAACAGCTGCTGTAACGCTGGAACTAAGGAAGCACAATCGACCGGTTTCATTTCCAGAAAAGCATCCCCAGACCATAACTCCTTCTTTTTGCGGTGAAAGTCTTAAAAGACATTCGTTGCTAAGTCTCTCGCCAGGTTTTCTCCTTACGAGAATTCTTCCATCTCCAACATGCAGCTTGAATTTTGATTCATTGGAGAAAATCACATCATTCCACATCTCTGGAGTCCAATTAAAATGCTCCTGGGCCCCATAGCAAACGTTTTTTTTCACTAATAATGTGAACTCAGGCTTCTGGACTGGTTTAAGTGCTCTCAAACCAGCTTTAACAAGTCTTTTTCTCACTAAGCCGGCTGACATTTTTTTCCCGTTGCTCGCTCAAGATCCTGTCTTATGTCCGATGAAGTTTTAAAACGGTTCCGACGACTTTGTAATAGTATAAAACGATCTTCCACTGGCGTTGTCTTTCTGGGCCTTCCAGAGCCTTTCTTTCTTTGTGTACCGCCCATCTCTCGATTTTTTTTATTATTCCACGCGACAGTACTTTTAGGAATGTTTAATCTTTCACCTATTTTACGCGTGGTTAAATTTTCTCGCGCCAAAATCAACATATTGCTTTTACACTGGTCCCTAACTTTTCCCATTTTTTTAACTAAAATTGCACTTTATTCTTTATTTGTCTAGGATCACTTACAGAATAACTTAATCTTACAAAATATGCACTATTTATACTCAAAAAATAAATTACAGGCAATAAATCATCTGCACCCTAATGACGGCCAAGAACGGTAGGCGTAAAAAAAAATAATTGCTTGCCCAATTTTTTTGCACATCAGTTGCGGGGTTGTACCGGTGTAATAAAAGCAAAAGGCGGTCCAACAAAATATTAATATGAAAGATTGAACTTCTATCAATCAATAAAAAACAAAAAAAAAAAATAAAAAATAAGTGTTTAATTTATTACATTACTTTAACACCAATCAACGTATTTTGAATATTTTGGCATTTTTCGTTCGGTGTTTTGCCCCTAAATTGCAGGTCAATTTTTTTCAAAAAATTACATCATACATGTATTTAAAATGAAACAATAAACCAATTGCTTTCAAAAGTTTTGTAATTTTAGCAAAAAAAGACTCCGATTTGCAATAAATTTGTTTGCCCAATTTTTTTTTACCAGCACTGTATAAAAATCATTAAATTTTTTTATTCGTTTAATTAATAAATTTAATTGTCTTAATAAATATATCATTTAAAATTTAGTCAAAGTTTTGTTTTGTTATGTACAACGTTATATACGCGGCCTTCTAAACACCTAGTAAAAAGTTTGACAATGTTGACATTCAATTTAGATTTTTTTGGAAGAATGGAT
This sequence comes from Tipula vernalis, assembly GCA_958295665.1. Lineage (NCBI taxonomy): Eukaryota > Metazoa > Arthropoda > Insecta > Diptera > Tipulidae > Tipula > Tipula vernalis. Next base: position 205,300,699 of record OY282559.1, on the reverse strand, counting down.
AGAAAATAAGTCTCCTCGCCAGGTTACTTATTTGAATAAGTAAGTCTACACAAACAAGTATCGGTTTGGGAAACTGCCTAAGTTCGAAGTTTTTTAAATTCCTAAGCTTCTTATTCTAAATATACAAGACCTCATTTTAATAATCTTTAAACTTGAAATGTGAAATTGTGAAGTGTTTGGACTTTTTAAAATTTCAAATTTGAAAATATCTTTACAACAGTACTTTAAAAGTTACAAATAAAATAGTGTGCACTTTTAAAAAACATAATGTCTAAATTGTGAATATCAGCCTCTTGATACAAATATCGCCAAATAAAGGTTTGGTGTAAACCAATAATTTCAAAGCAGATGCAAACCGAAAAAAATGAATTCGAATTGGATCTTGGTTTACACAGTACTATTTTTTCTTTTCATTTTTTTCACGGAACCAGAATTGACCCCTTGCTAACCTAATTCATAGCGATGTATGAAAATTTGGAACCAAATTTTTTTTTTTTCGTGGTTACAATATTACCCACTATAACTCCGTTGTAGTGGAAAAACTAAAAATTTAAAGGTCAGTTTTGTAAAAATTAATTTACTAAACCAACCAAAAATAGAGTCTATTTACCAATATCTAGTGTTAGTTATTTATAAACTTGTATTAGTAGGTACTTACCTATACATATTTCGGGATCATACAAATCTTGCGTATATCCTTTGTCACAATTTTCAGTTCGAATTTTTTCACTTTTACGTAATTGTTCGGGATCAATAACGACATTGGTACCAATATTAATCGGAATATTCATATTCATCTCTTGTAAATTGTTTCGAATTGGTATCGAACTCTCAACTTTCACAGCAATTTGTGGGTCCTTAAACCAAGGTGATACATACTCTGTGTGAGGAATTCGTGATTCTGAATATTTTTTTGATTTTATTAGTGGTTCTGCATAAGTTGATTTAATAGATAAAGGGAGTGTGTCGAATGATAAAAGCGGAGTAAAAATTTTTTGGTTTGACTTGGACCTCACAAGTGACTTAAGGTGAGTAAGTTTAACTGGACAGTCTTTTAATTGGCATAAACTTATTTCAATGTTTCCTCCAAAGCAGGTTTTACCACCAAATGCTGGTACAGGATGATTACATGTTCGTTTTCGTTGTTTGAAACCTCCTTGACCACAGGACTTGCTACAGTAAGACCATGTCGACCAATGAGACCATCCGCCGTCGATTGGGCATTTTGTTTCAAAACATGACTTTACTTCATAAGCTAGACCAGTACACTGTAATCCTTCATATTTTGGTTCAGGGTTTGAACAGAAGCGACGCCGTTTCATAACACCCACATCACAAGTAACAGAACACAAAGACCATTCAGTCCAGGCTGTCCACCCTCCGTTAATTGAACACCTTGGAACCACGCAAGACTCTATTTGTGTTGATGCTCCTAAGCATGGTCGCCCACCGCGTTTTGGAACAGGTGCATCACATTTACGATGTCTGCGACGTACCGAATCAATACCATCCGCCTCATTGATACAACTAGAAGTACAAGAACTCCAAGGGCTCCATACGTTCCAACCTCCATTCACTGGACAAGGAGAATCTTCGCAATTCTGAGTTTGGTTGTCTATTCCATCACATTGTTTATCCAATTCTGTTGCTTTATTTCCATTTGGTAATAAACAAGTCCTATAACGTTTTCGTAAGCCTTTTCCACAAGTCGCGCTGCAAACCGTCCATGGACCCCACGGAGAATATTCAACAGGTACGTCAATTTTTACATTAAATATCTGTTCAGCAGTTCCATGTTTGTTACTTCCAAAGCAGCTGTACAGCCCGCCATCTTCTTTACTGGAACTGATCACTCTCAATACTCGTCGATCACTAGAAATAAATATTCCTCTTTCGTTGACGGTTTTACGTTTTCTCTTATTATTAAAAACCTCTGCCACAACGTCATTGTACTCCAAATCATATTCAAAATCAGTTCCTTCATCAAATTGATCAAGATCTTCATCATCGTAATTATAATCTGTGATATAATTTTTTTTAATTTCAATTTTATTTTTCATCCACCTTATGTTTGGTTCTGGAGTACCAATTAAATTACATTCAAGTGTAAATCCATGGTAAATTTGAGCCGCAACTTCAAAAATCTTTACTATTTCTTTTTCTTTTGAATCAGTTCCATTTACAACTGGAGCCGATTCTACAAAAACACGATAAATTTTATCAACTGTTCCAATACTGTTATTCGCTGAACATACGTAAATGGCCGATTCCTTTACCGCGGGAATAACCAGATTGGAATTTGTTGTTTGCAATATTTTTATCGGCTTGCTAGTAATTGTGGGGCCCCGTGGACCGGGTATATCAATCAATTTAAACCAATAAATCTCAGGTTTTGGAATGGCATAAACCGGACATTCCAAGCTTAATGTATCATCTAAACACAAATTTACCTCGATTTCCCTTACTTCATTTCCACTAAAATCATATTCTTCAAGATTATTATCATTTATGGATTGGATTGTATTTAAAAATGTGGGAGGCACTAAAATTGTGACATTAAATTTGTGTTCACTCGTCCCACCATCATTATGCGCTAAGCATTTGTAGTTTCCATTATGTTCTTCTGTTGATTCAGTTATAGTTAGCATTTGTGCTGCATTTTCTAGCTTAAAGTTTTCAGAATGGATATTTAATTCTTGGTCCTCCTTGTACCAATGATACTCAGGTGTTGGTTTACCGATAAATGGACAGTTTAGTAATATCGGAAGTCCCATCAACGTTTCAATTTCTGAGGATTCTGGTTTCATTGTTTCATCATTTTGGTTTATTACATTTTTATATGGATTGTGGGGTGGTACTATAACTTTAGCGATGACTGATTTATTATCTCTGCCGTTTGAATTGATTGCGACACAATCGTATTTTCCAGAAAATTCTGTACGAGATTTTGGAAATATTAATTCCAAACTTATTTTATTTTTATCAATTACTCGAGCGACCCCATAATACCGAAGCGCTTCAAGCTTTTTATTTTTTATTTTATTACCGGAATGAATTTCAAATGGTATTATATTATTATTTACGCTAAAACTATTTCCATGTTGGTCAACATAAATTGGATTTGGTTTTTTTAAATCTCCATGTAATAATTTTATCAAATTTGAGTTATGCATTTTAGATGTTGTGGTTAATGAGCGTCCGTTATATGTCCAACTAAGTATTGGCATTGGAACACCACTCGCGATACATGTAAAATTAAAACCATTTGGTTTAATAGGTGAGACGCTTGAAGTTATAAAAGTAACTGAAGGTGAATCTGAAATTAAGCAGAAAAGAAGCATATATTTCGATATCTTTAGTGCATATAAAGTGTTAGTTATGATTTTGAAGTATGAATAGAGCAAAGTGAATAAAAAGAAACTAACGAGCGAGTTCACGCTCAACTCAAAAAATGTATATGAAAACTTATTTATTTATATAGGATTCGGAAAGTGCTTCTAGATCGATTTGTCGAAACTGAAGTACGAGATGTTAGACACTAATCACTAATTTGTGTTAGGCGAATAGAAAGCCTCATATTTTGTTGGTATCTGCGTAAGAAAGTTATGCTCCGGTTTGGATATACGTTTGTTTTGGTTTTGCCCTAGTGGAAAAAGTTCATCAAGTAACCAATACAAAAATGCATCAACTCACACAATTCAACAAAGGTTGTTCACGAAACCTGCTAAAATTCTCTCTTTCGAAAGCCTGATTGTTTTGTTAGCAAACATTGCGAGTCCGGAGTCATTGCGAAAAACCATAAAAAAAATGTTACATTTTTTCATTTCCTACCACTACTACTTTCAGTGGATATAACACAATACTTAATATCAATTGATAATTGAGAATTTTGCTCTGTTTTTTGCTGTACTTGTGCAAAAAAAAAAGCAATTATGCGCTTTGCGCATGCTCCATTTTTGTTTTTTTTTATGAAAAATTCTACTCTCTTTTAGTTTCGTAGCATGCGATTGTTTTTGTTTTCTATACTGTATTCACAACCGTATATACGAAGTGACCCATTTTAGAATAACCACTAAAATAACCCCCAGGGGGAGGCTTAAATAAAAAAAAGTGTTAATACAAAAGTTGAACAATTTTTAGAGGAAAATCAATACCTTCAATTTCACCTTGAGATCAAATTTCAAGGTCATTTCAAGGTCAAGTCGCTTTTTTTTAAATGAAAACACCTATTTTTGACTCTGGAAATTCTACGTCCCGTCATACAATATTATCTTTCTTTACCTCAAGGTCAAATTGGAGTTCATCAGTTGATTTCCCCCAACTCCTACCCCCTCCCACATCCAAAAAAAAATTGTGCAACTTTTGTATCTACGCTTTTTTGATTTAGGCCTTCCTGGTAGTTACTTGCTTGAGTGGCTTTTCTAAAATGGGTCACCCTGTATATTCGATGTCAGTTCACAAATACATTCAGTAGCAAAAAGCAATTAGAAATAGTCATGCCGATAAACCCAATTAATGCAATATAACAAATTTTTTTATGTGAAAATAAAAAAATCATCAAAATAAAAACTAGAATCTATAGACACCAAAAATTGTTGGTAGAATTAACGAAAACAAATTGTATATAAACCAAACTTTTAGTATATCAATGTCATTACAATAAAATCCAGTCTCCGTAAATTAACGTAATAACATAGAACAAGTCAATCAGTTGTAGCAAAAATTTTTGCAGCGATTTTTTATTCGCTCCCGATAGCTGCTATCGAAAGCCGTCATATAAAAAGTGGCTCCATATAAATAGCCAGAGTCAAATATTGTTTATATCAAGTTTTCGCTGAACAATTTTATTAAAAATGATAGTTGGATGTTAAATAAATTTAGTTTACAAAAATAAAATAAAATAATAACAATAAATTTAGGTATACAAAAATGAGAGCTCTCGATAGCAGCTATCGGGAGCGAATAAAAAAACACATGTAAGATGTTAAACTGGGCAGGTCTCATGTAACATAGCATACTAAATGTTGAATTTACAATCTCGGTTGTTATACCCTAGCTATTTTTTAGCCATCTCAGAATGATGATTTTTTACAGGGGGGCGAGTAGCAGGGGCAGCAGAGACACAACGATTTCAACAACAACGTCAAGCAACACTACGTACAGTTAGTACAAATTTGGGTGACCGCATGGGAACATGATGATGGAACGAAATCTCGCCCCCCTCTCACAACCGCCGATGGAAAAAATGGTGGAGGGGAATAATAATAGTTGTTTACAGCTTTTCAGAAAAAAGGGTTTGCGGTACCAGTTGTGTTGTCATTGTGTGTCCTTCTTACAGGTGTTGGAGCAGTAGAGATGAACTTTAAAAATTGTATTGTCTTGTGCTAAATAAATTACTAAAAAATATATTACTAACAAATTTTACTAATTATCAACTACTTAGAGGGTCTGGAACCGGGTTGAGTCTTTGTTGCTAACATTCCTTTCCCATCTCTCGATCTTGTTATAAAAAGGTGTACGACGACGGCGGCCTGGCCAGGGGCGGATATTCACAACTATTAGACTTATGTGGTTATCGATGTGGCGCCTTTCTTTAAGGGGTGTGAATATGCTATGTTTGGCTTCATGAAGAATTGGTGTCGTGTTGTGTAACATACGGGAGACTTGCTTTATTGCTTGATCGTACATCGCAATCAATCAATCAATCAATCATCTCAGAATGATGATTTAGAATGATGATTTTTACGTAAAATTCTGCTTTATGGCCAAATGAAAAGTAGAGAATTTTCTTCACATTAAAAAATTTACATAATTCGTCACTATTAGAAATACATATGTGTAGTTCATAATTTTAATCAATCTATTAAGCAATAATTCCAGAAATTAATCCAAAATCATTTTAAAATTTCATTTCCACCGAACTTGTCGGATTTCATCATAACCTATTAAGATGGCCTAAATACAACATAACAATCGACTGTTTCGAACCTGGACTGGGATTTTGCACAAACGGCGAGAAGCAAGTTTTCGTTTAATTTCTCGCCTTTCAATTTTGTCCGACGGTTTTTTTTCGATTTTGCACATATGGACAAAATAAAAGGCGAGAAAATTGAGCAACTTTGATTTAGTTGTCAAAAATACATTTTATTGACAAGTTTGTTTAGATTTGTGTCGTTGATACAAATGAACTTGTAAAAAATCATGTTATTTAAAATACATAAATAATTAATCTTATGTAATAAAAAATAAAAGTTGGTTCAATATTCAATTTCGGGTTATCCGATGCCCTATTTCAAGTGTGATATTTTTTGTCGCTAACACTGGAAATGTTATAGTGTTTGTTAAATTATCAATTATATGATCGTTTCGTCTTGTTCCCTTCTATGATATTCGGCGGTGTTATTTTCTGTAGTTATTGTAATAATCGATAGGGAAATTTCCCTAATATGCACATAAATTGATTAAATTCAATTCTGCTCAAGTGACAACATCTCTTAATTAAAACAATAATTTTTCTAATACATAATATTCATAATATATGTGACAGCAAATTTCAATTTTTTTTTAATTACCTATAGCTGTATTTTGTTGAAAAAAAATTAATTCGAATTATTTTGGAGTTATTTTTTTCTCAATAGAACAAGCCGCGAAATATTTTTTCGATTTAATTTTTATATTCTATGTTGGTATTTCTTCTGTTTTTCATTCAAGCAGTTACGTATTTTATTTGTTCGAGCTAGAATTAACTAACTCAAATTTTTTGTTCGAATTATTTAATTCCTGTCAAGTGTAATTGTTGTTGTAAATTTCTCAACAAAATATAGCTTATATAGGTACATCATATGATGTGTAAAATTATGCTAAAACATCAACTTAAAATTCGTTTTCCTACTTCTCGCCAAGTATTACACATGGTCGAAAATAAAAGCGAGAGCGAGTGTCTATTCGCCTAGTGCAAAATCGCTTTTTCTCGCTTTTAGCTAAAAGTCGCTCAAAAAAGGCGACTCGCTGTGTGCAAAATCCCAGTCCTGTACAATATTTTGTTAATCTGATGTCGTTTTGAAATATGTATGCATGTAAGTCTTGTATATGTACGTATTCTGGTTTTTAATATTCCGAAGACTAGCAATATTGAATTTACTAATTTTCTACATGTCCATAAATTTTATTACAACAAACTTTTAATTATGTAAGCAAAAATTATTAAAACATTGCCACATGACATAAATAAAGACGTTTTCATAAAAAAAAATTCCATTTAAGAATATGGGACGGCATATTTTTTATACTTACTCTTTTATACATATATTTTATTATTGTATATACTTAAAATAGCTCAATTTATTAATTAAAATAATAAATTTAGCTGTTTGGAAATTTATTATTTTAATTAATAAATTTAATTGTTTCTATTATTTTCTAAATAATTTAAATAACAAATATGCCGTAATTTATTCTTAAATTTCAAAGCTTTAGAAATACGTTTGCATTTTATGTCATGTGGCATGGCAATGCTTTTAAAGTAACTTATCATAAAGAGGTGCATCCCTAATGTTTCTTTTCAATTTTTGATTTTTTTAAGGCGTCGATTCTCTATTCTGAATAGCTTAAAATGGAAATCGGCCCATGCATATTTAGGTCTACAAGAAAATGTTAAATAAAATTAAAAATCTATCAACACATAGTGCAAAAACCTAGATTGGAAATTTTCCTATGAATATTTCGGAATTTAAACCCAGTTTTTTCATCCAGTCCTTTAAAAATCCGTTCGAATTTTAATTATTAAAACATTATTTGTATTTGATTTATTATAATTTGAGAATTATTATATCAAATCAAAACAAGGTTTAAACTATTGTTTCTAGAACAGATTTTTCTGTATTTGATTGGGAATTTTTTACTAGAATTAAGAATAATTATTGCACAAGTTCAAGGAGGTTTTAAAAATATTTTTTAGTAAATCAAATCTAATTGTACCCCAAAAGAGTATAATAAATTTGACAACAACTGGATTAGCATAGATTCATACCGATCAAGGAAGGAATTTTGAATCGGTGGTATTTAAAGAAATATGCCAGATGGTTGGTATAAATAAAACGAGAACAACGCCTTTACATCCACAGTCTGATGGTATGGTGGAAAGATTCAATGGTACATTGGAGGAATATCTAGCAAAGGTCGTTGAGAAAAACCAACGCAACTGGGATCGGCATACACCGATGTTTCTGATTGCCTATCGAACAGCAATACATGACACAACCGGAATGGCACCAGCTAAAACGTTATTTGGAGATAACCTACGATTACCTGGAGACATAAAGCTTGGGGCTGTTCCATCAGCGGCTTTATATGGACAGGATTACGTAGACCGGATGAAAGAGGGAGATTCATCAATTTGTATGGGGGAAAATACAGATGTCAAGTAATCGGATGAAAGCTCGATATGACATACGAGCAAATAACCAAGGTTTCCAGGAAGGGCAATTGGTATGGCTTCACAACCCGCAACGAAAGAAAGGATTATCACCGAAGCTGCAACCAGCAGGAAAATATCGTTAAATTTAGCTGAATATATTTGAGGAACGTATCTCGAGCGTTAAGCGGAGTTTTGCTGTGTACGAAAATAAAATAATAAAAACTGAGCGAGGGCGTAGTAGTAAATCGGTGCTAAACGAGGAAGCGTTAAGCCAGGTTTTGCTGTATGGTGTGTCAGTTACAGAAACATGGAAACACTAATGAAACTGAAATTGAAATTAGCTAGGCCGGTCAACAAAAAATTGTTCCTGTTGGGTGCCGCAAACAACGATCGTTCTCCAAAAACCGCTTATTAAAAAACACTTTTGGAATAAATTGATCGATCGATTGATTGAGATGTATGACCAAGCCTAAGCAAGACTTCCGGAATACACCGCGTCCACCATACACCCTTTCACATACAGTAAGAGCTAAGGAGAGGAAAGGAGTGCTAGTATTAGAGATTCGACCCGGTTTCAGCCATCTATGCAGTCGATAATTAGCAAATTTGTTAGTAATTATTATTATTATTTTTTTTTTTTTTGACAAATTGTTAAAGCACAAGACAACATAATCTCCTAATACAGCGTTCTCTATTAGGGCCGCGAAATTCTGAAAAGCTGTTCCACTATTTTTGCCAACAGCGGTTTGGGGTGGGGGCGAGATTTCATTCAATTTTGTATTGACCATAGTAAATGTTGTTTGACGTTGTTGTATTTTATGATGTTGCTCATAAAAGTTTATAAAAACACTTTTGGAACAAATGAAGAAATTTAACAAAAAAATTTCCGTAAGTGTATTTTAAAAAAAAAAATTATTTCGTTAGAACATTTTTTATATTTTTGGTATTTCATAGAAATTGTATTTTTATATTTAAATTCGACGGTTTCTACTTCTTTTTTAGAACCATTTCCGTTTTCAAATACAGATAGGTTTCGAAGCGTCATGATAAATTGAAAAAAATTGTATAATAAATTATAGGCTTGGCATACCAAAGATTGCGTGTTTAATGATTACTTTAAATACTGAAAACAGTAATAAGTTTACTTTTAGCCTAGGATTAAAAGTGACGCCTAGCAACACATACATTTTTATATTAGTAACAAAGACGCCTACTTTAATAAAAGGTAATAGTATTAAAATAAGCTATTTTTAAGACGTTTAGAGAAACAATTAATTCTTAAATTTAAATGCATCTGTCAATCGCTACCAAATGCAAAAATACAAGATGAAATCCGATTTAAAAATAGGAGTCCCAAAAATAACTGCACAAATTAAAACGCGTCAGTTAATCTACAAACCTTATTTTTAATAGAAAATAATACGCATGACGTTTTGCGTTCCATAAACCATACATATATCGCACTACCGCTTCAATAGTGTCACATCTCCAAAAAACGTGATTTTGATTTTAATGCTTTATTATGTACTAAATAACCCTATCTGTACTAAATAACCCAACTGATATTTGGCTAGTAATAGCAGTATAGCGCTTGTGCAACGACGAAGATAAAGATGGACACGTTTTTAGTTGTGCGTTATAAATTGAAGAAGGTGGATAATGAAAAGTGATTTTGATTTGTGTCAGTTTTTGTGCGAGATTTTGTCTCGAAATGAAATTTTTTGAGTTATGTCACTGTTGAAGTGGGGTGTACATATTGCACCTCATCAAAAATAATATTGATTAGAGATTTGCATATGCTAAAGAGTAAATAAGTTTGATAAATTTTCAGATTCATTTGTATTTGTTGATGAGTTCAATTTAACATGTTCGGAGCTGACAGTTATAGATACATATGGCGAAAAGTATTAGATAGTAAAAGTATTACTCCTATTATCAAGTATGGCAGCGGAAATGTTATGGTTTGGGGTGCAATGGCTGTAGTTGGGGTTGGTAGCTTGGTATTTGTGAAAATGATAAAAAAGTGATATATTTTAGAGGACTTAAATTTTAGAGGACGATCTAAAATCAAGTGCAATAAAAATTGCAATTTCAGAGAAATTGATGTTTTTTCTAGGTCGCATGTACATCTCAAAAAATAAAGTTGACAAGAGATTAGCGTATGCTAAAGACTAGGTAAATAATTCAAAGCAATTTTGGGGTTCATTTGTTTTTGTTGATGAGTCCAAATTCAAATGTTCGGATCTAATGGGCCTGGATACTTATGCGAGAGGTAGGCCCAGCATTAGACAGTAACATGGCTATGGAAATATTATGGATTGAGGTGCAATGATTGCAGATGGGATTGTTTGTGGAGACAATAATGAACAAAGAGCAATATTTGAAAATTTAAAGGACCATCTAAAATCAATTGCAATAAAAATTGAAATTTCAGATAATCTTATGTTAAACAACTTTCTCGCATCCTCCGCAATCACCAAATTTCAACCCCATTGAACATTTCTGGGATTTGCTACAAAAACAAAAATTAAATAGGACCAAGACTGAAGAATAAAACATAATTTCATCAGAAGAAACAAGACCACTTGCATGTTCTATGAAGAAACCACTTGCAGATGTTACGAGTATTGTTCAAAACGTCAACGTACACATATATAAACCTGAAATGGGAAATTTTTTGTTGACTCTTTTCTTATTTTTTTTAAATGCAATGTCAGTTGTTAATTAATGTTTGTTTGTTTGTTTTTTAAATTTGCTCAGGTCAGATCTTTCAATCCATAAGACCAGTGAGTTGAGAAACAGCCCAAAATTTCCAGAGACCATTCAGGGGAGGTTCTGGAGGGTTAAATAAAGTGTACATAATCAAATTAGATTAATAAATTAAATAATAAAATAAAGCATAATTATATAAAACAAAGTTTGATAATTAAATTAGATTAAATGAAAGTTAATAAATAAAGAATATTAGAAAGAAGATGAAGGATACATATAAAAATAAAAGTTCTGAAATTAAAATATAAATTTATAATTCATTAATTCATAATTTTTTTTTTTTTTTAGTAATTCCAATTTTAATAGCAATGGTTTCAATATTTTTAATATAAGTAGGGTTTTTTAGTTGGATGGCAAATTTCCAATTTTTATCCTCAACAAAAATTCCAATTCCTGGTTTATTGTTAATTACAGAGCCATCTGTGTAAATTTTTGCGAAATTATTATATTTATTAATTTCAGCCATAGATAATGCATATTGTTCAGAATGGTTTATAAAATTTTTGTTTGTGATTCCTTCAATATTTGTTATGATGCTAAAATTAGTGGGAGAAGTTTTTTTTATATGAAAAGGTTTAATTTTGGAAAGAAAAGTATAATTAGAATATAAGTCAATAAGTTTATGAAGAGATCTATTGTTTTTAATGTCGTTACCGATTTTGAAATTATTATATAGATTTTTTGAAATATAAATTAGTGATTTTTTAATAAAATCTAGATCTGAAGATGTTTCTAGGGATTCAGATAAAATAGCCGGAATTGGAGTAGTTCTTAAGAAGCCTAGACAAGCTCTCAGACAAGCATTTTTAATAGATTGACAGATATTAATATCTTTTTTATATTTAGTGTCTGTAAAAACATATGTGTATTCAAGTTTTGATTTAACTATTGCTTTAAAAATATTGATTATTGTTTCAGGATTTACACCTCCATTAAAATGGGTGAGAGTTTTAAGTAAATTAATGGAGTTGGAAATATTTGCTTTTAAGTTTGTGTAATGATTTGATAATGAAAGTCTATTTGTTAAAGTTGTACCCAGTATCTTAGTAGTTAATCTTTCTTTTATGTAGATATTATTAATTTTTAAAACGTTTAAGAAACGAGAGATTTGGAATTATTTTTATTAGTGAATAGTCTTAAAAAATGAGATTTATCAGTGTTAATTTGTAGTTTTAAAGATTGTAATTTATTAATTAATGAGAGTAAAGTAGAATCTGTTATTAATTGTAAGTTATCATGATTATCGGCAGAAATTACAATGCAAATATCATCGGCATATTGGAAAATTTTTGTATCGGGGTTATTGATGTCGTGTAAAGAAGTGGTATAGATATTAAAAAGGGTAGGACTCAAACAGCTACCCTGAGGAATGCCTTTATTAGTGTAATGAATAGAAGTTTGATTGATATTTTGAATAGATATAATTCTGTTTGTAAGAAATTGAGAAATCCAATGTGTAATGTTATTAGAGAAATTGAAGTTTTTAAAGGTGTTTAATAAAATATTTTTATCTACATTATCAAAAGCTTTGGAAATGTCAATGTTAACTAAAACAATTTTTTTTTGTTGTTGTTTGAGGGAGATGATGAAATTAAACATTTCTACAAAATAGTCAGTAATACTTTTATTTTTTCTAAAACCAAAATTGTAATAATTAAGAATATTATTGGAGATTAGATGATCATTAATTCGTTTTAAAATGAGTTTATTGAAAATTTTTGAAAAAATAGGTAACAGACAAATAGGACGGTAGTTAATAATATTTCTATCATCTCTCCCCTTTTTCAAAATGGCGATTGTGTATGACGTTTTCCATTTTGTAGGGTAAATTTGATTTTGCCAGATGTTGTTGAAATAATTTCTAATAGTATTGATTAGGTTAGGATTAGAAGATACTAATTGTTTGATGATTTTATATGAGACTTTATCATATCCTGGAGCAGTATTATTTGAATTTTTAATAATATCAGAATTTCAATGTTATTAAATTCCGCAGGATTAATAGTAGGATTGAAGTTATTAGAGAGATTATGAGGGGATTCAAAGGAGAAAGGAAAATTGTAATTTAGAAAATTAGTAGCTAGTGTGGGATCTTCTAGGATTCTGTAGTTTGACTGTTTTTTATTTTTAATTTTATTAATGTTGTTCCAGAGATCAGAATTATTAGTTTTGTGATTGATGCTTATTAAAAAAATATTCCAAGATTTTTTCTTTACCCTTCTGATTGTTAATTTAAGTTTTTGTATAGATATTTTTAGTTCAATAGCGGTAAAAATGTTTTTGTTTAAATTATAAATTAGTTGTTTGTGTTTTTTTATGTTCCATAGTCTTTGTATAAGATCGTTCCACCAAGGTTTAGGTTTAAAAGTATTTTTACTTGTAATAATAGAAGTATTTTCAGAAATTAATTTTTCTAAGTGTTCTTCAATATTGCATTTATCATTAATAGAATTTAGATCAAAGTCTTTCAATACTTTTGACCAGTTTGTGATTTGTTTTTTTCGATAATAATTTAGTTTAAAGTCAATAAGTATTGGGAGATGGTCGCACTTTCTAAATTAATGGGATCTACTTTCCATGATAGTTTTTCAATTAGATTGATTGAACACAAAGTAATGTCTAATGCTGCAGAATTATTTCTGAAAAAATCTTGCCTTGTATGAGATCCGTCATTTAATAAAAATATTTTATTAGCAGTGATTATATCTGCAATCTTATCACCCACCCTGTCGTAAGTAGGGGTCAATGAACTATCCCAAAGACTATATTATGAATATTTATGTCTCCAGCTATTAAACAGTTATCTAGATTCTGAGTTATAAGATGTTCAAATTCATTAATGATTTCCTGAGGTCTGATAACAGAATTATTATAAAAAGATAAGATATTAAAATTAATGTTTTTAAATTTGAGGTTAATTTTGAAAGCTTGAAAATGGATGTAATGAAAATTCAAATCAATAATTCTCCAAGAAATTTTTTTATGTATTAAAAAGCCTACACCTCCAAAACCATCTGGTCTATCATCAGTAACAAGATTATAATTGTTAAAAGTCAAATTACTATTTGGATTTGTCCAGGTTTCAGATAGAATAACGATATCAATATGATTGGATTGTATATAATGATATAATAGATCTTTATTACTATTTAAACTACGAATGTTAATTTGTAAAATTTTTAAAGGTAACATAATGGAAGAATAAAATGAAAATAAAAACTGGAAAAAGAAAAGTTTATGTTTTAATAAATTTATTTAATTTAATTTTAAGTGAATCTAAATTAGCTGGATTTTTATTAAAGTCATCGGAATTATTTAAAAGTGATTTGACATCATTAAAAATAGAATCTCTTTCATTTAATTGATTTTTTAATTCGTTTACTAATTTATTTAGGATTTGAATTTTTCTAGCATCAGAATTCATTAGGTTGTTATTTTTCCAGGCTTGATTTTCAACACAGATATCATTAGCGAAATCTATTTGTTTAGGGACTTTTTGTTGGCTACCATAAAGGTGGCTTTTGGATTCTCTGAAACTAGTTTTATTTAAAATCATATGTTCCCTAATTTGTTTCTGCCTATATCGTTCATTACATCTGAAAAAATTAGTAACATGACCCATTCCACAAAATTTACAAGAAACTTTCATGTCGCAATCGTGTTCTTGTTCGTCCTCGATAGTATTAGCACACGTTAGGCATCTATTAGTTTTAGATTTACATTTAAAAATTGTATGTCCGTAATTTAGACATTTTTTACAAAATAATGGATTAGGTATAAAATACTCTACCTTTAATAAGAGATTATCATATAAAATGGCATTGAATGGAATAATTCCAGACTCAAAAGTAAGTTTAACCAATTCAAGTTCCTCAGCTGTTTTAGTGGCATTGTTCTATTTAGTCATTCTTTCTACTTTTGAGATAGGGTATTTAGATCTAATATTTTCTTGTATTTCTTCATTAGAAAGCCCGATAGGAATGTTCCTGATTATGCCAATAGAAGATGTGAAATTTTTAGGAATGTATGTCGTATAATTATCAAATTTTTTAAAGATATCTGATTTGACACAATTATTTGCGTCTTCAAAATTACTAAATATAACCTTAGCAACATTTTTGCTAACGCTAGAGATATCTTTGACATTTTTGAAATTATTTATTTTAAGGGCTTTAGCTAAAAGAACAATATTTAAATTCTCTTTACTGATAAATACAGTAAATGGGCCATTGTCTGATCGGTTATATAGATTAATTTTTTCTGCAGTAACTGACGGCATATTTGAGTTATTCGATGAATCAACAGATAAAGTTGAAGATGATGTTGGAGCTATTACTGTATTTTTCGAATCTGCGACGTGAATTTTATTATTATTATTATTAATTTTCCTTTTATTTAACATATTGGGACTTTTATCAAATTCACCATTTACTATTATTTCATTATTAAAGACAATTCTTGATTTTTTAGTACTTATTTCATCTTCGAAATCAGAGAAATCAGTAGAAGTAAATGGTGGAGGTACAAAGTACTGCGTACTTTGTCCCTCCTTGCTTGTATTATGTGGATTTATTATTTTGTGGATAGAAAAGACTATGATAAGACTTACCCGACTGATAAAGAACAAACAAATCAAAATAAACTATTAAGATATAATTAAATGAAATACAAATTAATTAAAATTAAAAGAAAATTGTAAAATTTATAACACTTCACTAAAAAGAGACGCTCACACAATAAAGTTTCGAGAAAGAATGGTTAATTAATGTTAAAACATGAAATATTTAAGTTATTATTTGAACTTTGACGAATACAAAGAAACTATTGGTGTTTCCGAAATGCAAATTTAAATGCACATTTTTTAAAATGCGCATTTTTGGATTAAATAAAATTTTATTAAAATCATTAAATTAATTAAAATTGAACAAAACCAAATAATTAAATCGATAAATATGGTTAATTAAAAATGCACATAAAAACTACATCGCATGTAGTTTTTTAAATGTGTTTTCGCTAAATGCACATTTTCCATTTCGGGCGCACCCTATCTTTAGCACATGAAAACAATATTTTGTATACCCTGTGTATAAAATACTCTCTCTCATGGGCAATTTTACATTTTAAGAATGAAATCGAAGTTCAGATAAATATTCAGGAGAACTAAAACTTTGAAACAGCAATTTGTCTATCATGTTCGCGAAATTATGTTATATTATATAATAAAAGTTTTGAAAAATAATTAATAGTTACCAAAAATGTTAATAAAAAATATTTTTTCACTGCTGCCATGTTCATTTGTTGCTACACATTTATATTCTCCGCCATCATCGACATCCGCGTGCCAAATTTCTATTATTTCTTGATATGCTCCATCCATAAGTATGTTATCTTTGTACCAAATAATTTCAGGATATGGATATCCAATCATATTACAGTTCAGTTTAATTTTTTTACCTGCACCCACCATTATATATTCATCATCGTCATTGTCATTTTGCGGTTTTGGTTCAGAGATTACAATCAGCTGATAATGAAGATAGTTATCACCAAACATATTGTCTGCTATGCAAGTATAAATTCCGCTATCGTTTAATGTCAAATCATAAATTTTAAGAAGGGAACTATTTACAATAATATTTTCATTTTTCTTCCAAAAATATTGTGGCTCTGGTTTGCCCTTTGAACTGCAGTTTATTATAAATTGGTCTCCCGCTTTGATTTTAATTTCGGGTATTGTTGTAAAATCTGAAGGCAACATTATATTTTCTGGACTTTCGTTATTTAATAGTTTAGTATATAGTTTATTTGGAGGTTCGAGAACATGAAATGCGATCGTGTAGTTTATTGTTCCACTCCTACTTTCAGATATACACGTATAATTTCCATCGTTATGTGATGATACTGAAGGAATAGTAACACTCAGGTTGTTGTTTTGTAGTTGTAATGAACTCGACCGTAAGTTTAGTGGTTTTCCATTTTTATACCAACTAACTTTTTCATAATTTTCAATTGGGCATATAATTTCAGCGGGTTCTTTTATCAAAATCTGCATAGTATTAAAATATGGATGGTTGGTATCGTTACGCTTGATACGTGGATGTTTAATAACTTCAATTAACATGTCTTTAGTATCTACGCCGAATCTATTCTCAGCAATACATTTGTATAAACCGGATATTGATGAAGAGTCGACTAGAAGGATATTATCATTATTTTGTTTAAGTGCTTCCAAATGTGGGTCAACTAAATTGTTTATTTCAATTTTAGTCCAATAAACAAACGGTTCAGGGTTACCAATGGCATCACAAGTGATATTAAGCGAATCGTCAGACTTAATTTTTAACAACTCTGGTACATTGGAAATAATTTTTGGTTTATCTGAAATTAGGAAACTATAAGCAAACAATATAAATGAAAAAAGTATATTATTTTTACCATACACAACAATATGAAAAACTTTTTGTTGGGTTCCAATACCATTAAATGCATTGCAAACATATGGACCTTCGTTTGTTTTAGATATATTTTTAATTAGTAAAGAAGAATTTTCCAAAATATGATTATCAAAATACCATGTGACAGTTGGCTAGAAATACAAATTTATATTTCAATTAGTCAAAAATATTTTCACCATGTACTTATTAACTACATACAACTGGTACTCCTTTTGATTCACACTGTAATAAAATATCGCTATTTGAAGTAACTTCAACTATTTCATCATGAGCCGGATAAATGTATGGTGACGAATAAATCACTAAAACTAATTCCTCTTCGACCACCGTGTGATCGGTTTTATCGACTATTTCGCACTGATAAATACCTGTATCTGTTGAACCAGCATTGAATAAAAGCGAGTTATTCACTTGTTTATATTTTCCTGTATCTTGGTTATTTAATTCCATATTTATGTCACGGCCATTTAACCGCCATGTAATTTCAGGTGAATTTAATTGGCGCAGTTTACACGGCAGAATTACACGGTCACCTAATACAGCTGTTTGGATCGATTGAGTTTTGTGAACTATTAAAAAAAAGAAATATGCGTTATGTATTAATTTCATGTTTCATCAAAACTTAAAATAAAAATAAAATCATTGTACATTTCCAACTAAATAACTGTTGATCACGATAAATAAATAAATAATTTGATACCATCTAATTTAATTTATTTCTGTATAATTTGTGTAATTTTTTTTATTATATCTGTTCAATAAAAAATTAATTTTATTTTAAAATAATCACAAAGTTGTTTATATTGTTTCCACCACCATTTTGCCATTAATTAATCGCCGCGAAGAGCGCGCGTGCGACTGATGGCAAATCCGAGACGAGACTGATTATTTAATTTTATTTATTTTGTTTTGTGATTTGTTTTTTCTTTTGTTTTGTTATGCTTGTTCTATTGGTATACCTCGTATAAAGTGAATAGGTGCGTTATTTTGTTTTTGATGTGTTCGCATGTGAACTGATCTGTGTGGTGGAGAGTGAATGGAAAACGAATGAACGTGTGAGCAAATGAGTAAGCCGCCACAGGACTCCCCCGCTAGTGATTTTCCCCTCCCTGTGAAACATGGTTGGTTTCGGTCTGTCGGTGTGTTCGAGTGTCTGATATTTGATCAGTTGAACAGTTGTGGCGATCCCTCGATTGAAGTGTCTTATCTCGTGAGAACACTTCTCGAGAAGATGTGCCCGACAATGGAAAAGGGAGGAGAATGTAGCCGTCGATGTGCGGTTGGTCGTTGCTTAGGTCATGGTGGGCAGCGGTGAAGGAGGACGTACCGGTGGGTATGGGGAATGTTATCGGTGGATACTTCTTTTCTTCCTTTACTGTACGCTGTGCCGCGGTCAGAGCTGCATTAAGATGTCCGAGTTGACACCAGACCAGAAATTAATTCTGAAGTCCGGCGTCAGCTTTGGGGCCAGCCGTGAAAGGAGTCTTGGATGTGGCCACTTTGATGCGGGTTTCGATCGTGACTGTTGCCGAGTGGGGGTGGGCCAGTCGAAGTAAGTCTCGACTGTGTCCCAGTGACATGGACAGTTATACGGCGGCCTTCGATGTCAGTCTCAACTGTGGCCGTATAAAAGGCGGGCAGGGTGTGGCGGGGTATGGATGGGCGTCGTCTTGCCATACGACGTTGACTGAGTCATTTGAATGAAACGCAAAACAAAAAAATTTATTGAATATTAAAGAAAAATGAAAAAATTAACCAGAAAAATGAATCGGAATGAATGAAAAATAAAAACATAAAAACTGGTGGTGAAAAATTTACATATTTTTTTAAAAAAATGATGTGTAACGACGCTGCTGATGTCGCTGGTAGTCATGATATTGACCCCGATGACGAAGGCATATTGCGGGTATGTGCCCCGCCGAATGACGACGGCGGTGATGTTGGTCCCTTTGGTGGTGATGCTGCTAGACGGCACGTGCTTTTGTGCGTTGTAGTTGTGGTACGTGTTGGTTTCGAATATTTTTTTTTTGTTGATGACGATGCTGGTCCCGTTACTTTCGCTTGTCGTGCCACGCTAATAATGGCAATGGCGGTGATGATATTTATGCTGCCGATGTGATAAATCAAGTTGATTATCGTGTGATTGTGGTGACTCGTTGTTGTGTATATGTAGGTGGCTGCCTGCATGTGTGTGTGTTGACTGAATGACTGACTCCATTTTGTTGTATGTTGTGCACACGGTATGTGCGTATGTGTGTAGGTATATGGCGTTGTCGCCGAAAATACCCGAAACAAAAAAAAACACAAAATGAACAAACAAATAATTAATAAAGGTATGTCGCCGATTTTATTTCTTTTAGGTACGTACCATTTACCTGGTACGGATTCGTAAAAATTGTTCACGCAAAACAAAAAAAATTAATATGTTGCGCCGATTTTTGTGGTGCGTTATCGACCCGTAAAACGGACGTGGCTCTCACCAATTGTTGATCTCGATAAATACCAATTGTTGATCTCGATAAAATAAATACATAATTTGACATCATCTAATTTAATTTATTTCTATTGGCGGCAATATATAATTTATTTTATTTTTTATATTATCTATGTTCAATAAAAAATAAGTTTTATTTTTTAATAATCACAAAGTTGTTTATATTGTTTCCACCACCATTTTGCGTGTGCAGCTAATGCTGATGCCCAATCCGAGACGAGACTGATTATTTAATTTTATTTACATATTGTGTTTTGTGATTTGTTTTTTTGTTTTGTTTTGTTATGTTAGTTCTGTTGGTATACCTAGTATAAAGTGAATAGGTGGGATTTTGTTTTGTTTTTAATGTGTTCGTGTGTGAACAGGGGGTCAATTCTCGTTCCGTGAAAAGTAAAATGAAAAGCATTTTCAGTGAGAAATACACATTTCCGATTCATGTTCCTTGAGAAGGAAAAAAATTACGTCAACATCTTTTCATATGAATAAAACTTTCTCACCGACCATTTTGGCGGTGAGAACATCATAAATATGGAAATAAAATTCTATAAAAACTAAATTTGTATTTTTACCATTAAATGTGCAATGAAACTATAATATGATTCACTTTAAACTTAACTAATATGTAAATCTATTAAAAACTATTCCGTTTATTTAAGAAAAGCCTCCAAATAATTAATTTAGTTGAGTTTTAAAAATAATTTGGTCATTTTTATAATTTATTTTATATTTTGACAGACAATGACGAAAACTTATTAACTAAATCTACTTTATCATTTACAAAAATTATGGGAATATTTTAAGCGCCAGTTATATCCTTAATCTATCTTGTATATTCCTATAATCTCTGTCATTTATTTAGCTAATATTTAAACCAATTGTTGTTTCATCTAGCGGAAATATATACGAAACTCGAAAAAATATCTGTTTACAGTGTAGCTTACTATGGAAACAACTTATTCAGCGTTTTTCTCACGATTCTTTTTCATTTGGATATCGAGAATCGCTTATTGTCGTTGTGTGAAATGTTATAAATGAAAAAGACTTGATGGAATCAAAATGAAAACTTTTTTTTCATTAGGTTTTTTCATAGAACGAGAATTGATCCCCTGATCTGTATGGTATCTGTAGAGTGAATGCAAAACGAATCAATGTGTGAGCAAATGAGTGAGCCGCCCAAAACCAATTTATTTTAATTCATAAAAATTGGTATATTCATAAAATAACATTTCGAACCTAAGTTTATTCTCAAATGTTTTTACACAGAAAAATTATGATGAAAACCTAATTATGAATATTAATTTTCATATTTGAGTTGTGTTTTTCAGATATAATAAATATGATTAATTGTATCCAAACACTAATTTTAATATAAAAAATTTATAAAAGTTAACAAGACTATGTCTATTAAAAGTCAATATCCAAAATAAAATAAAATGAAATTTCATAAAAACTTCTTGTAATGTGTCGTCAAATAAGAACTGTTTTTTAACCAAGCACAACCGTATTAAATATCAATAAATTTTTATTTTTATTTTGAGGGCATTAAGATTTAAAAATGATTTTTTGTAAATGACTGCCTAGAGATTTTTTTAAGAAGTTAATTCTAGGACACCAATTTTTAGCCACATTTGCACATAAAACGAAGATAATTTCACCAATGACACTAGTATTTATTATTTTCAGATCATTTAATGTTTACGGATTGTTTAAATAAACTATTGGTGTTATGTTACATGTCTTGGTAATTAACGTTACCAAAACAAAAAATTACACGATGAAAACTTATATTTCAATATATTCAACTGTATGTTACACACACATGTTACTCTATCTTGTTGAAACCAATTCCATTTTTATTCACAGCACCGATAGTTTTAGGAGTACGAGCACAAACACTACCATTTGTCTTAAATTTAATGGTTACATTACGAATTGCAGGCTCTAAATACTTAACTATTTCATTATTTTTGTAATAAATGTTTCTAACTATAAATTTATAACTATAATCTGTGCAACTGTGTGTCTTTCCAAATGATAAGTTGCAAAACTACGCTAAACACAAATGTCAATTTTGGTGGTAAAAGACATGGTGGCTATTATTCGAATGGAGCTAAATAAAATGTACCTCATATGTTTTTTTTATGGGTAAAGTAAAGAAATTGATGTTTTGTCTGTTTGACAAGTAAGATGGCAAACCGTCAACAAAAGGAAACCAGAATTACATTTTTTTCAGCTAAACTCTTCTCAAAATAAATTAATACAAAGTTGGTAGGCAGGCTGCTTATGCTATGCAATAGTTTCGAAAATTATAAATGTTTTTATTGTTTTATTTGAAATATTCCGTTTTTAAATGTGTGATTATTTATTCTCTTAAATTGTTTTAAACGCCGAAAATTAATTGGTAGTTCGGCCCTTTCGCCGCTAGCATTTTTAACAAGATGGTGAAGAAAGAAACAAGCAGATGAAGAGAAAAAAACACACACAGATATCCAAGAAAGGTTTTGATATGTTTGGTTTTTATCACGCAAGAAGTTGAATTTCAATTTTAAAGCAAAAGCCGAAAATCAAGAAGAAAGTACATTTTTAGAGGCGTCCTTTCTAAAACTTGGAAGAAGTTGGTTTTGTTTATTTGTATTCTACATATGTACGTATTTGCTATATATGATATTAATTACACAGCCCAAACAAAAAAAATAAAACAAAGTAGGAGAAACAAGAATCAGGATTTTGGGATATCCTAATCTAAAAGTGCAAAAAAGGCGATTTTTATGGGTTTTCAATATTTTATTGTATTGTTAGCTTCAGCAGTTAATACCAATAGTTCCATTGTAAAGTTCAATTCATCCCCTCTCATTTCCAATTTTAAATGTCTTAATATCTTTATGTATTACTGAGATATCGTAAATCAAAGTATAAGACTTTTGTTTGAACTTACATGTCACATACCTTAACCATGCGAATTTATTAGTGCGCACGTTGTTTGATTTACGATATCTCGATAAAATATAAAGATATTTAGACGTTTAAAATTGGAAATGAGAGGAGATGAATGGTTTTTACTGCTGTAATTCCCTAAGAATACAGTAAAAGTTGAAAACCCATAAAAACAGCCGTTTGTGCAATTTTAGGTTAGGATATCTCAAAATGCTGACTTGATAGGGCAATTATATGACCAGATTTGTTTCTGATACCTAACCCTTGTTGAAAAGTGTTATTAGTAAATTTTTTTCTGTGGTCTAAATAATTCCGACTTTGTTTCAATTATTTCTAGGGCATTTTTTCACAAAGGAAAACTTTTTACATTTTTTAGGAACAACTTTTGATCAACATCCCGGTATATTTGCATTAGGGTGTAAGTGCTCAACGTTTCCCATTCGCCTAACCGATCGAATAAGATCTAAAAGACATTTGCAAATAGTTTTCTTTCCAATATCAAAGCTCTGAAATCATTCAATCCTCTCCAAGTATACTAAAATTTTGATAGAATTTTGCTTCTATGATATTAAATTTAAGTTTAATATTTTGATGATATTGTTACGAACAGGGCTTCTGAGTTCGTCCGGATTTTGCAATTAAAAACACTGTGTACTTTTAAATCACTTGACTTGACTTTATTTCACTTCACTATTATACACTAAAATATTTGCTTTAGCTTTACTTATATAAATCTACCCGCTTGTCACTGGTGGAGGCTACGACAACAGATGTATTTCGCTTGTTATACGATTTAAAGTAAATCAAAAACAGTCCCTCTCTCTGCTTGTCATCGGTCGTGTTTATACTATATACCAGTTTAATACTATGCTCTCGAAATTTCCTTCATTGCGTTTATGACCCATAATCATCTGGAAATATCGTTTATGGCTTGTCATCATAATCATCATCACTCATTATTGTGGGCGAGCTGTGTGTATGTATTTGTGTTGTTGTTCATTTTATTCATCAACACTTAACCATACCTCCCTTTGTACGCTATATCTCGGACGTTCTTGTTTTTACTAGATCATTATGCATGTGTGCGTTGGTGTACGAATATGTTTCGATGTCCACAATAAATAATTGTAATAAAATCATGGGCTACGGACGAGCATCGAACCATCGACTTTTATGTTCGTACTATGCGCCAACCATCTGAGCTATCGCTGTTCAGTGCTCTGGACGAAGTGAAGCAAACGTAGAAAATCCAATTTTTGTTAGTTGGGAAGTTTTTTAAAAGATTTGGTATGTCTTCTTCAAATTACTACCAATTTAAATTTAAGCACTATCCTAAGCTACTTTTTAACAATATCCTTCTGACGACATTGTTTCGAAATCTTTTCCAGCATATATCAGACTTATTTCATCATCTTCATAAAAATTCTGCACCAACACGCTTATTTCGTGATTAAGAGTTCTAGACCTCAATCATGTTTTGCTCTACTTTGCTGTATAATGAGACGCACCGAATTTCTCTTGAATTTTCTGGACAGGCCAACTATTTGGCAGCTTTGTTGAAATATAATTTTCATTTGTTGTTGAAGAACTTTCATGTTTTTCTCTATCAACATGCTCGGAACTCCACGGACGGTAGCTCAAATATCTAATCAGAAATGTTTGCTGCAACTTCTTAAAATTGTTGTCCTCTATAACCTTTAAATCTCATTTTCTTATGTACAATAGGAGAACTGTTAATTGAAGTTAGAGTATTGTTTAATTATGAAATCAGGATGGAATGTATTGCTCCTCATTTGAAATTTTTAATGAAGTTAACGAAGAAGCAGGCGAATCTTCTCAATAGAAATCAATACCAGAGGGTCCTTCATTACTTCCACTTAATTTATATTATTGTTGCCCCTTCATTCATGCTATTACTTTTTCGACGGCCCAATTGCATTTTATATTGCTGACACTTGACATATAACTTTGATACTGAATATTTAATTTTTAACATTTTTAAATTTTACTGCAAACTCTACATACCTACGCTACATCTCTCACATACTAAACTGATTGGTTGGTTGAATTTTGATACCCAAATAATTTGTATGAATCACCAAACAATTTGTCTGAGGGTTTTGCCATAAAGTAAGAATGACAACCTGTCTTTCTATTTTCTAGGCAATAAGATCTTTAAACAAATAGTTTAGTGATAGGAAAAATAAACCATAAAAATGAGTCAGTAGAAAATGTTAAAGCCTCAAATCCTAAAAATTTTAGTTGTTCCTTTTTTACGATAAGATATTTTTATGATTCTTCCGTTTGTTCTTCCTCCCCATTTTAAAAAACTGAAAACATATAGTATACATATTTTCAAAACCAGTTGGTTGGAACCCTGAGTCACGAAAACGACATTATTCAAACTCAAAGCTTTTTTTACTTTCTTTTACATAAGTAAAATAAAGTACAGTAATCATGAAAATTTTCGACCTTAACATTTTTAGAGATTTATTTATTTTGAGGTCCTCTAGGGTAGGTAGGGTAATTTTAAGGATATTATAATAATAACAAAGCGTTTTTACAGGTCGTTCTTGGTCTGTAGTGTGTCAACAATCTTTCCCCATCTACGCCGAGGAAACATCGCCGCCGACAACGGTGCGGTGGGCGCCTACCTCTCAGAGATCGCTGCACTTTTCGTTCGAGATTAGATTTATAATATTGATAAAAATGTTAAAGGATAATTTGTTAAAAATGAACCGCCGAAGAAGCAATCCGAATCGATCTTCCAAAACAGTGGTCTTCGAACTTTCGCGTCCTTAACCACTTTTTTAGGCGGCGAAATTGCTCTAGGTAAACAAATCACGATTCAAATTTTATTTTATTATTATAAATGTTTAGTTAGAATGACCTTATTTTAAAAAAAAACAGGTATGCTTGACTTAATGGTGCTGTTTCATGAGAAAATTGACTGACAGTCGAAAAACGAAAATAAAGAAAGAAAATCTAAACCTCCGTCTAAGAGACAAAGAGAACGAGTTTTTATACTTTGTACTTTCTAACAAAATTGTATATAATAATTTTGACAACAATTGTATATTATTCTTTTTTATTGTATCTCAAATAATAATAATAATACCTACCAATTTATCAACAATAATTATCAATTTATAAAATTACAAATTTAAAATGAGAATTTTATTTTATTACCGACTTGAAATAAAAATAAAACCATACGATTATTTCAGTATACGAGAAATATTTCTCACTTAATTAATACCCCCCCCCCTCCCCCTCGCCCCCCCCACAGACAGAAACTAGCTAATCGCGAATTCGAGAGTACGTAGTAGTGAATAAATTTCTTGCTTGATCGAATGATGTGATTCATGATCGTGTGGAGGATCGGCCTTTTCCATATTTGTTCCGGGCGTGCCGTTCGTTCCTCCGACGATGGAGGGCGGCACGCCATATGAATTGGTCGTGCTGGGGCGACGGTTTTCGTTCCGGGAGGTCGTCGCTGGGACTGTCATGCTGGCGTCCTTCCATATCTGATCGGCATCGGTCACCGCTGCGACTGGGAAACAGCATCCCAGTAGGCGGGCCGATGAGGGGAGGCCGGTGTGGCAGTCACGGCGGGGATTGTCTGGAATTGAAACTGTCACTCCGGAACGATCACTCCTGTTTTATTATTTTCTTAGCTGCTGAGGCCGTAGCAAAAATAGTTTCAATTTCCCTTTTCCCTTCTCATTTTTATTCTTAATGCGGTTATTCAAGCAAGATAATACGCCTGGAAAACCCCACCCCGCACCGTGAGTTCTAGTCAGCTACTATACCGCACCAGATCTCTATTGTCATGTCTGTTAACGGAATCCCATTGTGGGGTTTCGTTACACCTATACTATTGCTATACTACATGCGAGATGTGTACCTTGTTGATTATTTTCTTTGCTCAAACTGTGTTTTGTACGGTTTCGAGTAAAATTGCCATTACCAGTTGTATAGCCCAATATTTATTGGTTTTGCTCCCTTTCTTTAACTAGCACACAAATTTTCTGGCTGACCAGGGAAATACCTAACGGTTATTATTTAAACTAAATAATTTATAGTGTGGAAGCAGATTGATGTGCCCCCAAGTCTATATATAATTTATGTATAATGAAACACTTCACTTAATTTATTTTAATTCACGATTAATTGTTTGCTTTATTATTATTAAACAAAATGAATAAAAATTATAAAAATATGAAATTTTTAGAATTTACAATTAAGTTTTTTTTGTTAATTTGTTAACTCTTGTTCACCATTTTTTTATTCCTTGAGAAAATAGTTATTTATGGTACTAGTGAGCAAAACGGGATATTATCCATGAGGGATAAGTTTGTCCCACGAGGCGATAGCCGAGTGGGACAATATTCTGAGTGGATAATATCTCTTTGCTCACGAGTACCATACAACGTTTTATCCACTTTTGTTGAAATAAATTTCGTAAATTAATAAGAAATAGTTCCATTTTGTGTTTTCACACTGGATCATTGAATTTTGAAATCCATTTTATCATAGTGACCGTTCTTTAAATTGTCATGGTGTACTTTAATTTAATTAATTTTTGGAATATAGTTTTTCATTCAATTTAACTACGAATAATTTTCCAATGACTACTCAACATTTTGTTATACCAAATATAACTCACGTTGCCCCTAGCAGCGTGGGTTATACAATAACAATGGGTTATTTTATACTTTCTTTATTTGAAATCAACATAGTTATCGGGCTATTATATATATCAAAAGTGGATAAAAATATTTTACCACAAAAATTCTGATTGCTTATGTATGTCACAACGTACGAGTGTATATTGAAAAAAAAAAAAAATGAATTGTTTCGTTTTTTTGTGTTTTTTGGTTTTCTTTGTTTTTTTGGAAAAACCGGGATAATGCATGAACAATTCAAATTGCTCGTTGGTCGAGCGGTTGTAGTTGCGTGTGAGACACATGAGAGCGCTGACATGTGCTGCTCATTGTGGTGGAGCATGAATGCAAATACAACCTGAATGCGCAAGAAAAATGTGTTACTAGATTGGTGTGGTGAACGGATGAATGTATTTTCATGTGTGAGTCGCTACAGGACTCCCCAGCAAGTGATTTCCCTTCCTATGGAATGACTGTATGAGTAGTGGTAATACGGACTCGTTTGTGTGTTCAAGGGCTTGATGTTTGAGCAGCGAGAGAATTCCGTATGCTGGCTTGAGTCGATCGATTTAAATGTTATGGTTTTTTATATTAATCGATACGATGAAATGTTTGCGCAGTCGACGTATAACTTTATACGGACCTTCGTAGGGAGAAGATAATCCCGTGCGAACCTTGTCTGTTCTGATGAAAACAAAGTCGCAGTTGTTGAGCGATTTCGGAACAAAAACATCATCTTGTTTGGATTGATGAGGTGCTTTGGGTACAAGGTTCTGCATGGTTTGTCGCAGTTGTTCGATAACTGTGTCAGCAGTTAGAAGTAGTGGAAGAGGATTATCGATGAAGAACTCACAGCTTGATAGTTTGACCATAAATCATTTCAGCTGGTGAGCACTTCAGATCCTCTTTCACTGTCGCTCAGATTCCAAGAAGTATGATTGGTATTTCCGAGCTCCAATTAATTGTGTTGCTTCTGGCCATCAATGTGGCTTTGAGTTGCCGATGGAAGCGTTCGACCATGCTATTGGCTTGAGGGTGGTAAGCCGTTGTACGTATCCGATGTGATCCGAGGAGTTTTGTTAATTCTGCGAAAAGCTTGGACTCGAATTGCGTTCCTTGATCAGTTGTGATGTGAAGGGGCACGCCGAGTCATGATACGTAATTGTTTATCATGCAGTAAGCTTCGGGCCAGCGAGTGAAGCGATCGACACAGGTGAGCAAGAATGAATATCCATTAGATGGAGCAATTGGTCCTACGATATCTAAACGGATATGTTCAAACCGAACAGATGGAATGTCAAATTGTCCATGAGGTGATTTTGTGTGCCGTTGGACTTTGGCACGTTGGCAGGATAAACAAGACTGAGCCCAATTGTCTACGTCTTTGTTTTTGTTAGGTCAAAAGTAGCGAGCAGAAATCAACTTACGAGTTGCACGGACTCCGGGATGTGAAATGTTATGCAGTGTGTCGAAGATGCTTCGACGTAGTGGTACTGCAATGTATGGGCGATTGTTCCTAGTAGATGTTTCGCAGATAATTTTGAGGCCAGGTAATTTAAAAAGTTCTAGTTTCATTAATTAACCAGAGTGACATTCGGAACCAGAAAATAAATTCTGAAGTTCTAGATCAGCTTTTTGAGTGTTTGCGATTTGGTTTAAGTCGATGTGTGTGTCGACTGCGGCCGTTTCGTTGTCGCAAGTACGATATAGTGTATCCGCGACAACGTTGTCATGATCGTGAACATGTTGGATGTCCGTTGTAAATTGACTGATGTAATCCAAGTGACGAGATTGCCTTAGATTCCGTTCAGCCTTTGACTGAATTGCTCTAGTCAGAGGCTTGTGGTCGGTATAAATAGTGAAGTCCCGACCCTCGACAAAATATCTAAAGTGTTTGACTGCTAGATATATTGCGAGTAATTCCCGATCGAATGCGGAATATTTCTTTTCAGCATCCGAGAGTTTCTTAGAAAATAATCACAGTGGTTCCGAATACTCGTTATTGTACTGTTGAAGTACAGCACCGACAGTAGTGTATGATGCGTCAGTGGTTAGGCTGAGTTTTGAATCACTCAGTCGGTGTGCCAGAAGTGTTATCTGGGCTAATTCAGCATTTAGCAACGTAGAGATGCGTGTTGAAATTCGTCGGGCCAAAAAAAGTTCTTGGCTGTCTTGGGATTTTTGAGTAAAGCTGCCAAGTGGGTACGAATTGGTGCGAGTGTTTCAGCGAGCTTTGGTATGAATCGGTGGTAGTAATTTACCATACCGACGAATCGATGTATACTTTTGATTGAAGTAGAAGCTGGGAATTTCCTGATGGCATTAATTCGTTCTTCAGACGGCAGAATGCCATTAGGGGTAATCTTATGGCTGAGGAAAGCAAGAGTCGATGCGCCAAAGACGCATTTTGAACTCTTGATATGAACATCAAATTGCATTAATATGTGGGGAAGAGTAGTTCCAGGTGAAGTTTGTGTTGCTCCTCAGAATGTGTAGCCACAAGAATGTCGGCAATGTAGACGACTTCGTTCATGAAACGCTGAAACGTTTGCGCGGCATTGCGTAGTCCAAATGGCATTCGGATGAATTAGAAGAGGCCAAATGGAGTAGTGATCGCCGTTTTGTGAACGTCTTCAGGTGCGATGGGAATTAGTTGGTAAGCTCTGATAAGATCGATTTATGAAAAAAAAATTGCATCCATGCAAGTGCATGGAGAGATTTTGGATGTGGAGTATCGGATAACGATCAGGTGTTGTGACCGTGTTTAATCGACGATAATCCCCACATGGTCGCCAATCGTGATCTTTCTTTTTCACCATATGGAGCGGACAAGGGACGGGAGATGCGGATGGTCGGCAAAAATCCCTAATTCCACCATGTGCTGGACTTCTGTGTGTGTGGCTTTGTGGCGAACTGGATCTAGTCTTTGTGGTCTTGACACAGGCAGATGGCCTGCCGTGGCAATGTGGTGAACCACGTTGTGTTGAACTGGCAAATTGTAGTTCGGCTCTGCTGTGAGTGAAGGGAATTGTTTGAGCAGAGTGCCGTAACCGTTGTTGACTGAATAATAGATCGGGGTCGGTGTGTCGACGCGAACCATTGTGGCATTGATCGATAGCTTAGTCTCTGAATCAACTAGCCGTTTATTCTTAAGGTCAACCAGAAAGCCAAATTTACACAAGAAATCGGTTCAAATGATCAGACGATTCACAGCAGCTAATATGAAAGCATGCGTGAAGGTTCTTTTAAGCCAGAGATCCACCTGAAGCAATTTTGTGCCGTAGATGTGGATGGTTGTGCCATTGTCGGCCGAAAGAACTAGATTATTATTTCTGTTTATAAAAGTATACGCTTGTTTGAAATAATTCGCTGGAATAGCCGAAAGGTCAGCGCCAGTGTCAATGATATATATAAATTTGTTTGTTTT
The DNA here is from genome assembly GCA_958295665.1 of Tipula vernalis. Taxonomy (NCBI): domain Eukaryota; kingdom Metazoa; phylum Arthropoda; class Insecta; order Diptera; family Tipulidae; genus Tipula; species Tipula vernalis. The sequence goes on along the minus strand of OY282559.1, from coordinate 205,269,534 downwards.
ATCGAAAACGAATAGACGGACTGAATTTTTAAAGGCGTTTGACGATCTCGTCATTACCCGCTGCACTTCGAGTTTTTTGGTGTGGTATCAACATTCATCTTGTTGATGGAGTGCGGTGTATTGTGGACAATACATGGCGGAATACATTTACGTGCTGCCATACCGTGTTTGGCGTGATACCAGCACTTGCCCATCCGGTTGTCTTCGCTTTGATTGCTATTATTGTCGCGTCATTGTGAGCGTATAGCGGATTGGCGCCCCCGTGATCTACTCCGGTCGCTTCGAAACAAGCCAGCTAATCGGACCTCGATGCGCGCCAGGCGATCTTCGACTGAATTTCTATTAGGTGTGGGGAAACGACTCCATCTATTCGAATTCTGATATTGACTTGATTGTACTGATTGAACTGCATGAATTGATTTAAACGATTGAACATTCATGACTTCGTACATGCGGTCGGTTATTTTGGCCAGTGCATCACCCGTTGTGGTATCCATACGGATCGTATAATTTTGTCATTGATAACATTTGGGCCTGCGAGGTTGCGCACGTGACGAAGTGCCTCAGATGGGCATCGGTCGCCAAGGTCTTGTCCGGATAGAAGGGCTTCTAGTCGCCGCTCGTCGAAAGGTACCAATCGTTCTAGTAAGGTTTGCTTAAGTAGTGAATACTGATTTTATCTAGGTGGATTTTGCACAAAATCGGATAGTGTTTCGCATGGGTCGGGATAAAGGGTCGCCAAAACGTAAGAGTACAATTTCGATTTTTCTGAAGTAATGTTGCGTAGCTCGAACTGAATTTCGGCTAGTCTAAACCAGTTACTCGGTTGCTGTGGCCAGAATGATTTCAAATTCATCTTGGAATGCCCTGCGACTTCTTTTGTCGATGGACCCACGTGTTGTTGGTGGTCATCATCCATTTTGGCATTTTCGTCGTCCGACATGTTGGTGGTACCTGGACTTGAATTATTTTATCACTCGAAACACCAAAAGAAAATTTTATTTTTGAAAATTTAACGTACCGTCCGACCGAGAGCTTGCCAAATGTCGACAATTTATGCCGAACAGAGTTTTGTGAAATAAGTTCAATTCAAAATACTAAAAAAATGTGTAGTGGAATGGTTACCATGTGAGAAAAAAATAAAGGTGGTACGTATTGGCCGACGACATACCTCCGAATTACGGAACGAGCGTGTTACCTCGTATTGGGGGGCTCATTGAAACGTTTATATAAATGTTTGCAAAAATATTAATAATAAACGGAATATTCAACGGGTTCTATCCGTATGTTTGTAACGATAACTTAATCTCGACTGTCCAGGTGATGTTATTTATGCTCGGGTAGTACTCGCCTGATGGGAGGTTCTTTTGTCGAAAACTTTTGTCGTTAAGATCGCTACACAGTTACATTGTACCTGGACAAAACTCCACCATACACCCGCATGCCATTTCACCACTAACCTCTAAACTATTCTTCTAGGCAGGCATTAATTAGAAACGTAATACGAAGTGGGAATTAAATATACAATACATAAATAGGAAAAGGTTTTACACTTGCGTAGATATATATATATATATATATATATATATATGAATTATGTTAACCAAATATAGTAAATCGAATGCGAAATATATACAAAAAAACTAATGAATTACAAAAAATACTTAACTATACAAGCCCATAACCCTCTATCGTCCGTACTTGGATGAATCCGTTGCAGCTCGCTGAATTATTCTTAATTGGTCCCGTTCTTTATAACCAAAATAGCCCGCCGTAAGCCAAACGGTACTCTGCCGTTTTATCCCAGGAATTGTTAATGACGTTGACGCACTCGTATTGCAAAACAAAAAAAAATGAGGCTGCACCATTGACAAACAGCCGATCTAGTTGCAAGCTCTGTCTTGCTTTATTTACTTTTCTTTTGATTGGTAAACAGCTCTTCAAAGCGCAAAACCAAAAATTGGGGTTCAATAATAGCTGATAACACTTTTGTTTAATTTTATTGCTTTATTACGGAATTTTAACAGAATATAGGTATCATTTAAATTTAAATTTTTATTTCAAAATACAGTTCATACATATTTAGATATTCATGTCAAATCAATTTTATTAACACACATCAACCAACCACCAGATATAATTCCTTCGTAAAATGTTTTTTTTTTCTTTTTACATTAGTCACTTATTTCTCTAATTTTATATTTTTTTATTAGGTATTTTTGATAAATAACACATTCGTTCACACAAATTTTTGCGTTAACACACTCTGAATTCACAACCTTTTTCTATCTATACATTGCACTCTCTAGATAGTAAATACTTTAAATCAACTAGAGTTTTCGGCACATCCACAACACAATCGCTAATTCCAAAAAAAAATCCACCGAAATTTTTCTTGTTTTATTTGTAATTTAGCGTCTCACAGGAAATAAAAAAATTTATAATATTTATCCACTTAAACAAGTGTTTCGCCCGGTAACTCACAATAGAATACATTTTTCCGAAGAAGAAAAAAAATGCAAAAAAAATTGACTATCCCGTTCCTAAAATCTCCGCCAATTTTATTTTTCAATTTTGTTTTTTTCTTGGTTTTATCTGGTGGGGAAAAGTAACAATGCTTATTAATGGAATCAAAACGTTACGTTATTTCAATCATTCATTGATCGTATATTTTATCGCCTGCATCACACGATCGTTACATGTTACCCCTGGAATTGACCAATAAACTAAAACAAACAATTCTGTAATTAATTTTTCGAAACCGTAATTAGCTAAGCAGAATAGTGAAGTTTAGAGATAGTTTACAATTTTTATAGAAAGATTTTTGATTGTATGCTTGATTATAATAATTTCGTGGAACAAGCGACACGTTTTAATATGTTTAAATATAATTGTTTAATAAAAAAAATGATTGAAACAAAAAAAAAATATTAAACACTTAGCTGTAATTACTGCTGTTGTTGTTGTAGCTGATGTTTGTCCTTGTTCTGTTGTTTACTGGCTTCCCGTTGATTTAAAGATATTTAAACATTGTAATTTCACTATTTTTGTGTGTTGATTCGCTGTGTTTATGGTGCGCACGTACATATGTGCATACTTTCAATTGTAAGCGTTGTAGTTGCTTTAATATTTACTGCTTTTGAAAATTTTTGTTTTATTTTTGTTGTTATGGCATCCATATGGGTAGGCGCCGTTATTTTATATCAACTGTACTTTTACTGTTTGCGTTACACGGTGTTGTTTTTGTAATGTTATCCATGAAAATTCATGAAAAATGTATTCCCAAATTAAATTGTTAATAAATGCGCTTTTTTATTTGTAATGTTACTGCGGCACTGTACTTATGTATTTTACACTCGTTGTTGTTTTTTTCGTATACGTTTATGGCCCTTTCCGAAAGTTAAACTTATTCCGGCTTTTCACACGCAGTTAACACTGCAACACATCATTTCCTCGTTTCTTACCTCTTTGCCTATAAACTACTTTCCCCCTCCAGTTAGTTTATAGGCAAAGAGGCAAGAAACGGGGAAATGATGTGTTGCAGTGTTAACTGCGTGTGAACAGCCGGATTTATTTAGACCTACTTATTTAAATAAGTATGTTGGCGAGGTAACTTAAAATAAGTATGTTCTTACAAAAAAAAAAATCTTAAATGAAAACCAAAATTCTGTTAATTTCATTGCATACATATTGTGATATTATGTAGTAATTTAGTTTTATAAAAAATTTAATTAAAAGTTATTTTATAGTTACAAAATAGTCAAAATAAAAAATAAGTATGTGAAATCAATTCGGATGATTTTTACATACTTATTTAAGATGGCGGCAAATAAGTATGTCTAAATAAATAAGTATAACTTTCGGAAAGGGCCTATGTCCTCATTATGTTAGCAAGGGAACAGAAAAGAAAGAAAAGAAAATGTTTGTAACAAATTGCGTTTTATGTTGGAATACATATGTACATATGTATATGTTTGTATTACATGAATATTTATGTTTACGTATCTTTTCCGCCTGGCACTATTGTAGTTTCTGTGTGCCAGGCGCCTATATAAATGCGTTTAACAAAATTCTCGCTGTACCGCTTTATCACAAATAAAAAAAATTCCTATGAAAAAAAACTTTCTTGGACCGTAAATTCAGTTATTTTGTTTCGGTAATATTGTTGCCGCAAATTCGTTGTTCTTATAATAATATAGTTGGGCCGTAAACACGGACGTTGAGGTCACCAATATATAGTGTGGAGGCAGATTGATGTGCCCCCAAGTCTATATATAATTTATGTATAATGAAACACTTCACTTAATTTATTTTAATTCACGATTAATTGTTTGCTTTATTATTATTAAACAAAATGAATTTTTATTGTTATTATTATAAAAAGATGAAATTTTTAGAATTTACAATTAGGTTTTTTTTTGTTAATTTGTTAACTATTTATTGTTCACCATTTTTTTATTCCGTGAGAAAATAGTTATTTGTGTATCAAGAGCGCAAAGTGCCAGTTTGTCACGCGAGAAAGGAAATTGCTGGCCGACGGGACGGAGGCCAGCAACCTTTCGAGCGTGACAAACAACTTTGCGGACGTGTTTCACACTTTATTTTTCCTACAATCATTTTAAAAAATATAATAAAAAGATAATTTTGTAGTAAAATTTACTATACTGACAATACGATTTTATTTTAGGACCGACATTTTGTTCAATCGAGTAGTCAAAGATTTTTTTTTTTTTTCATAAAGAAAAACAAAAATTTGGTTTGATGTTTTATACAAACATTAGTCTTTCTTAAAAATTGAGTGCGGTTTCAAGTTTTGTCACACGTTTCTAAGAGAAACGTGTGACAAAGTAATTTGTTTATTAACTGTCAAAAAAACAGACACTTTGGGCTTTGAAAACAGAGAAAAAAAGCCTGCTTTTCACGGCGATTGTAGGAAAAAATATTTTACCACAAAAATTCTGATTGCTTGTGAAAGTCACAACGTACGAGTGTATATTGAAAAAAAAAATGATGTTTCGTTTTTGTTGTGTTTATTGTTTTTTTTTTTTTTTTTTTGGAAAAACCGGAGTAATGCGTGAACAATTCCAATTGCTCGTTGGTCGAGCGGTTGTAGTTGAGTGTCAGATACATGAGAGCGATGACATGTGCTGCTCATTGCGGTGGAGCATGAATGCAAATATAACCTGAATGCGCAAGAAAAATGTGTTGCTAGATTGATGTGGTGAACGGATGAATGTATTTTCATGTGTGAGCCGCTACAAATTCCCATTTCTTGTCGCATATACCAGCCAACATTTTACCTCGTCGTCAGCGAGTTATTTAACATTACTATATTCCTTTTATGTATATGGTATCATATTATTATTATTTATCAATTTACCAATTATTGTATATAACGCGCATAGACGTTTCTAGATAAGCTATTATGTATATTTGCATTTTTTTCCTTTTCTTATATTATAACATTATTATTATTCTATGTATTGATTCCCATACTTTTAGAAATTACCTATTAATTTGTATTATTTACCTATTGCATTATATACATTACAATTGTATATATTACCCCTTACCATTTTTATATTCCATTATGTATCGCTTATATACACATAATACTTTTCTCTATTTTAATATATTTCAAATAAATAATCAGTTCAAGTCCAACCATCAACCAATAAATCAGTTCGCATCCAATTACCAACCAAGCACAACCTTAAAATAAATGTATGTGGCCCTTCACATAATTAATATAAATTATATTGTTTAAAATAAATAATTGTTTTTGAAGTGCGGGTTTTTTCATTATTATTTGTGGATGTATAAATCGCCATTATTTATACATTTGTTGGTCCGTCAAATCGGATCAAGCAGTGTACCGGATGTGATAAAATACAGTCTCGTAATTTATTGTGGAATATATATACATATAACCATTCCTAGGATATACAGTTATGATGGGTGATTCTAAATCTTATGTAACAATGTGAAATAATATTTTATACAAAGTATATAAGAGAACAAGTTTTGAAAAATTCTGCGGAACCCTGGAAGAACATTGTTCTTAATTATTAAAAAAATTATATATACCATATATAATCTAACCGAAAACCATTGTTACTATAAGGAAAAATGTTTGTTCAATTAAATTACCTTAAAAACAAAACTAAGCTATTACTATATTATAAAAATAAAAATTTAATTGTTACTTTACCTACTACTAGCAATGTAAAGTTCTTCACTACATTTCCGTTTGGTCCAACTGATTGACACGAATAAACACCAGCGTCACTTTGATGGACTTCGTTCACAACTAAACTGCGATTGTCATTATCCAAAATCAAATTCTTATTGCTAACATCATTCAATATAATTTCACCATCTTTTCGCCATTCAATCAAATTTGCTACAATTTCATCATTATTTAGTGCACACTTAATTGAAAACATGTTACCCGCATTCAACTTAGTAACTGGATTTACTGATAAAACTTTAATCCGATAAGTCATTTCGGCAGATCCATATGAATTTTTTAATTCACAACGATAATTTCCTGCTTGATTTATTTTAATATTATCTATGAATAAATTATTATTATACCGTTTTACTAAGCCATTTTCTGTAGTTTCAAAATTAGTGTTTGTTTTTATTTGTACATTATTATCGATGATGGAGCTATTATGTGGTCCGACCCACTTATTGGTTACCAAAGGTAAGCAGTTATTACATTGGCATGATATGTTAACACTATCGTTCTCGTTAACCACTATTGTTAATGGCTGACCGCTTGATTTAATTATATTTAATGGATGTTTATCGGGACCTCCATCTAAATTTACGACACGTAAAATTGAATCACCTATACCATTGTATAGCTTACACATATAAATTCCTTCATCATTGACAGTCATTTTTTCGATATGTATTGATTTTTCATTCATGGCATATTTGACATTATCGAACGATGTGATAATCCATGTTACATTTGGCGTTGGATTGCCAATACTATTACAAGTAATATTGATTGATTCACCATAAGGTATTGTAATATTTTCATTTAGTAGTTCATCAGTTTCAGCCGGATATTTTACATCTATTTCGATAAAGTCACATTTTGTTTGGCCTCCATATATACCACAGCACTTAAAATTGCCACTAATATTACGTGCCACTAATTTGATTAATAAATTTGAATTATCCAATAGCTCATAATTTGTGTCGGATAATATATTCGTATCATTTAAGCTCCAGCTAACATCAACACCATCGATGTTGTTAATATTACATTCCATTTCAATATTAGTATCACCTTCAGTAGTTAAAATATTTTTATTCGGTGTAAACACTATTAGAACTTTTTCTGAAACTTTAACAGTTGCCGTTTTAGAAATAATGCCATATTCGTTTTTAGCTTCACACGTGTAAAGCCCAGAATCACTTAGATCAGCTTTATCGATTTGATAATTGAATTCATATTGTTCTTGTAACGTTTCGCTTTGTTTTAATACCCTTGAAGCTCTCATCCATCTGGTTGTTACAGGAAGTAATGAATCGATCTTACATTTTAAAATAATAAGCTCATTTTCTTTTGCTTCATATGTATCAACCTCCATAAACATATCGGGTGCTTCTACAATAATTTTTTAAATTTTAAAAATTACATAATATATTACTTAGGCTGGAAACATACAAAATTAGTTAAAACGTTTTATTGACACTTATATTATTATTGTAAAACTGTTTGGCTGACTCAATATGAAAATACTGCTTTACATTCTAGATGTGATTTTGGAGGTAAAAAGCTTTGAGATAAGAGAAAAACGTTTTGACTAATTTGGTGTGCCAGCCCCTTAGACAGTATTAATTTTTGCTTACCAGTTATTACATCCATAGTAATAGCTGTGGACAGCAGCCTTTCAAAAGGATTACCATTTCTATCTCTTCCAGTGATCTAGAAGTTACATAAACAATTATTGTTTCAATTAGCTGCAAATATCAAAAATTGACTCACGCTTATTTTAAATAATTGTCTTGGCAATGGGATTGGTATTGTAACATATACTTCTTTATCATCAACTTTAATTTTCTTAAGAGGTAAATCAAATGTAAATCTCTCTCGATCATTATCACCGTCGAATAATTTAATAGTAATGGACGTTAATTTATCTATTAATGATGGATCTGACGGGATAATTGATAAAACATTTCCCAAATTGGCTTTTGGTTTATGTGAAATAACATCGATGGTTTCAGGTTCGCCTTTTGTTGTAAATCCATAATCAAAAGTAACTTCAGCAATACCCGACAAGTGTACGGAATGTGGAGATACACTACCCGCTTGAATATTCCATGTTCCAACCTCTGGGTCCCGAATTTTAACAATTTTAAGATTCTCTAAATTTAAAATATCTGCCGAACTATTGATTGTTTCATTTTTTGGATTTTTTACAGCAATATTTGGTTCACTGCCCGCAACACTAACAGTAAATTCTTTTAATGTTTTATCTACGTTTAAGTCAATTGAATGCGAATCGTTTGTTGATGAATCAATATATTTAACAGGTATACGATTAACATTCAAAAGTAACTCCATACTTTCAATAACTTGTTTTATATCATTTTTCTTTAAATCAAAAATTTGACCGTTACTTGCACTGGCGATTTTTTGATATACTAAATGCTCCGATGAATTTTCAAGTTTACAGTAGCCCGTTATGAAAAATGTGATTGAAGTTTGTTTTTTTTGTATTAATTGAAGCACTTTATCTTGTAAATAATAATCACTTGCGACAGCATCGGTGAAGACATAGATAAACGATTGCGGTAGAGCTGACTCGAGGGCAGATATAATACCACCTAATGCGTGCTCTGGACAATCACCGCCACCACGTAGTTTAAGTGATTTTAGTTCTTGTAATAATTTTTCGTGATTGGTAGTAACTAGTTTTGGACCCACATCTGAAATTTTTTTAAAATTATATTATTAATCTAATTTGGTTATAATTACGTAATAATAAAATTCATAAGTTTTATTTGTGGACATTTACGTTTAATTCGATAAACACAAATATAAATAAAGTAAATTAATTAAAAACAAATTAAAATATTTTGTCCACGACTATCTTACAATATACTCATTAAACTCTGGCAGTCTCTCCTTAAATATTATCTAGTGGTTCGCAATGTGCCATTTTCAATAATTAAACGTGAAAAGTTTACCTATAAAACTATTTTGAAGAAAATCAAAAATATTTAATAGTCATGGGGAGTGTCTGATCAAAAGTCGCTATTTACATTTTCCAAAATGATTTTTTTTTTATCGCCAGAATTTTTTAAATGGAATAGACCAAAAGTGGCTATTTGCAGAATGGACCAAAAATTACCAATTTCTCTATGAAAAATATCGCTAAAATTCTTCATTATGGTCAAAACAAGCTATTTACCATAAAAAAGTCATCAAAAGTAAGATGTAAATAGCGACTTTTGATCAGACTCCCCATATGCTCTTTGAATAATATACTATTTTATATTTGTTTTATTTATTAGATAATTCCTTATTGTGAAATATTGGTAATTATCGATTGAATATGGAGTTCGATGCTGTATCACCCTCAATTGAATTTACTTATTGGGCAAATTCATATTATACTACGCATTATATTTATATTTTATATAAAAATAAACGGGCTCAGCCTTTGATAGAATAAATTTCAATCTCAGAGGCTGAGCCCGTTTATTTTTACGATGCACATGACTTTATGAAGAAATTGGACGTCATCTCTAGCAATTTATGGGTCATCAATTTTACCTCCGGATAGAAGAAACAAATAATAAATAAATGATGTTTCTAAAATAATTCTATAACAGAGTATAGGTCCGAGTCCGAGGTCCAACACACCATACTGAGAATTTTCAAACTGCGAGACAATCGATAAAGCTCAATGTGCAATTGACGATTGGAAAAGTAGAAAATACGATACCTATCGGAAATAAAATAAAGTTTCTCATCCAGTACCTTGTCCATAAGAAATATATAGAAAATATAACTATCAGAAATAAAACAAACTGTTGTACACACCACACCGCATAGGTTTACCCAAAAACAAGAATTTCCCGTTTCGTATAAGTAGGTTTACCCAAAAACAAGAATTTCCATTTTGATTATTTAACAGTATGTTTTAATATATATTTTTATTTTCGGTCGAATTCAAAAATACCAATTCTTACTCGAAACGAAACGAATACATCAGTCATTTCAAAACTGATTCCCTAATAGGGCTGTAGATTCAAGGGTCAAATTTCCATAAAAAGCGAAAAGCGAGTTTATGTCTTTTTGCCAAGAATAAATGTTTATCCTGTTTCAATCATTTGATATCGTTCATTTTAATCCGATCTTAGTTAGCCTAGGTTTAGATGATTTCTTATTTCAATTATCATTCATCTGTGCCTCTCACCAGGAGGAAAGAGAGATTTTTTCATATTTAATATTTTATAACTAGATGATACCACCATAGAAAAATGACATCAAATGAGGCATAATTGAATACAAATTGGAATGCAAATTTACCGATTTCTTTATTTATCTCCTTCTTCTTTTTCAGCTAGCCATGAAGGCATTTGGGCGATGTTCTTACAAGTAGTTCGATCCGCCGAAGGAGAACGCCTGACACGGTGACCGAGTTTGTTTATGCAACGACCGAGTGTGTTTCAACGTCGTCCATCCATCGGATGGGGTCATCCATGAGGTCCTTATCGAGATAATCGGTACGTGGCTCCCTCTTTAATGAGACCTTGAATGATTTGCTCAGTTATAACAATTAACTAAAAACGAGTCTTATCAGCGATTTGAAAATGTCAAGTTTTATGTTGTGCGTTATATGAGGAGACTTGAATATTTTGATGCTGGGGTAAAATGTAGAAACGGAGTTTGCTCAGTGATCAATGATCCCTTCTCATATTGAGTATCTACTTAAATAAAGTTTTCGCGCGTCTGCCTTCTCGTGGTGACTATTTATTTAGTCTTCGTTTGTTGATCTGAAAATTCGTTGGGCTGTTAATTCCAATAGAAGGCGGACTCCCTCTTTCGGGGAGATGATGCTACGACCCAGAATGGAAATATCGTCAGCGTTTGCTAAAAGCTGGGTTGATTTATAATACAGGCAGCTGCGCCATATTAAACTAACGCATGGTATATTCCAGTAAATGGTTGAGCTTTTGGGTCCCTCTCTTCAGATTTTATCTCGAAGGTATCCAAAATTTGGCCTTCTATTGTTAGCACATTTCATATTGAGCAATCCATTAAAAGCAGGTAGAACAGGTTGTTCTTTTCATGACACATCTCCAGCACCTTCCTCAGAGAAACGAAAACTACATTGATAATTACCCAAGATCCTTCGCTATAAGTTGACAATTTTGTCGCGACTACGTTGACCAAAACCTTGAGGTCTATGTTCGGTAAAGCTATACCGGAGTAGTTGTTGCTTTAATCGTTTTTATGAAGTGGACAGATAAGGGCCGTCTTCCACTCTTTTGGGATGTCTTCTCTAGACCAAATTTGGATATGAATTCAAGCATGCGGTAGAATGGATAGGCAAAGTCATATTCGAGCATTTCGTTGCAGATACCATCCTCACCGGGTCTCTTGTAATTTTTCATCTGCTACATCATGTTCCGCACTTCACTATATGATGGAGGAATTGGTGGTGTCATCTCGACGGGTGGTGCTTGCCTGTTTAGAAGGAAGGAGAAAGAATACCGCCACACTCCGAGAATGGTCTTAGTGTCCATTTTTAATTCACCCAATTCGTTGCAAATAGCGCTCCTACGTGGATGAAACTCCGTATCTATTTCTCTTATGCTGCGATATTTATCTATCAGGCTAAAATTTTGTATGTTGCTTGCCTGTTGCTCATGCCATTCTCGTTTCTTCCGTCTGCATAGCTGATGGAAGATTTTCCTCGCAGCCATATAGGCGTTAAACGATTGTCTTGTTCTTTGTGATAGATTTCCTTGGCGTGCGCGATCTTTCTCCCGAATAACACCAAGACGTGGTTTATTTTCCAAAATTCTTTATACAGTAGTCTCGAAGGTGATCCGAGTAATTTGGTTGTTCAATGCCGCGGTGTTCCAAGGATTTATACGCTGAAAACGATGACTGTATGAAATTTTAATTCAGCAACTACCTGAAAGTGGTGTGAATGTCTTTAAGTCTAGAAAAGTTCTGATGTCTTTAAGTCAAGAAAAGTGTCTTTTGCACAAGAGGTTGTGGTCGACCTGGGTGATCGTTGTCTCGTCGTCTGATTTCAAGCCGGTTTGATGTTGAAGACTAAAGCTAGCTTGGTGGTGCGTGTCCCATTGCGATTGTACTGCCCGCACTACCAATTTGAACGGTAAAGTCGCCCAAATATATAGTTTTTTGGTCAAATACATCTTCATTAAAAACGTACTTGTTACAAACATTAATAATCAAAATATTCACCATTACCATCTATGGTCCTTTGCCATCTATCATGTAGTTGATGGATGCCCTCTCGATAGAAATTTGGTTGTTTGTAGGCAAAATATTCATCGAGCCATTTTCGGATATCTTAAAATTTCGAGAACCGCTAGTCAGCCAAATAAGACTGCGTCGATCTAAACAAACAGTAGTTGGAAGGGGCCAAATCATAAGTATAAGCCGCATGTGGAAGAACTTCCCAACCCAAGTTGAAGACCATTTTTTGGTTGCTTTTGCTGTGTATAGACGGGCGTTGTCAAGAAGCAAGACGACAGATTGCGTGCCTTGGCCCGTGAATGGTCTTTTTTCCTCTAATGCGTCAGCCAATTTGTTCAGTTGAGCTTAATAACGTTCAGCCGTGACAGTTTGACCAGGTTTAAGAAGTTCTTAATAGATGATTCCTCTTCAATCCCATCCAACTCACAATAAAACTTTCTTGGCATCAATATTGGGCTTTGCAACGGATTGGGATGGTTGGCCTGGATCAAACTATGTTTTTCTTCATTTAGGACTGTCGTACAGAATCCACTTTTCATCTCCAGTAATGATTTTGTGCAGAATTCTTTCCTTTTGTAACCGAAAAGCGAATTCAAACAAATGTGGAATCACCGATTTGGAACTGCAAAGGTTTGTTTGTGCCTTTTGTTTAAAGCGGACAATTTAATTAAAATGTCGATGTCATACACATTTACATTCAGTTGAGTCAGTGTGCATACCAAACAAAGTACATAGCCGAAATATTAATAATTTCATTTTGCTTTTTGTTTTTGTACTAGTACATAACTATATATAATACTATATAGAGCGGTATGAAATTATTTCCAACCCTTCCGCTTAAGGAAGTATTGTAAGAGTAGGGTATTGTCCCTTCCATTGTAAGGGAGTTTTGTATACAATTTAATTTGTACATTAATTAATAATTATAATTGTATTAAATAAACATTCTAAAATAAAACATTTGTGAACTTTTATAGACATTGTTAAATAAAATATTAATTACTTTTTTAATAAATTTTCTAAATTAAATTGAGTGAATGGTGGAAACTTTTTTCCAATAAAATATGATAATTGTGTGGCGTTTTATTTATTAAACTACACTGCCGCCATAGTTATCCAAACGAAAATTCAACTAATCGAAGGAAAAAGTGTTGGCTACCAATAAGTCAGTACTGACCTTTACAAACACGAAACAGGTTTAAAAAAAAAAAAAAAGAACGTCTGGTCGTCTTACTCTCTATGTAGCACTTCTAACGTAAAATTCAACTTTATCAATTTTACACACGCATATTATACAATATGCATTGCCTTCTCTGGTAGTTTGTACAACATTTATAGTAATATTAAATTAGCATTTCTTGTTAATGTTTAATGTGAACGCAACCTAAATTTGTCAAACAGATTATGTAAAAATATGTAAACCCACCTTAAGCCTTTTTTGACATTCATTCAGCCATTCCACATGAGTCGTGCTTACGCTGTTGCATTTCTTCGTCTCTTACTTCTTTGCACTGTGTTTGCCTATAAACTAAATTTTGTTTATAGGCAAAAACAGTGAAAAGAGGTAAGAGAAGAAGAAATGCAACAGCGTAAGCACGACTCGTGTGGAATGGGTGAATGTAATAAAACCCATACCAAATCTAGCAATCTATCTAGCATGTTGTTCTATTTTATTATTTTGATAATCGTGCAAAAAGAAATTCTTAATCAACGGCTCAAATTAACGGGTTATGGGCGCAGTATTGTAATCATCGTATGAAGGAATCAACAATAATCAGGGAAACCACAATATTTTTGAGAAATTACATATTTTCATATTAATAATTTTGACTCGAAAATTCATAACCTCAAAAATGGCTGATACAACGAAGATACAAATTATCAAACTAAACGACGAGAATTATCAGGTTTGGCGATACAAAATCGAACTTTTACTGATAAAGGAAGACTTGGGGTCAGTAATTTCTGATGCAGCACCAGAAGGTGCAATTCAATTAGCAGTTTGGAACAAAAGTGATGGTAAAGCTCGTGCACATATTGGTCTTTCAATTGAGGACAACCAAATCATACACGTAAGGAACATAGTGACGGCCAAAGCGATGTGGGAATCATTACGGGATTATCATTAAAAATCAACTTTATCCAATAAAGTGAGACTTTTAAGACGGTTATGTCAGATGAGGCTACCTGAAGGCGGTAATATGCACACACATCTAAATGCCATGGACGAATGTATCGACGAATTAATTACTTTGGGTGAGCCATTAGCAGAGACTTTCGCAGTTTCGTTGTACCTGTCAAGTTTATCGGAAAGCTACAGTGGTTTTATAACAGCTCTCGAATCGCGTGCTGAGGCTGACTTGACGAAGAGTATGGTGAAAACCAATTGTTGGAAGAGTACAAACGTCGGCAAGATATCGAAAATATGAGTACCAGTGAAGAAAATGCTCTTAAAGTTTACAAACAGGGCGCAAGTTTTGACATTTCCCAAATGTATTGTTTTTTCTACAAGAAAAAGGGGCACATAAAAAGTGATTGGCGTAAATTTGCAATTTGGAAAAAGAAGAAGGATTCGGGAAACCAAAGCCAGAAACAGGCAAATAAAGCTGAAAACGAAAGTGACGCAGTGGAAGCGTACGTATGCTTACTCGCTAATCATCAGAAAAAAGTAAATATATCTGAATGGTGTGTAGACTCAGGAGCATCCGCACACATGAGCAGCGACGAGTCGTTTTTCGAATGTTTAAACAAATCCACGATGAATTCAGTGACATTATCCGATGGTAGTAATTTATCAATTAAAGGAACCGGCATTATTGAATTCAGTGATTCAGTCACAAAGTTCAGATTGTGTGACGTACAGTTTGTACCTGGACTTAAGTGTAATTTATTGTCAGTTAGCAAACTAGCTAAAAGCGGTTTCACCATCACGTTTAAAGGAAAACAATGTGAAATCAACAAGAATGGAAAAACATTATTTATCCTTAAATCCAATTGCCATCGCAATTTAATCGATATAAGGAAAATGGTGGAATTTGCAGTAAATATGAAGACAGCTAATTGCGACCATAATGATACGTGTGAAACCTGTCTTCAATGTAAGAAAACCAGAGATTCATTTCCGCAAAAATCATTCACTAGGTCAGCGGGTAAATTAGATCTAATACACACCGACAAATACCAACACCAAGAGGTAATAAATATATACTGACTATCATTGATGATCATTCGAGATATTCCTATATATATTTGTTAAAACAAAAATCTGACGTTTGCGGATAAGTGATGAAATTTGTCGAAATGATGAAAACGCAATACGGCATTTCACCTAAAGTAATTATGTCAGTGTGAATTAGGTGGTGAATATTTGGATAATGAACTGCGGAACTATCTAAAATCAAAAGGAATTAAATCCCAGTTTACAGTAGTACAGATGTAGCATGGTAAATTACTAGATTTAAATTATTTTCATACTTTTGGAGCACTTGTACATGCACACGTCCCGAAAGAACAGCGTAAAAAGTTGGATGACAGCTGAAAAATTATTCTTCGTGGGTTATGAGTTCGATACGAAAGGATATCGACTTTTGGATGTTAACACACACAAAATTAAAATTTGCCGTGATGTTAAATTTATTGAAACCTATACATATACATATAATCATACTACAAAATCAGCAGACAGCGATGAACACCAACTCAATGAAGAAGCATCTCAAAATGAAGATGATTTAGATCCAGAAGGGGAAGAAGAGCAACCTACACGACGTTCTACAAGACCAAATAAGGGTGTGCCACCAAAACGGTTCATAATGGAAATTAATAAGGCGACAAAAGAAATAAACTCGGATCCTGTTACATATGAAGAAGCAATAAATGGCCCAAATTCTGAAAATTGGATAACAGCTATGAATGAAAAGATGGACTCACTTCATAATTTTGGTACTTGGAAGATAACTAAATTACCACCAGGAGAAAATGCAATTGGTTCCAAATGGGTCTAATCGTTCGATTCAAAGCTCGTTTGGTAGCACAAGGTTTTTCACAAAAGTTTGGTCGTGATTACAACGAAGTTTTTGCACCCGTAGCCAGCCCGACGACATTGAAGATTCTTTTGGCAAGTCTACATCAAACAGCTGAAAGGATACACAATGGGTAACAGTACTCAAGTATGTAAACTTATTAAAAATGTATATGGTCTTAAACAGGGCGCAAAAGAATGTAACAAGAAGTTTGACACTGTTATAAAGAGAACAGGTATGTACAAAGTGACAACGACCTATGTTTGTACAAAAAGAAAACCGAACGAGATGTTATATATACCACGAAAAGGTATATATATATATATGTATATATATATATATATATATATATATATATATATATATATATATATATATACATATATATATATATATATATATATATATATATATATATATATATATATATATATATACAGTGCTGGTAAAAAAAAATTGGGCAAACAAATTTATTGCAAATTGGACTCTTTTTTTGCTACAATTACAAAACTTTTGAAAGCAATTGGTTTATTGTTTCATTTTAAATACATGTATGACGTAATTTTTTGGAAAAAAATTGACCTGAAATTTAGGGGCAAAACACCGAAAAATGCCAAAATATTCAAAATACGTTGATTGGTGTCAAGTTCAATCTTTCATATTAATATTTTGTTGGACCGCCTTTTGCTTTTATTACACCGGTACAACCCCGCAACTGATGTGCAAAAAAATTGGGCAAGCAATTATTTTTTTTTACGCCTACCGTTCTTGGCCGTCATTAGGGTGCAGATGTTTTATTGCCTGTAATTTAATTTTGAGTATAAATAGTGCACATTTTGTAAGATTAAGTTATTCTGTAAGTGATCCTAGACAAATAAAGAATAAAGTGCAATTTTAGTTAAAAAATGGGAAAAGTTAGTGACCAGTGTAAAAGCAATATGTTGATTTTGGCGCGAGAAAATTTAACCACGCGTGAAATAGGTGAAATATTAAACATTCCTAAAAGTACTGTCGCGTGGAATATTAAAAAAAATCGAGAGATGGGCGGTACACAAAGAAAGAAAGGCTCTGGAAGGCCCAGAAAGACAACGCCAGTGGAAGATCGTTTTATACTATTACAAAGTCGTCGGAACCGTTTTAAAAACTTCATCGGACATAAGACAGGATCTTGAGCGAGCAACGGGAAAAAAAATTTAAGCCGGCTTAGTGAGAAAAAGACTTGTTAAAGCTGGTTTGAGAGCACTTAAACCAGTACAGCAGCCTGAGTTCACATTACTGGTAAAAAAAAAACGTTTGCTATGGGCCCAGGAGCATGTTAATTGGACTCCAGAGATGTGGAATGATGTGATTTTCTCCGATGAATCAAAATTCAAGCTGCATGTTGGAGATGGAAGAATTCTCGTAAGGAGAAAACCTGGCGAGAGACCTAGCAACGAATGTCTTTTAAGACTTCCACCGCAAAAAGAAGGAGTTATGGTCTGGGGATGCTTTTCTGGAAATGAAACCGGTCGATTGTGCTTCCTTAGTTCCAGCGTTACAGCAGCTGTTTATCTGCAGGTCCTTCAGAACGAATTTGAGCTTTCTGCGTTAAAGCTTTTTGGCGAGACTTGCAAATTTATTTTTCAACAGGACAACGCTCCGTGCCATACCGCCAAAATTGTGAGTTATTAATTTTGAATTGTAGATAGACAAACTGGCTTTCAGATAAACATAAATAATTTGTTAAAAACTTGTTTTTTTTCTTATCTCTTCATTTAAAGGTAAAAAAGTACTTCGAAGAAAAAAGTATCGATGTGTTGAGCTGGCCCCCGTATAGTCCAGACTTAAATCCAATTGAAAATATTTTGGTCTATAATGAAGCTAGAAGTGTATCGCTGTAATAAAAGCAAAAGGCGGTGCAACAAAATATTAATATTAAAGATTGAACTTCTATAAATCAATAAAAAACAAAAAAAAAAAAAATTGTTTAATTTATTACATTACTTTAACTCCAATCAAACGTATTTTGAATATTTTGGCATTTTTCGGTGTTTTGCCCCTAAATTGCAGGTCAATTTTTTTTTTTCAAAAAATTACGTCATACATGTATTTAAAATGAAACAATAAACCAATTGCTTTCCAAGTTTTGTAATTTTAGCAAAAAAAGACTCCAATTTGCAATAAATTTGTTTGCCCAATTTTTTTTACCAGCACTTATATATATATATATATATATATATATATATATATATATATATATATATATATATATATATAATATATATATAAATATATATATATATATATATATATATATAGTATATATATATATATATATATATATATATATCTGTGGTGAAAAGGTAAAGTATCTTATCTCGAGATAGACATTTTGAGATTTTAACAAAATCATATTCTATTAAAAATTAGCTATTTTTACAGCTAATCGGTTTGCCTGTAGCTATTACAAAATTCGAGTTATTACTATGTCCAAATAACTTATTTGAAAAAAAAAACTATAAAATCAAAAGGAAAAACATCTTATTTAAAAATTAAAATAAAGTTATCAAAAATTCGGAAGCAAAACATTTTAGTTACATATAGGTCAACAAAAAAATTTTAGTAAAAACACCTTGTTTCTACATAATTTTCAGTGTTTCAAAAAAAAAATATATTTAAAACAACTTATCTACAAACAAGGGATTTTTCCCTTTTATTTTGTTGAAATTATATAATAATTATATACTTATGTCCTATTAAGATTTATTGGAATATGCATAAAAATTTGGTAAAATAGCTTAAGTGAAATAAGATAAGTTTTTTTAACAAAATTGTAAACGTAAAATAACCTATTTGCATTTTTCTTAATTTCTTAATTACTTTAATAAAATTTAAAGTAACTAATACTTTAAAAAAAAAATGCATTGCATCATCTTACGAAAACCCTGGAAAAACTAGCTTATATAGTCATATATTTTTTCACAGATTTATTTAAAACCGTTTTTTTGCTCTCCTGAAAATTGTATAAAATCGAGATAAGATAATTTACCTTTTCACCACAGATAGTTATATATATAGTATATATATATATATATATATATATTATATATATAATATATATAATATATATTATATATATATATATATATATAATATATATATATATATATATATATATATATATAGATATATATATATATATTATATATATATATATATATATATATCTCAACAAATATTCAAACTAATTGATGTTTTTGAAATTTCTATGAATAACAATTTTATCATAAAAAATTTACAATTCTATCTTGGTATCCAATTCAACAGAGATGATAAAGACATGTTCTATTTAAATCAAGTTTGATTTTTCGGCATTATTTATAGACAAATATATTAATTGTTCATGGTAATCCCAATATTTTCGATTTGGTAAATCAGAAAAATATAGAGGCCAATCGCTCCTAATATATCTACTGAAAAAATGTAGAAATATCTTCCCCCCTCCCCGTAATTTTGGCTGAAGGCCAGTTATACCAATGTACAACTCTGCAAAAATGAGAACCCTCCATGAGTTCTGTTGGTAGTTTGGTTTCGTACTGAAAAGTATGGTCTACTCATCAGGCAGCTACGACCAAACTACAAAAATTCCACTCTAACCACATACATTAAGTATCTGGCCAGAACGCACTGACATAGCGAATTTTTATTCACTACATCAGATACAGCAAACCATGGAGAAACCTCATTTGTGTGTGTATTATGCCCACACGTATATTTTTTTTAAGAATTTAATTTGTCTGTATGTAATCAGTTTGATTTTTCGGCATTATTTATAGACAAATATATTAATTGTTCATGGCAATCCCAATATTTTTCGATTTGGTAAATCAGAAAAATATAGAGGCCAATCGCTCCTAATATATCTACTGAAAAAATGTAGAAATATCTTCCCCCCTCCCCGTAATTTTGGCTGAAGGCCCAGAGTTATACCAATGTACAACTCTGCAAAAAATGAGAACCCTCCATGAGTTCTGTTGGTAGTTTGGTTTCGTACTGAAAAGTATGGTCTACTCATCAGGCAGCTAATATATTTGTCTATAAATAATGCCGAAAAATCAAACTGATTACATACAGACAAATTAAATTCTTAAAAAAATTTAAATCAAGAGAAATATATCTTAAACAAGCTTCTTGAATTCAATCTGGAGGATGCCAAACTCGTCTGTACCGATAAATGCCGGATATTTAAGCCAATCAATGAACCAGGAACCGTTCGAGGCACTCGAAATCTATCGGAGTGTAATCAGATCTTTACTCTACACTGAGAAAAATTTTACATGTAATTTTTACTATTTTCCCATTTTAAAATTAACGTACAAAACTTCAGGTAATTTTTACCAAATTCAATTAAATTTCATAAGAATTATATACATTTCAAGCTATTAACTTAATATTTACCTGAACACACCATTTGAATTTAAAATTATAAAATAAGTTAAATTTAAATGTAAATATAACTTACTTTCAATATATAATCCTTTAATTTTTAAAAGTAATGCATTTTAAATTTATTGTAAACCAGATAGATTTTTTTCTAAAATAAATTGTACCGGATACTTTATAAAAATAAACTGTTTCTAACATCTGAAATTAATATGAAATGTAACAGTTCAAATCTACGTTAAATTAATTTAAATTTTATGTGGCTATCATTTAAAATCTAATTAGATTCATTTAAATGTTATATTCCTCTTATTGCTTTTTTACTATTTCCTGTTTTTTTTTTGTTCAATTTATAACCTCATGTGTCATGTATTTATTCTAAATTAGTTTTTATTGGAAAAGGATGTGCGGTGCATTAATTTCATTTATTTAAAATTCTAGTTTGTGCGTTATTTTAATATATTTTCCTTTCAAAGACAAAAGTGTTAGCAAAGTAAAAAAAAATGTCGGGAAATTCAGAAAATATAGTGAGTGAGAAAAGTGTTGAATGTGATTTACTGTGTACAAATGACAGTTCGCCATATTTTGATACTAATAACTATAACCAATACGTTAATTTTGCCAAAATTTTTGTAGATAATAATAATTTACACAGTAGTGAAATAGTTTTAAATGTAGAATACAGTTCTAAAAGTGTAAGTGCGTCTAATTCTAATATGGAAATATTATGGAGCGCTAATTCCAATGAAGAAATCCATAATTGGTGTACGCAATACGATATTATGGAAGCATTTGAATTGCTTACAAGTAAATATAAATTATGTCTTTTCAAATCAATTATTTTCGTCTTAACCTCTCACATTTTGAAATTAGATTTTGTTAAAATACGTGTAGTACTATCGCCTGCCAAAGTTGGTTATACCAAAACCTACTTAATAAATAAAGCCTCCATGATGAAATTAAACTTTATTTAAGGTATCAAAAAATCCAAAAAAAAATGTTTATTTCATAGTTTTTATATGGAGAGACATGACCTCAGTTTATTCAAAATATATCAATGAAAATCGACTCTAAATTAATTTTATTTTAATTAAATTGAATCTATAAACTTTCATTTCCATCTGACTTGAAGGATTTTCCCGTGATGTTTTCCAATTTACGGTAATAATGTTAACAAAATAAGATATTTTATATCTGAAAAAGCTTAAAAATAGAGTACATACATATAAAAAAGAGACAGACATGTATATAGAAAAAGTCATGGCAATTACAATAATATATTGTTATGTACTTGTTATGTACAAATCTAAAGCCATAAAAGGATTACCATTAAAGTAGTGAATGTGATCATATATCACCCTATTATAATTACAAATATTTATATAAAAATGAATGAATGTTGCTGCCATCAAAATCGTGAAAACTAAATGGTTTTATGTTTTCATATATAACCAAGTTTTGCAGGCCATAGTACATTGTAGTATATCAATATAGTATTTGGTTTCATCCCCGAAAATAATTATTATTTTATTTTAATTTACATTTTATTATCTATTATTGTCTTTGTCAGAGTCTGAAATTACATTGGATCATTTGAAACTAATAAATGAAAAAGAAATAAAAGACTTATTCCAAGATCAACCCCTTGGTCAACGAATTAACTTTCGAATTAAATTAAATTAATTTCGAAGTGATAATGTAAATATGGAGATGAACTAGACCTAGACCGATTTACAAAAAGTTTATTTACTAATTTCATTTTTAGAATTTAGATCCATTTCATGTAATAAAATGTAGCTGTGACCACGATACTTTATCAATGAATTCCGCAATTGCAAAGTGGATGGAGAAGAATCAGAATTTAAATAAATCGAGTTCTTCAGATCAGGTTGTATCTGCAATCCCACGCAACCTACAAACTATTCTAGAGTCCACACATACAGGTCGAACTATATTAGATCTGAAAACCAAACCGCTAACTTCTTTTTACAAAAAACAATTAGTTAATCTAATCGTTCAAGAGTTTACTGATATGAAAAAAAGCATGCAAATTAAAGAAATAAATTATTATAATGAGCAAATTCTACAGATGTTTCCAAATGAACATACAGTGAGTAAGATTAATTTTAATTTGCATATTTGAATTAACTTTTAAAATACCTCTCTTACAAGATTACTATTTCATACCTGGTCAGAAGACTAAAGACGCTAAAGGCAAGCTGTACGATAAAGCGAGCAATGAGGCAACAAAATTAAGGTCATTAGGCATTTTCACTCAAATTAAGGAAAGAAAAACAAGCTCATCTTGCACCAGCATCAGCGGAACAAATATAAGTAATATTTATTGATTAAAAACTTACGATTATTATTTTTTGGTTAATTATTTTTAAAAAATTTGCAGCTTCTGAAAATACTGAAGAGAGTGCTGATATCAAAGAATCGCTTTTGTGGCTTTTGTATAATGAGGAGCCTTGGGAAACAGTAGTGTTGCACTGGGATAAAACATTTACGAGACGACAAAATATTATAAAGTCTACAAGCAATAACATCGAAATTTTTAATAAATTTAAACAATTAAAAAATTATTTGGGATATACATTAGTAAGTATTTTCCTGTTAAACGTCTCTTATTTTGAAAGCTATGTTTTACTTTAGAACCTCGAAGGTATAACCCTTGAGCACTAACTAGTTTTGCACAATATTTTCCAAATTCTCGTTTTATTTCAGCTAGCATCTTCTGGTTCTTGATCGAATGTACTATACAATATATTTTAAATTTTGAAAAATCCAAATAAATATTCAGTTAGCTTAAAACATTGTTATTACATTTTTTCTGTACCTTTGAAATACCTTTCTCTGACAGAAAAAAATTGAAATTCAATTGACTTGCAATTAAACATTATTCGTGATTTTTTAAAATGAAAAATTATTATTTGATGCATGCGATCAAGTTCCATACGATTTTAGCTAAAATAAACCAAAAATTTGGGAAATCTTTCGGAAAAACGAGATGCGATGTGTTTAGCGCCTTAAGGTGATGTACATTTCGAGGCTTTAAACTGAAATAGGTATGGATTTTAATTTTTTTTTTTTTGTAATTTACAAATATTTTGGAATTTACCATATTATTTTGCGTTATTATAGATTGAAAGAGATTTTTACAAAATCTACCCAGGAAAGCAAAATAAACTACTGGAAAAATGGAATCGATTAAGATCGCATCTCTTGTCGAATATATATAATTTACTGAATGAACATTGTATGAATAAATATGGTCGATTTGAATGTAAACAATCGGGGTGCAGTGAAACTTTTCAAAATATATACGCTTTCATAAGACATCTAAATAGATTGCACAAAAAATATATAAATAAAACTAGTGAATTACCTGAAAAGCATAACTTCCAGACTAATTGTAATGCTAACAATGCATGTACGTCCAATATTGTATCTGGCAGTAGTGATTTACTAGATTTAAACACGTTAAGTGATGAACCACTTTATGAACGCTTACAAAATCACCCGAACGTGGCTTGTGATGTATCAAACATTTTAAGTAATCAGTTAAAAATGTTTAAAAAGTATGCATTGTCTCTTACCTTAAACCTTCACAATAAAAATAATTTAACTAGAGGAAATGTCACTGGAATTCAAAATGACATCATTTCTGATATTATTCAACCGATCCTTAATATAATTACGTGTATGTGCGGTATACTGATGCCAATATCGTTCCAAATTCAAAAATATTTTGAATCTCAAACTATATTAAGGGAAACTTTGGAAAATATGACCCGACTAAAGCAATTACCTCACAACTGTTTCGAAAATTTAGTGAATGGATCGATTTGGAAAAATAAAATGGAACAGTCTCAAGATAGAATTTTGATACAAATTAACTTATATTTTGATGATTTTCAAATCGATAATAGTTTGGGATCACACGCAAATGTAGACACAATAACAGCAGCTTACTATAACTTTCCAAACCATTTCAAGTCACCACATATCCAAACTTGAGAATATTTTTCTAGCTTCAGTTTACAATAATCAACACCGTTATGCATGTGGAGCACTTGCACCACTAGTAGCAGAATTAAATAAACTTCAAGAAACTGGTGTTGAAGTAGCAACAAAAGAAGGAACTTTTGTGATTCATGTTATGCTATCTCAAATTCTTGGAGATAATTTAGGATTGAATAATATTTTAGGTTTTAATGACTGTTTTAATTCAAACTCTTGTTGTCGAGCCTGTACTCGAGTAAAAAGAGAAATAAAAAAGGATTGTGTTGAGCACACGGAACATTTAGGAACAAGAGAATCTTACGATAATTGCATTGAACTAAACATCTAGGTTTCAACAGTTGTCAAAGAAAATTCGATTTTTAACAGCATTTCTAAATAGATAATTTTGTATTTGATGTAATGCACAATCTATTTGAGGGTGTATGTGAATATGATATGGTTGAAATAGTGCGAAATTGGCAATATATTTGATCCACTACAAATTTCGCATATAAAAAATCTAAAATCAAATCAAATGCTCGGAAAATGCAAACATTCGTAACGTATTTTCCCATAATAATTGGCGATTTAATAGACAATGGTGATGAAGTATGGCATTTTTTTTAACATTGTTAACAATAATTGATATTATAACACTTCCTAGTTTAACTTTAGAACTGCTTGAAAAATTAGAAAATAATGTACATAAACATAATGCTTTATATCAATCAATATTCCAACAAACTTTGAAGCCAAAACACCATTTTATGGTTCATTATGTCACCGCAATTAAAAAATGTGGACCTCTTAAAAACACGTGGAGTTATCGATTCGAGACGCAACACAGAGAACACAAAATATACATGCGGAATGTTTTTTCTCGGGTAAACCCTCCATTAACGATTGCTCGGAAAGCTTCTCTAAAATTTTCAAGGTTATTGCTTGAACAATCTTTTTTTTTTAGATAATATTATTATTGAAGGCGAAAATTATTTAAACTTAACAGAAATTTGTGCTGGGCTAGAAGATTATTATCAGTTAAATTTACATAACGCATTTGTTATTAAACGGTTAACTTTTAAAGGAAAGTTGTACAAAAAAAGATTTTTCATATTTGTCAAACAGCAAGTCATTGAATGTGTCTACAGAATTGAATTTATAATTAAAGCAAATACCGGTTTAATTTATTTAATTGGTACAAAATATGATTTGGCTTATTTCGACTACCATATACAATCATTTGTTATGAATTTGATTAATTGTAATTTAGAAATAATTCAAATTTAAGAAAACGGAGCCCCTTTTCACTCTTATACCACAAATGATGGTAGAAGGGTAGTAAGAAAAATGTTTTTTTGAAAATAAATAAATACCATGTAGAATTGTTTTGTATTTTACTGTAACAAGAATTTTTATATTTTTAAGTACTTTGATTTGTATCCAACATCTTAATAAATAAAATTGAAAAAAATTATTTAAAACGCAAATTATCAGTAGACTTGTATTATTTATTTTTATATGCAACAAATAAATTGAATTTGAGAATTTTACCCAAAGGTACAATTGAAGATCATAATTAAGAAAAAAAAATCTTTTAAAAATTAAAACCTACCATTTCTAAATTACAACCTGTACATTTAATTTTCAGTTGAAAATTCAAGTTAATTTCATATAATGAACTGTTAAAATTGGGGTAAAATTCAAATGAACCACAATTTAAAATTGAACTCGTATCATTTCAAAATAATGTTGTTCTATTGTAAAAATATTTTTTAAAATGCACTTAAAAATAATTACGATTCTATTAAATTTTAAATGAAAAAATTTAGTAAATATATGTTATCGTATTCTAAATTTTACATAATGAACAGATTAAAATAATATTTTAATCCATTTAAAAACTATTTAAAAACTAAATGGTCATATAGTTGACCGAAAAATACCTGGAAAATATATGAATTTTACCTAGATTTTACTATTTTTTTTTCTGAGTGTACTTATCTACCAACACTAGGCCGGATATCTCCATTGCAACGTCAATATTGACAAGACGTGTGATTGACCCAAAAAGATGCGACTGGAATGAGGTAAAGAGAGTTTTCAGATATTTGAAAGCCACCAAATCCCTAAAGCTTAAATTGGGAAACGAAGAAAACGATCTAAGTTTCAAATACTACGTTGACGCCGATTGGGCCGGAGACCATATTGACAGGAAATCCAGTAGTGGCTAGACAAACATCTGTCTATTTGTCTTCGACAGAAGCAGTATTCATCGCATTTTCTGAAGCAGTACGCGATCTAACCTGGATCTAGCGCTTATTAAATGATGTGGACGAGACGATTGAAACTCCAATCAATATATTCGAAGACAAACAAGGATGCATAAAATTGCTTAACAATCAAATTTGTCATCAGCGTGTAAAACTTATTGACATCAAATACAAATTCGTACATGACTACATAACTTCGAACAAGAAAACAACCATTTATTGTCCAACTGATAATATGATTGCGGATATGCTGACGAAGCCACTAGATGGACCAAAGTTGGCTAAATACACCAGTGCAATTGGTTTAATGTAATGTAACTACATGTTGAGAAGGGGTGTTCGTGTTAGTTTTGTACAACATTTATAGTAATATTAAATTAGCGTTTCTTGTTAATGTTTAATGTGAACGCATCCTAACTTTGTCAAACATATTATGTAAAAATATGTAAACCCACCTTGAGCCTTTTTTGAAATTTGTTGTAATAAAAACCACACCAAATCTAGCAGTCTATCTAGCACGTTGTTTTATTTTATTATTTTGATAATCGTGCAAAAAGTAATTCTTAATCATCGGGTCAAATTAACATCTACAACATGCAGACCAGAATGCCAACACTCTACATCATGCAGACCAGAAACAAATGTTTCCATATAATAGTATATTATTCAACAAGCATATAATGATAGCTATTATTCACGAAGATGAAGTTAATCGAAATCATCTGAATGAATAACAGCCATTATATGCGAGTAGAATACGATACTTTGTCCACGACCGATAAAAAATTATATTTTATTACCAAATCCTTTAAATAAACCTAAAATAATTTACCTCGACATTTTGACGTCTCAATTCAATAATAATGAAAATAGCAAGTGAATTTCAAAAATGAAATTTTTATTTGGTAGTAGTGAATAATGGAAGAAGGATAGATAAACTAGCAGTGAATAATAGATATTTATAAGAGTATATTATGCGTTAGTCTTGGACAAAATATTTTATTTCACCCATTAGAACATGAGTAGCTTCATGGTTTTTGATTTCCTTAATTTTTACAGAGTAGTTACAAAAATAAAAAACCCGTTATTTTATTTTTTGATATAGGGTTTATATTTCGCACAGGATGGTCCCAAAATTTTGCAAAAAGAGTAAAAACTACATTTGGAGTAAACTTCGATGGCAAAAGAATTAAACAGTTAATCGATTCCAAATTTTTTTGTGTTTATTAGATTAAGTATTGAAATTATAAATTATTTTATAATTTTTATCAAAATTCAATTTTTTCGACCTGAAATAGTAAAATATTGAATTTCTTATTAAACTAAATACGAGTATACCAGGTTTTAAATAAATTTTTTTTTTTGCTCAAACTAAACCTTAACTAATCAACTGTCACAAAATATAAGTGTAGTATTATTTTTTGTTTTTAAACTAGTTTAACACTAATTCAAAATAGGGCATTCTACCCGCATGGTAAACTTTTAAATTTTGCTCCTTTTTAATTTTTATAATTTAGTAAATAGTCTCAACATAAGTAGGTTAGGTTAGGTTAGGTTGGAGTGGTTGCTTAGCCACACTTAGACCGGTGACGGTCCATTGAGATACCACAGAATATATCCCCTTTACCCCTATTGGAACCATTTCGAGCTACTTATGTAGTGTAAGACGTCCTGCACTTTAATGTTTTCGAGATCCGAGAGGCAGTCCATCCTGAACTTACCCAAGTGTTTGTGCCTTCTGAGTGCCAATAATGGACACGAGCAGAGGAAGTGTACCGACGTCTCTTCCTCCTCTTCGTCCAAGCAGCTTGTCCCTTGAGAATTCCTACGACCGTTCTTAATTCACGTCTGCGTAGGGGTATTAATGCCCTAGTGCGCCCCAAGTCCAGCTTTGGCCAAACTTGTCTTGCAACTCTACGGCTGCAGAGAGACGGCTGCAAGTCGTACAGCCGTATTTGCCGCCATTTGTTTACCAAAAATGTCGCCCGGAAGAAGGTGCAACTTAACCTCTAAGGCACTTGTCGGTGTCGACCTCAAGGCCCCGCTAACCAGCATACAGGCCGTTCTTTGCACCCTCTCAATCCTACTTTTATAAGTTACCTTGTCCAGAGCTGACCACCAAACACCCACCCCGTACATGAGTACAGGTCTCATTACAGCGGTGTAGAGCCAGTGTACCAGCTCCGGCTTCAGACCCCATCTATGACCAATGGCGTTTCTACAGGAGTACAAAGCTATAGTAGCTTTGTTTATTCTCTCCAACATGTTGGACCTCCAACTAAGCTTACTGTCCAAGATAATGCCCAGATATCTAGCTCTATCAGTAAAAGCAAGTCTCGTGACATTTAAGGTAGGAGAGAAAACTACCGGGATTTTGTATTTCTTAGTGAAGAGTACCAGCTCTGTCTCGGACGGGTTAATACCAAGTCCACATTTGCCAGCCCATTTCGTAACGATTTTAAGCGCATTCTGCATTACGTCTACAATCGTGCCCAGGAATTTCCCGGTAACAGATAAAGCTACGTCGTCTGCGTAAGCAATAACTTCAATACTCTCTCTCTCCAATTCTAGTAGACCCCCGTTTACCATTATGTTCCAGAGAAGAGGGGACTGACCCCCCCCATTCCCTGCGGGGTTCCCCTAGTTACTCGCCTCTTGATGGTGGAGTCCCCCAACTTCGAGCTAACAATCCTGCTTCCCAGCATATAATTGATTAACCTTCTCAGGGGAACGTTCACCTCCAAAAATGACAATCCCTCCTTGATTGCCTCCCCTTTCACATTATTAAAGGCGCCCTCTATATCCAGGAAGGCAACCAAACAGAATTCCTTCGAATTAATCGATTTCTCAATCGTACACACCAAGGCGTGCAGAGCAGTGTCCACAGATCTACCCTTTGTGTACGCATGCTGAGACGGTGCCCACTTCCTCGCACATATTTTATCTCTAATGTATACATCCAGCAGCCTTTCCAAGGTTTTCAAAAGAAAGGATCTCAACGTAAGTAAACTAAGAAGCGAAATTCGCATGAATCTCGATTTCAGGAAGTTTGATTTCACTTCTTCGAAATTTACGACCATCTCATGAATTGACATGAATTTTGGTCGTCTCATGAGTCAGTGAGGTGAGAATGGCCGGATCGTGATCGTATTAGTTATTGAGTGTGTTCGAATGATCTTTTATGATTCGTGCTCTTCATGTTCTTTTTAGTTTTTCGTTTAGTTATTTTGTGGAGTTTGTAGAAATTAGGGTTTCGTGTACGAAATGAAATTTTTAAAGGGACACGAAGATGACGATGTTTGAGAAAAAAAATCAATTGACTAAAATGCAAAATTGTGTATTAAAATTTTATTAATTTCAATTAAAATTGTGTACAAGTTGCAATTCGATATATTTATTTTCAAATTATTTATGATAGTTAGTCAATATTATTTCATAAGATGCACTTTATACACTTTCTAAAATAATAGTACAAGTACGAATTCTCGTTAATTTACGTTACATTCACAAAAAAAAAAATTTCTTTAGTTTCAACTTAATATTTTTGTTTATTAATTTTTTAATAATTTATAAAAAAAAACTGATTTATTATAAATAATTAAAATATTAATAAACAAACATATTAAGTTAAAACTAAAGAAATACATTTTTTATTATACGATATTAGAACTTTACTAAAAGTAGAATATTCAAAAAATATTTACCACATTGTTTGAACAATGAACATCACAGTATTGTAAATTCTCCTGCTTCACAGCAAGTGAGATCTTCTCACACGCGAGCACAAGCACCAAAAAATTTGAACCGATTTTAACTAATTGGCTTACTTTTGATACGTACCGTCACAAAACGATACACTAATACATATAACGTATATGACAGCGCACAATAACAAAATGTATCTTATACGCCTTGTACCGTTTTAAAAAATTGTCGTTTGTTTACATATTTAGAGCTAACCTGCAGCCTTATTCCATAGAATAACTGCTATAGAAGCATATTTTGTTTGAGGCAAATATACCCAAATAAAATAATTTCAAATATTTTAAGTTCTGTTTTTGTAATTTTATGAGACGGGGATAATTTCTATATGCCTCTCTTTCTATCATTCATGTTTTAAATAAACAGAACGAAATGTTTTTAAAACAAATGAAATATCTACGAAATACAAATACTAGAAACCACACTCCTAACCAAAACCATTTCATTTCGTTTAGTAGTTGTTTATGTAGTGGCCTGGTGTGAAAAGTACTTAATTCCCCTCTTTATATTAATGATTTGACTTTTTTAGACAGATGTCACGGCTATTTATGTAGTGGATTCAATGGTTGCGTTGACTGCAAAAAT
This sequence comes from Tipula vernalis, assembly GCA_958295665.1. Taxonomy (NCBI): domain Eukaryota; kingdom Metazoa; phylum Arthropoda; class Insecta; order Diptera; family Tipulidae; genus Tipula; species Tipula vernalis. The sequence goes on along the minus strand of OY282559.1, from coordinate 205,237,978 downwards.
TGTTGTCGGTGTGGTTAGAAATATCAAATAAACATCGGTGTCAGTCGATGTAACTTTAAAACCCAGTGAACGCCATGTTGTTATTTTCTGTCAATCGTAAATTTTTGGAGTAGAGTAAACTACATTTGGGTATTTTGTTTCTGTTATATTTTGTATTTTATTAGATAATAACGTGTGTAATGAGTGATAAAAATAAAAAAAATATTTTTTATTTTTATACGACTGAACACTAGGCACAATCCCTTTTGAACATTAACTAACAACACTCGTAACTACAATCAAAAAATGTCGATTTGTGTCGACAACAACAGAGGCAATGAACACCAAGTTGTCATAATATACTGTCACACCTTGGTGCTCAGTGAACGACAAGTTGTCAAAAAATGTAACTTTTTGTAACATTTTGTTGCGCAGTGAACGCACCCATTGATATAAGTTAATTTCGATTTGCATCTTTCTGTCCATTTTTGTTTTCTCTATGTATAAGCAAAACACAAAATAATAATATGAATGATCCGAATCTGTTTGTTTGGCGAAACGTAAGAAGACGAAGTCGGGTTGATAATACACGTGCAAATGGAGATGAAAAATTATACTAATGTATTTTATTTTGTGTCACAGAACGGTCATCACCTTATGTGTTTTAATTATTTAACGGCTTCTGTTTTTGTTGCCTTTTTTCTCCATCTGATGGAGTTTAAATTACGTTTGCGATTTCGAATGCAATAATTATAATTTTTAGATTTGAGGAAAAAAAAATTGATAAACAAATTTGTTAAATAAAACAAAATGTAATAATTAGGGCAACCTAAAATATGTAATAACATATTTGTTTCCAGTGCACGAATTTTGAAAAGAGCAAGATACAAATCCGTTTCATGAAAAACTAAGCATTTTAACACTAGAACTACCGACCCGTCCAATTGACGGATTTATATTTATTGAATTTATTTTGTTTTATTATTATGTAAGAATTATTTTAGAAATTTATGATGACTTTTAATATGGAAATAAAGTAATTATATTAAAAATCATCAAAAATTTCCAAGACAATTCTAACAAAATAATTAAAAAAATTAATTCAATAAATGTAAATCGGTCATTTTGGCCGGTCGGTAGTTCTAGTGTTAATGCTGAGTTTACGACCATTTTCTGAAGAAAAATTTTCAGCAGGCAACCAATCGACGTAGTCTATTTTGTAAACAAATTTCCCCTTCCGAACATAATTCTTTTGTTTTCCATTTAAAATATATTGAATCTGCTGAAAATTTTTCTTCAGAAAATGGTCGTAAACTCGCACTAAGCCTAAATTGTTGGTGCATATTTTTGCATATTTTACCAAATGGCATATTTTTGCATATTTCAAGTAATACGTAACGTGAAAAATATTTTTTTCTGGTTATCTATAGATGAGACCACTGATTCAGCTGGCAGGTATGTGGCCAATGTCATCATTGATATTATGGATCACGACGAGACAAGTACCAAACAAAAATATTTAGTAACACCGCGCTATTAGAAAAAGCTGATCACGGTATGATTGCGCGGCTTTTTGACGATCCAGTTAGAATTTTAGGGGATAGTTTCGAGAAAGTTAAAATTTTACTGTTTATATCAGATGCAGCGCCATACATGATGAAAGCGGCCCGGGCAATATAAACTTTCTTCCCCAAAATTACACATAAAATAAGTTTAATGCAAGCCGAAGACGAACCTTTGCCTGAAGAGTGTGAGTTAGATAATATTAGCACAAATAAGAACATTTTAAAAAGAAATGCAGTACTATACTATGCTGGATATTGCGCTTTTAAAAAAGTAAACTGCAATGAATGTAGTCAAAAATTATTGAAACAAAATGACAACATAACATCAACGAGTGAAACATTTATAACTCAAAAAAAAAAATTTAATAAATCGTCAAACTTTGGGTCACTTAAAGCACCTCAGACGGAGTATGGTGAAGTAGCATATGTTTTAGTAGTTCTATTTGAGCAAATGTTTAAAAAAAACTGTCAGTTGCCAGATATCGTAGCAAACATTTCGGAAAAATGTATGAGTATTGTGGCTCGGGATTTTCCAGGATTTTTTCCTTTATAAGATGAAGGGCCTTGTTATGACCATTTTAAAATTTTACTACGCTTTTTTATTCTTGTGTTGGCCAGAAAAAATTCAAAATGGTCTTTAGTAAAAGGTGATCAAAAATTAAGAAATAAACCAAGAACCAAGCATCTACCCAAACTTCCCAAAAGCTTATAATTTTAACTGTATAACTAACAATAAAATATTAACTTTTGCTAAAAGAAAACATGTTTAGTTTGATTTGTTATTACTTTCGAAATGAGTAATGGGTTTCTTTTGTGTTATTTTTAATAAAGAATTATTGCAAAAATAAAATGCGTATTTCCCAGAATTTTCTGGGAAATGTGTTGGGTCAATAGAACATCATGGTGGTAAAATAATGTTTCTTACAAGGTAATCCCTATTTCAGTGAAACCGACTTTTTATAATCTTTTTACTACCATTTAACTGCTGACTTGCGAGCGTAATTTTAAAATAACTTGCACAATACATAAATGGCATTTACTGGGTTAACAAAATCCATACAAAAAATATTAAAACGAAAAGATGTTGCCTTCCAATAAGGACAAACAATAAAAACAAACAAAAAGCAGAAGAAATTCATATGTACGAGATGGTTTTTATTCGGTAGTTTTTTAGTTGTTGTATTAGCCACCTTGCATTTTTTGTTTCTTTTTCTTTCTTAATGGTACGATTAGTTAAGATAATTTGGTGTAATCATTGATTGTATTTTTTGGTTTGGTTTTAATACATATATCTAACCAACACTAAAACAATACATATACGATTTTTTAACTGTGACATTGGAATCAATGCCGTCTAGAATATACAAGCCATACTGCTAAAAGCAAAAATTATTTTTTTTTAATTCATCGACATAACCTAGATGGCAATTAACATTCGAAAAATGAAAGAGTTGAGAGAAACAGAGAATAAAATATTTCAAAAATAAAAAAATTATTTAGTATTATCTCATGCGTACGAAAGGATGGTTGTACATATTTTTATCTCTGCTAATTGTCTGCATAATTTAAAACTATTAATGAAATAATGATATAAATATAAATATATATTAACTAAAAATGTAATATGAGTTGGAAAAATGTATATGAACTTTTTTTTATTAATAATTTTAAATTATGAAAAAACACACGACGCACAACCTCCCTTTCCTGCGCTTGGATTAATACTAATTTATTTTTTATATTTTCACATGTTTTAATCTCTTCGTTTTCAAGTTTTGTTCTCTTTCGTTTTTCTAGCATTAATGCCATCTGCAGAAGATTAATGGAACTGTCGACATAAATTGAGTGACGTAGACAGCAGTATGGCTTGTATATTCTAGACGGCATTGTTGGAATCAACCAAAACCAATACTAATGTAATACTACAAGCCTGATTCAGTGATGAAGCACGCCAAAATCTTCTATAATAAAAGTCATGAAAATTCCATACATATGAAATAAAAAAAATCAGGTTCTATGTGTATTGATGACAGATGTTTATTTTGGCATCACTAATTTATATGTGTTAGTTAACTAAGTATAAAGGTGTTGGTGTAGAAACAAGAAAAAAAAAATTCAAATTTACGTTGAATTGTTAGTGTAACTAATACAGCCAAATCTAGTGGAATCAATCAAAATCTTCTATAATAAAAGTCATGAAACTCTCTTTTACAGACAAATACATTTATTGATAATTGTATAAACATTTTTGTTGGTTTTGTCAATACACATAGAACCTGATTTTTTTTTATTTCATATGTATGGAATTTTCATGACTTTTATTATAGAAGATTTTGAATCAATAAATGCATTTGTCTGTAAAAGAGAGTTTCATGACTTTTATTATAGAAGATTTTGAGCACGCAGATACCCTATTACATTTAATACCTTATACTTGAAAGTGTTGGTGCGAAAATAGAATAAAAATACTCTCAACTCTCTATTACATTTAATACCTTATACTTGAAAGTGTTGGTGCGAAAATAGAATAAAAATACTCTCAACTAACCAATCCCAATTAGTTTTTTTCATTATTAACATACCCAATTTTCCCTCCACAATTCGTTTGTTTTGTTTTATCTACAATTTGTATGTTTTTCTCACTCATTTATATAATCTGTCGATCACCAATACTTTCATGTATAAGTGCAAAATAAATTTATAATATTGGTGACAATCAGGCTTTTAGTACATGAAAACCAACAAAAATGTTTATACAAGCCGTCTCGTTCGCTCCTTACACAGATCCTATCCAAAAAATGTACACTATATTTATTATGAATCTATCACCTATACTTATTTGTTTTGTGTATATATACTTTCTGATTTATTTATATGCATCACTAATACTACGCCTTAACGTACTTTTTTATATCTTAAGTGTTTGTACTGTTTGGCTTGTATAACATTTTTGTTGGTTTTGAGTACATTAATGTTGGTTTTGTATATGTACATACCCAAAACCAACAAAAATGTTTATACATTTTATGTTATATGTATAGACGTTTTTTTGGTTTTGACATAATGTAGAAAATCTACTTTTCAAAATTGTTGTGCCATTGGTTGTTTAGTTTAATAATATTTTGTTTTTTTCTTGTGTTTCGATTTTTTTTTATTAATATTTATATTTTAATTTAATATATAATTGGACGTTCGACGCCTAATTGTGATTTTGGGTAAGTTTTGTGAGTGATTGTTTAATAAACCATATTAATATTTTATTTTGTGAATGCGTCATTTTCTTTTATAGCCTGATGAGATTGATTGAATACCTTTGTCATAGTCTTCATCGGACGGAAACTGAATTGAAAACTATTAATAATTTCACTTCTTCATAATAATCATAATAATAATAAATAATTAATATTTATATTATAATTTAAACTTAAATATTTACATTATAATTTAAATTGGGGGTGTTTACATTAGGAATTTTATTCCGGATTCTTCGGCAACAAAATCCCTCATCGTTTACACTAAGCATTAAAAAACCGGAATTTTTTCATATGTATGTGTAAAAAATATTATTGGGGACAAGTGCGATCTTTCAAAGAGGATAGCCGTGTTTTTTCTATCCTCTTCAAAAATTTAATTTACTTTCATTTTTATTTTTGTTTTATTTATGTAGTTTATGTAGTGTTATGTATATACATACTCTATATACATACGTATAGTATATACATTTTAATAATTATTAATTAATAAAATTAATTAATTAACATTAATTCAGTTTTTAGTGAAATAATAATTAAAGTGGTAGTGAAATAATTTAAAGTGTAATTTTGGAAAATGCAATCCACCGGGATGCATTTATCAGGCAATATTTTATATTTATAGATAAAGAAATCAAAATTATTGATTTCTTGATTAAATGCATGATTTAACTTTTGTGTGATTGTACATGAATTTTAATTACTAAAATCTAATAATTGGATCGTAAATTGACATACGCCGTAGTTAATTTCATATTTGATTTGATTTTTACGCATATTTCAATGTATTCTTGTGTTTTATGTTATGTACAATCGACATAAATACATTCTTGAAGCTTGATACATAGCAAAACCAACCAAATGTTTATACAGGCCGTCTCGTTCGCTCTTTACACAGATCCTATCAAGGAAATGTACTATATATTATTGGTTTTTGTATCATAATAGTTAAACAACAACAAAAACAGAGAGATATTTTTGTTAGTTTTGGTATAGTTGTCACAAATATTTTGGTATTGATCCATAGATCAGGAATGTATGTTTATAGATATAAGGGTATTATCAGTATACAATATAATGAAAACATGATAAGTCTCCTACTACGCACATGGAAGATTGTAGAAATATTTGTTATCAATGTGTGTTGGTGGTTTAGTATATAAGAATCTGCTATTTATTTTGGTGTTGTTTTTTTTCCTTGTGTTTTTGTATCCATGAAACAACTAGTGTTCTTAATAAAACATGATATATACAAACACAACGAAAATTTTAGTGTTAGTCGAATACGAGTATTGAGTAAATTTGAGTTGTATCAGAAACCGAAATATATAATACATATGTATAAAATATTATACATATTTAGGTATGATTAAAGATTAATTTTCTTACAGGGTATTATAAACTGCATTAAATTATGTTTAGTTAGTTTTTATTAATATTAATAGTTTATAAATTAACTAATTATGTAAATAAATACTAATTTGGAAATATCATTTTTGAGTTGAATTGAGATTTGGTTTGCAACACACAATGACGTATTTATTTATGCATGCCAAATTTTGATTAAACGAATGTGAACAACGTGAAATTATGTACAGGCAAATTGTTATGCTAAATGTATTGAACTTAATTAAATAACTTAATCGATTTTTTGAAGTTTAGGTTGCAATTTTTACATACAAACGTCAATTTTACTGATATGGTACACCGATAAATTTTTAAGAAAATAGCGTTTCAGGTTCCTTTCATTGATTTATTATTTTACTTACTTTGCATGCTTGATTTTGAAGGGTAATATGTCCATACACGGAGCTGAAGTTTTATGGGGTATATAAATATAATGATTTAGATTTAAGGAATCCTGAGTTCTGGCATTGGTTTACAGAGGAACGAGCATCTAATCTTGTACTTAAAATGGCTATCTTGTACTAACCTGTTTATCATTTATTGTTTATCATTTATTGTACTAATAATTTGCTATCTATTAATCGCTTAGGAGTCCCAATTTATAATCATATTCTATTCATCGGTTTTGGTATGTGTAAATGAGTGTATACGATGTGTGATCGTGAATACTGAAGATCCTTTTATAATAATTATTCATTTAACTAATAAAATTTGTATTATGGTATTTTATTAATTAAATTTAGTTTTCAGAGTCGCCTGGGAATTTTTATATTAATTTTGATATTAATTTTATTTGTTGATTCTTCATATACTTATAGTACCTAATTGAATTATTGATAAGTCTAGGTGTTATGGTGCTGTAACATTATCATTTAAATCATTTTGTATAAATTTTATAAAATAATTGGATCTACTCGTATAATTATGTATTTTCTTTTTCTAGTTCGGTAGGAAATAGATGAATGGTTTTAATTTAAATCTTATGTTTAAATGGTTTTTAATGTTTATGTTAATCCTTGTTGCAGTACGTAATAATTAATTAATTAAATATAAAAGGACTATGAATAAGGAAATAAGTGTTGTTATTTTATATTTTTCTTAAATATTTCAGCAGGTAAATGAATGATAAGCAGACAGGGGTGAAATTACAACATTATTAATAATTTTTTTGAAGTCCTGTTATAAATTTAGGGAGCCCTGAGTATCCGACCCTGGATTCCAGAGCAATGATCATCTAATAATGTAGTTAGATTGTGCTGTCTTGTGCTAATATTTTTATTATGTTATGTTTTGTTCATTAATGTATATTAATTAATTTAGTTTAAAGAATATTTAAAGGGATCTCTTCCTTAATATGTTAATAAATAATCCAATTTTCAGAATATAACATAGTTCCAGAATTAATCATTAAATTAATCCTGCGTTTCAGAGTTAAATTTTAGCTTGAATCAACCCTCCAGGATCAAGAAGTAGTAAATTAGCTGTAGTTTAGAAATTGTGTTGTCCTGTGCTAACTATTTTACTATATAATTACTAACAATTTACTAACTATCGGCTATACCTAGGTGTCTGTAACCGGGCCGATTCTGTCACTTCTAACTATCCTATCCTATCCTGTGTTATAAAATTGGTGTGACAGTTTAATGACCACATCACTAACACGGGATTTCTTGCTTCATAAGCTTGGCCGTGCATTCATATCAATCAATCAATCAATGTATGTGTAAAAAATATTATCATTTCGCATTTGTTCTTGTAACAGAAAAGATTATTTTGCTGCTTCAAAAAATATTTTTGTTGTAGCTGCCATTTTTTCTTTACTCTCCAAAACACAAATGAAAACTGACAACAAAATATGAAAAAATAATGTAACCTTGAGAATTGGTTTAATCATTTTTGTTGTGTTAGTGCGAAGAATCCAAAGAAACCAACAAAATTTTGGTGTAAAAAAATCCCAAAAATAAAATCACACAAAACCGGTTTTGTATGAAAAGAGAAAAAATTCCAGGAATAAAATGCCTAGTGTAAACACCGTCATTGTGTTCATTTATAATATTATGGGTATGGGAAACATGAGAAATAGAAAGAGGCATCAATCTTCGAGTTATATTCATTTGTTTTCATTATAACGAGTGTATTCCCTTTATCGGCTTTTGTTATTAGAGCGTCATTCTCTAATAACTTAACATTGATGTCTTTCACTGTTTTTCGTTCGGTTTTGTGGATGTTTTGGTTTGTAGTTGGCTTGTTTTTCCGTATATCAATTGCAGTAAGTGTCCGTATGTCATCCTGATGTTGTTCGTTTGTTCGTCTTATTGCGTTTTCAATATCGAGTAGTTGTCGTGTTGTTTGTGTTGAATTGTTGGGAGGAGCAACATTAAATTTAAGTCCTTTCTCCAGTAATATTTGTTCCTGGTTATTAAAAGTGATGTCCGTCATGTTATGTACTCTATGGTAGAATTCGTGATTTATCTGTATTTGTTCGTTATTTTGAACTGTTATTTGTTGTGCTGATCTCCGTTGAACAATTAGTTTACGTAGCTTTTTCTTAATATTCCGTCGTCTATCCCTAAGTACTTTCTCCGTCATGTTTTCAATCTTTTGTAAAATATTTTCGTACTCTAGTCTATGTACGGTCTTAAATAGTGCCCGCATTTATTAGTGTAAGAATTAATAATAAAACTAGTGCAGCAGTGAAAGCGAAACACAAAGCAGAACATACGTGGTTAAGTGAAACAATTAAAAATGTGTATAAAAGAGTGAGTGTTCTAACATCTAAGGTATAATATTCCCAATTATTATTATCAAAGACCGTACATAGACTAGAGTACGAAAATATTTTACAAAAGATTGAAAACATGACGGAGAAAGTACTTAGGGATAGACGACGGAATATTAAGAAAAAACTACGTAAACTAATTGTTCAACGGAGATCAGCACAACAAATAACAGTTCAAAATAACGAACAAATACAGATAAATCACGAATTCTACCATAGAGTACATAACATGACGGACATCACTTTTAATAACCAGGAACAAATATTACTGGAGAAAGGACTTAAATTTAATGTTGCTCCTCCCAACAATTCAACACAAACAACACGACAACTACTCGATATTGAAAACGCAATAAGACGAACAACATCAGGATGACATACGGACACTTATTGCAATTGATAAACGCAAAAACAAGCCAACTACAAACCAAAACATCCACAAAACCGAACGAAAAACAGTGAAAGACATCAATGTTAAGTTGTTAGAGAATGACGCTTTTATAACAAAAGCCGATAAAGGGAATACACTCGTTATAATGAAAATAAATGAACAAAAGAAAGAGGCAATTAAAATGTATATATTCCTTTCATAACTTCACAACTAAAATCTCCAAAAGAAACAGAAATTATTTTTCCTTGCATATTTTAGCCATACAAAATCTCTCTCTATTTAAAGTCCTTCCTCAATGCTTATTCTATAAAAAATAAGATAATGTGTAAACGTGATAAACAGCAAACGAAAAAGAATCGAAAACAATGTAATGTAATTTTAGTAAAAAATCACAAAGTTTACCAGGGTAGCATTTTGTGGTGCTATATCACAATTGGTGATAAAAACTGTGATAAACTGACAATTGTCGTAGCTTCGCGTCATCTTGGACAAACAACGTCACGTCGTATAATGATTTGAATGAAAATGACCACAATATCTTCCGCCTTACTTCTACAAGTGGAAAAAATTGTTTATTTGATTCTAGGCCTATTCCACTAGCACAATTCCACTAGACACAATTCCACTGCACGCAATTTCACTGGCACAATTCCACTTGGCACAATTCCACTGGACACAATTCCACTGGGCACAATTCCTCTTGGTACAATTCAACTTGCACAATTCAACTTGCACAATTCAACTTGCACAATTCAACTTACACAATTCAACTTGCACAATTCAACTTGCACAATTTAACTTTTTGATAATCTAACGCATTTAGGATGGTAAAAAGTTTACCAAAAAGTTAAATTATGCAAGTTAAATTCGTTTAATTAAAAAAAAAAGTTAAATTAAAAGTTACCTGAGAGAACTACGAATTTTAAACACGAATTGAACAAAAACACGAATTGTATGCAGTTGTGTCTAGTGGAATTGTGCTAATGGAATAAGCCTAGAATCGTAATAACTACAGCAACAGAAATATTTTTTACCATTGCTATCTTCATCATTTTTTAGAAAGCTATCCCCTTTTTTATTGTCAATTAGCTTTTTTACACATTGAAGTTTTTATTAATTTAAAATCCATAGTTATAATTATCTTCGTAATTATGTTTCAATCACACCAATAAAATATTAAACACACTGTGGTGTGGCATGAGTGGTTTCCGAGTAAAATAAATAACAAGGAATGCCAGTTGTTACTGAAAAAGTTGTCCATACATTCAGAGCATCGGTATGGTCATCCTAGGCCGGCTAGAGCTCAGGTGGGGCGTGGGGATTTCCGAGGTTAAATGTATGCATGCTAGACCATATTAGGGAACAATTACTTACGAAAATGGTAAAGAGAGGTTAGTATCAACTTACCGCGGCAGACCGTGGTCAGACTTACCAATTCATCCTTCAAATAACAAGTTTATACCCTCATTGCTGAAAAGCGAAAAAAACCGAACTGAACGAACTTAAAATCACCATAAAACAGAAAACTCAACATCTTTCAAATTCAAAACTGAGTATACATTATTTATTTCCAAAACCACCGACCGAATATCAATACTTGGAAAGAACATAAAAACAAAATTGTGCTTTTTGCGGAAAAAAATAAAATTCATTAATGACTATATAAATATTCTGTAATGATCTTGTACTAGTAACAATCAATTAGCGATAAGAAAACAAGAACTTAACAGATCTCAGGAAAAGTTCAATTATTGATAAAATTAAATGATTAATAAAGAAACGCCTAAGTAATTATTATTAGTACAAACCATCAATCACTTAAGTTTATAATCTACCAACCCAATTAGGTAATAAAAAGAAATATAATTAATACTAAAAATATAAAGATTTAAAGAATATAAAGATTTAAATTTAATAAAGTATATAAAAAAATTCTTATCTTAATATGAATGTTCGTGGCCATCGAATCATTCAACTTTTTTTTTTTTAATCTATGCAATCTTTTCTGGGGCTCAAGGCACTCCCAACTCTTTCGCAGTTAATTTTACCGTCCTACTTTACGCAGTAGTAGCCAAATCGAGGACGTACGTGAATCATTCAGTTTTCGTCGTATGACAAATTGCCCGCAAAGTATTTTTTTTATGATTATTTATTTATGTACACACACAAAACCAACAAAAATGTTTATACAAGCCGTCTCGTTCGCTCCTTACACAGATCCTATTAAAAAAATGTACACTATATTTATTATGAATTTATCACCTATACTTATCTGTTTTGTGTATATATACTTTCTGATTTATTTATGTGCATCACTAATACTACGCCTTAACGTACTTTTTTATATCTTACGTGTTTGTACTGTTTGGCTTGTATAAACATTTTTGTTGGTTTTGACACACAGATGATTAAGGCTTGTTGCACTCAAGAATGTTATACTGGTTTATACACGGTAATTTCTATAATCCCTTAACATTATTGTTCACTCGGATTGCATGACTCTGTGCCAATTCAAATTTAACATGAGCACACAAAGTCATAAACATTTTATCATGTTCTGAAACTGATGATATCATCGATATTTTATTTTTATAAGTTCACTATTTAAAATTTAACTATTTCACATTATTAGCCTTTAATTATCTTTGATCAAAGTTTAACATGTAGGTTTTCCACGTTGTTTGGTTCTTTGGTTGGTTTGTATTATTTTCACTTCTTTTCATCACAATAATAGAGTTAGCATTTAACACTAGATTAAAGTATGCAATGATCTTTTCGATAGATTTGCTATTAGTTTAATTATAATTTAGTTTTATACATTGACTAATATATTTTAACAACTAGAATAATTTGTACTAATCCAAACTTTTAAGTAATACATCCGAAAATGCATAACTATTAGCACAATTTAATTTTTTTTCCTAACACATATTCTCAACCGACAGCATACGAATCACACTATCTGCCACGCACAACATTTTTTTTTTTGAGTCTTTTATGGTGCTTGTCCTAAGAGGAAATATTTAGAACATAATTACGGTTCTTATCGCACAAGAAACCGTGAACCGTTATCGATTCAACGAAAAACTATTTAAATCACGTTATAAGATATGTAATGTTTATCTTATAGTCACGTTTAACGTTTTTATTTTATATTCACGTTCGTAAAAAACAAAATAATTCATTCACGAATGATAAAAAAAAAAAATTTCTTTTACGCTTATTGCACTCAACAATATTTATTATTCTGCACGGACTGATCAAAAATCAAATCCACCGTTAACTACCAAATGAAAAGTTTGTTTTTATTTTATATTTTATTTAAATAATAGGTTTTCTACCACGACTGATTATCACGATCCTCAGCCATCGACTAACTAAGCAAAAAAACATTGTTTTTACCATCGACAAGCAATTTTGTCGCGCTTTCCAGGATATATGTGTGTGTACTCAACTACAGGTAAATCAGGAGAGTTAAACCTTCACAACTTGTAACGTACCGCGAAAGTTCTGACGCGTCGTTACAAACTGTAAAAGTTATAATGCAAGTTAAATTGTGCAAGTTAAATTGTTCCCCGGTCGAATTGTGCCAGTGGAATTGCGTCCAGTGGAATTGTATCTAGTGGAATTGTGCTAGTGGAATCGCCCGGCTACCGTTTATTTTGTTGTTTAAATTTTTATTATATGGAGTTTGGTTAAAAACACCTCTAATCAAAATTTCAAAAAATTAATGAAATTTACATTGACGTGAATGATAAATAAATGATATTTTATTAACAAAATAATCATTTATATATTATTAAAATAAAATTAATTGATTATTGTTAAATTTATAGGAAAACGAAATATAAAAATCAACAATTATTTTAATTTTGTGTAGTAAATTATTTGTTTAAAAAAAACATTCTAGTTGCCTAGAATAACAAATTTCACAAAAACAATCATCCTCCAAATAGAGATGGACAAAAAATAAGCAATTCTTGAACGAAAACCAACATAAACCATCTGACATAACCTCACAAAATGCAAATAATGGTCGGTGTTTAAACAGGAAATTCTAATAATCCAAAGGCTTTTCTAGTTATGTTAACTTACAAATATTATAATAATTAGTCTTTTGTTAATAAATAATTTTGTTTTGCACTTTATATCATGGTCATTTTCATTCATTTTCTTAAAATTTTAATTTAATTGTTTTATATCAAACTATATGGAGTTTGATCAAAAGCAACTAAATTAGTTTTAAAAAAATGAATGAAAATTACTGAGATACGAAGTGCAAAACAAAATTGTTGATTAACAAAAGACTAATTATAATATATTATATTTTTAACATAACTAAATTAGAAAAGCTTTCGTTTACTAGGATTTGATGTTCAAACACAGACCATTATTTGCATTTCAATAAAAATTAAAAACAAAACATATTGACCATATATTCCTATACATTGGTGATAAACGCAAATACTAAAAACATGATTTATGGAAATGTAATAAGTAAAAATACATTTAATTGCATTTTATTTCAGTAATAGACACCTTTGCATTAGAGTATTATGTAGTTTATCACCAGCACCACATAAATAGCACTTCGTATAAAATGTTCATATAATGACATTTTAGGTTATGTGAAACGTCAACTTATCACTTTGATTCATCATTTTCCCCTTAAAATTCATTTTACAGGGATATGTTTGTCGACTTTCTCCATTTTTTTATATCAAACACAAAAAGTCTCCACTAGTGATATAAAAGTGTGATATAGCACCACAAAATGACCACTCAGTTTTCACGTTTACACATTATCTTATTTTTTTATAGAATAAGGGTGGTGGTATTTATTGAATCATGACCGGTGAATAAAGGGAATATATAGTATGTTTATTTATTATTTTGCTAACCTTTATCCGGCTGAATAAGAACAATTGTACCTTCATATGTTTATATAAAAATAAAGCGAATTTATGAAACTAATAAAGGGTTTTCATTGCGTTACGGGTTATTTATTGTGGAAAGCCCGGAATAGATATTTGATGCATTTGTGGAATTTTCCCACGTAGGATGGAACTTGGTTATTTCTTAATCGATCTTGATGAAATTCAACATGTGCGATGGAAGCGGGATTCTACAATAATTTTCAGGTGAAGTTCTGGAATATGGCCAAATATGATGGATTTTTAGATAAAGTTCAGATATATGGCCAATTAGGATAGAACTTAGTTATTTCTGGTACAATTCGACATGTGCGATGGAAATGTGATTCTGTAATGATCGTTACATGAAGTTCTTGAAGATGGCCAGTTAGGATGGAACTCGGTTATTTCTTAACCGATTATGATGAAATTCGACATGTATGATGGAAATGGAAACCCCAAATGATTTTTAGTGTAAGTTCTGGAATATAAACAAGTAGAATTAAACTTGCCTATTTCTTAACCGATGTTGATGAAATTCGACACGTGCGATAGCCATGGGATTCTAAAATGATATTTAGAAGAAGATGGAAAAGGGATTCTAAAATGATATTTAGAAGAAGTTCTGGAATATTGCGAATTAGGAAGGAAATCGGTTAATTCTTAACCGATTTTGGTAAAATTCGACGTGTGGAATATGGCAAATTAGCAAGGAATTCGGTAATTTCTTAACCGAGTATTATGAAATTCGACATTTACAATGAAAATGGGATCCTAAATTGATTTTTAGATGAAGTTCTGGAATATGGCCAAGTAGTATGGAACTTGCCTATTTCTTAACCGATTTTGATGAAATTCGATAAAAATGAGATTTTAAAACGGTACTTAGGTGAATTTCTGGAATATGGCAAATTAGGAGGCAACTCGGTTATTTCTTAACCGATTATGGTGAAATTTAACATGGACGATGGAAGTGAGATTCGATTGTTTGATGTTGTTCTGGAATATTGGAAGTTATTAAGGAACTCGGTTGTTTCTTAACCGATTATTATGAAATTCGACATGTGCGGTAGAAATGGGATCCTAAAATGATATTTAGGTGAAGTTCGGGAATATGGCCAAGAAGGATGGAACTTGGCTTTTTATTAAACTATTTTGATGAAATTCGACATGTACGAAGGAATTGGCATCCTAAAATGATTGTTGGATGATGTTCTGGAATATGACCAATTAGGATTTAGAATGAAACAATCAAGATGATCTGTGAGATAAAGTTCAATTAGCAAATTGCCTCGCCAGTCCTTCACTTTAATCTTTAAAATAAAAGCAGAATAATCGATTCTCCACATTTCTACAACTTTGGAGTAGATTATTATAGGTTGATTAAAAAAAATATATTTTCTTTATAAAAATGGTACAATTGTACCTTCACATAATTATAAGAAGAGAACAAAACAATGGCTTAACATGCTTAATTTCATTTTATTAAAAAAAAAATCGAATTCATTTTAGTACAGGTGGAAAGTAAGCTCTATGTATTGCATAAATACCGGTGGTATTTAGGAACACTTTGCTCAGCACATACAGCTTGTTTTTAATTTAAATTTCTTTTCTTTTCTTATATAGTTATATGACGGTACAATTGCACCATTTTCATTAGGAAAACTTGATTTTTTTTTTAAATCAAGCTATTGTGACGATTATGGCCATCATATAACGAGTTCACATTCTGAACAGCGATAGCTCAGACCGTTGGCGCATAATACAAATATAAAGGTCGATGGTTCGATGCTCGTCGTAGCCCATGTTTTTATTACAATTATTTATGGTGCATCGAAACATGTTTGTACACCAACGCACAAATGCCTAATGATCTAGTAAAAATAAGAACGTCCGAGATCTAGCATACAACGGGAGGCGTGGTTTAATGATTGATGAATAAAATGAACAACAACACAATTACATACACACGGCTCGCCGACAATAATAAATGATGATGATTACGACCAGCCATAAACGATATTTCCAGATGATTATGGGTCATGAACGGAATACACAAACAGAGAACAGTTTTTGGATTACTTTAAACACAACTCTACTTTAAACAGAGAACAGTTTTGGTTTACTTGAAGCGGACAGATTTAAAGAAGTAAAGTAAAAGCGAATATTACAGTGTATAAAAGTAAAGTTGGAATAAAGTCGAGTCAAGTGAGATAAAAGTACACAGTCAGAAGCCCAGTTCGTAACACTATAATAATCTACTCCAAAATTGTAGAAATGTGACGAGAATCGATCATTCTTCTTTTATAGAAACAAAGTTGTCGCAATTTTAAAACAGAAAAAGTACAAAGAACCTACCCACCTGGAACAACTTAAACACGAGCCAATCTTATTGGCCATTATTATGAAAATTCTGGAAAAGGCGTTAAAATTTCGGGTTGATACCTTCTTTTCTAAATATAATATTTTAAATAATTGTCAATATGGTTTTAGGTCTGGAAAAAATACTGAGTCAGCTTTAATTGATTTTTTGAATGGGGTTCGTATTTATTTAAATGGGAAAAAGTGTGTTGGTGCTGTTTTTATTGATATTAAGAGGGCTTTTGACATGGTGTATCACAATTTACTTTTACGGAAACTTTACAAGTGTGGTTTTAGAGGTGCGCCGTTTCTATGGTTTAAATCATACTTTCGTAACAGGTTTTTTAAAGTAAAAATTGATAATTCGTTTAGCATGCCGTTTAAGGCAGACTTTGGAGTTCCACAAGGTTCGGTCCTCGGTCCTGTGCTATTTTTAGTTTATATAAATTCTATATTTAATTTGGATTTGAAAGGCAGAATTATTGCTTTTGCTGATGATATGGCATTGAGTTATTATGGTTCGAGTACTTCTGAAATATCCAACCATATTAATTCTGATATGAGTACATTGCGATCTTGGTTTGATGATCATTCCATGATTTTAAGTGAGAAAACTAAAATTATGTTTTTTAGATTGGCTGGCGATCCATATTCGAGTTATGTTCCAGAGATTGTTTGCCATATGAGGCATTGTAATTAGTGAATTGTAGCAATATTTGCACTCCAATTGAACCTGTTTATAATTTTAAGTATCTAGGTTTGCATCTGGATGCTAATTTAAATTGGAAAATTCATTTTCAACAGGTTAAAGAGCAATTAAATTATTTTTTACGTGCCATGTATTTACTGCGTCAATTTTGTCTTGTGTTGTTTTGAATCTAGGTTTTCCTATGGATTACCTTGTTGTGGTGGGGTTTATATGAATACATTGGAACCTTTATACATTTTGCAAAACTACATTGTTTGGGGTAGGTTTTTTAAGAGTCGTGGCGATCGTTCTTGGCCAATTTTTATGGCTTGTAAAATTTTACCTTTGCAACACCTATATGTATTTAAAGTTTTAAATTATTTTTCTCTGTTTACGATATTCGTAATAATTACAGAAACTTCCTTTCTGTTCGTGGATTTATCAGTGAAGCTTATCGCAGGTTCTTCTTAGTTTCGGCCCCCACATTTTTGAATCGCTTGCCTCAACTATTACGCGCTCAGTTAAAAAATAAAAAAATTATGAATTTAATTAAGTATTGGTTGTTTGAAAATAAAGATATGGTTTTATGTTTTTAAAATAATTTTTTTGATAGTTTATATTTTATTTGATATTAGCTTTATTGTAAAGGTTATTCGCCACTGCCTTTTGGCAAAGAATAACCTATCTTCTTAACCTTAATTTTTGTATAATTATTTTAATTTCATAAATTTGTATTTGTAAGGTTATGAGAAATAAATAAATAAATAAATATTCCAGAATTTCATTTAACAATCATTTTAGGATGCCAATTGCATCCCACGTGTCAAATTTCATCAAAATCTTTTAAGAAAAAGCTGAGTACCATCGTACTTGGCCATATTTCAGAACTTTATCTAAAAATTATTTTAGGATTCTATTTTCATCGAACATGTTGCATTTCATAATACTCAAATAAGAAATACCCGAGTTCCTTCCTAATTGGCCTCAAACTTCATCTAACAATCATTTTAGAATCCCATTTCTATTGCACATGTGGAATTTCACCATATTCGGTTGAGAAATAACACAGTTCCTTCTTATGTGGTTATATTTTAAAACTTCATTTAACAATCAATTTAGAATCCCATTTCCATTGCACATGTCGAATTTCAGTAAAATCGGCTGAGAAATAACCGAGTTCCTTCCTGATTGGCCATATTCTAAAACTTCAACGAACAATCACTTTATAGTCTCTATTTCCGTCGTTAATGTCGAAGTTCACCATAATCGGTTGAGAACTAACCGAGTTCCTAATATGCCATATTCAAGAACTTCTCCTAAATATAATTTTAGAATCACATTTCCATCGCAAATGTCCATTTTCATCAAAATCGGTTGATAACTAACTGAGTTCCTTCCTAATTGGCCATAATCCGAAGCTCATTCGAAATATCATTTTAGAATACAATGAGAATTTCTGGGATATGACCAATTAGGAAGGAACTCGGTTACTTCTTAACCGATTATGGTGAAATTCGACAATTTTACCATAATCGGTTAAGAAATAACCGAGTTCCTTCCTAGTTGGCCATATTCCAGAACTTCTCCTAACAATCATGTTAGAATTCCATTTTGATCGTTCTTGTTGAATTTCATCAAAATCAGTTAGAAAATAGGCAAGCTCCATCCTAATTGGCCATAATTCAGAACTTCAGTAAACAATCACTTTAGAATCCCATTTTTATTGCACATTTTGAATTTCACCAATATCGGTTGAGCACTACTCGAGTTCCCTCCTAATTGGCCATATTCCAGAACTTCTTCTACACATCAATTGGAATCCCATTTCCATCGTACATGTCGAATTTCACCATAATGGGTTGAGAAATAACAGAGTTCCTTCCTAATAAACAATATTCCATCGCACATGTCGAATTTCACCAAATTCGGTTGAGAACTAACTGAATTCCTTCCTAATTGGCCATGTTCCAGAGCTTCTTCGAAATATCATTTTAAAATCCCATTTCCATCGTACATGTCGAATTTCACCATAATAGATTAAGAAATAGCCGAGTTCCTTCCTACTTGACCATCTTCCAGAAATTCACCTAAATATAATTTAAGAATCCTATTTCCATCGCACATTCCGAATTTCACCAAAATCGGTTGAGAACTTATCGAATTCCTTCATAATTGGCCATATTCTAGAGCTTCTTAGAAATATCATTTTAGAATCCCATTTCCACCGGACATGTCGAATTTCACCAAAATCGGTTGAGAACTAACCGAGTTCCTTCCTAATAGGCTATATTTCAGAACTTCTCCTAAATATCATTTTAGAATCCCATTTCCATCATACATATCGAAATACACCAAAATCGGGTAAGAACTAACCGAGATCCTTCCCGATTGGCCATATTCCAGAGCTTCTTAGAAATATCATTTTAGAATCCCATTTCGATCGTAAATGTCGAATTTCACCACAATCGGTTGAGAACTATTTCCATCGAACATATCAAATTTCATTATAGTCGTTTAAGATATAACCATGTTCTATCCTACTTGGCCATATTTCTGAACTTGATATAAAAATCCATTCTTATTGGCCATATTCAAGAACTTCGCCTAAAAATCATTTCATAATCCCATTTCCATCGCACATGTCGAATTTCACCAAAATCAGTTAAGAAATAACCAAGTTCTATCCTACTTGGTTATATTCCAGAACATCATCTAGAATCATTTTAGAATCACATTTCCATCGTATTTGTCGAATTTTATCATAATCGGTTAAGAAATAAATGTCGAATTTCAGCATGATCTGTTAAGAAATAATCAAGCTCCATTCTACTTGGCCGTATTCCAGAACTTCATCTAAAAATCAATTTAGAATGCCACATTTAGTAAGTATAATCATCAAATGTATACTCCTGGCTTGGCACAACAAATAACTTTTAACGCAATGAAAACCCTTGTACCTTGTTAGTATCATAACTTCGCTTTATTTTTATATAAAACATATGAGCGTATCACAAGATATACAGAAAATAAAGGTATAATATGCGTATCACAAGATATACAGAAAATAAAGGTACGTGTAGACAAAAATGCGAATATTCACTATATGAGCCAATCTCTGAGATTCGTGCTATTTGATATAATAGAGAACAACGTCCTTGTTCCAAACGAAATTCGTCGATTTATTAACTTTCAAAATTTTTTTGCAAGAGCCCTACGGCAAATATCAAAATGGCGCTAAGTGATTTCAATTCCGCAATGTATGCCCTATACAACCTATATAGTCACTATATGAGCCAATCTCTGAGATTCGTGCTAATAATAGAGAACAACGTCCTTGTTCCAAACGAAATTTGTCGATTTATTAATTTTCAAAATTTGTTTGCAAGAGCCCTACGGCTTATATCAAAATGGCACTAAGTGATTTGAATTCCGCAATGTATGCCCTTTACAACCTATATGGTCAATATATGAGCCAATCTCTGAAATTCCTGCTATTTGGTATAATAGAGAACAACGTCCTTGTTCCAAACGAAATTCGTCGATTTATTAATTTTCAAAAATTTTTGCGAGAGCCCTACGGCTCATATCAAAACGGAACTAAGTGATTTCAATTCCGCAATGTATGCCCGTTACAACCTATATAGTCACTATATGAGCCAATCTCTGAGATTCGTGCTAATTGGTATAATAGAGAACAACGTCCTTGTTCCAAACGAAATTTGTCGATTTATTAATTTTCAAAATTTGTTTGCAAGAGCCCTACGGCTCATATCAAAATGGCACTAAGTGATTTCAATTTCGCAATGCATGCCCTTAATAACCTATATAGTCACTATATGAGCCAACCTCTGATATTCGTGCTATTTGATATAATAGGGAACAACGTCCTTGTTCCAAACGAAATTCGTCGATTTGTTAACTTTCAAGATTTTTTTGCAAGAGCCCTACTCATATCAAAATGGCACTAAGTGATTTGAATTCCGCAATGTATGCCCTTTACAACCTTTATAGTCACTATATGAGCCAATCTCTGAGATTCGTGCTATTTGGTATAATAGAGAACAACGTCCTTGTTCCAAACGAAATTCATCGATTTGTTAGTTTTCTAAATTTTTTTGCAAGAGCCCTACAACTCATATCAAAATGTCAAATTGGTGCTAAGTTCTTTGATTTGTTGTACAGAATATTGGAAACGAATGTTAGAAATTATTTGAGGCTTGTTTTATTTGAATAACTTTATTTTTATTAAATACAGTGTTAACAGAAGTACACTCGCATAAACATATGTCCAAAAACTACTTTTTCCTATATGTAATCTCAATTTTGTCCAAGAAATTCACAATGTATATTCGCATAAATTTTTGTCCAAAACAGTGTCCAAAAACTTCACACCGGTTAGGCATCCTTATTCAAGGTTTTTTTGTCCGGTAAATTTTTTTAAATTGCATATCGAGTAACGAGTGTGCCCTCGAAATAGAAAAAGCAGTTTAGATTAGAACGGAACGACCCTGGTTCATGGATTGAAGTTTAAATATAATCAAAAACTATAGTAGATTTCATAGAAACGTCTCGTGTTGAATAAATAAAAATCCAAATTAGTTGGGTGGAGAAAATACCTAATTGGGTGTAGAAATTATATTTCGAACAATACAGTGAGCCCCTACGCCATATACTTAAAACCACTCAAACATAATTCTCTCTTTGGTAAGTTTACTCTCCAACTAATGTGAGATTGTTTTGAGCGAGGTAAAAATATGTATTCAGTACATAAATTTTGGTCCCAAAATTCCTCCCTGCCTCATGAGAATTTTGTATATATACAAGGAGTATAAGATACATTTAGTTATTGTGTGCTGTCATATACGTTGTTTGTATTAGTGTATCGTTTTGTGACGGTAAGTATCAAAAATAATCCAATCGGTTGAAATCGGCCAACATTTTTGATGCTTATGCTCGCGTGTGAGAATATTTCACTTGCTATGAAGCAGGAGAATTAACAATACTGTGTTGTTCATTATTCAAACAATATGGTAACTATTTTTTGAACTATTATTGTATAATAAATAAATATATTTCTTTAGTTTTAACTTAATATGTTTGTTTATTGATTTTTTATTAATTTATAATAAATCGGTTTTTTATTATAAATTGTTACAGGGTTAATGGACGGGAATATTAAGTTAAAGCTTATTTTCGTTAAAATTCATTTTTTTTATTTTGTGAATGTAACGTAAATTAACGATAATTCGTATTTTTAATATATAATATAATTTATTTTCCAATCAGAAACTGTTTAAAAAAAAATTCTGTAGAAAATTTGATAAATTTAAACAAATCGAGAATAATCGCAATTTGTTTTAACAAACTGTATTTGAAATTGATAATGATGTTTTACGAACCCTTTTTTGTCCCTAGTATTTTTTTTAATATAATATCCAAGATAAAAAAAGGTAGAAAAAAAATTATAAGTACATACATATATATCAGTGGATTTTTCGGCATTTTTTATAGACATATATATTAATTGTTCATGGCAATCCCAATATTTTCGATTTGGTAAATCAGAAAAATTCATCTCATAATATATCTACTGAAAAAAAGTAGAAATATCTTACATTATTTTACATCGATCTTTATTATCAATTTAAAATCAAATTTTTGTTTATAAATATAAATAATTTGAAATTAAATATATCGAATTGCAGGTTGTACACAATTTTAATTGAAATTAATAAAATTTTAATACACAATTTTGCATTTTAGTCAATTGATTTTTTTTCTCAAACATCGTCATCTTCGTGTCCCTTTAAAAATTTCATTTCGTATACAAAACCCTAATCTCAACAAATTGATTGATTGATTGCGATGTACGATCAAGCATTAAAGCAAGTCTCCCGTATTATAAATGCGAATACCACACCAACTATAACCATGTTACACAACATGACACCAATTCTTCATGAAGCCCAAACATAGCATATTCACCCCGTAAAGAAAGGCGCCACATCGATAACCACATAAGTCTACTAGTTGTGATATCCGCCGCTGGCCAGGCCGCCGTTGTACACCATTTTACATATAACAAGATCGAGAGATGGGAAAGGAATGTTAGCAACAAAGACTCAACCCGGTTCCAGACACCTTAGTTAGTAAAATTTGTTAGTAATATATTTTTTAGTAATTTATTTAGCTTCATCTACTGCTCAAACCTGTAAGAAGACAAATTTAAAGTTCATCTACTGCTCAACCTGTAAGAAGGCACAATGACAACACAAATTTCCTGGTGCCGCAAACTCTTTTTTCTGAAAAGCTATAAACAACTATTATTGTTCCCTCCGCCAGTTTTTCCATCGGCGGTTGTGAGGGGGGCGAGATTTCGTTCCATCATCATGTTCCCATGCGGTCACCCAAATTTGTACTAACTGTAGGTAGTGTTGCTTGACGTTGTTGTGGAAATCGCTGCGTCTCTGCTGTCCCTGCTACTCGCCCCCCACAAAACCCTAATCTCAACAAAGAACACAAAATTACTATACGAAAAACTATAAAGAGCATGAAGAGCATGAATAATAAAAGAGCATTCGAACACACACACAATAACTAATACCATGACGACCCGGTAATTCTCGCCTCACCGACTCATGAGACGACCAAAATTTATGTCCAGAAAAATTTTCGTATTTTAATGTAGTTACCCTGTTGTACGTCTGAGCGCTCCAAGAGCGATCATTGATCAATCACGGTGATGCTCTCTTATACCTCACCGTTATCATCACTTTATACCATATTTCGTAAAAAAAGCACGGAAAAAATGCGAACATTGTAATCAGAGTTTAAAATGGGATTTCATTTTGCTCTTCGCTCTTCATTTTTGTTCAAGAGCGCTAATAAAAACTATTAAAAAGCTCTTTATAAAGAGCGATATTGTAAAAAAAAAAATATCGCTCTGAAGAACTGTAGCATTATTTTTATTATAAGGCTCTTGCTCTTCCACTATTGCGTTTGTGTTATCATATTTTCGCTCTTTGTTATTGCGCTATATTGAGAAAATAAATACGCTCTGCTCTGATGAATAAAAACGTCATTATTATATTGCTCTTGCTCTTATTATTACAGCAAACGGTTACATTCAAAACCTTCTAAATTTCTTTAGAAAGCCAGATTGTTTAATTAGCGAACAGAAGCACGGGCATTGGAAATGGGATTCTAAAATGATTTGTGGGTGAAGTTCTGGAATATGGCCAACTAGGATGGAACTTCGCTATTCATTAACTGATGTTAGTGAAATTTGACACGCGCGAGGTGAAGTTCTGGGATATGGCTAATTAGGATGGAACTTGCCTATTTTTTAACAGATTGTGATACAATTCGACATGTACGTTCGAAATGGGATTCTAAAATGATTTTTAGATGAAGTTCTGGAATATGACTGATTAGGATGGAACTTGGCTATTCCTCAACCAATTGTGAGATTCTAAAACGAGTTTTAGATAAAGTTCTGGAATGTAAGCAATTTGAATGGAACTTGGCTACTTCTTAACTGATTTCATTGAAATTTGGCACGCGCGATGGAAATGGGATTCTAAAATGATTTTTAGGTTAAGTTCTGGAATATGGCCAACTAGGATGGAACTTGGCTATTCTTTAACCGATTTGAGTGAAATTTGACAAGTGCGTTGGAAATGGGAATATAAAATGATTTTTAGACGAAGTTCTGGAATATGGACAATTGGAATGGAACTTGGCTATTCCTTTACCGATTTCAGTGAAATTTAAAATGCGCAATGGACATGGGATTCTAAAATGATATTCGGATGAATTTCTGGAATATGGCCAATTATGGTGGAACTTGGCTATTTCTTAACCGGTTTGAGTGAAATTTGACATGTGCGTTGGAAATGGGATTGTAAAATGAATCTGGAATATGGCCAACAAGGATGGAACTTGGCTATTATTTAACAGATTTGGGTGTGAAATTTGACACGCGCGATGGAAATGGGATTCTACAATGATATTTAGATGAATATGGCCAACTAGGATGGAACTTGGCTATTTCTTAACCGATTGTGATGCTATTCGACATGTGCGTTTGAAATGGGATGAATGAAGTTCTGGATTTTAGAGAAATTTGACATGCGCGATGGGAACGGGATTCTACAATGATTTTTAGAGTTCTGGAATATGGTCAACTTCCTTAACCGATTGTGATACAATGTAACATGTGCGTTGGAAATAAGATTCTAAAATGATTTTTAGATGAAGTTCTGAAATAAGGCCAACTAGGATTAATCTTGGCTATTCCTTAACCGATTCTGATGAAATTTAACATGTGCGATCAAAATGGAATTCTAAAATGATTTTTAGATGGGTTTCTGAAATATGAATCATTTAGATGGAACTAAGCTATTCCTAAACCGATTGTGATGCAATTCAATATATGCGTTGGAAGTGGGATTCTTAAATAGGTTTTAGATAAAGTTATGGAATATGGCCTACAGCAGATAAACCTCGACACAGTAGCGGTCCGTGGGTCTTAATTCAGGGTGGGCAAAATTTTAAAACTGGTGGTTAAAATCGAAAAATAAAATATATTAGTTAGGGTTATAACCGTTTATTGCAAAACATAAATTTAAAGAATAAATTATTATAATTTCAATAAAAATAACAGTTTTTTTAAACTCAGAGGAACTTCTGTCCGGAAAGGAAAATCTTTATTAGAACTAAGATCTTGAAAATCAAAACCCGCAGACAACTCATGGCGCGATAAAGCCATAGATAAATGCTTCATATCGGTATATCCTTGCCGCGTCCACACACTATCACCTCCAAATAGTACACATGGAAAGCAATACAAACTTTTAAGTTTTAAACTGGCAGTTAACCATTTTTTTTTCGAAAACCACTCTTTGTTGAATTTTCTGTTTGACGCTTTGGAGTTATTATTGATAATTACCACATTCGGATGATCTGGGCCCATATTTTTTATTTTTAGTTTTTCTTCAAAAGTTAATTTTGTCAAATTTTCAATAATAAAATCAACAGAATTCAAATTTTCAACAGACATTGTAACATAAAGCTTATATACGAACTTTTTAAAAATGAAATTGTAACAAAAAACAATAACGCCCGAAACTTTTTAATTAATTATTTAATTTTTTTATAACACACAAATTGGTTTAAAAATATGAAAAAGGCAACCTGACTGTAATTCACAATACTTCATAATGAAAAAAAATGATTCGTACTACACTTCCATGTTCCATGTCTAATTTTGATACCGTAAATTTTATTTTACCGTTAGTTTTTAAAAACATATACATATATATAGGTCGTCCTAGACGAATTTCCTAAAAATTCATATACATATACAAATCAAAAACTACTCTAATTTAACTAGTAGATAGCATCGCGTAAGTGGAGGAAATCCAGTAGTCAAAACGAAAAGCAAAAACAAGAACAAAACTCAATCGATGAAAACAATTTTTTTTTTCTTGCGAGTGATTTTCGTGAATTGCCCACAACGCTTGTATGTGTGTGAACATTTAGCTTATAAAAGGAAAGAAAATTTGAGCGAGGTAGAAAGCGAAAATGCGCGCGCAGCTTTATGTTATGTAGATTTACACCATCATGCAGCACTACACGATTTGCCCAATGAGAAATTATGAACGAAGAAGAGAATGAAACGATGTAATATACAGTTACACGGCTGAATATGTGTTAATTTAGATTATAGAATATTATTGTAGACGTAGCGAAATAGAGATATATACTAAAGATACATGTTAAACCGAAAGTGATCTGACTGAAAACGTCTGAGTTAAATTCAACATGTAAACGGCGACTTGACTGAAAGTGTTCTGAAAGTAGTCTGAGTTCGGTCAACTTAAATTTGGTTGATTGAGTCAGTTTGTATATTGAGTTAAACATGTAAACTTTAGTTTAGTTGAACTGACAGATTTTTTCATACTGTTAAAAGGGCAAAATGTTTTTATACATTTTCCAAGTGGTTTTTAAATTATTTTAAATAATTTTTTAATAATTTTAGAACAAAGTGACATTTGAACTGTCAGCTCAGATCAAATAAAAAAGTCCCATGTAAACACCAACCCAAATTTTCAGTCAGATCACGTTCAGATAAAACTCAGTCAGACCACTTTCGGTTTAACATGTATCTTTAGTAATAGATTATTTGCTTTCAACTTTTATATTTTGTTTTTTATTATTATTCTAGCAGTGAATAGCTAGATTCAGAAACAATTTTGTGTGTAGCTTCACTCTAGTAACTAGTTTATGCACTAATTTGTATATTTGATTTGTTGTTGTATTTCATATTTGAATCTTATACACAAATTATGAATGTGGAAAATTTACAGTGCAACTTAGGCTAACATTTGTATGTCGATGGATATTTGTTTTTATAAAAAGAAAAAATTTGGGTCAAATTTAAGAGTGGGCACTGCCCACGTTGCCCAATATGACCGACCGCGCCTGCCTCGACAGCTGCATGGATTACGGAAACTGGATATATTTAAATATATCAATATGAGTTACATAAAATAATAATTATTATAGATTACTTATATTGACATGTTTATACATCTGCCGGAAAATTTAGTCGCGATCAAAAGAATATAAGAAAAAATGGGTGACAGCACGCTAATGTTAGTGTAGGACCCCGGAATTAGAATAATCATTTTAGAATCCCATTTCCAACGAACATGTCAAATTGCATCAGAATAGGCTAAGAAATAGCCAAGTTCCAACCTAATTGGCCGTATATGCCTTATTACCGAACTTTATCTAAAAATCATTGTAGAATCCCGTTTTCATCACACATGACAAATTTTCACTAAAACCTGTTAAGAAAGAGCCAATTCCAACACAATTGGCCATATTCCAGAACTTTATCCAAAAATCATTTTACAATCCCATTTCCAACACATATGTCAAATTTCACTCAAATCGGTTAAGAAATAGCCAAGTTCCACCATAATTGGCCATATTCCAGAACTTCATCCATAAATTATTTTAGAATCCCATTTCAATTGCGCATTTTAAATTTCACTAAAATCGGTTAAAGAATAGTAAAGTTCCATTCCTATTGGCCATATCCCAGAACTTCACCTAAAAATCATTTTAGAATCCTATTTCAAACGCACATGTCAAATTTCACTCAAATCGGTTTAATAATAGCCAAGTTCCATCCTAGTTTGCCATATTCCAGAACTTTATCCATAAATCATTTTAGAATCCCATTTCCAACGCACTTACAAAATTTCACTCAAATCGGTTAAGAAATAGCCAAGTTCCACCATAATTGGCCATATTCCAGAACTTCATCTTATAATCATTTTAGAATCCCATTTCCAACGCACATGTCAAATTTCACTCAAATCGGTTAAGGAATAGCCAAGTTCCACCATAATTGGCCATATTCCAGAACTTGATCCGAAAATCATTTCAGAATCCCATTTCCAACCCACTTGTCAAATTTCACTCAAATCGGTTAAGGAATAGCCAAGTGCTATCCCCATTGGCCATATTCCAGAACTTCATCTAAAAATCATTTTAGAATCCCATTTTCAACACACATGTCAAATTTCACTCAAATTGGTTAAGGAATAGCCAAGTTCCACCATAATTGGCCATATTCCAGAACTTCATCCGAAAATCATTTTAGAATCCCATTTCTATTGCGCATTTTAAATTTTACTTAAATCGGTTAAGGAATAGCCAAGTTCTATCCCCATTGGCCATATTCCAGAACTTCATCTAAAAATCATTTTAGAATCCCATTTCCAACGCACATGTCAAATTTCACTCAAATCGGTTAAAGAATAGCCAAGTTTCATCCTAGTTGGCCATATTCCAGAACTTTATCCATAAATCATTTTAGAATTCCATTTCCAATGCACATGTCAAATTTCACTCAAATCGGTTAAGAAATAGCCAAGTTCCACCATAATTGGCCATATTCCAGAACTTCATGTAAAAATCATTTTACAATCCCTTTTCCAACGCACATGTCAAATTTTACTCAAATTGGTTACAGAATAGCCAAGTTCCATCCCCATTGGCCATATTCCAGAACTTCACCTAAAAATCATTTTACAATCCCAGTTCTATCGCACATGTCAAATTTCACTAAAATCGGTTAAGGAATATCCAAGTTACATCCCCATTGGCCATATTCCAGAACTTCATCTAATAATCATTGTAGAATCCCGTTTTCATCACACATGTCAAATTTCTCTAAAATCGGTTAAAGAATAGCCAAGTTCCGTCACAATTGGCCATATTCCAGAACTTGATTCAAAAATCATTTTAGAATCCCATTTCCAACGCACATGTCAAATTTCTCTAAAATCGGTTAAGGAATAGCCAAGTTCCATCCTAGTTGGCCATATTTCAGAACTTCATCTACAAATCATTGTAGAATCCCATTTCCAACGCGCATGTCAAATTTCTCTAAAATCGGTTAAGGAACAGCCAAGTTCCGTCACAATTGGCAATATTCCAGAAATTTATCTAAATATCGTTTATCAAACTTCCTTTATTTATTGATATTTAAAGAGCAATTCCTGTGTTACAAAAAATTTTGCTCCCTAATGTATTTTCTACAATGGCTCTGTAGAATGGGTTGGGAGCGATATTTTTAGCTTTTACGCTCTCTGTTTTAAGAGCAAAATTAAAAATAAAAATTTAAATTACTTTGAAAGAGCGAAATAATTTTTTTTTTTGTGTTTATCATTAGAGGGTAAGAGCGTAAAAGCAAACTGAAAAAAAATTTTATTGGGAGCAAGAGCGAAAATTTTTATAAAGAGCTCTTAAAGAGCGATAAATTTAAACTCTGAATTTACTACATGAAAAAGAATTACAGAAAGCCGAATATTTCTTTTTTTTTTGCTTTATACTTCTGTTTCATGTTTTTAACGTGCCATCATTGAGGAAGGACTTTAAGTTTAGTAGTTATTCTATGGTGCCATCTCAAACAAAATTTCTCGGTTGCTCATGCAAAGTACAACTGTTACTATGCGCTGGAACATTGGTGAGCATTAGTGATGGGCTACATCGATCTTTTTTGTTAAAAATCATATGAGAAAATAAACAAATCAGAACAAAAAAGATCGATTTAGCACATCACTAGTGAGCATGGTTCAAACAAGGTTAGCCCGATCTTTCGAGTCACGTGTTCGTGACGTCATACAATTCCGCCACGTGTTTATAAATAAATAGAGAAAAAGCGAATGAAACATTTTTGAGTTTTTTTTATTTTTCGTTTTTTTACTTGTTGTTGGTTGTAATTTATACATCTCTTTTAATACTAGAGTTGTGTGCCGTCACAAAAAAAAATGATCATTTGTTTATATATTTAGAGATAAACTGGTATTAATTGAATTATGACCGGTAAATGAAGGGAATATTTTTTTGTTAACTAACAAACTAACAATGGGTTTTCATTGCGTTATGGGCTATTTATTGTGGCCAACCAGGAACATACATTTGAATACGATACTGACTAAATGTGGGGTTCTAAAATGATTTTTAGATAAGATTCTGGAATGTCTTGTATATTTTAAACTTTTTGTTTTTGTAATTGATCAAAGCAAATAAGGAAACGTACATACGAAAAAATTGGCTTATTTCTAGTTTCCTGAGGAATTGGATTAATTTGTTGTTGAAAATTGCCAAATAAAATATAGCTTGGAATTTGCTTTTAGCAATTTTTATTGGGAAAGTTTTTGAAGTTATGAAATGGATGATACTTTAACCCGCTTTAGGGCTATATTGATTTTTCCCATTCAATATGTTTTCATATTCGAAGCCATAATTTGTCTAACCATTTAAATACATAATTAGTTTAATGTTATTGCCAAGCCGTCTAGTGCTAGTCTCCAATGGTCATGGGTTATTTTATTTTTTATACTAAGGCATCTCGGCCTAACTTAAGGTATGAGACGAATTGTTCTGGGAGTAATTCTTCGATCACGAATATTTATTTATTTTTATTTTATTTATATAAATATAATCCAGTAAGTATGATCCAGTCAGTGGTGATTTACAAACTATTATTAACATGAATAAATTATATTAAAAAAAGTTGAATTCAAATATTAAAATTTAATTAAATTTAGCTATTTAAATGTATTGAGCTTTCGACCAATTTCCAATTCAACAGTTGAATATTTTTTTGAGCCATAACAAGTGCAAAATAAATATTTTTTAGAACTGCAACAGAGCACACTTGTCGTAATATATGCATTTTTCTAATAACTGATGACATATAATTTCGGAGAGTATCAATATGGTATTTCCAAGGCATATTATGATCAACTGTTCACCCAATATATTTAAAGGATCCAACAAAATAAATTTTTAAACAGCCATCAATACAGACCATTTGATCACCGAGAGCACTACAGACAATACAGACCACTTGATCACCGACCACTTGATCACCGAGATGATTATCGCCATTTTTGAATATAGGAATAACAACAGCTTCTTTTAGCTTAGCAGGGAAAATATCAGAAGAAAAATTAAAATTCACAATATATGAAAAAAACATCCACAATGTGAATTGAAACTTTTTTGACTAGGAAATTATTAATATCATCATTGCCAGCCGAATAAATAGGTTTTAGTCAATTATAAAATTTAAAATCTCAATCCGATGTATTTCCAAAAAAAATACAAGATTTTAGTTCAGATTTTTCTATAAATTCATTGACAAAATTAGTAGAATCTTTAAATTTAGAACATAAAACATATGAAAAAATTATTAAATAATTCAGCAATTCCAGATTGAACAGCTGTACCATAATTATCACTAACTACTAATTTTTCTAAGTATATCGTGCGAAATGCAAGGCATAATGGATCTATACTTCGCGTTTAATTTCCATCAGCAAAGTATTTCTTTCAACGTAGAATTTTAATCTGTTAATAAAACTGTCGTAGGCAGTTAGGCACTTGGTAAATTTGTTTGGGAGTAAACAGTCATCATATTAAAATAAGACTTTGCCGGTTTCACAGTTGATAGTACCTTGATTGCTAAACTTTATTTTATATCCGTACGCACATTGTCACAGTGTTGAGCATTACATTTACCACTCTTAATGAGCATGAAATCTGCGCAAGACCAAATCTGCCATAAAATTCTCAGTAATTTCTCAGTAAACATAAGCACGTGCACCTACACTTAGACAAAATATCCGTTTTCGCTTTCGCCGGGAAATATTTTAATATTACAATATTAGTGAACCGTTATTTTTTGATGTTCAAAACAGTATGATGTTCATTTATTACTTATATTTCCTAATCGACTTTGAGCTAAATAAGAGGTGTTTTCAATATTATTTATAATAAATAGAATATACCTAGCCATGTTTAACATACTAAATCAAGAACCAACCACAACAAGTGAATACCTACAGTCGAGTGTAAACCAAAAAATTAATAATGTTTTAATTTAATATGTACATTTTAAATTGGTCTACCAAATCGAAAAGCAATAACACAAAAATATGTAACGTGCATCGTTGCGAATTGCAAAACGAAATCAGCAAATTCTGAGCTTAAATTTTACAGGCTTCCAACTGATTTAAACAGAAGAAGAAGCTGGTTAACATCAATCGGCTTATCATCAGATGAATTAAAAGTGAAGAATAATTTTGTATGTGAAAGGCATTTTCTTCGATATCATGTCGGCCACTCTCACCTGACAAGAAATGCTATTCCATCTATACGTTTACATATAATTCGTTTGATAACTGCGATCAGTTTGAGCTGCCTGTCCACGTTGAAAACAAGTTAGTATCTATTGGCACACAATGTGACAGTATGGATGATGAAACAGAATTTTTAAAATTAATAAATTCAGTGCACTGCTCTTATTGTCATTTCGACGAAAGTCAAAACAATTGTGAAAATTGCATTAAAAATCAAAGCAACTCAATTTCTATACAAGTAAACTAAAAATGCTGCAAAAATATAGTATATTAAAAGTAGCAAATAATAAGTGCAAAAGGAATTTCCAAAGTTGTAAAGTGAAATATAGTGAAAAAAAACGAGAAACTGTTGATGAAGTGATTGATACGAGTAAGTTAGATATTAACATAAACACAAAAAATGTTAGTAAGTTGTTAATAAAACAGAGTTTCTATTACAACAAACATGAAAATAACTTTGCCCAATGTGTATACTACAGATCAGCTTCAACCTACAAATATTTGCGAAATCTTTTGAAACTCAAACTACCATCGGTTTCTTCCATATATAAGTGGTCTCCCATTCAGATTATTCCGCCAGGTATTAATGAAGTCCTAATGGCACAACACAATTCGTTTTTTGTAAATAAGCCTTCAATTAGTAAACTTTGCGTATTAAGCTTCGACGAAGTCGCTATTAAGCAAGACTTAACCCATAATATTTTACTGGATAAAATCGAAGGTTTCTATGACGATGGCTACGAGAGAAAAAATGAGCTTGTTACTTCAGCAATCGGTGATTGGAAATATGTGATTAATTACATCCTGGTCAATAAATCACGGCTGCAAAATTAAGCGAGTTAATTAAAAGGAATATCACAATTTGTGAGGAAAAACTGAATTTAAAAGTAGTCATGTTGACCTGTGATCAAGGAGCTATCAATATTCAGACCTATAAGCTCCTCGGTATAACGGCTGAAAACCCTGATTTTAATTTGGTTAACCGAAAAATTTTCGCTCAGTACGATGCGCCTCACCTTATTAAATCGGCCCGAAATGCATTTTTAAATAATAAAATTTCCCACAGTGAATTCGGGGTAGCAGATATAAACGTTGTACGCAAAATATTTTATCAGGATTCAATTCAACAGTTTAAACTATTGCGAAAATTAACAAGGAAACATTTGTACCCAAACTGTTTCGAAAAAATGAACGTTTCGTTGCCAGCTCAAGTATTAAGTAATACGGTCGGTATGTTGCGCTATAAAAACAGCGATACATACTTGTCTGGCTATTTTTGGATCTTGCATCGACATTGCCATATCAACTGCAAAATTTATTGAGCGATTCAACAATATATTTGACTGTCTAAACTCGCGACATTTCTCATCAAATTCGCCTTTTGAACAACCCAAGGCAATAATATACATAATTATTTAAATGAAAGTTTAGAGTTTTTGAAAAATTTGAAAATAATGTCCAAAAACTTATTAGAGGCTCCAGTTAACAATCAAATCTCAGGTAATGTTAATAGAGCATTTATACTCAAATTATAATTTCAAGTACCTACTGAATGGAAAAACAAACCAAGACGGCGTCGAAAATTTTTTTTCTAGATTACGTGGCAAATGCGATTTTAATTATAACCCAACCAGTCACGAAATAGGGGTTCATTTTGAGAATATAATCGTTATAAAATTACTTTTCAATAGTAAATTTGCTAATTGTATAGCTGACGATGGAGAAATGGTGGATCTTGAGTGGAATACCTTCCACGAAGATTACAAATAAAGTTTGATAACTACTGAACCTGAAGATGAGTGTATGCCTGATGAATTTGACATCGATTTTGATGGTGAAAGCCACATACTTAAAAAAAATGCGATATTGTACTATGCTGGGTTTTGTGGTTATAAAAAAATAAACTGCAATAAATACCGCACTAAGCTTTTAAATGATAAAACAACGTTTTTGAAGGTTTCGGCAGTTGTTACAACAACTGCCGAAACATTCATAAACATGAAAAACTTCAACAAATCGATGAATTTTGGGGCCCTTAAAGCACCAACGTCGGAATATGCTGAAGCAGCTTTTGTTTTATTCACAATTTTTGAGCAATCATTTAAAAAACTACGTTATTTACCAAATGTTTGTTTAAAAATAACAGAAAAATGTCAGACTATTGTAGAGCAGAGTTTTCCAGGATTTTTACCATTGAAAGACGATACATACATACATATAAAAAATTTAATATATTTTTTTATTCTTGTGTTAACAAGAAATAATTCAAGGTGGTCTGTCTTGAAAGGTGAATTTTAAAAATAAAGAAACCAAAATCCGTTAAAACAAGTCAAGCGTTGAAAAAACTGAAAAATTTAACCAGCACATAAAAATAAAAAGATTAAAATAAAATAAATATGAATTAATTTTAGTTACAAACATTATAAAATTGCATATTCCAGAAACTTATTCAAAACCGAGAATCAAAATTTTTTTTGCGATGAAATAGCCATTTTGAAGAATATTTATTTTTTGGTTCTTAATTGATTTTTTACGTAAGAAATATATGCCCGCACATAATAAACATGCATTAGCTGCCGCAATTAATTGCAGCGGAGGCGAGAGTTCGTCGAAGAGAATAGACGTGTTTTTTCTATCCTCTTCAAAAATTTAATTTAATTTTATTTTATTTTCTTTTTATTTTTTGTTTCTTATGTAGTGATATGTATATACCTACTTTATATACATATGTATAAACATTTTAATTTTAAATTTTAATTTAATTCAATTAAATTCAAGGTTAGTGTAATAATAATCAAAGTGTAGTGAAAATAATTAAAGTGTAATTTTGGAAAATGCAATCCACCGGGATGCATTTGTCAGGCAATGTTTTTATATTTGTAGATAGAAAAATTAAAAGTGCATGATTTGGTATTTTGTGGCATTGTACATAAAATCAAATTTCAATTTTTAATTACTAAAGTCTAATAATTGGATAGTATTAAAATAGATTTTAACTTAAATAGAAATACGGCGTAGTAAATTTTATATTAGATTTTATTTTTACGCACACTTATTTGTATTCTTATGTTTGATTTTGGGTACAATCAAAATCTTCTATAATAAAAGTCATGAAACTCTCTTTTACAGACAAATACATTTATTGATTCCACTAGATTTGGCTGTATTAGTTACACTAACAATTCAACGTAAATTTGAATTTTTTTTTCTTGTTTCTACACCAACACCTTTATACTTAGTTAGCTAACACATATAAATTTAGTGATGCCAAATATACACCAATACACATAGAACCTGATTTTTTTTATTTCATATGTATGGAATTTTCATGACTTTTATTATAGAAGATTTTGGTACAATCGACACTAATACATACTTAAAATATGGTATATAACAGGGCCAACAATATGTTTATGTAGCTGTCTCGTTCGCTCTTCGCACGGATTCTAAGAAGGAATTTGTTGGTTTTTGTATTATAATGTACTATAATGTATTTTTTGTTGGTTTTTGTATTATAATGTACAAACAACAACAAAAAAGAGAATCTTTTTCATTGGTTTTGATATAGTTGTCACAAATATTTTCATGTATCTTAATACACAGATCAGGTATGTTTGTATGTGCTATAAGGTCTCCTGCAAAAAATATTTACCGTCAATGTGTGTTGGTGGCTTTAGTATATAAGATTTTGTAAATTGTATGCTGGTTTTATTTATTTCTTTATGTTTCTCTGTATTCATGAAACAGCTATGGTATTCTTGAAATCATGTATTGTATGAGCACAATGAGATTTTGTATATTCGACACAAATAGGATTCTTATACTTTGTATAATCGAATGGGTTTGAGTCGAATTGGAATTGGGAGCTGTCTTATACATTTCATTTAGAATGGTTTATTTAGGTGGGATTAATAATTTTTTACAGGTTTTACAAACTGCATCAAATTGATTTTAATTTAATTAATATTATACATTATAAATTAACTAGCTACATACATATATAGATAAAATGTTGGTTTGGAAATGTTGGTTTAAGTTGAGTTAAGATTTGATTTTTAACATAAAATTATGTGTTCATTTATGGTGAACAAAGTGGAATTATGTTAAAATATTTTGGAAGGCTAAATGTTTTTGAGTTTAATTGTTGACTTAATGGATTTATTGAAATTTAGATGGCTTAATGGATTTATTGAAATTTAATCGTCAAAATTACGTATATGGCACATCGACAAATTTTTAAGAAAGGAATGTTTCATTTTCATTGCATAGATTTATTATTTTATTTACTTTGCATGCATGATTTGACAGGGAAAGAGGTCCGTGAACTGAGTTAAAATGTTGGATATATTTGGATATATTTACATTTATTTATTAATAAAGAGATCAAACTTTTGAATTATTGATTAGGTGCAGGATTTCGGTGGCAGAGATCTCTTCAATAGGTGAATGATACTAATTGGATTTTTATTTAGGTAGTCTACCGTTTTATAAGTTTTATTTTTGAGTTGCGAAAATGACTAATGTGAAGGAAATCATTCGAATATGTACACTCTCAGACATAAATATTTGAACGACGTCCGGGATTAATCACTGGAGCTGATTTTGGGGTAGCTGATTTTGATACTCGTGCAAATTACCGCTCAGTCGGCTTAGTTAAAAGTCGTGGGCGTCCACAACGAGGCTTATTTTTGTTGATCCTGTTTCAATTAATTTCTTAATTTCTTTTTTATGAAACTGATGCTACCGTTTGATACTACATATTGTAGGGATTTATTTTGATACGTTTCTTGGCGTTGCAATGCTTTTATTATCAATTTTTAACGCTTTCATCTATTTCTTTTGAGAGGCTCATATTCAATCCCTAAATTAAATTTTTGAATACATAGTTAAAAATTTGGTTCTAAAATAGCAAAAAATATCTTCCGCTGAAACCAATCAATTTATTAGTATTAAATTGTAATTTAAAGTAATTTAATTTAAATTAATGTTGCTGCTTCGTTCAAATATTTATATAGATTGAAATATTATACTAATTAAATGAACAGCATCGTACATACGTTATCTAGGATAACGGTAATTCCCCTTTTTATATGATATTGTAAACAACATTGCATTGCAAAAATATTTGAGGTATTGATGAAAATGTTTCAACACTTTTTTGTCTGTTTAATTTAATTATATCAAAGTGCCATAGTTTGTTCAAGTATTTTTGTCTGATGGTGTAGTTGATATAAATTATACTTAATTATATATAATTGTTAGATCGTCTCCAAGCTACAGAAATACTGGTGAATTCTCGCTCCAGAAATTCCTAGCATCCTGCAGTTATGTAGCGTAGAAATTGTATTGTCTTGTGATATCTATTTTATTTTATTTATCACTAACTAATTTATATAACTTAATTTCTATTAATTAAGTAGTAAAGCAATTTAGTTTTCAGAGATACCTGGGAAACTCTATTTGAATTTTATTAGTAAATATGTATCATATGTATATAGGTACATGTAGTACTTAACTAAATTATTGATATTCTATAGACTTTTTTGCGTAGTATCATGATCAATGTTTAAATTATATTATTTACTTTTACAAATAAATAATAAATTTCAACATTATTAATTTCCTTTTGTCTAGATCTGTAGAAAATTGCCGATTAGTTTAAATTTAATAGTATGGTTAAATGTATATTTTCAACTTTTTATTTTTAAATCTAGTTGCAGTAGGCAAACACTTAATTAACTATCTACAGGAGAACGGTAACTAATGGAACAAGGGCTGTGAACTTAAATCTTAACTTAGCAATTTAAAATTTAAAACATTCTTTTAGAATTTTTAGCTTAGAAATGGGAAAGTTTACATATGCGTCCAAGGGAATTTTTGTTTGTTGACTTTCATAGAACGAATTATGGTTCCAATGAGCCAACCAAGTCAATGGCTAGAATTTTTAATGAATTTTACCATTTATTTAATTTTGAGATATCCAGAGTGTATTTTCGGAAGGCAATTAGAAATTGCAATTTTTAATCTCATTTTACGTTTTTAAAGTTTTCGTTTTTTCAGGTAATGTTCCGTATTATTCGTATTCCTTTTATTTCTTTTTAATCTATAATAATTCTTTTTTTACTATTCATTAAGTTTTTAACTGTAGAATAGTTGTAAATAAATAAATAAATAAATTTCATAAAATGTTAATTTTTGTAATACTCGTATGTAATATATTGTGTTTTGCTCATTAATATCTATTAATTAGTTTTGTTAAAAGAATATTTAAAGGTTTCTCTTCCTTAAATTGCTAATAAATAATTCAATTTTCAGAATATAACATAGTTCCAGAATTAATCATTATTATGGGATTAAAATTGATCCTGGATTTCAAAATTAAATTTTAGTTTGGTATTATGGTGATTTATTAATTAAAATTAGTTTTTAGAGCTACCTGGGAATTTGTATATTAATTTTATTTGTTGTTTCTTGATATACTTATAGTACCTAACTGAATTATTGATGATTTTAGGCTGTTGTGCTGCTGTAACATTATCATTTTTAAATTATTTATTATAAATTTTATAAAATACATAGTTGAGTTTTTAATTATTTATTCTCTTTTTCTTGATCGGTATTAAATTTATGATTAGTTTTAAGTAAAATTTTATGTTTAAAATGGTTTTTAACGTTTATTTTAATTCTTGTTGTAGTATGTAATATCTAATTAATTAGATATAGAAGGACCATGAAAAATGAAATAAGCGCTGTTTTTGTAATCTTAGCTTAGTAATTTTAAATTTTCTTAAATATTTTATCAGGTAAATTAATGAAAGGCGGATAAGGGGACTTTACAACATTAATAATTTTGTAAGTCCTGATTTAAATGATCATCTAATAATGTAGTTAGATTGTGCTGTCTTGTGCTAACTTATTTACTATATATTTTACTAATAATTTACTAACTATCGATCGCATTGGTATCTGTAACCGGGTCGAGTCTGTCCCAACTAATAATCCTATCCTATCCTTCGGTTTTGTTATATGTATACGGGTGTACGGTGTGTACCCGGGAGTCCGGGAGACCTGCTATAATGCTTGCCCGTACACTCTCAATCAATCAATCAATTAAATCATCAATTTTATAAGTACAAAAGTTTTAAAACATAAAGAATTGTGTTATGCAAAGGATGAGCCATATCACTAACTATTAACCGCTAAAGTGTCTGTAATCGGGTTGATCTCAACCTTAATTACCTCCAATCCTTCTAAGTTGATGTAACGACGTAATAGTGGCCCGGCGCCAAATAACCTCTTACAGATATATCCGCCGCCGAGCTACATTATGCTTTGTTTTCGGTGCGATTTGAAAGGAATCGTTTATAATGAAACGATACAACCTGGTCAGACGATTGATTATATTTTCCACGGTTAACAATTAACCAGAAACAGCAAAAAATTAAAAAAAACGGACAGAATTTATCAACTGAAAAGGAGTTCTGTTCCATTATGACAATGCCAAACCAAACACATCTCTGATGTCTCGGCAAAAATTTAGAGAGTTTGATTAGGAAGTTTTCATCAGAATATCATTTGTTTCGTTCACTACTGAACGCTCTTAATGATGTAAAATTGACAACAATAAAGTTTTTAAAAAATAAAACTTAGTTAAAAAAAGTTTAATAAAGTTGACATACGAGCGATATGACATACGAGCAAATAACCAGGGCTTCCAGGAAGGGCAATTAGTATGGCTTCACAACCCGCAACGGAAAAAAGGATTATCACCCAAGCTGCAACCAGCATGGGAAGGACTTTATACTGTCATCACAAGGATGAACGACGTGGTTTATCGGATACGGAAGGGACATCGAGGTAAACCAAAGGTGGTGCATTTGGAGAGGCTGGCCCTATACAGAGGAGGTGATTTGGGTCCTGTTCGGGAGAACAGGCTTAGGTGGGGGGTACTGTGACGGTGACACCTAGTGTGTAATAGAATAAGTTAAAATTAATAGCTCAATGTTAAACTGTTCTAAATGGAATTTGCCATGATAAAATTGTTCTACACTATTCTAACTAGAAAAATCACGAGTTTTCTAGAAGTTTGGTTTGTGTATATAAAAAGGCGAACATTAGTAATATTTGGTAAGCGATAGAGTAAAGATTAAAAAGGAATTAACAAGTGAATTAAAAAGTGTTTTTGTGGAAATAAAAATTATAAGTGAACACCGGTGTAAAGTTTTTGGACACTTTTTTTCTGGGACAGAAATTTAAGCGAGTGTACTGTGAAGTTTTTGGACAAAATTAAGATTTTAGAAAAATTAAATTTTTGGACATATATTTATGCGGGTGTACATCATTTAACAGTGTATTTAACAAAAAATAACGTTATTCAAATAAAATAGGCCTCAAATAATTTCTAACATTCATTTCTAATTTTCTTTTCAACAAATCAACGAATTAGGGCCTTTGCAAAAAAATTTTGAAAGTTAACAAATCGATAAATTTCGTTAGGAACAAGGACGTTGTTCTCTATTATACCAAATAGCACGAATTTTAGAGATTGGTTCATATAGTGACTTTAAAGGTTGTAAAGGGCATACATTGCGGAATTTTAATCACGCAGTGCCATTTTGATATAAGCCGTAGGGCTCTTGCAAAAAAATTTTGAAAGTTAATAAATCGACGAATTTCGTTTGGAACAAGGACGTTGTTCTTTATTATACGAAATAGCACGAATCTCAGAGATTGGCTCATATAGTGACTATATAGGTTATAAAGGGCATACATTGTGAAATTGAAATCACTCAGTGCCATTTCGATATGAGCCGTAGGGCACTTTCAAAAAAATTTAGAAAATTAACAAATCAACGAATTTCGTTTGGTACAAGGACGTGGTTCTCTATTATACCAAATAGCACGAATCTCAGAGATTGGCTCATATAGTGACTATATGGCTTGTAAAGGGCATAAAATGCGAAATTAAAATTACTCAGTGCCATTTTGATATGAGCCGTAGGGCTCTTGCAAAAAAATTTTGAAAGTTAATAAATCGACGAATTTCGTTTGGAACAAGGACGTTGTTCTTTATTATACGAAATAGCACGAATCTCAGAGATTGGCTCATATAGTGACTATATAGATTATAAAGGGCATACATTGTGAAATTGAAATCACTCAGTGCCATTTCGATATGAGCCGTAGGGCACTTTCAAAAAAATTTAGAAAATTAACAAATCAACGAATTTCGTTTGGTACAAGGACGTGGTTCTCTATTATACCAAATAGCACGAATCTCAGAGATTGGCTCATATAGTGACTATATGGCTTGTAAAGGGCATAAAATGCGAAATTAAAATTACTCAGTGCCATTTTGATATGAGCCGTAGAGCTCTTGCAAAAAAATTTAGAAAATCAACAAATTTCGTTTGGAACAAGGACGTTGTTCTCTATTATACCAAATAGCACGAATCTCAGAGATTGGCTCATATAGTGAGTATATAGATTGCAAAGGGCATACATTGCGAAATTATTAACGTTCATTAACATTCAAAATTTTATTAACATTCAAAATTTTTTTGAAAGAGCCCTACGGCTCATATCAAAATGGCACTGAGTGATTTCAATTCCGCAATGTAGGCCCTTTACAATCTATATACTCACCATATGAGCCAATCTCTGAGATTTATGCTATTTGGTATAATAGAGAACAACGTCCTTATACCAAACGATATTTTTCGATTTATTAACAACTTTCAAAATTTTTTTGCAAGAGCCCTACGGCTCATATCAAAATGGCACTGAGTGATTTCAATTCCGCAATGTTTGCCCTTTACAGCCTATATACTCACTATATGTGCCAATCTCTGAGGTTTATGGTATTTGGTATAATAGAGAACAACGTCCTTATTCCAAACGAAATTCTTCGATTTATTAACAACTTACAAAATTTTTTTGCAAGAGCCCTACGGCTCATATCAAAATGGCACTGAGTGATTTTAATTTTGCAATGTATGCCCTTTACAACCTATATTGTCACTATATGAGCCAATTTCTGAGATTTACGCGATTTGGTATAATAGAGAACAACTCCCTTGTTCCAAACGAAATTCTTCGATTTATTAACAACTTTCCAAATTTTTTTGCAAGAGCCCTACGGCTCATATCAAAATGGCAATGAGTGATTTCAATTCCGCAATGTATGCCCTTTACAACCTATATAGTCACTATATGAGCCAATCTCTGAGATTTATGATAATTGGTATAATAGAGAACAACGTCCTTATTCCAAACGAAATTCGTCGATTTATTAACAACTTTCAAAATTTTTTTGCAAGAGCCCTACGGCTCATATCAAAATGGCACTGAGTGATTTCAAGTTCGCAATGTATGCCCTATACAACCTATATACTCACTATATGAGCCAATTTCTGAGATTTACGCTATTTGGTATAATAGAGAACAACGTCCTTATACCAAACGAAATTCGTCGATTTATTAACAACTTTCAAAATTTTTTTGCAAGAGCCCTACGGCTCATATCAAAATGGCACTGAGTGATTTCAATTCCGCAATGTATGCTCTTTACAACCGATATACTTACTATATGAGCCCCTCTCTGAGATTTATGCTATTTGGTATAATAGAGAACAACGTCCTTATTACA
Source organism: Tipula vernalis (assembly GCA_958295665.1). Taxonomy (NCBI): domain Eukaryota; kingdom Metazoa; phylum Arthropoda; class Insecta; order Diptera; family Tipulidae; genus Tipula; species Tipula vernalis. The sequence goes on along the minus strand of OY282559.1, from coordinate 205,194,268 downwards.
AACGAAATTCGTCGATTTATTAACAACATTCAAAATTTTTTTGCAAGAGCCCTACGGCTCATATCAAAATGGCACTGAGTGATTTCTATTCCGCGTATGCCCTTTACAACCTATATAGTCACTATATGAGCCAATCTCTGAGATTTATGCTATTTGGTATAATAGAGAATGACGTCCTTGTTCCAAACGAAATTCTTCGATTTATTAACAACTTTCAAAATTTTTTTGCAAGAGCCCTACGGCTCATATCAAAATGGCACTGCGTGATTTCAATTCCGCAATGTATGCCCTTTACAACCTATATACTCACTATATGAGCCAATTTCTGAGATTTATGCTATTTGGTATAATAGAGAACAACGTCCTTATTCCAAACGAAATTCTTCGATTTATTAACAACTTTCAAAATTTTTTGCAAGAGCCCTACGGCTCATATCAAAATGGCGCTGCGTGATTTCAATTTCGCAATGTATGCCCTTTACAACCTATATACTCACTATATGAGCCAATTTCTGAGATTTACGCTATTTGGTATAATAGAGAACAACGTCCTTATACCAAACGAAATTCGTCGATTTATTAACAACTTTCAAAATTGTTTTGCAAGAGCCCTACGGCTCATATCAAAATGGCACTGAGTGATTTCAATTCCGCAATGTATGCTCTTTACAACCGATATACTTACTATATGAGCCCCTCTCTGAGATTTATGCTATTTGGTATAATAGAGAACAACGTCCTTATTCCAAACGAAATTCGTCGATTTATTAACAACATTCAAAATTTTTTTGCAAGAGCCCTACGGCTCATATCAAAATGGCACTGAGTGATTTCTATTCCGCGTATGCCCTTTACAACCTATATAGTCACTATATGAGCCAATCTCTGAGATTTATGCTATTTGGTATAATAGAGAATGACGTCCTTGTTCCAAACGAAATTCTTCGATTTATTAACAACTTTCAAAATTTTTTTGCAAGAGCCCTACGGCTCATATCAAAATGGCACTGCGTGATTTCAATTCCGCAATGTATGCCCTTTACAACCTATATACTCACTATATGAGCCAATTTCTGAGATTTATGCTATTTGGTATAATAGAGAACAACGTCCTTATTCCAAACGAAATTCTTCGATTTATTAACAACTTTCAAAATTTTTTTGCAAGAGCCCTACGGCTCATATCAAAATGGCACTGAGTGATTTAAATTTTGCAATGTATGCCCTTTACAACCTATATACTCACTATATGAGCCAATCTCTGAGATTTATGCTATTTGGTATAATAAAGAACAATGTCCTTATTCCAAACGAAATTCTTTAATTTTCTAAATTTTTTTTGCAAGAGCCTTACAACTCATATCAAAATATCTAAGTGGTGCTGAACTGATTTGTTGAAAAGCATTTCGGAAATGAATGTTAGAAATTATTTGAGACTTGTTTTATTTGAATAATTTTATTTTGTTAAATACATTGTTAAAAGAAGTATGTACACTCGCATAAACATTTGTCCAAAAACTTCACACCGGTTAAGTGAACAGTAAAATTTAAGAATAATTATATAAAGTGATTTTGTGAATTTTTATTGATAAACTGTGTTGTAATAAATTTTGTGAAATAAATAAATTCGTTGGAGATAAATTAAATTGATTTTGTATTATTCACAATCCAGCGATACGAACCTTATTTGACAAAGCAAAAACGTAACAAATTGGTGACAGCGGTGGGATTGTGAATAAAAAGATAAAGAAAAAGATTCTCAACGAATTAAAAGTTCCAGAATTACAGAGGGAACTTGAGAAACGGGGTTTGGCCGCTGATGGTGCTAAAGCAGCTTTACAAGCACGACTACGTGAGGCCATGCAGAACGAATGGCTGGACGCGGACCATCATGATATTGGAGAGAAAGTAACGGATGCGGCAACCGTAGAGCAGAAAGCAGAAGATAAACAACCGTTGGTCGAAAAGACACAAGAACATTCTGGAAGTTTCGATTTGTCGCAGTTAATAGCTGCTATAACCAGATGACGGGACAGATGAGTCTAATGAAACAACAAAACGAACAACAGCTAGGAGAAATTAAAAATCAAATGGCGCAACAAGTAGTGCAGTCAAACCAAGAAATTAGGAATGAAATGGAACAACAAAATGTGCGGCAGTTGGAGACTATAAACCAGTCAAACGAAGAAATAAAACGACAGTTGGAACAACAAAATCAGTCTAACCAAGAAATGAAACAACAAGGAGAGGAAATTAAAGACCAAATTATAGATGGTCAAAAGAGAATGGACAAGAAACTTCTCGAATTATCTACTAACATACACGGCGAAGTGGAGAAGCTGCAAATGGAGATTCAAAAGGTTGACGAAAAATTTAAAACGAAGGTTCAGCAGGTTGAAGAAAAATTACAAGCGGAGGTTCAACGTCTCGGGAAAAAGCTAACTGATATCAAGGCAAGTGGAACAACAACACAAAGGGTATAAACCGTCTAATCAATCAAGTTAAAGCCACCAACATTTGACGAGACAACATCTTTCGTCATTTTCAAATTTCAATTTGAAACGGCAGCCAATCAAAATCATTGGAACGACGAACATCGTGTCGTGGCATTAATAGTGACCCTCAAAGGCGAAGCAGAGGAGGCTTTACAAACCATCCCGGAACAAGAGCCAAGCAGCTATCTCGAAATTATGAAGGCGCTGGATAGGAAGTACTGCAGTGACCACAAGCGGGAAATCTATCGAATGGAATTGGAGAGCTGCTACCAAAAGAGAGGAGAATCACTTCAGGAATTTTCATCGGCAATCGAGTGACTAGTACATCTAGTACATACCAGTACGTCGGCCGATTATATGGAAAGGCTTAAAATTGACGGCATTTGAGATCCAAAAACACGAAGGGCGGTGATGTTGTCACCTAAAGCAACCTTTGCGGAAACCATCGCTTGTGCGTTAACAAATGAAACTGCACAAGCCATCACCAAACCGTCAATGAAAATACGCCGAGTGGAAATCGATACAAGCATAAACACAGAACGGTCAACACTAAGATACCGAGACGGAAGCGGCAAAATCAAATGTTGGGCATGTGATAAAATCGGTCACATCTCACGGGACTGCTGGGAATTAAGAAGAAAAAGAGGAAGATCACCATCTCTGCTGGGAGCAGGCGTTTCCTAGGCAAGAAGGCCAAATGACCGCGGAGCCGTTAAACTACAAAGAGTCAGTTTAAAGGGGCAGAAGCTGACTCCCACAACCGATTGCCCCATAACCTCCATCCGCGTTTCGAAAGTAGCAAGAGGCGGAGACAGGTTAACAATCAAAGGTGACATTGATGGCACGGATTGCATCATCACTCTGGATACGGGAGCAAATCGCACGATTGTCCGTAAAGATCTGATCGATGGAGGAGTACAACCAGCTAATGGATTGAAGTTACTGGACTTCATGAGGGCGAATGGCTTCGTGATGGGACTTCATGAGGGCGAATGGCTTCGTGGTGGATGTTGGACGAGGAGTTTTAAGTTACGATAACATCGAGTTGCCACTTCAATCTAGCAGTGCCGGAGCAACTATCAGGCGAATTATTATTGATCATCGGGAGAAGCTGCCACCGAATTCGGAGACGATCCTATGGGGAAAATTGGAGGGAGGCTCTGGGTCACCCAGGTTGTGGATTGTTGAAGCTAACGAAGAGAAGAACGGAGCCAAAGAAATTATAATCGGAAAAGCCCTAGTTAAACCAGACAACGACTATAGAGTACCAATTAGGACTCTAAATCTCTCGGATAAGGCGAAAACCATCAAGAAAGGGACAGTCATCGGCAAATGTAACAAGGTTTCAACTATAGTAAAGTATGAACAGAAAAGTCCGATTGGAAAAGCCGACATGCAAGAGCAGAAAGAAATGGTAGAACAACTCGTGCAGAAATGGACTGAAGATCTTACTGTGGCACAGAAAGATTCTGCACATCAACTACTCAAACAGTACACGTCCATATTCTGCACTACATCGGATAATAACGGAAGGACCTCAATGGTAAAGCATCGAATTGATACGGGAGCGGAAATGCCTATTCGTCAACCACCCAGGAGGCTACCTTTGGCAAAACAAGAAGAAGTCAATCGAATGGTAACAGATATGCAGGCAGCAGGAGTAATCGAACCATCTAATAGCCCTTGGAGCTTACCGGTAGTATTAGTCGAGAAGAAGGACGGTAGCATGAGATTCTGCGTTGATTACCGAAAACTCAATGCTGTAACTAAAAAAGATAGCTACCCACTGCCAAGGATCGACGATACATTAGACACATTATCGGGTGCTCGAATATTTTCGACATTAGATCTACAAAGCGGCTATTGGCAGGTGGAAGTCCACGAGGAAGATCGCGAGGAAATGGCTTTCAGTGTGGGTAACGGACTTTGGGAATTTAATGTTATGCCGTTCGGATTATGTAATGCCCCTGCGACTTTTGAACGATTAATGGAGCGCGTGTTAAAGGGATTACATCGGAAGACTTGCCTAATATATCTGGACGACATCATCGTTATGGGGGAGGATTTCGACGAGCATCTAAAGAACTTGGCGGAAGTTTTAGATCGGATACAGGCCGCCGGATTGAAGTTAAGTCCAAAGAAGTGTAAGCTGTTCAGAACTGAAATCAAATATTTGGGTCATCTCGTAACGATTAATGGAATTCACACCGACGAAGAAAAGATCGTAGCGGTAAAGAACTGGCCAAGACCTAAAAATTTTCACGAATTATGAAGCTTTCTGGGATTGTGCACCTGTTATAGACGCTTCGTGCCAGGATTCGCCAACATCGCCAAGAGTTTACACGAGTTGACCAGGAAGAACAAGCCATTTGAATGGAAGAATGACCAGGAAGAAGCGTTCGTGGAACTTAGGAGACGGTTGTGTGTCGCGCCAATCCTCGCGTACCCTACACCCAACGTGAAATTTATTTTGGACACCGATGCAAGTAATGCCGGTATAGGAGGTGTGTTATCGCGGGAAACCAATGGCTAAGAACGAGTTATTGCGTACTTCTCCAAAACATTATCAAAACCGGAGCGTAATTACTGCGTGACACGGAAAGAATTGTTGGCTATAGTGGAATGTGTCAAGCATTTCCATAAGTATCTTTATGGTCAAAAATTCCATTTACGAACAGCCGACGAAATGATCAGGAAAGAGCAATTGGATGATACGGATTTATCAGTTATAATGGAATGGAAGGAAAAGGAACACCGGCCAACTTGGAGCGAGATCGCGGACAAAACTCCCATCGTCAAGGCTTATTGGGCCCAATGGAATAGCCTCCGTCTTGAGAATGGCTGTTTAAAACGATTGTGAGAAAACACGGATGGCAGAGTGAAGCAATTGTTGCTGGTGATACCAAAGTGCCGAGCAAGTGGGGGCCACTTAGGAATTAATAAAACACTAGCAAAGATACGTCAACGATTCTACTGGGCAGGATGTAGGCAGTCTGTGATAGAATGGTGCCAAAAATTTGACCAATGTGCGGCGGTGAAGGGACCCGCACGCAAAAGTCGTGGAACCATGAAACAATATAACGTTGGAGCACCATTCGAAAGAATTGCAATGGATGTAGCGGGCCCATTTCCCACCACTGAGAGCGGCAACAAATATGTGCTAGTAATAACGAATTATTTCAGCAAATGGCCGCAGGTGTACCCCATTCCCAATCTGGAGACGACAACAATAGCTGATGCCGTGGTAAACAATTGGATTAGCAGATTTGGAGTGCCGTTGGAGATTCTTACCGATCAAGGCAGGAATTTTGAACCGGTGGTATTTCAAGAGATATGCCAGATACTCGGTATAAATAAAACGAGAACAACGCCTTTGCATCCACAGTCTGACGGTATGGTGGAAAAATTCAATGGTACATTGGAGGAATATCTAGCAAAGGTCGTTGAGAAAAACCAACGCAACTGGGATCGACATATACCGATTTCTGATGGCCTATCGATCAGCAATACATGACACAACCGGAATGACACCAGCTAAAACGTTATTTGGAGATAATCTACGGTTACCTGGAGATCTAAAGTTTGGGGCTGTACCATCATCGGCTTTATGTGGACAAGATTACGTAGACCGAATGAAAGAGGAACTTAATGAGATTCATCAATTCGTACGGGAGAAAATACAGATGTCAAGTGACCTGATGAAGGCTCGATATGACATACGAGCAAATAACCAGGGCTTCCAGGAAGGGCAATTAGTATGGCTTCACAACCCGCAACGGAAAAAGGGATTGTCACCGAAGCTGCAACCAGCATGGGAAGGACCTTACACTGTCATCACAAGCATGAACGACGTGGTTTATCGGATACGGAAGGGACATCGAGGTAAACCAAAGGTGGTGCATTTGGAGAGGCTGGCCCTATACAGAGGAGGTGATTTGGGTCCTGTTCGGGAGAACAGGCTTAGGTGGGGGGTACTGTGACGGTGACACCTAGTGTGTAATAGAATAAGTTAAAATTAATAGCTCAATGTTAAATTGTTCTAAACGGAATTTTCCATGATAAAATTGTTCCACACTATTCTAACTAGAAAAATCACGAGTTTTCTAGAAGTTTGGTTTGTGTATATAAAAAGGCGAACGAAGGCGAATTGGATTAGTAATATTTCGTAAGCGATAGTATAAAGATTAAAGGGAATTAAAAAGTGATTTAAAAAGTGTTGTAGTGCGATAAATAAAGTAAAAGTGATCAGTAAAATTTAAGAATAATTTATTTAAAGTGATTTTGTGAATTTTTATTGATAAACTCTGTTGTAATAAATTTTGTGAAATAAATAAATTCGTTGGTGATAAATTGAATTGAGTTTGTATTATTCACAATCCAGTGATACGAACCTTAATTGACAAGGCAAACACGTAACAATTTATATATATATATATATGTATATATATATATATATATATATATATATATATATATATATATATATATATATATATACATATATATATATATATATATATATATATATATATATATATATATATATATATATATATATATATATATATATATATTTAAAGAAAAAATGGAAACTTTTAAGACCATCTAATATACAATATAAAGAAATTAAACATTGTGGCGTACTGCAAAAGAACCCCAACACCAGAAAATACAATTAATACACGATACCTGCTACTAAATCTAAACGAATGACATTATGTTGTTTTTTAATTAAGACGCGAATTACTTTTTGGATTTATTTTTATCTTTTATGTTGGTACTTCTCCTGTTTTATGCTTAATATTTACACATTTGATTTATTCGACCATGAAATAAATAATTAAAAAAATTATTAAATATTAAAATTAAATTAAAATTTAATAAAAAGTGTAGAAAGAAAATATGTTTTTACATGACATTGTCCGTCAAATATATTCTTTCATCAAAGTGGCAACCTTCATATATATATATCATTTTACATCAATGTGGCAACCTTCAGAAATAAAATAAGAAAAAGAAAGAAGAATTTGGCATCTGGACAGCGATTTTGGTCGCAAAATGAGGATCGAGGATTGAGAATTTTGTATTTGTACACGGCGTATAATATACTGCGGTGCTACGAAAAAGAGTCAGAAACTTTTTGGATTCTGCAAACAAATATCTATTTAGCTACTTTTTTAAAAAACCAAATATCTTTCATCAAATGCCATTAAATCACGTTATTTTATAGTCAAGTTTCATATTAAGACATGGCAAATAAAAATAGGAAAACTGAATTTACTCAAAACTACAAAAAGGCAAATTTGACTTTTTTTCTTAGCACGGCAATAAACTTTGTGCTATTGTTTGCCGTCAAATATTTTTATTGTATTAGTGTATTTTCTCATGATGAAGCGGGTGAAATCGTTTCAAGTTTTTGGTGCTTACGCTTGCCTTGAGTCATTTTTCCCTTTCTGCTAACATGACGAATTTATGTTTTTGTATCAATTGTTGTTGTTGTTACCGACGATTCGTTTAAAAAATCCAAAACAAAATATACGTAAATAGAAAAATTTATTGTGTTCGTCAATAAAAAAAGCAAAAAGCAACATAAATCATGCTATATAGAACCATTTGCTCTTTATGAGATAGACTCAATAGAATTATCGCTACTACCATAGAGAAAATTAGAATAAGAGGGCGCACGGGGAACCATTTATTTATTCTTTAGCGAAACTAGCGACATAGCCAGTATACTATTTTTTGGTACTTGATTCAAGATCGGAAATAACAAAAACAACATTCAATAGAATCATTTTACATTGTATCCCAAGTATAACAAAACCTAACTCAAATAGAGCAATAAGTTTTTCCTAAGTTTTTTGATGAAAAAATTCGAACCTAACTTCATGCTGTCATATATATACAAAATATACAAGTAGAGTAGTGTGTATATCGTATATGTACATACCCAAACCCAACAAAAATGTTTATACATTTTATGTTATATGTATAGACGTTTTTTTGGTTTTGACATAATGTAGAAAATCTACTTTTTAAAATTGTTGTGCGCATTGGTTGTTTAGTTTAATAATATTTTGTTTTTTTTTGTGTTTCGATTTTTTTTATAAATATTTATATTTTAATTTAATATACAATTGGACGCTCAACGCCTAATTGTGATTTTGGGTAAGTTTTGTGAATGATTGTTTAATAAACCATATTAATATTTTATTTTGTGAATGCGTCATTTTCTTTTATAGCCTGATGAGATTGATTGAATAAATTTGTCATAGTCTTCATCGGATGGAAACGAATGGAAATGGAATTGAAAACTATTAATAATTTCAATTCTTCATAATAATCATAATAACAATAAATAATTAATATTTATATTATAATTTAAAAATTAGATTTAAAAGATAAAAGCCGTTTATATAAATATGTAATTTTATTAATGTTAAATATAATAAACAAGTTTTATTAATAAATTTCAGTATTGAATTTTTAATTTGTTTCATTTTAAACGTTTAATTTACCCGCCAAATTTTGCTGATGTTGACCATAGACACCTACATGTATCCAGACACAGTATTATGTTTTGCACTAACACACATATACGGTCTATTGAATGAAATTGAACAACGGACACAAATTAACAAAAAATGCATGGGAATTGTTTTTTGGATGATTTTCATTGAAATGCAAATAAAACTACAATTTTTTTTTTTAATTTTAATAATTCAACAATATTTAATAATACATAAATAATAAAATAAATAAAACATAAATTTTGGAATTCAATTCATTTTTGACTAATATATAACTAATATTAATGAAATTAAAATTAAATAAAACATTTTTAAACAATAAGTAGGAATAACGAAAATTTATCACAATACATATTTCATTAGGTAATTACTTATAAAGAAAATTATAAAGGTATATATTATCACATATCAAGAAAATTTATAAAAAATTGTTTAATTTTCTTTTATTAAAATTTACTTTGGCAAAGTTATGGTTTACTTCCTTGCAGTAATTTAACAATATAATGTTTGCCATGGGAAATAATAACATTTTGAAAATGTTAATATTTGTTTGTCCGCAATTGCAAACTCTATTGGTGTCGATATAAAAATTTTCTTGCTGAACGCTATTTAAAGTAAGGCAATGTAAAATTTTTCTTTGACTTGTTTCGCAGAAAAATTTTGTTTTCATTTCACCATTACGAATAATTTCTTGGAAAATTGCGCACATATGGAAAAATAGCTGTTGCACCACCTGAGTTGGTTGAACCAAGCCACCTCTTTGCATATAGTCGAAATAAGTCTCATGAATTTTAGTCCCTTTTTCTTTAATGAACACAAACTGGCAATCGGAACATGAAATCTTCTTACAAATTGAGTGTGCCGCATAACCGCATACGTAATTATTCGAAATATCATCCAATTCCACATTCGCTAAATAATCCGAGTTTAATACATTTGTGTAATCAGACATTGAAACCAGATTTGAGTCATCTACGTACTCAAGGTTTTCGTTATTTTTAAAAAGATTTAATGGAATTGATTTTCGAAAAATTTTCCTAATTCGCAATTGGTTTTCGGATTCAGAAATATTTCGAAATGAAACGTTGTAACACCGTCCCGATAAAAATCTGTATTTACTAAACCTTTTTTCGATGTCATCAGATTGAAATTTACCGAGAAGAATGTAAACTATACCAAACTGTTTAAATGAGTATTCTGAGATCTTTATTAACGCTTTCGTAGATTTAACCATGGCAGTGTGTGTTTCACGAGACAACCTACCATTATTATTTTCTGTGTTATGCCAGTCTTCAAGCCATTCTATGATTTTTTCTAAAAATTTTATTTTACTGTCTTCAGGGGTTGTAATTGGTTCGGAATATTCATTTCGTTTCGCTGTTCCTTTAAATTTCGATTTTACGTTTAAAATATACCACCATCTTCTAATTATTTCCAGGAAATCAGCTGTTTCATTTTTGTTATTTTGTAGAAGGGCAGCAATTGTGCTGCAGTGAAATACATTATCGACAAGTGTAACTTTTTGGCGTTCTAAATTGTTTGGATACATAGATTTAAAGTTCAATTTGAAAGCAGTTTTAGCAGGTAAGCTTATTTCTTTCATATATTGCTCTCTTAAATCGGAAAATCGAGCATATTTAATTTCTCGGGTTTCGAAGTCTGGGTATACAAATGAATAATCAAAATTTTTAACATTTAACCAATTATTGCGTATATTTTTAAAAATATGGACAGAATCATAACAACAAAATACAAGACGTTCAGAATCGCAGGTATGGAGGAATGAGAAACTATATTTATTGCCAGTAAACATTTCAAACATTGTTCTATTTATACTATTATTGTCGGTCATAATTACAAAAACTTCTAAACCAATATTGTATAAATACTGCAAGATGTTTTTGGTTAGCTGATGCAGTTCTTCCCTGTGCAAGTTTTAACGGGTATCAATTTCACAACTTTCTTGAAATTTCCAAATGCAGATTTAACCATAAAAGTTTGAACAGTCTTAGCTAAAGAATCTGAATTATTGTTTGCGAAACCTTTTACACTACCACTTTTGTAATCAATCCCGGATTTAACGTAAATTTCGTCAATCATTAAAATTACTTTCTTTTCCCTATCGGTTAAAGTTTCAACAATGTTTTTTAAGTAATTATTATTGGAAATTTCTGTGTTAGGAGAAACATTTAAAGATGTGGAAATGTGGCGAATATGTTCCGGATGTGGTAGAGTTAAATATTGCCGTATAATATTGTAGGCTGCACTAGACTGCGAATGTAAAAGGTGGGAAACTATTATAGTATTTTGGGAATATCTAGGTACTTTACTTTTCATTAATAATAATTTTATTTGATCGGTCAAAAAATTCAGCTCGTTATAAAATTCAAAGTCGTCAGGGATGTTTTCTAAAGCCAAATTTATTATGTTAAGCGCATTTTCCAACAGGGTGTTACAATCTTTAGAAGTATTAATATTTTCAAAATTTTTATATCTTACCAACAGATTTTCCAATTGAGACCAGAGTGTTAATTTTAAAGTATTTGGAAGAATCCAATTTAAATCTTGCTTACTTACTAACTCACTATATGTAAAAATATTGACCTTCAAATCACTGCAAATCACTATTCTTATTTTGAAATTACATCCTTTTTGTAAATCACCATCAACTATGTAAAAAGTCAAACTAGCTTTTTGTTCGAAAGTCTTATACTCTGTTAAAAGTTTTTTGTTCATTTTCTCTTTATAATTTTGTAGAACGTCCTGATATCCCTTAATCATGTCGGCTTGCAGAATAGCTTCATTATTTTTCTCAATTCTACAATTGATTTCTTCTAGTCGCTTTTCTGGTGGCTTACGTTTGTTTGGCGGTTCGTGTTGATGAGGTTGGCCGGGAAAAACTGTTGGAATGCTCCCATTTAACAATTTTGATCGTGAAATTGGGTAATTTGTATCTTCGTTTCTCAGCATTAAATTTTTTTGCACTTGACCTGGTAAAAAATGTTGTACGCATATCGCCGAGTACTTCGACGGCTCCCAATTTGGCTTTTTAATAGCTGCTATCCATTTAAATTTCAAATTTGAATCCACAGGAAAAGAAAATGTCGGAATTGTCTCACTATTGTTTTCTTTATTTTGGGTCGAATTACTCAAGCACCCATCAACACAACATCTTCGAGGCATATTTTCTAATTGTATTCCATTAAATACGGAATTTGTTTATAAAAGCCGAACTGTAATATTATAATAACACAACACTAAAATAATTAATTGAAAACATTAAATAATTCAAATAAATCCAGTGACATTACCTTAAAACACAACGTTCCACTTCGAAATTCATTCACCTTTATCATTCAGTTCATTTTCGTGCTTAAATTGTGAGAAGTCCGAAAAGAATATTGAGGTTTTCAGACGATTAAACCGAAACTTACATTTTCAAATTTATAAATTAAAAACTGAAAAAGTTAACTTAGCTAAACAGATAAAAAGTTTACAACACAAAATTCGCGTATTGAATAGAAAAGTTTGTAATTTAAAACCTAAAACGAAGATCAATTTAAGTGATGTGATTGATGAACAAAATAAAAGTGATCAATGCAAAATTTTCTGCAAGATGATTTTGTTGCCCAGAAAGAAACGCCAAATATGGGCCGACGAATTTAAGGCCCTTGCACAAAACATGTATTACCGGTCACCAAAAGCGTATAATTTTATGAGAGATCGACTAAATTTCGAATTGCCTTCCAAGTCGTCTCTTATAAGATGGCAACCGATAAAAAATTTCTCCCCTGGAAATAATAATCCATATCTTTTCAATAAATTAAAAGAAAAAATTGGAAGTTTATCAGTTACTGGAAAGCAATGCTCATTAGTTTTCGACGAAATCAAAATACGACAAGATTTGAGTTATAATATGGTTAGAGATTGCATAGACGGTTACGTTGATCTTGGGGAGGATTAAAGAGAAAGTGAAGTTGGAACTCATATATGTGTCTTCATGGTTCGGGGCCTAATAGAAAATTGGAAAAATATTTTATGCTACTATGTTTCTCATAATTCAATTAAATCTGATGTTCTAAAAAATTTGATAACAAAAAATTTAGAGCTATGTTTTTCATTAGGGTTGTCGGTTCGTGCGGTTACTTGTGATCAGGGGTCAAATAACCGAAGATCGTTAACATATATGGGTGCTACGAGAGATAATCCTATTTTAAATTTCGAAGGCCCAACAAAAATAGTAGGCATTTTTGACTCGCCCCATCTGTTTAAATCTTTCCGGAACGCGATGCTCACATCCGATATTGAGTGCCCCGATGGCATAGCAAGTTGGGACGTTGTAAGAGAGCTCTATAAATTAGAGCAAACTTCTGCCACTAGAATGTGTCCCAAAATAAATGAAAAACATGTAAATCCTGTTCATTTCGACAAAATGAAGGTTAAGCTTGCAACCCAAGTATTTAGCCAAAGTGTTGTTGCCGGAATAAAAACGGTTGCTGATTTAAATAAGTTTGCTGATTCGGTGAAATCTAAGGTTTCTGCGACATGGAATTTATTCGAAAAGCTGGATAAATTATTTGACATTTTAAATTCAAAACACATGTTTGATTTAAATAAATTTAAATCAGGTCTACGATATGATGAAACAAGCGAAATTTATAAGTTTCTGCTGAATATGGTACAATATTTGAAAAATATTAGGTTGGTCAATGGTAAAAAAGTGTACTCTTTTGATGGAATGGTACAGACCATAAATGGAGTTATTTATGTCCTAAAGTCACTGGTTCAAGAACACATCGAGGTGCAATATATTTTAACTTCCAGGCTGAATCAAGATGCATTGGAGAACACATTTGCGCTTATAAGGTGCGCTAACGGTAATAATTCAAATCCTTCGGTTCAACAATTTGGTTTTACGGTGGCTAAATTATTATCAATAAAGTATTTAACGTCTTTCACAACCTTATCAAATTGCGAGGAAGATAATGATACAAACCTTATAGACGTTATCTGTGAGGAAATTGAACATGAAGCTTGTCACAACACGTCAATTGAAATCGCAAATACTACAACAAAAAACTGTCCAATTAATTTTGATGTTTTCGACGACGATGAGCCAGATGAAATCGTAAAGGATCAGAACATTGAATTAGAATCAATACCTTATGAACCGGAATCTAATTCAGATGCATCCACCAGATATTTTGTTGGTTTCTTAATTAAAAGAGTGTTTAAAAAATTTAACTGTGTCAATTGTGCATTGGTGTTAGTGAAGGAAAACGATTATTTAGAATGTTGTTATCTGTGAGGAAATTGAACATGAAGCTTGTCACAACACGTCAATTGAAATCGCAAATACTACAACAAAAAACTGTCCAATTAATTTTGATGTTTTCGACGACGATGAGCCAGATGAAATCGTAAAGGATCAGAACATTGAATTAGAATCAATACCTTATGAACCGGAATCTAATTCAGATGCATCCACCAGATATTTTGTTGGTTTCTTAATTAAAAGAGTGTTTAAAAAATTTAACTGTGTCAATTGTGCATTGGTGTTAGTGAAGGAAAACGATTATTTAGAATGTTGTTATCTGTGAGGAAATTGAACATGAAGCTTGTCACAACACGTCAATTGAAATCGCAAATACTAGAACAAAAAACTGTCCAATTAATTTTGATGTTTTCGACGACGATGAGCCAGATGAAATCGTAAAGGATCAGAACATTGAATTAGAATCAATACCTTATGAACCGGAATCTAATTCAGATGCATCCACCAGATATTTTGTTGGTTTCTTAATTAAAAGAGTGTTTAAAAAATTTAACTGTGTCAATTGTGCATTGGTGTTAGTGAAGGAAAACGATTATTTAGAATGTAAATCGGAATTATTAATACATCATAAAAATTATTTGACTGATACGTTTGGAAAACTCCAAACACCATCTCAGAAGTTTTTTGAATTGTGTAGGCGCCAAATAAACCAGTTTGAAGAAATTTTTACAAGCAACGCTCATACAATTGGTTTGAAGAGACTTATAATGGGATTCTTACTAGAAAATGACATTGACGGCGAATTTTATAATAAAGACCATACCTGTTTTGACCATCGCATTTTTTTATTGAATCTTATGGTCCTAATATTAATAAGGAAACATAGTAAATGGCATTTGGAGCGCGTAAAAAAAGAAAATTATGATGCCAAAAAAGAAAAGCGGAAAAGGAACACAAATATGTACAACGACAAGAGATGGAAAACGATTCATAATTGAAAAAATTTGACTAAAAATTTTGTAAACATGAAATAAATGAATTATGTATGAAATGCCCTTTTTTATTCTTTCCTAACCATTCTGCGGCGTGCATTTTAAATTAGAAATTTTAATTTTCTCTATGTGTATACCTACATCAGTAAATGTTATTGTGATTTTTAAAAAAATGTAATAATATTGTTCATCTACAAGCTACCTAAATGAAAAATATGAAATCATTGAAGGGTTGATGTTTTATTTTAAATGCTTTTTTAGAGAATGCAGAGATAACACATTTTTAATTTTTCTTATTGTGTAGAGTAAACATTTGATTCAAGGTTATTTTTTTTTAAATCATGATGTGTTAGTGTATATACCTAAACCAAATAAAAATAATGGTATTGTTATTCCTTTCTGACTGCTTTGTTTTAATGCAATCAATTTCTTTTTAAGCTTCATTTACAATTATTTAAAAGGGTGTCCCGGACAACCAGGACACCTTTTATATAGAATTATTTTTAAAATTTTAGTTTACAATCGCAAAATCGTCCGAGACTTTTTGGACACCCTACATAGGTATACATGTATTCAATCAAATAAAACCAAAATACATTACCACATATACACAACTGCGTACATAAATAAATAAATAGAATGGTTATATAGAAATGAAAAGCAACAAAATTCAACGATCGAAAAAAGATCTTGAATAAGGTTCAATGAATAAAGGTACGCGCGCTGGCGTCAAGGAAGAGGTTTGCTCTGCGTAATTCCTCTTATATTCTAATTTTCTCTATGCTACTACATATACGAATTTTGGTGACCTTATATTTTTTCATTTTTCTTGTGATGTAAAATCGAAATAAAAAATAAATCTTGGCGCTACATCGCCAAACAATTATAAAACAAAAAGTATGTAAATAAATGATTTTTACTTTATTAATTTTCTCTTCGCACAAATCCATTTTTTTTGTTTGTTTCAAAATGTTGTTTCGTTTCGCTTATAGGCATATAAATATATCTGTGGTGAAAAGGTAAAGTATCTTATCTCGAGATAAGACATTTTTGAGATTTTAACAAAATCATATTCTATTAAAAATTAGCTATTTTTACAGCTAATCGGTTTGCCGGTAGCTATTACAAAATTCGAGTTATTACTATGTCCAAATAACTTATTTAAAAAAAAAACTATAAAATCAAAAGGAAAAACATCTTATTTAAAAATTAAAATAAAGTTATCAAAAAATTCGGAAGCAAAACGTTTTAGTTACATAAAGGTCAACAAAAAAATTTTAGTAAAACACCTTGTTTCTACATAATTTTCAGTGTTTCAAAAAAAAAAATATATTTAAAACAACTTATCTACAAACAAGGGATTTTTCCCTTTTATTTTTGTTGAAATTATATGCTTATTCAATATCTTATGTCCTATTAAGATTTATTGGAATATGCATAAAAATTTGGTAAAATAGCTTAAGTGAAATAAGATAAGTTATTTTAACAAAATTGTAAACGTAAAATAACCTGTTTGCATTTTTCTTAATTTTCTTCATTACTCTAATAAAATTTAAAGTAACTAATACTTTAAAAAAAATGCATTGCATCATCTTACGAAAACCCTGGAAAAACTAGCTTATATAGTCATAAAATTGTTCTAAATGTTTCTACACTATTCTAACTGAAAAAGTCATGAGCTTTCTAGATGTTTGGTTTGTGTTTATAAAAAGGCGAACGAAGTCGAATTGGATTATTAGTATTTGGTAAGCGATAGTGTAAAGATTAAAAAGGAATTAAAAAGTGTTTTTGTGCGAAATAAAAAGTAAAAGTGATCAGAAAAATTGTGCGAATAATTTATATAAAGTGATTTTATGAATTATTATTAATAAATTGTGTTGTAATAATTTTTGTGCTAAATCAATAAATTCGTTGCTGATAAATTAAATTGATTTTGTTTTATTCACAATCCAGTGATACGAGCCTTGATTGACAAAGCAAAAACGTAACAATACAATAGACTAAAAATAAACAAACTACGCACAACCACTTTTAAAACAATAAAAACTAAATGGCTTTTTTACATGTAAATAAAAAAGTTTATTTCTCCTCTTTGGTTTAAACTCTTTGCTATTTATCGATATTTTTTAATATAAAAAAAAACATGAACCAAAAGATGTGTTTGTAAATAAAGGGGTTTTAGTAAAACATTAATTAAATATCTATAAACAAGATTTTATTAATTGATTTTCAAATCATATATTTATCAATTATTTTTCTTGATAACGTAAAAATCAAAATTCATTTTTGTAAGATTTTTTATTTAAGAAAAACGATATTAAAAAATTTAATGCCCAAAAATGTTAGAATCTTGTATTATCATCGGAGTTAAGCCTGCATGCAAAATTTCAGCTCAATTGGACTATCGCAAGTGGTTGAAAAATTGATTACAAAATTTGACGATACAAACAGACACACAGAGTGAGCTAATAAAAAACACATAACTTTTCATATGATTTGTATGAAAAATTCATTTTTTTTTTTGGCCCTTCTATCCCCGTTATATATTAAGTTCGAATTTTATGCTGACAAGCCGTATATCCAGGAATGCTTTAGCTAGTCATTATATAAATATGACGAGCTATGTTTGACAGCTGTAAGCACGTGGAGCGTGACATCGTGCATTTGGATTTTAATTTTTTGGTTTGTAAACATATTTTTAGGACTTGGAAATAGAAATAAGTTTCTGCGACTGTATATGAGAGAAAAAATTCAATTCTCAACCAAACGGAGTCAACGTTACGAAATATATAACTCTAACCGACCTCACAAAAAGAAACATGGCGACAAGTCGATTGGTTGGAACACACCATTATAAATATTTATATCATGTGCTCTAGTTATGAACAAAATAATGTGTAGCCACCATTTTATTACATTCTCTCGACTGCCCTCTTCTGAAAAATTACTCGTGATCGTCATTAAAAATCAAAAACAAACAGCGATATAAATATGGTTTTTAATTTATGCATTTTTCGTCGGCCACATTCGTGATATTTTTAATTTTTTATTTTGAACTGTGTTTTTTCTGAGTTATTTGTGCTATTATTTAAGAACATAATAAAGTCTAGCCTTCATTTTATTACATTCTTTCGACCGTCCTTTCCTGAAAAATTTCTCGTGATTGTCAATTAAAACTAATAATAAGCAAAAACACAAAGCAATATAAATAAATGGTTTCTTATTTATACATTCTTCGTCGGCCGGTATGGTTGTTTCTTGCTACTTAATACAGTGTAGTCAATATTTTCATATATTCCCTCGATCGTTCTCTTCTGAGCCTAATTCCCTTATTTGTATCATGTTATCCCTCTTATTTGTATCATTTTATCCCTCTTATTTGCATTATGTCAAATGAAAAGCTAAATAAAAACGCACTTTCGACACGAATATAATTTACTAATACCATTGACTTCCGGTAACTCTCAAATCAATCCTCGTTTTGCGCCCAAAATCGTTGTTCAGGGTAGCGATTTTGGTCGCAATTTGAGGATTGAGTTGAGAATTACCGGAAGGCAATAGTATTGGTAAATTGTATTGGTGTCCAAAGAATAGACAAAAACAGAGAATAAACATTTGAAAAATAAAAAAAACAATTCAGTGTTATCTAATGCGTACGAAAGAAATGTTGTACATATTTTTATTTCCGGGTGTTGGGTGCGTCTCAATAGGGTAGGGGTTGACCGTCTATAGCCATGTATCTCGTGGTCTATATTCCAACGCTGCAACTATGTAGAAACCACCAAATGTGTCTAGTATACCTCCACGTGGTAACACCCGGGCAACGATGTGAAGCATCGGCGATATACTAGAGGCGAGTGCAATACACTATAAATGAGCAATAAGCAGAACAAATAAGGAAACTAATACCCCAGGTGGTACACCTGTTGCTCAGGTAAATCCACCCTCTTCGGAGGTCGGTCTCATGGATTCTGGGGGAGACCAGCCATTGCTATACTACAATTATTTTAACCAATCCCAAGACATGTTGGTGAATAAACAAGCTCATTTGAGTGAAATAGAAAAGGATAATTCACATCCCTTCCAGAGGAGTAACAAAGTCGCGTATTCTCCGAAAAGAGGCGGTAGTCCCTCCATTGAGGCCAGCAGCCACAACACTCGTTTTACAAATGAAGAAAAGCTTCACAATGAATTGTGTAAAGCTAATAATGCATTAGTTGAAGCCAACAATATAAATAAGCAACTGAATGTTACAATTGCATGGATGCAGGAGCGTATGAAGACGCTTGAAAACGAAGTTAAAGCTCTTAAGCCAAAGGAGGACATCGGTTCTACTCCTAACCAGAATACAACTCCACAAGAGTATCATACGGATGAAGAAGAACTAGCTCGAGAAACTGAGTGGATTAGAGTTAAAGGTGGGAGAAAAAAAAGGAGACGGAATAATACGCCCTCCCCACCTCAATTAAAGGATAATGTTCCAAATATTATCCAGAAACAACCAAAAAAAATACCTCCACCACCACCAATAGTAATAGATGAAGTCAAAGACTACGATGTACTCTATGAAAAAATAAAAACCATAACTGCTACTGATAAGTTTAATGGAAAGGTGATGAATGGAAACACCATCAAAATAAACTTAGAAGATGCTGAAACATACAGAAAATTGACAAAAATGTTAAATGAAGAAAAACGTGCTTGGCACACGTTTGAAGATAAACAAACCAGACCAATTAGGGTCATGGCTAAAAACTTACACTCTACGTGTAAACCAGATAAAATAATTGATGACCTGAAAGCAAAAGGATTTAAGGCAACTGAAGCATCGATTAAGCTAAAACGGAGAGGCAAAGTACCTCTCAACATGTTTATGTTGACCTTCGATACTGATGAAGATATCGAAAAAATTTATCAAATTAAGTACATCTTGGGGTGCAAAGTGGTTATTCAGCCTCTAAGAAGGTCTAAGCTTATACCACAATGTAAACAATGTCAAGCCTATGGACATACACAAAAATATTGCAACAGGGAACCTAGGTGTGTCAAATGTTTAGGTAAACATCATACCAAAGATTGTGTAAAAGCCCAAAATGTTCAACCTAAATGCGTTCACTGTGGAGAAAACCATCCGGCTAACTACAGAGGATGCAGCGTTGCTATTGAACTGCAAAATATCAAAAATAAGAACGTGATTGCTAAAAATCCAAGTTCATTCAGGAAACAAGCGGTTAAGATGAACCGACCCGAAGTAAATCGTAGAGTGTCGGGAACTACTCAAGGACAATTTGGTAAAATGACTTATGCTCAAGTAATGATGAGCAACGGAAATCCAGGAAAAACTGCTCAAAATGACGATATAAGTCAAACACTTAAATTAATTTTAAGCAGACTAAATACATTTGATGAGCGATTACAGAAACTAGAGTACAGCACTAAGGGAGCCATCCCTAAACAGAAAAATGGCCAAAGATCTTAGAATCTTATGTTGGAATGCCAATGGACTGATGCAACATCAACAAGAACTGCAAGTGGTCCTGGACACAGAAAAAATCGATGTATGTCTCATCACGGAAACACACTTCACTAGACAATCAAACATTAAATTTAAAAATTATCAAATATATCACACTATTCACCCTGGAAACACTGCTAAAGGAGGTAGTGCTGTTATAATTAGAAATAGTATTCATCACTATGAGGAGTTAAAATATGAAACGGAAGAAATACAAGCAACTGCTGTTATTGTCAAATCCAAAAGTAGTTCTATTTGTATTGCTAGTATTTACTGCCCACCGAAGCACTCAATGAAAGAAAAAGATTATCTCGAGTTCCTCAGTAAATTAGGAAAACGATTTGTACTTGGAGGAGACTTTAATGCAAAAAATGTCCACTGGGGATCCAGATTAACAACAACTAAGGGTAAAGAACTCCTAAAAGCTATCAGAAAATGCAGTTGTGAAGCCCTCTCAACTGGAAAACCAACCTACTGGCCAACTGATCCAAACAAAGTGCCAGATCTGATTGATTTCTTTATAATAAAGAACATATCTGTAAATTATGTACAAGTAGATGAAAGCCACGACTCAAACTCTGATCATTCACCAATACTTCTAACGTTAAGTGAAAAAATCATTCCGAAAGAAAGAAACCCTTTCCTAGTAAATAATCACACTAATTGGGCATGCTTTAGACTATCGCTAGAAGAAAAAATTAACTTAATGGTTCCATTAAAGACTGAAGAACAATTAGACAAAGAAGTTCTCAAATTTGTAAACGATATACAGCAATCAGCTTGGGAAAATACTCCTGAAATTAAAACGAAAATCAAGGGAAACAATTACCCTATGGAAATTAGGGAACTCCTCGCAGAAAAAAGAAGAGCGAGAAGAGTATGGCAACAAACAAGGGCCCCCCAAGATAAAACTCATTTGAACAACCTCACTCAACAATTAAGAAGAGAGATCAAAGAATTGAAAGATGAATCAATCAGCAACTATTTAAGAAAATTAACTAATGATAACAGTACTGATTATTCTCTTTGGAAAGCATCCAAAAGAATCAAAAGACCAATAATGCAGATTCCCCCAATAAAAATAGCAGGTGAGAAATGGGCTAGAAATAATGAAGACAAAGCTCGAGAATTTGCCGAACACCTCGAAAAAATATTCCAGCCACATGAAGACCAAACGTTGGAAGCCGAGATAATAACTGAACAAGCTGTGCAAGAAAGTAAAGAAATCCTACCCACAACACCAAAAGAAGTCATGCGTGAGATAAAAGCTAATATGAATACGAAAAAAGCTCCTGGGTACGATCTTATTACTGCAGAAATCTTAAAAGAACTGCCAAGGAAAGCTCTGGTGAAACTCACCAATCTTATAAATGCAGCATTTAGAATCAAATGTGTACCAAGCTTATGGAAAATTGCAGAAGTAATTATGATCCCAAAACCTGGGAAACCACCACACATAACATCGTCTTATAGGCCAATTTCGCTATTGCCAGTCATGTCCAAACTCTTTGAGAAGCTTCTGGTAAAAAGATTAAATCCGATAATCGAGAGTAAAAACTTGATCCCAAATCATCAGTTCGGTTTTCGCAACCAACACTCAACAATTGATCAAGTACACAGAATAACCAGTATAATTGAGAAAGCATTAGAGGAGAAAAAAGTCTGTTCAACAGTATTTCTAGACGTTGCACAAGCGTTTGATAGAGTGTGGCATGAAGGACTTAAGCACAAGTTAAGGAATCTTCTACCAATGCAATTTGCTAAGATACTAGAATCATACTTGAAAGATAGGTTCTTCAGGATTAAGTTAGATGATACATTTTCTGAATTGAAAGAAATCAATGCAGGAGTTCCACAGGGCAGTGTATTAGGGCCGGTTTTATACCTACTATATACTTATGATCTTCCTACATTAGAAAACAATACAGTGGCAACTTTTGCAGATGATACGGCGATCTTAGCTGTTGGAAAAAGCAACGAAGAATCAACACAGAAGTTACAATCAGCTATAACTCAAATATATAAATGGACAAAAAGATGGAGAATAAAACTAAATGAAGCTAAATCAGTTCACATCAACTTTACAAACAGACGAACCGAACATATTCCGATTACCATAAATCGGGAAATAATACCGCATGAGAACACAGCTAAGTATCTCGGCATGACCCTGGATGCTAAACTACGATGGAAAGCACACGTCAAGAAGAAAAGTGAAGAATTAAGACTTAAATACAGAAAAATGTATTGGCTGATGGGAAGGAACTCTTCTTTATCAACATACAACAAGCTTCTACTTTATAAGCAAATATTGAAACCGATTTGGACTTATGGTATTCAGCTTTGGGGTTGTACCAAACAGAGCAACGTAAATATCATCCAAAGATTTCAGAATATGGTATTAAGGAACATCGTTGATGCACCTTGGTATGTTAGGAACAATGACCTTCATAGGGACCTTAAAATGAACCTCATCTTAAATGAAATCCAGGAAAAAGCACGGAGACATGAAGAAAGGCTCCGCCAACATGTGAACATTGAGGCAACTCAGCTCCTAAGCATTACGAATTTAGTTCGCAGACTTAAAAGAACCAAACCTTTTGAGCTGGTGTGATTGTCAGCTTAAGCAGCATTATGCTGATCTAAAATCCACAACAAAGATGTGGTTTACATCAATTTACCAAACACTATGGAATGCCAATGGGAAGAAGCCATAGATTAATTTAAGTTAGTAAATTAAGTCAGAAACAAATTGCTAATTAGTCCAGGAGACTAGATTGTAATTACATAAAATAAATAAATAAAATTTATTTTAAATTAAAAAAAAAAAAAAAATATTTTTATTTCCTGTAATTTTCTGTAAAATTTAAAACTAATAAAATGGTAAATTGAATAATGATTTAAAGATAAATCAAAATTAGCTAAAAATGGAAATTAAGTCAAAAAAATATTTATAAACTATAATTTTATTAATAATTTTAAATGATGATGCAAATAAGAGAGATAAAATGATACGAAAAAGAGGGATATAAAATATAATGTGGAAAATATAAGAAGTAAATTAGTTATTTTGGCTTATTAGTGTTAATTCAAACGCAGGAGAGGACGGATGTACGTCGTGTGCCTTTTCATCATTTAAAATTATTAATAAAATTATAGTTTATAAATATTTTTCTGACTTATTTTCCATTTTTAGCTAATTTTTGTTTATCTTTAAATCATAATTCAATTTACCATTTTATTAGTTTTAAATTTTACAGAAAATACTGGAAATAAAAATATGTACAACATTCCTTTCGTACGCATGAGATAACACTGAATTGTTTTTTTTTATTTTTCAAATGTTTATTCTCACATAACTCTAAAAAAAAAAAAAAGAAAAGTTAAAAATATTATGAATGTGGCCGACGAAGAATGTATAGATTAAAAACCATTTTTTTATGCTGCTTTTTGGTTTTTATATTGAAGATCACGAGCAATTTTGTTGATTGCGTCTATTGTTTTGGATTTTTGTTAACGAAGTAAAATGAATGTCTCGTTTACAACAACAATAGATAGAAAAACATGAATTCCTCATGTTAAAAGATAGGGAAAAATAACTCAAGGCGAGCGGAAGCAACAAAAAGTTGAACCGATTTCACCCGCTTAGCTTATTTTTGATACTTATCATCATGAGAAAACACACTAATACAATAAAAATATTTGACGGCACACAATAGCAAAATGTATATTATACGCCGTGTACATATACAAAATTCTCAATCCTCAATCCTCATTTTGCGACCAAAATCAATACCCAGGTGTCATAAAAAATTAGGAATGAATTAAATAATTCAAAGAGCAATTGTTGTTGCAAAATACTCATAGAATTACCAATTATGCAGGGTTTCTCAAAATAAGATCCCGCGATCCCGTTTTTGTCTCAAAAGTGTGACCGATTTTCCGGTTATCGATTTGTTTTCTCATATACTATTTTAACTTTATAATGGCATAGGAATAATATATTACAGTAAAACCTCGGATTAAGGGAATAGGTAACAGGGGATTGGCCTGTCTTCTATTTTCAGTTGTCTCTTAGATCCGAATGTTGCAAATTTGAATATCTCGTGTAGAAGTTTATCCATAAACAGCATTTTCAAGTCAAATTCAGGCCTATTAGGAAGGAACTGTTTCTAAATCGATTACGATGAAATTCAGCAAGCACGATGAAAATATGATTCTAAAATGAGTTTTAGATGAATTTCTGGAATATAGCTACTCAGGATTGAACTAGGTTACTTATTAACCAATAATGCTGAAATTCGATTTATATGGTGGAAATAGGATTCTAAAATGATATTTAGAAGAAGTTCTAGAATATAGAAAATTAGGAAGGAACTTAATCGTTTCTTAACGGAGTTGGATGAAATTTGGCACGTACGACGGAAATGCGATTCTAAAATGAGTTTTAGATGTAGTTCTGGAATATGGCCAATTCGGAAGAAACTTAGCTATTTCTTAATCGATGTTGTCGAAATTCAGCATGTACGACGGAAAAAGGATTCTAAAATGACTTTTACATAAAGTTTTGGAATAAGGCCGATTAGGAAGGAACTCGGTTGTTTCTTTGCCGGTTTCATGCCGTATTTATCGAATTCCATCACAACCAGTTTAGAAATAACCGAGTTTCATAATAATCGGTTAATAAAGAGCCAAGTTCCTTCCTAACTGTACATATTCGAACAAATCGAATTTTATCGTAATCAGTGGAGAAATAGTAAAGCTCCTTCCAAATCAGTCCAATTTCACTTGAAAATGGTATACAAGGATAAATTTCCGTACGAGATATTCAAATTTAATTTGCACCTAAGCGACAGTCAGTCCAACCCCAATTAGTCTCTTAAATCGAAGCTTTTCTTTAATATATTATTCCTATGCTGTTATTTAGTTACAGAATATAAAATAAATAAATTGAAAAATGGGAAATCTTTTTGAAACACTTTGGATAGAGGAAACGGGGTCCTAGAGTTTTACAACACAATATTTTGGTTTTGTCACTTTCTTTAACGTGATATTTATTTTATTTGAAAATGAAATTACGATCGTTTCGGATGTTACTGCTTTATCAAATTTTTAACAAACACTACCTAAAATTGCTTTTATACCCTATTTTGTGCCTTGTCAATCTTTTTTCCCCTTATTTTATTTTTTATTTCTTCCTAACAGGATGGTACCGCCTTTCTTTTATACCAACCAGCCATTCCACACGAGTCGCGCTTACGCTGTTGCATTTCTTCGTCTCTTACCTCTTTGCACTATTTTTGCCTATAAACTAAATTTTGGAGTGTGGATATTTCTGTTGCGCTTTTTCCTCAAAAAATGTTATTGCGGAACGATGTTGTACACACTAATACACTGAAAAAGCGATAAAAAAAATGTTGGGTCGAAATTTTTTTTTTTTTTTTTTGCTATTCATTTGAAATATGACCATTGAGGGAGTAACATAAAAAAATTAAATCATATGTTTTCGATTTTGTTTTAGCATTTTCCATCTTTTTAAACGTGGTTTAGGTATAAATTCGATTGTTTTATCCATTTGAAATATGCCTATTAACGGGTAAAATAAAAAATTTTAATGGGAAGCATCAGCCCCTAACTACAGCCACGAGAAATAGAACCACGTATTGAAATTTTTGATTTAATGCACTCACAAAATTACCACTAAATTTTCTATCGTTCTTTATAAAAGATTAAAATAATATGTATAAATATATAAATTTATATTTACTTGATTAACGCGGATTTGATTTAACACGGTCAACGAATTGAGACAAAGTCTTGATTAACACGCACAGAAGTTTCGATTAACACGGTTTTTTAAACAAACCTAAAAGGAAAAGTATAAAAATGAGTATGAATAACATACATATTTATTAGTCGCGATTAACACTGTTTTGAGTTACACGGTAATTTGGCGGAATGTAATTACCGTGTTAATCGAGGAACAGGGTGGTCATTTTGTGGTGCTATATCACATTTGGTGATAAAACTGTGATAAACTGACATTTGTCGTGGCTTACTGCGGTCCCAACTTGGATGAACAACGTCACGTCGTATAATGATTTGAATGAAAATGACCACAATATCTTCCTTCTTACTTCTACAAGTGGAAAAAATTGTTTATTTTGTTGTTTAATTTTTTTTATATGGAGTTTGGTTAAAAACACCTCTAATCAAAATTTCAAAAAATGAATGAAATTTACATTGACGCTAATGATAAATAAATGATATTCATTAACAAAATAATCATGTATATATTATTGAAATAAAATTAATAGATTATTGTTAAATTTACAGGAAAACGGAATATAAAAATCAACAATTATTTTAGTTTTGTGTAGTAAATTGTATCTTAAAAGAACCATTCTAGTAGCCTAGAATAACAAATTTCACAAAAACAATCATCCTTCTAACAGAAATGGACAAAAAATAAGCAATTCTTAAACGAAAATCAACATAAACCATCTGATATAACCTCACAAAATGCAAATAATAGTCGGTGTTTAAACATGAAATTCTAATAAATCAAAGGGTTTTCTAGTTAGGTTAACTTAAAAATATAATAATTAGTCTTTTGATAACAAACAATTTTGTTTTGCAGTTGATATCATGATAATTTTCATTCATTTTTTTAAAATTTTAATTTAATTGTTTTATATCAAACTATATGCGGAGTTTGATCGAAAGTAACTAAATTAAAGTTTAAAAAAATGAATGAAAGTTACTGTGATACGAACTGCAAAACAAAATTGTTGATTAACGAAAGACTAATTATTATATTTTTAAGTTAACATAACTAGAAAACCCTTTGGTTTATTAGAATTTCATGTTAAAACACCGACCATTATTTGCATTTTGTGAGGTTATATCAGATGGTTTATGTTGATTTTCGTTTAAGAATTGCTTATTTTTTGTCCATTTCTGTTAGAAGGATGATTGTTTTTGTGAAATTTGTTATTCAAGGCTACTAGAATGGATCTTTTAACATACAATTTAATACATAAAACTAAAATAATTGTTGATTTTTATATTACATAGCAATATAAAAATCAACAATTGAGGTTACGTGTCAAATCATCACTTTGATTCATTGGTTTCCCCTTAAAATTCATTTTGCAGTGTTGTCATTTTGTGGTAATATATCACATTTGGCGATACTGTGCGAAAAATAAATTGTCGTAGCTAACTACGGTGTTGTCATGGATGAATATCGTCACGTCGCATAATGATTTAAATGAAAAAGACCACAACTTCTTCCGTCTTACTTTTACAAGTGGAAAAAAAATTATTTTGTTGTTTACATTTGTTTTATATAGAGTTTAGTTAAAAAAAGCTCTAATAAAAATATCAAAAAATGAATGAAATTTACATTGACGCGAAATATAAATGAATGATATTTATTAACAAAATGATCATTTATATATTTTTGAAATAAAATTAATGGGTTATTGTTAAATTTACAAGAAAAACGAAATACAAAAATCAACAATTATTTTAATTTTGTGTAGTAAACAGTGTTGTGCAGGTAAATTACCTCGTATAATTTACGCGCAAATTTACGCGTAAAAAATGTATTTTTTACATGGCAATTAAATTTACATAATGTAAAAAATATGTAAAAAATTAAATAAAGTGACATCTGTTATGAATTACAGCAAATTTTGTATTTAAATTTATGATTTTAGTCAATAAAAAAACCCTTTGGTAAAGTTCCACCTATTATAAAGTAAATTAATCATCGCCTGGCAACGTCTAGGGTGGTGTATTTCGTCTACATAATATTAATGGCGCTGTTGTAGTATGTTTTTCGTGCATGTTTAAAATATTGTATGTTCGGAAATTCCTATTAGTTTATTACATAATTACATTTATTTACCAACAGTTTATGTGGAAATTTTTCCATTTAATTTGGCTATGTAAATATAAATAAATATTTATTGCCATATTTTTCGATTTTCGATAATTGTTATTAACAATTTTTTTTGTGTTTTAATTAATTGTCACATAACAAACTTTAATTCTTTATGATTCCAGAAAAGTCAATATAAACAAAATTGTAATGTTTCGTATATCGTTTTTACATTTTCTGTTTGTTGTTAATTTACAATATTATTAACTGTGGTTATCTAAAATATGTTTAGCAACAAGGCAGGGGTAACCTTGAACGTCGTGATTATTCACTTAAGCCACGCATTTCCAAACACTAAAGTCAAATAAACAAATAACGGATATTACATACTTACATACATATATATAATCCGTTCTCCTCAAGTCGGTAAAAACACATTCATAACAGATAACTGCGAATAATTATTCTCTAACTTTCTTAATTCTACAAATAGCAAAGAAACAAAGAATGTTTTGAGGTAAATCCTGAAAAATGATAAAATTTGTATAAAGAAATCAAAAACCACAAATTATAATCAAATCTATTATCCGTTTTATTATTGTATTTGTTTCTTGCACATAGCCATAGTACAACACATCAGGATGCATTTAAAAAGTATGATAAATAACATCCAAGATCCAAATAGAAAAGGTGATTGACCTTTTGAAAAAACCAAACACGTGATCGCATGAAATATATTCCAAATTTTTTTTAGTTTTACTGATGCAGGAGATTTCAAATATAAAATATGTATGTGTATGTGTATATGTAGGTGCAATATACAATAGGTATATAGGTTAAAAACTTCTGCATGTACTTTAAAAAAAAGAATTTATAAATTTGAACAAAAACAATTGAGCGAGAATGAGAGAGCGAGCAAAGTTAAGCTCGTAAACAATTTTTTACAATTTGTCAAAAAATTAGTTTAGCGCCAAAAATGAATATGTACACACACAAACACACACACAATAAATATTTGTTTGGTTTGCCCTAAATAAGTGCATTCACAAATTAATTCAATTTGTTCTTCTCTCTCTGTCCTTTTCAATTTCTATAGAAAATGAGGGAAGATAGCAATAGCGGCCAAGATAACTACTTAGGCTTAAATTGTAATTTAACATTTTCTGTTTTTGTACATAAATATTATTTTTAAGGCATCTACAATACATCTACAATCATGAATTATTTGGTTGATGTTTTATAGGTAATATGTAATCATATGTAATGATCAAAATATTGGGATAGGTCATAGTCATAAGCGAATCATGTGTCCGAATATTTTGTTTATTTTATTTGTCAACTTTTGAAAACAGTTTTAAAAAACACTTACACGTGTACCAAATTTCAATATTATAACGTATCTCGTTCCGATTATACGGCTGTTTATATATTCCCATAGCGCTTGGTATAAGAAAATATACGTTTCTTCTACAACTTGCCGTGTTTCTTAACCGATTGAAGTGAAATTTAGTATGCAAGTTTATATTGGCCCACAAATAGCGTGTACCGAATTTCAATATTATAACGTATCTCGTTCCGATTATACGGCTGTTTATATATTCCCATAGCGCTTGGTATAAGAAAATATACGTTTCTTCTACAACTTGCCATGTTTCTTAACCGATTGAAGTGAAATTTAGTATGCAAGTTTATATTAGCCCAAAAATAGCGTGTACCGAATTTATGTAATGATCAAAATATTAGGATAGGTCATAGTCATAAGCGAATCATGTGTCCGAATATTTTGTTTATTTTATTTGTCAAGGTTGTTTATTTTATTTATCAACAACGTATTGATGGACAGAAATGTTAGGTATAACTACATTTTCAGCATGACTCTTGTTAATCACGGCGAGGACTATAATAACAATATTTGAACGCGGTGACCTCTCGCTTGCTAAACATATTTTACCTAACAACAGTTAATAATATTGTAAATCAACAATAAATGGAAAACGATATACGAAACATTACAATTTTCTTTATGTTGGTATCAACACAATAGAAATGTAAACAAAATCAGCTGATGTATTATTATTTTGACTGCAAGAAAGCGTAGAAAGACGAAACCATTTCAACCATATGATTTTACTGTTAGTACATTAAAAACCAAATATGTACATAAAGAAACTGTTTATCCCTTTCTAACTGCACTGTTTAAGTGCAACCCGTCTTTGTTCTTCACAGGATAACAAAAATATAAAATTTATTTGGATTTTTTGATTTGTGAAGATCAAGTTCAAGTCGAAATAAAACACAATACTACTAAAGTAGAAGCATCTACAATACCAAAAACAAATATGATAGTATGCAGAGAACAACATTAATGTGAAACGTTGCCAGTTTTAATATATGTACATAGTACATATTTTTCATTTGGTTATTTGATTTTAGTGTTTGAAAAATTGGAAATGCATTTCTTAATCGAATAATCACAAGGCCGCTTGATTTGATCCTCGTACCTTCTATTTAGGAAGTAATTCATCTCATCGTGAATTAACAATTCATTTCTAATATTTCTTTAAAACTTTAAGTGATATGTGGCACAATCAGAGCCTTTGCACTTTTGCAGACATATGTACGTATTAGTATAATTATTATGTATTTGTTATTTATGATGTGACTGTGGATTATTGATTGATGCTGATGGCTGTGGATTATTGTTATTCTTAAAAATAATTGATTAATCATTAGTGTTGCATACATTGATATATTAAACTCTTTAAACAATTACAAATTATTCCTGGATCATCTCATCTTACATATGTCGTTAACTCATTTTTTTACATTTATTTTAGTCAGAGACTACAATCAAGTCTCGATGAAGTTTGGTTATTGAATTGTTATTTGTTAGTAACAATTATATATTGTTAATATTTTTTTATTATAAATAAATGTTAGGTGTTTTACACGTCATAAATATTATGGGTATTCTAGAAGTTGCTTATTTACGAAAATTCTCTCTGAAGAGTTCAAAAGAGAATTCTCGCAGGTTTCAATAAATGTGAGAAAGTTACAATATACTATACATATACGAATTTTATTTTCTTTCGTCATAAAGCATAAGTAGAACGGTCATTCACCTTTTGTAACTGCTTACGTTTCATATTATTTGTTACCTTTTTCTATCCAACAAAATGTTCCTTGGCTACTAAATTTAAACGTAATAGTTTCTGTTTATGCATACCATTACCAATATTATTACTGAAACTTCTTCAATCATGAATTGTTTGGTTTATCTTGTATATTACAAATGTAATTTGCGATCATGTGTCCGAGTATTTCTTTCTTTTATTATTTGTTAAGGTTGTTAAAGTTTCCTAATTTTTTCTTCCTGATGTTTCGGTTATTCATTTTTCGGTTGAGCATTTTGGTTATTTTTATTTGAGCATTTTTGGTTATTTTTATTTTAGAATAAAAATTTATAATGAAAAATCTAAATTTTAAAAATGTATTCAAGAAAGCTCATGCAACATCGTTTTCATTAAGAGAAAAGTTATGCTTTACTACATATTTGAACGTGATGACATATTTAGCCTTGTAAAACATATTTTACGTATCAACGGTTAGTCGGTTAGTAATATTGTAAATTAACAACAAACTGAAAACGAGGTACGAAACATTACAATTTTATTTTTATTGTTTAATAAACATCTGGATGAAAAAATATAATCCGTTCATAATTTTATCAACACAATTAAAATGTAAACAAAATCAGCTGATGTATTATTATTTTTGACTGCAGGAAGCCGTAGAAAGAGCAAAGAAGTAACTTATAAAACTACATACGTACATGTTTTACTTCTAGCATAACTAATATTTATTTATAACAAGGACATTGATAATATAATTTATATTTTATTTGTTAATAACAATGTTGTAATTTATAATTATTTAATAAACTGCAAAGTGCAAAGTATCTAGATTAGGCTAATGTTAGAAATAATTTAATAAAAAATTCTGGTGAGAATAATGAAGTACGATGCTTTTTATATATTGTATAAAATGATTAAGCAAAAATTTACCATATTTGAATAATATAATTTTATTCAAATAGATGTCACTAAATAAAATTTTTTTTACATTTTTTTACATTTTTTTACATTTTACATTTTTTTACTATTTTTTACTATTATTTACATCAAATATGTAAAAAATAGTTTTTTACGCGTAAATGCACAACACTGGTAGTAAATTATTTGTTAAAAATCAAGGTATACAGAAAAAATAGGTAGTATATTCCCGTGTCTCATTTTTGTCTTTCTTTGCGCATCACGTCACGTGTAGTCAAAAAATCACATTTGTATATGAAGTTTGGCGGTTTTTTGATTAATTTTTTAAATAAATCAAGAATAATCGTAATTTTTTTTTACAAACCGTATTTACAATTGATAATGATAGTTTACCGAGACCCTTTTTATGCTTTATATTTTTTTTATGGTCCAAATATTTGAGAAATCGAGTATATAATGTCTAAGATAAATGGAAAAAAGGGTAGACAAAATTATGAGTACATAACATAAAACAATTAAATTATTAAATGTTTTTGGTCATTTAAACATATGTACGTACCAATTATTAAAATTTTTATTTCTTTACGTTATGTACTCAAATTTTTGCCATCTATTTTCGTTTGGCTTCAAATTATTGGTATCCACGTACCTATTCAAATATTATGTTCATATTCAACATTAAATATATGCAAATGTAAAAATATATTAAATAAAAATTCAGTTCACAAATTATTGTTTTCAGTTCACAAAAAATTGTTTTTTAGGTGTAAAATGTTTTTTAAAATTCAGTTATTAAACGCCCAGTTAATAGAAAACATAAATTTGTTGAAAAAACGGAAATTAAATAAAACTAGAAATTAAAATTAAATCTCTGGCTTATTTAATTTATTGTCTTATGGTTTTCACTACAACTACATCAAAACACCCATTCACTGTTTAGTGTTCTATATGTGTTCTTATCAGAAGTACAACTGATAGTTTTGTTGCAATAGGAATTATTCAAATTTAGTATATTTAAAATCGAATACTCCCAAATTTTTGAATTAAATAATTAAAATCTAAACGTTCTCTGCATTTAACAAAAAAAATTTACTCATAAATTCCGAAACTTGTTATGCAATGTGCTCAAACAGTCTGCTCTAGACACGAATATTAAAACATGCCTATTTTCGCGATTTAATTCCAAAAGTATTGCAGTATATAACTAAAATAAAAATTGAAATGTTTAATTTTAACATAAAGTCGAAAAACAATAAATGGCAAGAATAAAAAAAAATTCTTTTATTTTCCATTTATTTAAAAAATTAATATCAGCATTTTTGACAACACGTGACGTCAAATTACGAAAAAAGTATGGCAACAGCATGCGCAATATTGTACCTTTATTTTCTGTATATCTTGGTTAAAAATAACATTCTAGTTGCCTAGAATAACAAATTTCATCGGGAGCTCACAAAGGACAAAAAAATATTCTTAAACAAAAATCAACATAAACCATCTGACATAACCCCACAAAATGCAAATATTGGTCAATGTTTAAACATCAAATTCTAACAAATCAAAGGCTTTTCTAGTTATGTTATGTTAAAAATATATTAATTGGTCTTTTTTCAATCGACAATTTTGTTTTGCACTTCGTATCATGATAATTTTCATTAATTTTTTTGAAACTTTAATTTGGTTGTTTTTGATCAAACTCCAAATAGTTTGATGAAAAACCACTAAATTGGGATATTAAAAAAATGAATGAAAATTATCATGAAACTAAGTGCAAAATAAAATTGTTGATTGACAAAGGACTGATTATTATATTTTTAACATTTTATTTAAATAATAAGCATCTTTGCATTCAAGTATTACTTTATCATCACACAAATAGCACTTCGTATAAAATTTTCATATAATGTCATTTGAGGTTATGTGGAAACGTCAACTTATCACTTTGATTCATCATTTTCCCCTTAAAATTCATTTTGCAGGGGTGTGTTTGTAGACTTTCTCCATTTTTTTATATCACACAAAAAAAGTCTCCACTAGTGATATAAAGGTGTGATATGGCACCACAAAATGACCACCCAGGTGTATATACGCTAGTCAAAATGGTGACGAATTAAAAACATTGTTTGTTAAAAATGTTTCATTTTCTTGTTGAGTACATTTCTTCCCAAAACATCATAATGAAATGAAAATAATTTCACAAATACATAGATAAATTGCCATTGGTGCAACGTTTAACATTTTATGTGTGAACGCGAAATGTGTGTAATGATGCTGTTGTAGTAAATACACGTCTGAACAGACGGCTCTGGTGCGTGTTTATGATAAAAAACAGAGAAGAATTTGTTGAGCATCTGGTGTGTGTGTGTGTGTGTGTGTGTGTGTGTGTGTGTGTGTGTGTATGTGTGTGTGTGTGTGTGTGTGTGTGTGTGTGTGTGTGTGTGTGTGTGTGTGTGTGTGTGTGTGTGTGTGTGTGTGTGTGTGTGTGTGTGTGTGTGTGTGTGTGTGTGTGTGTGTGTGTGTGTGTGTGTGTGTTTGTGTGTGTGTGTGTGTATGTGTGGGGGTGTATGTGCAAAAGGGAATTAATTACGGATTTAAAATAGAAATCTAAAACTTCTTTTATAAGAAATCGAAAACCTAAAAATCGACTCGAAATATGCACCACACTTGACTCAAAATCTTCTATAATAAAAGTCATGAAAATTCCATACATATGAAATAAAAAAAAGCAGGTTCTATGTGTATTGGTGTATGTGTTAGTTAACTAAGTATAAAGGTGTTGGTGTAGAAACAAGAAAAAAAAAATCAAATTTACGTTGAATTGTTAGTGTAACTAATACAGCCAAATCTAGTGGAATCAATAAATGTATATGTCTGTAAAAGAGAGTTTCATGACTTTTATTATAGAAGATTTTGCTTGACTACAGAAAAACATAATTACACTGGCATCAATACAAGCTCACAGGTATTACACAGAATACGAAAAGGATTACTAATGAACAGATTAGAAGAACTGGAAATATACAAGGTACGATATAACCCATTTTAACTAAACGAAAAAATTGGGCGCAATAAAATTTACGACCTCATTTTAAATTCGTAATCAATACTCTTTTGCACATACACACCCACACATACATCAGATGGTCAACAAATTTTTCTCTGTTTTTTATCATAAACACGCACCAGATGGTATATATAAAAAAGAAGGACGGTACCCCTCCTTTTATGAAAAAATAAAAAATATAATAAGGGGTAAAAAAGATTCACAAGACACGTAGGTACGGAATAGGGTATAAAAGCAGTTTTTAGCATAATTTTAGGTAGTGTTTGTTAGAAATTTGATAAAGCAGTAACATCCGAAACGATCGTAATTTCATTTTCAAATAAAATAAATATCACGTTAAAGAAAGTGACAAAACCAAAATATTGTGTTTTATTATATAAAATCTTTTTGTTTGTGATATTAGTCCACGAGTAAACAGCAAATATGTTAATCTTAAATAGTACATAAACTAAATAAATCTAAAACCAGGAAATCCCATGATTTCAGAGTCATACTGTTGAGACCGTGATCCTGAATAAGAAACCCTGTACGTACATATTTTAATTTATTTTAATGGATTCCTTATTAGATTTTGATAATTGTTTTCAAAAATAAATGAATTACTAAAAATATGTAAATAAATTCACCACTTTGATGTGTTTTTGTTCTATAACAACGAAAAATCCTATTAACGGGGATATTTGATTATCCGGGAAGCCCCCGGTCTCAAATAACGAGAATAAACGGATTTCAAATGTAATAATGAGATGTGATAGTATATGTATTGTTTAACAAGTGGAGAAAACGAGTCACTGCAATACGAAAGTGAAATTTGCAGGCTGAGCGATAGCGAGGGCTGTAATCACTTGAGTATTGCAATTAAACGTTTCCACACGAATTGTACACGCTATTTTTTATACGATACAATAGTCCTGTAATATTTATAATTTATAAATAATTAGCAATCGTGTTGTAATTGAGAAATCGTTGTGCAATGAAAATTGCAACACGATTTGTGCAATGCATTCTTTTCTTATATAATTTAAATTCAAAAATCATCGTGGTAAGCATAGGTTACTGCACTCTCGTAGAAAAGTTTAATAATTTATTGTTCTTGTTTATTTCAGAGATGGGTAGTGCCAAAATATGTTGTATATATCACACTTTTCGACACTTTTTGACATGAGTTCTTGACATCTATTTTCGGTATTTTGTGACTGGACTTTTTGACGGCGAAAAAACTTTCCTTTACTTAATTTTAAAAAATGTCCTATATGCATATAATGAAAAATTAATTAACGATAAATTGATTTAGCACCAACTTAAATGAAAGGGAAATGAACACTTTCGAAATTTACCGGTATATGTATTACAAAAACTAGCTCATGAAACTATTATAAGAATATTTTGTTTCCTCTTTTTCGCAAACGCACAGTTTTTGACACTTCCCGACAGTTGTTGACCTATTTTTGATTAGAATGCCGAAATGTCAGAGTTTCTAACGTTTTACCCGTCTTTGGTTTAATTATATTGCCACTTTTATTGCAATAAATTTCACAACCACAAATCGATTTATCTGTTGTATGTAAAATTTATCGAGACACATAATAGCAGCAAAGTAATTTAAATCAGAAAATAATTTTGAAATATCATTGTCATTGTAAACTCTCCCAAATAAGTCAAAAAGTCTACAATAAGTCTCCTCGCGGGGTGACTTACTCATTAAGTATTGTAGACTTTTAAAGACTTGTTTGAAAGTCTACAATAATCAGTAAGTCTTCTCGCGAGAATTTTAAAGTTGTACAAATTGTAAAAAATAAATAGATATCAATGAAATGAAATAGAGAGATTTCAATGAAACCCCATAGATTTAAATGTAATGGTAATTTTTCGTGTATTTTTTAGCAGTACAAAATATGGCCACTGAATTTTGGATTCGAACGATACCAGCTTTGACGTTTGGAATTACTGTGGTTTAAACTATTTAAGATTTTCCAAATGAATTTTTATAAATAATAAGTTTTAGATATAGTCAAAACTTACTAGAATAAAATATATACTATCGCATTTCACTCCTACTTCTGACATTTCATCTTCACCTGATACTTCATGAATGATTTACCGATCAACTTGATTTTTAGATTTTTCTTTTCAATTTATGACCATGATTTTTATTACAAACCAAATAATTTTTTTTTTTTGTAATTATGTTTTTTTCTGGTAAATTAACCAAACCCAAAACAATTGTTTAAATAAACTAAAATCAGAATATACAAACCTGGATCTCGAAAAGGTACAAATATATAATTATAAATTGGATTATCACTTCGCGACTTTAATTTCTCGATTATATATTCCGCACCACTTCGCAACTGATCTAAATCATCGGTCATCGATGCTGTTCCATCGAATACTATGACTAAACTTCTTTGACCAGGCTTTGGTTGGGTGGATGAATATTGCTGTGATAAAAGACCCTTTAAATCGGTTACTTTATAATGCAAGTAATTTACTAAAAAGTCATTTTCTTGATCACCACTGCCTTCTACGTCATCAACATCTTGATTTACATCTTCATAATTATTCATATGCAACGTAGATTTTTTCATTCTCTCAACGGAAATTAATAGATCTTCATTCATAATATCCAAATATTCTTCTTTGGCTATATTTTCATAATTCACTTGACTATTATGATTATTTGGAATTTTACTATTTTCGTTAGTACTAAATTGATTATTATTAGCATTAAAATGATTTGATGTTGCGCTTAAATCATCGGTTATCAACTCTATTAAATTTTGTTTTTTTAGAAAACGTTCATCTGTATTACGCTTATCAACACCAACTGCGTTTCGATTTGAACAAAAAATTATTATAAAATTACTTGAAAATGTTATTAATAAGTAAAATAATTGGCAATTCATTTTATTAAATAAAATACATTGAATTTGACTTTAATTTCACTTATTGATTATATTTAAACAATAGTAAAGCTATTTAAAATTTGGAGAAATCTTAAATACTCGTAAATGAACTCCACTATTCAGGCAGTTTTCACTTTTAAATACAGTAAAATTCACATTGAGACTGAGTAGTTTTAAAATTATTGTAATCTTTTTTCTATAATGATTAGGAAGTTATTAACATTATTATCGCAAAAATATGAATGACCTATTCAATTTATCATTCAAGTTGACCTTTTTCATTTACTATACATATGTATACATGAAAGTTGTTTATTAAATTACAATAGCTTTATCTAGGTTCAGAAATTAGACGTTTTTTGTAAAATTACAGTGTATAAACAAGTATTATACAGTAGATATTTAGTCGACAGTAATCTTTCAATAGAAAAACCTACATAAAGTAGAAAAATATTGTTTTAGTATTTTCCCAAAATTTACTAAAAGACCTTAAAAGTTTATCTCCGTTTAGTTTTTAGTCGAATTCCAATACCGTTTTACCTCAGTCTCCGGTTCCGATGCTTCGAATTGAAATTTGAAGAACACTTTGATCAAACTAGGGATGTGTTTTAAATGTGATTTAAAACGAAGTTTACCACCTGAATAGAATTGTTTATTTTTGGTTAATTTTTTATTAATAATTTACTGTTTTTTTTTTGAAAATATTGTAAAATTTACAAATCGCCCAATAATCAATATTAAGCAATTAAATTCGGTACCCAACGATTTTTTATTCGAAGATTACGAATTTATGTTCCAAATCTGATAATTCAAGATATGGCCGCAGTAACCTTCAGTTAAGAACTGTTTCATAATTATTCAAAAAAATGTATGTAGGGATTGGCTTTGACTTTCACGTCAATCGGACGTTTTCTGTGAAAAAAATATTTTTTAATTTTTTTATTTTGAAATTTTAATCAACCATCAAACTCTGCACTAAATATCCTAAAGCTATGGGGTACCCCAACCACGGAATATTATCCAAATTACAAAAGATTACAAATCGTGATCGTCCTGCCATTGATGATCGAGCGATGCAAGTGAAAAATCCAGGTGAAATTGTGTAATTCATGGTCCGAAATGAATGGCTGGCCGACCTAAAAATGGAATTTTGTCTAATTGAACCATTCTTCTCTTTTGGCACGCTCTGTTGTAAATGAGCTTTGGCTCAAAATGGAGTGCGCCAAAACTTAAATAAATTTATGTGTAAATCAAATAAAAAAAATATGTACTTACATTCCGTAAAATAGCTTATTAAAGACAAACGAATTATTGAATCTAGGCTATATTATCCCGCGCAATTCATCCCGGATCAATTCATCCCGCACAATTTATCCCCGATATTAATTTATCCCGCACAATTCATTCCACACAATTCATCCCGCAGAATTCATCTTGCATAATTTATCTCTAAAGGTGCTTTGGAAAAGAAATTTTCCCGCCGCGGGAAAATTTCTTTTCCAAAGCACCTTTAGGGATAAATTATGCAAGATAACAAAGAAGTGCTTAAGCTATATTATCCCATGCAATTCATCCCGGATTAATTTATCCCGCACACTTTATCATACAAAAAATATTCAATTATATATATGGTGAAAAATACTTGAAATCACAAATTTTTGTAAGTCATGTTTTAATTTTATAATTTTTATATTTTGAATGTGTAGCCTTGATTAAAACAAAAATTTTGAAATACTTTGTTTTTTTTTGTTGTTGGTGTTGTTAAAGATACAGGGTGTCAAATTTTGAGAAAAATGATAATCATGATGTTGTATTTATGGTAATAAAAAGAAAACTAATTATCCGATAATTATAATTTTGGGCTTATTTTAAAGGTAAGTTAATAGTGATTAATAAAAAAATAGTATTTTGTTTAATTTCTTCTTCTTTAAATTTCCCGCCAAAATGTTCTTTTTCAATTTTCTCAAAATCACATTCATTTTATTTTTTTATTTTAAAAAATTCGACAATTAATATTTTACAACATATCAAAAAACTGGAACTCCGTTATTTTTTGTACTCTTGCAAAATATGTTTTAGTAAGAGCATTATTACATTTTTATATGGAAAAACTATATTTGAATAGATATTTCTCAGTGTTTTGGAATTGTTTACAGAAAAGATAGTTTAGTTAATTTTTTTGTTTTGTTTATTATTAAATATATAATTTTGTAATGCATTTAAATATGAATCACCGAATTAGAAGGTGCCACTCCCTGGTTTATATCGTTTAAAAATTAGTTAGTCATGGTACCATAAATCCCTTTTATTTCTTAAGTAATTTTATAAAAGACTAAATAAAATGTGGTTTTTCCCTTTTTTATTGGGAGGGTTGATTTTTTTTTTACTTGACAGGCGTACCTGTTAAACGATGAGTAATTCTTTTGAAAACAAAAAAAGAGAATATTGTTGATATAAATAACAGTTAAAATTTAACTTTTTGATTAGTTGACATTGTGATTTGTAAACAACATTTACCTAAGGAGCATTTTTTTTTTAAATTTGAAAAAAACAGTGTGTTAAAGTGAGTGTAAGTTAAAGTGAGTGATAAATAAGTACTAGTGCATTAAATTTGATAATGGATACATTTTCATTTCCAAAGTGTTGTAAACCATATCGCGACTCTACCTTGGGTTTCTACCGATAGATGCAATTTGGAAACTTTCTCACAACCGTTAGATGTATTTCTGGATTATTTCATAAATAAGATGAAGAATCTGTTGCCTCATTGCTTCATTTCACTACAGCAGTCCAGCTTCTTAAAAAATAAAAAACTGGCGCTGAAGCCTACGGAGGTGATAGTTTTATGTGATTTTGCAGAAAATTATGCATTTATAATGAAAAATGCCGCACAAGGATTTCATTGGAATAATAAACAAGCGACTATTCATCCATTTGTAATTTACCAACATTTAGAAGGCAAATTACATCACCACACGTTCGTTATAATATCGGATTGTCTTCACCACGATACTGTAGCGGTTCACTTATTCATTGAAAAATTGATGCACTTCTTGAAAACTAAAATATCTAGTCTATCTAAAATTTATTATATTACCGATGGTGCAGTCACGCATTATAAAAATAAGAAAAATTTTAAGAACATCCTAAAACACAAAGATGATTTTGGAGTTGACTGTGAATGGCATTTTCATGCAACAGCTCATGGAAAAAGTCCATGTGATGGAGTAGGGGGTACCATCAAAAGAATGGCATCCAAAGCTAGTCTCACAATGGAATACGGCAGTACAATAACCAATGCAGATGAATTATTTAAATGGGCTAAAACGTTGAAGACAGATATCAATTTTGGATTTTGTTCAGACGGAGAACATATACCAAGCAAATCAAACTTGCAACTAGGTTTGAAAATTTAAAAACAGTAAAAGGAACTCACGGTTTTTAAGCAGTCATTCCAACAGAAGATGGCTTTTTGAATTGTAAAAAATATTCTAATTCTGACGATTATCTTAAATTTAAATTGTGATTTGAAATAAGATCTAATTTTAAACAATAAAGTAAAATTATCTTTGGGGTTAAAATTTTAAATATATGTAATGAAATTTGAATAATAAATACTAATAATTTAACTGAACTGTTGTTTTTGTAAACAATTCCAAAACACTGAGAAATATTTATTCAAATATAGTTTTCCCATATAAAAATGAAATACTGCTCTTACTAAAACGTATTTTGCAAGAATACAAAAAATAATGAAGTTCCAGTTTTTTGATATGTTTTAAAATATTAATTGTCGAATTCTTTAAAATAAAAAAAAAATAAAAAAAAATTTGTTTTTGAGAAAAGTGAAAAAGAACATTTTGGCGGGAAATTTAAAGAAGAAGAAATTAAACAAAATACTATTTTTATATTTTTTTATTAATCACTATTAACTTACCTTTAAAATGAGCCCAAATTTATAATTATCGGATAATTAGTTTTCTTTTTATTGCCATAAATACAACATCATGATTATCATTTTTCTCAAAATTTGACACCCTGTATCTTCAACAACAACAACAACAAAAAAAACAAAGTATTTCAAAATTTTTGTTTTAATCAAGGCTACACATTCAAAACATAAAAACCATAAAATTAAAACATGACTTATGGCTCCATATAGTGAATTTGTGATTTCACGTATTTTTCACCATATATATGTATATATTATATACATATTTACATATATATATATATATATATATATATATATATATATATATATATATATATATATATATATATATATATATATATATATATATATATATATATATATATATATATATATATATATATATATATATATATATATATATATATATATATATATATATATATATAT
The DNA here is from genome assembly GCA_958295665.1 of Tipula vernalis. Taxonomy (NCBI): domain Eukaryota; kingdom Metazoa; phylum Arthropoda; class Insecta; order Diptera; family Tipulidae; genus Tipula; species Tipula vernalis. Next base: position 205,151,167 of record OY282559.1, on the reverse strand, counting down.
ATATATATATATATATATATGTAAATATGTATATATATATATATATATATATATATATATATATATATATATATATATGTATATATATGTATATATATATATATATATATATATATATATATATATATATATATATATATATATATATATATATATATATATATATATATGTATATATATATATACATATATATATATATATATATATATATATATATATATATATATATATATATATATATATATATATATATATATATATATATCCATAATAGTTACGTGAACAACCAACATCCATTCGTTTGTTTCCAACGCTAAATAGCCTCGATACAGTATAAATCGCATTTTGCTTATATTAAACAAAAACGTAGATTATAAGAGTTTTAAATTTTAACTACCAATCTCTTATTTTAAAATATAATGTAAACATTATTATTCCTTTTATTATATTATGTATCAACTTACCATAGTCCAATGTTTTTATACTAACCCTATGTTTTCTCATTTATCGGCTTCACCGAATATAAACAATTTATATAGAAAGCATACTAATCATAAAATCATTGTCATTTATTATGTTATTTTTGTAGAATTAACAAGCTGTTTTTGAATAAACTACGTAAAAATAAATAAGTTTTAAGTGTTTAATTCAACTGAGATACGAACCTATAACTGGCGCAGCCGGTAGTCCTCAAGTATTAGCTTTGAGACAATTCAAAAATAGCACCAACTGTTAATTAAAATTAGTGTAATAAAAACTGTATGCAGATACAACTTGGTCCCCACCATTTTGGTCACCGTTCATCAGGAAAAACAGTTTCGAACAACGACATGCACGCCAAATTCATTCTCATTGTCTGCGGGATCATCACGGGGTAAGTCTTATCATAATATTTTACAATTACCCAAATAAAAGACCCAAAAACCTCAATACATTTGAATATTAGAGGATACTACCATTTGATTGTAATACATGTAAAAGTGTTTTATCGTGATCAAAAGGCCATTAAAGTCGTGAAATTAAATTCCTACAAGTAAATAGGTCCACGCAAAAATTTATTTTAACATATGCAAAGTCAAAGTAGTCCGCAGTTAGAAACAAGTAATAAATACGAGGAATTCGAAGACTCGCAGAACATATTCGAAAAAAATGAAAATAATAGTTTAGATAATAATGATAACATGACAGACGACACAAAAAAAGACGACACAAAAAATTTAGATCTCACCACGACAGAGAAAATACATGCCGCACTAAGAAATTCGGACATAATAAAAGAACTAACAGAATTTAACGGACAGATCAAACATTTATACAGATTTTTAACAGAAGTAGAAGAAATGTTTATTTTGACAAAATCAGTGTTACCAGAAAATGTGGAAATACCCGTGACTTTTATAAAAGCGTTACGGAACAAAATTAGAGGAGAGGCTAATGATGTGTTAATCGCAAACGACGTACAATCAACTGATTGGACAGACTTTAGGCAAACTTTAATAAAACACTATTCAGACCCTAGGACAGAGGTCGCTCTAATCAGAGATCTGCTTAGAACAAGGCAGGGAATACAAACAACCAAACAATTCTACAGCAAAATAATGGAAATACAGACAGCTTTAATAGCCCATTCAAATCTTCACAACAACAGCGATGCGAAACGAGAGCTATACATAGAAATGTGTCTAGCACAATTTGTCACAACCCAATAGCATATGGTAGCAGAACTTTAAGTGAAACTGAAACCAGATACGATGCCACAAATAAAGAAATGCTAGCAATAGTATGGGCATATAAACACTTTAGGCCATACATGTATGGGAAATCATTCGAAATATTCACAGATCATAGGCTATTAGAATGGCTGATGACCATTCAAGATCCTTCGTCCAAACTCATCCGTTGGAGACTGAAATTATCAAATTTCAATTTAACATAAATTACAAAAAAGGCACCGCAAACAATAATGCCGATGCATTATCTAGATTGGAAATCAACAATACCGAAACAGAACTGACGTTACCTATGACAAACACACCGTTAGATGACTTTAACCTACAGTTAATATTTAGAGTAGGCAAACAGGACAAAATGAACAGACCAAACAGACATATAGAGAAAACAAAGAACAAAATAAAATACATATACGAAAAGGAGGAATATAATGACAAGAACATCAGATCAATATTAGGAAATCTGGCGATAAAACATAAAGGAAACATGGCAGTTCAATGCAATGACCAAATACCTCAAGCAATAGCAAGATGGAAAAAGACAGCGAAAACCATCGAGGAATATCAGAAAATTACGCGCTAATAAAAAAACAATATAAACTCACAAACCTAAAGGAAATGATAGCCGCCTACATAAACAAATGCAATATTTGCAATAAAACAAAGTATGACAGAAATCCTTTGCAAATACAACAACAACTCACAATAACACCCAAAAAACCTAACGAGAGAATCCATATCCATCCATAGATATGTTCTCTCTTAGAAACAATTCCTAACGGTAATCGATGGATTTTCCAGATTTGCATCAGCCTATGAGCTTCCATCAAGGGAAACAATAAAAATAATAAACGTTCTTAAAAAACATTTCTCGCAAGAGGGAATACCCGAAACACTCATATCAGATAGTGCAACAGAATTTACATCCGAAAACTTTAGAAAATTCACACAAAAATATAATTTTGAGCATCATATAACAACACCAAAATCAAGTACGGGTAATGGAATAGTTGAAAGATTACATTCAACGTTAACAGAACTGATCAGGATAAAATTCGATGAAAATAGAAAAATTAAAACCGAAGACCTAATGACGGAAGTCATTATAATGTCATATAATAATTCAATACATTCAGTAACCGAACTAACAACTAACACCCATTGAACTACGAGAACATCTAATAATGAAAAAGAGCCCAGAAGACCTGAGCACGGAAAATTTCGCAAAAACTATCCAATCAGAATATAACCTTAGAACAACCGAAATCACAAATAAAGAGCAAAAACAAAAAGAGAAAAGAACAAACAAAAACAACGAAAAAAGAGATCAATTCCCCAACTCTTTATATATGGTAAAATTAAATTTAAAATAAACTGTATTGGTAAAAAATTTTTTATTCAAAATAAGGTTACTAATTTAAATAATTACATTTTAAATCTAACATAATCTTCACTATTAGAGTATTTTTTAAAATTTAAGTAACCTTCTCCTGAAGGAATAACTGCATGGAAATCGCGAGTTCCTTTTATAGTTTTCGATTTTTCGAACCTACTGGCAAGTCGGATTTTGTTTGAGATGCTGATTGCTTTAGTTCATCGCTGATTCGTTTCCAGCTTTAGGTACAGGAAGACCAAGTGGGCCGTTCGTTTCCTGAATATATTTAGCTTTACGCACTAAGTATTGTGTTGTGTTGAACTCCTGTTGAATTTATAAATTAAACAATTTTTATTTGGTTTAGGGCTCTTTTTATTTCTTTTTTAATTAATTAAAGCTTTTGAAAATGAACTCGAATAGAGTTCGAAAGCTAAAGCTGTAATTAATTAAGAAAGAAATAAAAAGAGCCCTAAACCAAATAAAAATTGTTTAATTTATAAATATTAATTGGCTCATAAAAATAAAACACTAATCCTGTTGAATTTGTTGTATGGTTAGTGACCTCGGCAGTGTAGTCAGCAGCTGTATCTTATCACATTTTTTCTCCAATTGTTTGAATTTGCTTTTCAGTTGCTCCATGAATTCGTCATATAAATTAGCCTTCATTGCGTTGTCCATTGATTGATTCACAAGGGGCTCGATTCCAGGAATCAATGATGATGATGTTGATGGTATATTTGCAGCTAAATTGATTAATTTTTGTTGTTGGTGTTGTTGCCTAGCTCCTAGTTTACTAGCATATATGGGCGAGATTCTAATATCTGGTAATATCTCATTGATTTTTGGAGGACGCTCGCATTTTGTATTTGGCGTTCTTCACTATCACTCCTAATGGAACTTATTTTAGAATCTACATCAGTTGATGATGATTTCGGCGTAACTGCGGAACTTAATGGTAAAGAGGTTGGTGATGTCTCTGTTTCAATTTTTTGACGTTTACCATAAATCTTGATATAGCAACTTGAACAAATGAATAAATTTTCATTTCTTTCAATCGAAGGCGGCAGAAAATCCATAAGACAAGTGGGGGCTGGGCTTAATAAAATGTGTCAACATAAAAAATAATTAGTTTTATTATTCATTAGAAGTAATTTGTATCTTTATTTTTAAAAATCGAAGCAACAGTTAAAAACAAAAGATTAATTTAGGTATAAATTAAGAACTGAATAGGTATACCGATAATTTTATATACAAACATAGAGCAGGTGATGATATTAAAACGTGTTTTGCAAGAAAACGAAAAAAAAATACATGTTTGTTTTTTTATTTTTTATATGTTTTATATATAGAATTAAATGGCAAACAAAAAAAAAAATATATTTCCAGAAAATTGAGAAAAACCAGTTTGGTGGCCATTTTGAAAATGAAAAACTTAAATATGGTACTATTTTTGTAATAATTTCTTAATCCTTATTCTTTTACCTTTAAAATATATATATATCTATATATATATATATATATATATATATATATATATATATATATATATATATATATATATATATATATATATATATATATATATATATATATATATATATATATATATATATTTATATTTATATTTATATATTAATTATCAATTTATAATGATCAAATGTATTAAACCGATAGTGCAAAATTGGAATTAGCACTAGTTTACGGTCGAAAAGTACTGGGTAATATTTGAATTTGACGTCCTTTTCACTGCATAATGAACTTACAGGTTCAGAAAAAAAACTTCAATTTTTTGAAATTGATATCCTGTCACTGTTTCTTCGCCATTTTTAAATCCAGTTCCAACAATTTTATTAGCAACATCAGGATGCCAATTTCAGTCCAAAAATGTGCGATGTGCGAGTGCGAACAGGAAAGTAATAGTATTCGTAAAATATATGTGTATGCGGGAAGGAAAAGCAATACGAAATAGATGTAGTCTTACTTTAAGAATTTTACAACAACAATGCCGCATATTTTCATTCCGGAATGAATAGTTTCAAACCAAGTTTTTGTTGGTATAGAAGTATTCTAGCAATAAATTTGAATTTTTTTTTTTAATTTAATTTTTAATGTCAATTGATAAAAGTAAAAACAAAATTATTTTCGGTTTTTATTTTGAGCATAATTTGCATTTTTGCTGTAAAAATAAACATTTGCAAAGACCAGGGTAAAATATCTGATTGCCGCCAATACTAGATGCATAATTCTTAAATTCTCAAGTCCCAAAGCAAGTTTTATTTACAACTGAGCTTTATTGCTTTTGTTGAATAAAAATTAATTTAACTAACATTGGAGACAGACACAGGTAATCTGTGCGATCAACTGTAGGTAATCTGTGGATCAGCGTGAATTTTATTATAATTTATTATTCCTAGATAGTGGCATGCAAAAATTCTTACTTTCTTATTTCGAATAGAAAAGTACCGAATATTTCTTAAATTTATCAATTTATATTATTTATTGTTTAGACATTAGAGCAGATAACGCTACGTTAGGGTTCGGATTGCGTTAAAGTATATTTGGTTAACGCAAGTCTAGTTGCAGGTATTACTTTTCTAAATTTACAAAAATTTACAACAGTACGATTGGCTGGAACTCACAGAGGTCACGCACTCAATGCCGCAAAGGGCACATGGCGCAAGCCAGTGATTCTAATCTAATTGACATAAGTGTACTGCATCCTTAGCTAGCAAACTGAATGAATTTGGACTCAGGCAAGGGTCTGGCGAGAACTATAAAACCCCCGAAGGATAAACCATAGAGAAAGAAAATGTGAAGTCAAATGCCGGTATCGCTCTAGCAATAAGAATACCAGAAACTATGTAGATTTCTGGTATAATCGAGCTATAATAATTGCGAATTTTTCTGTGCCTCACAATTGATCATACAGCACACCGCAACCTACCGCTGAGTCCACGCCTCAGTCTACCGCAAATTGAATGCAATAGACCAAGCAGTATCCAGAAGTAAGGACTGCAATTGGGGTTGGAACGGAATAGTCCTACAACCAATAACCTGTAAAATATTACGTTAAGCTACAATATAATAAATAAAATAATTTAATTTAAAAAATTATATTAAATTCAATAAACACTAAACACTTACCATTGTGAAGGATCTTCGATATGTGATTAATAAAAAAACCAAAATTATAACGCACCATGAAAAAAGCAGGTGCGACTTCTGAAATTTGGGAATGTAAGCACCAAAAATTTGAACCGGTTTTGCCCGATTCTTTATTATTTGATATTGGCGATCACAAAAAATGCACTAACACAAGTATTATATTTGACACAACCAAAATCTTCTATAATAAAAGTCATGAAAATTCCATACATAAGAAATAAAAAAAATCAGGTTCTATGTGTATTGGTGTATGTGTTAGTTAACTAAGTATAAAGGTGTTGGTGTAGAAACAAGAAAAAAAAAATTCAAATTTACGTAGAATTGTTAGTGTAACTAATACAGCCAAATCTAGTGGAATCAATAAATGTATATGTCTGTAAAAGAGAGTTTCATGACTTTTATTATAGAAGATTTTGACACAACACAATCGCAAAAAGTATATTATACACAAAAACATCTATAATTCCAAGACAAACTATTATTCTTTATTGGCTGGTAATTGCTACTGAAGGTAGTATTGGTGACTAAATGATGACGGCAACGTCGCATATTACTTTACATTTATTTTCATACAAACACATATTTACTTTTTATTTGTACACTCTTGACAAAAATATTGTACCTTTTTGAATTCATTTTTGAATTTAATAAAAAAATTATTAAGATAATTTAAATTTAAAAGGTGTCTTAATATTAAAAATCGAATTGTGTCTTAATATTTTAATATTTAACATGTAGTAAAGCATTAAAATATGTACGCTTATTCGTATTTTTTAACACAATGAAATGTGCCAATTTTTAGTCTAGAGTGTAATAAAAATAGGTTAGGTTAGGTTATACATCTTTTTCCTTATGTCAAAAAATATGTACGACAAACATATGACATCTTGTTTTTGTGGCCCTTGTTATATAAAAATATATTTTAATAGAGCGCTCAAGATTGAAGACGTAAGTAATTTGTTTATAATCTCAATATTTCATGTCTAATAACCATTTTATTGCAGTCGGAGCTCGATAATTTAACGGGTAATGAGTACAAAAACGAATCGGTGAAGTACAATCTGAAAAGCAAATGTGTATACATAAGAAGCTATTGACCGAGTTTGAAATTTATCATCGTATTGTGCGGTTCAAAAATTATATTGTAGCTATCATGAATAAGAATTTAGTTCCGGCCAAAGTTATGGTCCCGTTTTTGGGCGTACGTGCTTGCCTGAGTCGAGGAATTCGTTATAATTTTGAACTGATATTATTTCGAGGACCATGGTCACCATTCTAGAATAACTGGCATCTAACAGTCGACGAACAAAATTGGCACAAAGTTGTCACGACAATAATGTGTTTTGTCGTAGAAAATTTAATACTCTGTCCGTTAATATTTTTGTGGCAGTTGATGTTTTTTTTAAATTATGGTGAGTTGATTAGACGAGAACCTGGAACTTGAATGAGATGCTGATCACGATATGGCCGACTATATCTACGATATTTAACGAGTGAATTAGTTTTTATTGTGGTATTTTAAGCGTTTTTGTCATATTAACCGTTTATGATGAAGATGTTGTCCAGGTCGAAAATGTCCTCACTAAAATGACACTATTAACGGCTGTTCTTGTTATATCTCAAAACTTAATTCCTGATGAGAATTTAATTTGGTGTCCTGAACAATTGATGACAGCCGTCATCGTATCGTATCGTGAATTATTACATATGTACATCAAGAGTACCTGATCAATTCGGACAATTGTTGCAACTGAAAGTGGTAACTACTAGTATCTTTGAGTTACATTAATTTTGTATTAAATTCATGTTTATTCCAGATTCATCTTGTTAACGAATTATAGTCCGCTACACTGAAAAAAAAAGGTACGTGTAAACAATAAAAAATGACATTCTAACAATGAACTTTGTTAATCATTTTGCGCCAATTAACACGTTTATTCTGAGAATAAATATGATATTACAAACTAATAGAAAAAGTTATCAGTTTATAAACAAATTTATTAATACCATGAATGTGTTCATTAAAATTAAATGAAATCGATTAAATCGAAATAATAAGATTAATTAAAAGATTTATTGATTCAAGGAACTGAATCGATGAAATCAATTAATTCAAATTAGTAAGATTAATTAAAAGATTTATTGATTCAAGGAACTTAAATATATATATATATATATATATATATATATATATATATATATATATATATATATATATATATATATATATATATATAGTATATATACATATATATATATATATATATATATATATATATATATATATATATATATATATATATATATATTTAATATATATATATATATATATATATATATATATATATATATATATATATATATATATATATATATATATATATATATATATATATATATATATATATATATATATATATATAGTATATATATATACATATATATATATATATATATAGTATATATATATATACATATATATATATATATATATATATATATATATATATATATATATATATATATATATATATATATATATATATATATATATATATATATATATATATATATATATATATATTTACATTTTTGGGCAACGGTGACCGAACCTCATCATAATATGGAAATTAATTTAAAACAAAATACTCCATTAGACGTATAAAAATTAAAAATATTTTTATTGTAACTTTGAAATTATGTATATTAAATTAACAAAAGTTTGCTTAACATAATAAAAAAATAAACTTTATTTAGTTGGTTTCGATTTCTCAGGCAAAATTATTTTAATAATTCAAATTATACATAACTAAAACACGAAATTTAAAAATTTAAAGTTCACCTAATAAGTAATTTTCAGAATTAGGTAATTAAAATCGATCTAAACGGATTTCTTCAATAATATTTCAAATTCTAAATACGTACTGTTATACAACATACGACATTTCTGTAAATTCTCTTTAAGGTATGTTTCTTTATTTAGCTATTCCCAAATGGATAAATCTGAGATAGTTTATTTATTTACAATTAGCATTTCGTTCAATAAAATATTAATTTTTGTATTTTTCGTGGCTTTAGGGCTTTTCATATTATAGAAGAGCTCTCCAATTAATATATAAAAGTTGGTTGCAGCCAGTGGGTATTCCAAATTGAACAGTTGAAAAATTTTGAAACAAATATCAACTGCTCTTAAAAAACTGGTAAAAGGGAACTTGATTCCATCAAAATATACGAAGCAATCCTCAATTTTTAAGATACTGCTTCCTATTACCATAATAAAAGGTTGAATGCTAGATGTTTTTGTTTTCAAAAATTGTATGTGGTTTTCTAGTTCTTGCACGCACTTCCCAATAAAAACAAACGAATCCTGTGAGTCTCGTATCGTATATTTAATCGTTGATTTTTTGCCAGCATTATCCTTAATTATTGTTTTTTGAGTAGGTACTAGGTATCCATGAACACTCCATAATAAGGCAGCATTGCGACTCTCTTGAATGATTTTTTCATAATAATCATGTTAGGTGTTATGCTTAATATACATTTAATATTTTTATTTTAAATATATCTAATCAATATGCAAAATTTACTTACTTTTAGAAATGTTTTCAGTTTGCTTGAGCTGTTGTAATACGGAAATTATGCTTTTGTCTTTAATGATGCCGTCTTTATACAGGAAGTTAGACAGATTTAAGACAATTTCATCCCATTTTTCCAAAATACCGGTTTGATTGTTAAACATAGCGATAAAATCCATATCAATCTGTGGTTAGTAGATAAAATTAGCATTAGTTTAATTATTATCTAAATTCTATCATTTAATATCATAACATAAATATTTTCGTTCAACAAAAATCCTATGTTAACTAAGATATTAATTATATTTCAGTCTCAATATTTTCTAAATAAACTATACTACAATAGAAAGAAAATCTATGACTATTTGATATCTTGAAAAAGGAATATAAATTTTTTGTTTTAGTGTTATAACTTACCAATCTAAAACCATTGGGTTGTTTATAAAATGGCCATTTTTGTATAATTTCATTAGTAGACGTTTAGGTTGATATTTGGTGTAACCGGTGTTTACTACAGGCTTGCCAAGCGCGATCAAATTCTTCTGCTGAGATATTGTCAAATTTAAGCGATCGTTCACAAACTTCGGCATTTGGTTCAGGAGCTGTAAATAATTATGCGGCGAAATTTACACAAATATTTTTAATAATCTGGGATATAAATTTTCATCCGGGCTGAATGCCCGGCAGTTGTACAGTGGTATTTGGGGTCGTGAGGATTTAAAAAGTCTTATAAAAAATGTTGGATATAGTGGGGGTTTACATTTTTTTTTTCGCTGGCGCTACATCCCATAGAGGGATTTGGCCGCTTCATTCTGAAGTTTCGTAATCATGTTTTTCAACGGATAATGAGTGATTAATTCATTGATCCAACATTAACCAGCCGTGATTTTTTCATCACCCGTCGGGAATCGAACCCGGAACCTACGGAGTTTAAAGCAAGCATGCTAACCACTGTGCCACCGCGGCGGCAATATATGGCGGTTTTAATGGTAAAAGGTTAATTTTTCTTACACTATAGACTGTCCCTCACCGTATACCAATTTTATATGATTTTTTTTAATCCTTACAACCACAAATATACTGCCAGACTGTAAGAGATTAAAAATTTATACTAGGGCACGCTATTTATATGGTGCTGTCTATATATAAAATCGTCTACACGCTAAGGATATAATTAGGGATTCGGTTAGGTACATAATAAAAAAAAATGGTTTAGTCAATTCTTACTTAATTTTTCAGTTAGTTTAACATCTTCTTTGGTGTCATTAGTACAAATGGGTTTCAGGCTGCTTTTCAGGTTACAACATCGATTATATAATTTTCCCCTCTTCCCTGTGCTATAATATTCCTGTAAATATTTAATTAAAAATATAAAATGTCAATTATAACATCTCTCAAATTAATATGTACCAATTTTTCTGAATTAAAGCGGTCACATATTTCTTGTTCAAGACGTTTACTTTTCCCCAATGACATGTGCATGTTTCTGTTATTGTAATACTGGCAAATCATATTTATTAAAAGACTGCGTTGTTCATCTTAAAATTTGGTTGCCTTATTATAATATTCGATAATCATACTTCCTTTGGCAGAGTCATTTAAGATATCGGCTAATGTAACATTGTCATCAGGAGTCTCAGGTCTGCTATAAGGAGAATGTCTTAATGAAGATGTAGGCCGTTCTGTTCCAAGAACATTAGTCAATAGATTAGAAGAACTTTCCAATGGGACGTTTGAAATTTTATTTTGTCTCCTCCAATTTTCTAGTTGATAATCAAATAAAGCTTGAGTGCCTAATGGATATTTGCATAGTAACCGATCAACAAAGCGCGGCCTTATTATTTTAAGTATATCGATATTAACTTTCTCGGCTGAAAATAATAATTAATTAGTAATTTATATATTTTAAAAATAAATAATTTTCCTACCTGTCAAATGATCAAACATCATTTCAAGGTTCCATTCTCGCAGCAAATTTAACAGTTCTTCAGATTTTTCATCTTCTTCGCCTTCATTATTATCCACCATGGTTTCGAATTCAATGAGATTTCCATTTAAAAGAGTATATGAAGTTTCTAACAATTCTTCATGTGTTCCATCCTCTTCGCCTTCAGTAATATTATTATTATCCACCACGTTTTCTGATCCAATGTGATTAGGTTTTAAAATAGTATATGAAGTATCTCCGTCATAATTGATTATATAATCTTTTGTTTGGATGTCTTCTTCCATAATTAAATAATTTTAAGCCTCGCTAAATTTTAAAATGATATGAATTTCAATAAATAAGAGTTTTCAATTAAAAACTAATCATACTATATCTACAATTAATTTAAATATTAAGAGTATAATAATCTTTCACTCTTAATATATTTTTTCCTTTGACAGTTTTAATTAATGTAATCGGGGGCCCAGAAATATCCTCCATTTCTAGAAAAGTGAACGCTCCAACATTTCTCGTATTTATTTCAAAGGATAATGTATGGGGTTGGAATTCTATTTGTTTGACTTCCTGGCAAAACAAAATTATGCTGTTGTCTTCCCGCAGAATTATTGTAAGAATTTCGTGGAGTTCTACATCTTGTCTATAAGTTGACACATAAAAACCAACTCTGTACTCAATTCCTTTAAAACAAATTTTTTTGTAAAACTTCAAGAAATCGGACGAAATTTTGAAGTTTTCAGAAATTATTTTTGAATAATTAGTAATAATTTTATTACACTCATTATATTCCAGCATATGATGACGGATGTGAAGTTTATAAAAATAACAAAAAATGTATATGTATTGTTATTACAGTGTAAAATTCAATTCTTATAAGAATTTTGAGTAAAATATTTTAAACAGAAAATTTTAGGTAAATCAAATTTAAAACAAATACAAACTTAAAATGTAAACGCCACAACAAACAAGTGAATAGCATTTGCCTAGTGTACGAAATAGCCCAGATGCTGAAAATAGATGGAAAAGATACATTTTTTCCTAAAATTCATTGAGATATTTTGATGTATCGAGTGTTTTATTAATTGGCCATTAACAAGACATCGTAGAGTTTGTACCAGAATGCCACCATATGCACATGATAAGTACTTGTCTGGTGTATGAAATGGCCCATGTGCCATCCCCATATGGAGGGGAAGGGTAATTTTTTTTCTTACAAATTCAGTGAGATATTTTGATGTTTCGAGTGTTTTATTAATTGGCCAATAACAAGACATCGTAGAGTTTGTACCAGAATGCCACCATATGCACATGATAAGTACTTGTCTGGTGTATGAAATGGCCCATGTTCCATCCCCATATGGAGGGGAAGGGTAATTTTTTTTCTTACAAATTCATTGAGATATTTTGATTTTTCGAGTGTTTTATTAATTGGCCAATAACAAGACATCGTAGAGTTTGTACCAGAATGCCACCATATGCACATGATAAGTACTTGTCTGGTGTATGAAATGGCCCATGTTCCATCCCCATATGGAGGGGAAGGGTAATTTTTTTTCTTACAAATTCATTGAGATATTTTGATGTATCGAGTGTTTTATTAATTGGCCATTAACAAGACATCGTAGAGTTTGTACCAGAATGCCACCATATGCACATGATAAGTACTTGTCTGGTGTATGAAATGGCCCATGTGCCATCCCCATATGGAGGGGAAGGGTAATTTTTTTTCTTACAAATTCAGTGAGATATTTTGATGTTTCGAGTGTTTTATTAATTGGCCAATAACAAGACATCGTAGAGTTTGTACCAGAATGCCACCATATGCACATAATAAGTACTTGTCTGGTGTATGAAATGGCCCATGTGCCATTCCCATATGGAGGGGAAGGGTAATTTTTTTTTTTACAAATCCATTGGGATATTTTGATGTATCGAGTGTTTTATTAATTGGCCAATAACAAGACATCGTAGAGTTTGTACCAGAATGCCACCATATGCACATGATAAGTACTTGTCTGGTGTATGAAATGGCCCATGTGCCATCCCCATATGGAGGGAAAGGGTAATTTTTTTTCTTACAAATTCATTGAGATATTTTGATGTTTCGAGTGTTTTATTAATTGGCCAATAACAAGACATCGTAGAGTTTGTACCAGAATGCCACCATATGCACATGATAAGTACTTGTCTGGTGTATGAAATGGCCCATGTGCCATCCCCATATGGAGGGGAAGGGTAATTTTTTTCTTACAAATTCATTGAGATATTTTGATGTTTCGAGTGTTTTATTAATTGGCCAATAACAAGACATCGTAGAGTTTGTACCAGAATGCCACCATATGCACATGATAAGTACTTGTCTGGTGTATGAAATGGCCCATGTTCCATCCCCATATGGAGGGGAAGGGTAATTTTTTTTCTTACAAATTCATTGAGATATTTTGATGTATCGAGTGTTTTATTAATTGGCCATTAACAAGACATCGTAGAGTTTGTACCAGAATGCCACCATATGCACATGATAAGTACTTGTCTTGTGTATGAAATGGCCCATGTTCCATCCCCATATGGAGGGGAAGGGTAATTTTTTTTCTTACAAATTCATTAAGATATTTTGGTGTATCGAGTGTTTTATTAATTGGCCAATAACAAGACATCGTAGAGTTTGTACCAGAATGCCACCATATGCACATAATAAGTACTTGTCTGGTGTATGAAATGGCCCATGTTCCATCACAATATGGAGGGGAAGGGTAATTTTTTTTCTTACAAATTCATTGAGATATTTTGATGTTTCGAGTGTTTTATTAATTGGCCAATAACAAGACATCGTAGAGTTTGTACCAGAATGCCACCATATGCACATGATAAGTACTTGTCTGGTGTATGAAATGGCCCATGTTCCATCCCCATATGGAGGGGAAGGGTAATTTTTTTTCTTACAAATTCATTGAGATATTTTGATGTTTCGAGTGTTTTATTAATTGGCCAATAACAAGACATCGTAGAGTTTGTACCAGAATGCCACCATATGCACATGATAAGTACTTGTCTGGTGTATAAAATGGCGCATGTTCCATCCCCATATGGAGGGGAAGGGTAATTTTTTTTCTTACAAATTCGTTGAGATATTTTGATGTATCGAGTGTTTTATTAATTGGCCATTAACAAGACATCGTAGAGTTTGTACCAGAATGCCACCATATGCACATGATAAGTACTTGTCTGGTGTATGAAATGGCCCATGTTCCATCCCCATATGGAGGGGAAGGGTAATTTTTTTTCTTACAAATTCATTGAGATATTTTGATGTATCGAGTGTTTTATTAATTGGCCAATAACAAGACATCGTAGAGTTTGTACCAGAATGCCACCATATGCACATGATAAGTACTTGTCTGGTGTATGAAATGGCCCATGTCCCATCCCCATATGGAGGGGAAGGGTAATTTTTTTTCTTACAAATTCATTGAGATATTTTGATGTTTCGAGTGTTTTATTAATTGGCCAATAACAAGACATCGTAGAGTTTGTACCAGAATGCCACCATATGCACATAATAAGTACTTGTCTGGTGTATGAAATGGCCCATGTGCCATCCCCATATGGAGGGGAAGGGTAATTTTTTTTCTTACAAATTCATTGAGATATTTTGATTTTTCGAGTGTTTTATTAATTGGCCAATAACAAGACATCGTAGAGTTTGTACCAGAATGCCACCATATGCACATGATAAGTACTTGTCTGGTGTATGAAATGGCCCATGTTCCATCCCCATATGGAGGGGAAGGGTAATTTTTTTTCTTACAAATTCATTGAGATATTTTGATGTATCGAGTGTTTTATTAATTGGCCATTAACAAGACATCGTAGAGTTTGTACCAGAATGCCACCATATGCACATGATAAGTACTTGTCTGGTGTATGAAATGGCCCATGTGCCATCCCCATATGGAGGGGAAGGGTAATTTTTTTCTTACAAATTCAGTGAGATATTTTGATGTTTCGAGTGTTTTATTAATTGGCCAATAACAAGACATCGTAGAGTTTGTACCAGAATGCCACCATATGCACATAATAAGTACTTGTCTGGTGTATGAAATGGCCCATGTGCCATTCCCATATGGAGGGGAAGGGTAATTTTTTTTTTTACAAATCCATTGGGATATTTTGATGTATCGAGTGTTTTATTAATTGGCCAATAACAAGACATCGTAGAGTTTGTACCAGAATGCCACCATATGCACATGATAAGTACTTGTCTGGTGTATGAAATGGCCCATGTGCCATCCCCATATGGAGGGAAAGGGTAATTTTTTTTCTTACAAATTCATTGAGATATTTTGATGTTTCGAGTGTTTTATTAATTGGCCAATAACAAGACATCGTAGAGTTTGTACCAGAATGCCACCATATGCACATGATAAGTACTTGTCTGGTGTATGAAATGGCCCATGTCCCATCCCCATATGGAGGGGAAGGGTAATTTTTTTTCTTACAAATTCATTGAGATATTTTGATGTTTCGAGTGTTTTATTAATTGGCCAATAACAAGACATCGTAGAGTTTGTACCAGAATGCCACCATATGCACATAATAAGTACTTGTCTGGTGTATGAAATGGCCCATGTGCCATCCCCATATGGAGGGGAAGGGTAATTTTTTTTCTTACAAATTCATTGAGATATTTTGATTTTTCGAGTGTTTTATTAATTGGCCAATAACAAGACATCGTAGAGTTTGTACCAGAATGCCACCATATGCACATGATAAGTACTTGTCTGGTGTATGAAATGGCCCATGTTCCATCCCCATATGGAGGGGAAGGGTAATTTTTTTTCTTACAAATTCATTGAGATATTTTGATGTATCGAGTGTTTTATTAATTGGCCATTAACAAGACATCGTAGAGTTTGTACCAGAATGCCACCATATGCACATGATAAGTACTTGTCTGGTGTATGAAATGGCCCATGTGCCATCCCCATATGGAGGGGAAGGGTAATTTTTTTTCTTACAAATTCAGTGAGATATTTTGATGTTTCGAGTGTTTTATTAATTGGCCAATAACAAGACATCGTAGAGTTTGTACCAGAATGCCACCATATGCACATAATAAGTACTTGTCTGGTGTATGAAATGGCCCATGTGCCATTCCCATATGGAGGGGAAGGGTAATTTTTTTTTTTACAAATCCATTGGGATATTTTGATGTATCGAGTGTTTTATTAATTGGCCAATAACAAGACATCGTAGAGTTTGTACCAGAATGCCACCATATGCACATGATAAGTACTTGTCTGGTGTATGAAATGGCCCATGTGCCATCCCCATATGGAGGGAAAGGGTAATTTTTTTTCTTACAAATTCATTGAGATATTTTGATGTTTCGAGTGTTTTATTAATTGGCCAATAACAAGACATCGTAGAGTTTGTACCAGAATGCCACCATATGCACATGATAAGTACTTGTCTGGTGTATGAAATGGCCCATGTGCCATCCCCATATGGAGGGGAAGGGTAATTTTTTTCTTACAAATTCATTGAGATATTTTGATGTTTCGAGTGTTTTATTAATTGGCCAATAACAAGACATCGTAGAGTTTGTACCAGAATGCCACCATATGCACATGATAAGTACTTGTCTGGTGTATGAAATGGCTCATGTTCCATCCCCATATGGAGGGGAAGGGTAATTTTTTTTCTTACAAATTCATTGAGATATTTTGATGTATCGAGTGTTTTATTAATTGGCCATTAACAAGACATCGTAGAGTTTGTACCAGAATGCCACCATATGCACATGATAAGTACTTGTCTTGTGTATGAAATGGCCCATGTTCCATCCCCATATGGAGGGGAAGGGTAATTTTTTTTCTTACAAATTCATTAAGATATTTTGGTGTATCGAGTGTTTTATTAATTGGCCAATAACAAGACATCGTAGAGTTTGTACCAGAATGCCACCATATGCACATAATAAGTACTTGTCTGGTGTATAAAATGGCCCATGTTCCATCCCCATATGGAGGGGAAGGGTAATTTTTTTTCTTATAAATTCATTGAGATATTTTGATGTTTCGAGTGTTTTATTAATTGGCCAATAACAAGACATCGTAGAGTTTGTACCAGAATGCCACCATATGCACATGATAAGTACTTGTCTGGTGTATGAAATGGCCCATGTTCCATCCCCATATGGAGGGGAAGGGTAATTTTTTTTCTTACAAATTCATTGAGATATTTTGATGTTTCGAGTGTTTTATTAATTGGCCAATAACAAGACATCGTAGAGTTTGTACCAGAATGCCACCATATGCACATGATAAGTACTTGTCTGGTGTATAAAATGGCGCATGTTCCATCCCCATATGGAGGGGAAGGGTAATTTTTTTTCTTACAAATTCGTTGAGATATTTTGATGTATCGAGTGTTTTATTAATTGGCCATTAACAAGACATCGTAGAGTTTGTACCAGAATGCCACCATATGCACATGATAAGTACTTGTCTGGTGTATGAAATGGCCTATGTTCCATCCCCATATGGAGGGGAAGGGTAATTTTTTTTCTTACAAATTCATTGAGATATTTTGATGTATCGAGTGTTTTATTAATTGGCCAATAACAAGACATCGTAGAGTTTGTACCAGAATGCCACCATATGCACATGATAAGTACTTGTCTGGTGTATGAAATGGCCCATGTCCCATCCCCATATGGAGGGGAAGGGTAATTTTTTTTCTTACAAATTCATTGAGATATTTTGATGTTTCGAGTGTTTTATTAATTGGCCAATAACAAGACATCGTAGAGTTTGTACCAGAATGCCACCATATGCACATGATAAGTACTTGTCTGGTGTATGAAATGGCCCATGTGCCATCCCCATATGGAGGGGAAGGGTAATTTTTTTTCTTACAAATTCATTGAGATATTTTGATGTTTCGAGTGTTTTATTAATTGGCCAATAACAAAACATCATAGAGTTTTTTCTAGAATGCCACCATATGCACATGATAAGTACTTGTCTGGTGTATTAAATGGACCATGTGCCATCCTTATATGGAGAAGATGGGTAATTTTTTTTTTTTACAAATTCAATGCGATATTTTAATGTATCGAGTGTTTTATTAGTTGGCCATTAACAAGACATCGTAGAGTTTGTACCAGAATGCCACCATATGCACATGATAAGTACTTGTCTGGTGTATGAAATGGCCCATGTGCCATCCCCATATGGAGGGGAAGGGTAACTTTTTTTCTTACAAATTCATTGAGATATTTTGATGTTTCGAGTGTTTTATTAATTGGCCAATAACAAAACATCATAGAGTTTTTTCTAGAATGCCACCATATGCACATGATAAGTACTTGTCTGGTGTATTAAATGGACCACGTGCCATCCCCATATGGAGAAGAAGGGTAATTTTTTTTTTTACAAATTCAATGCGATATTTTAATGTATCGAGTGTTTTATTAGTTGGCCAATAACAAGACATCGTAGAGTTTGTACCAGAATGCCACCATATGCACATGATAAGTACTTGTCTGGTGTATTAAATGGACCATGTGCCATCCCCATATGGAGGGGAAGGGTAATTTTTTTTTTACAAATTCAATGCGATATTTTAATGTATCGAGTTTTTTATTATTTGGCCAATAACAAGACATCGTAGAGTTTGTACCAGAATGCCACCATATGCACATGATAAGTACTTGTCTGGTGTATGAAATGGCCCATGTGCCATCCCCATATGGAGGGGAAGGGTAATTTTTTTTCTTACAAATTCATTGAGATATTTTGATGTTTCGAGTGTTTTATTAATTGGCCAATAACAAAACATCATAGAGTTTTTTCTAGAATGCCACCATATGCACATGATAAGTACTTGTCTGGTGTATGAAATGGCCCATGTTCCATCCCCATATGGAGGGGAAGGGTAATTTTTTTTCTTACAAATTCATTGAGATATTTTGATGTTTCGAGTGTTTTATTAATTGGCCAATAACAAGACATCGTAGAGTTTGTACCAGAATGCCACCATATGCACATGATAAGTACTTGTCTGGTGTATGAAATGGCCCATGTTCCATCCCCATATGGAGGGGAAGGGTAATTTTTTTTCTTACAAATTCATTGAGATATTTTGATGTTTCGAGTGTTTTATTAATTGGCCAATAACAAGACATCGTAGAGTTTGTACCAGAATGCCACCATATGCACATGATAAGTACTTGTCTGGTGTATGAAATGGCGCATGTTCCATCCCCATATGGAGGGGAAGGGTAATTTTTTTTCTTACAAATTCATTGAGATATTTTGATGTTTCGAGTGTTTTATTAATTGGCCAATAACAAGACATCGTAGAGTTTGTACCAGAATGCCACCATATGCACATGATAAGTACTTGTCTGGTGTATGAAATGGCCCATGTGCCATCTCCATATGGAGGGAAAGGGTAATTTTTTTCTTACAAATTCATTGAGATATTTTGATGTTTCGAGTGTTTTATTAATTGGCCAATAACAAGACATCGTAGAGTTTGTACCAGAATGCCACCATATGCACATGATAAGTACTTGTCTGGTGTATGAAATGGCCCATGTTCCATCCCCATATGGAGGGGAAGGGTAATTTTTTTTCTTACAAATTCATTGAGATATTTTGATGTATCGAGTGTTTTATTAATTGGCCATTAACAAGACATCGTAGAGTTTGTACCAGAATGCCACCATATGCACATGATAAGTACTTGTCTTGTGTATGAAATGGCCCATGTTCCATCCCCATATGGAGGGGAAGGGTAATTTTTTTTCTTACAAATTCATTAAGATATTTTGGTGTATCGAGTGTTTTATTAATTGGCCAATAACAAGACATCGTAGAGTTTGTACCAGAATGCCACCATATGCACATAATAAGTACTTGTCTGGTGTATGAAATGGCCCATGTTCCATCCCCATATGGAGGGGAAGGGTAATTTTTTTTCTTACAAATTCATTGAGATATTTTGATGTTTCGAGTGTTTTATTAATTGGCCAATAACAAGACATCGTAGAGTTTGTACCAGAATGCCACCATATGCACATGATAAGTACTTGTCTGGTGTATGAAATGGCCCATGTTCCATCCCCATATGGAGGGGAAGGGTAATTTTTTTTCTTACAAATTCATTGAGATATTTTGATGTTTCGAGTGTTTTATTAATTGGCCAATAACAAGACATCGTAGAGTTTGTACCAGAATGCCACCATATGCACATGATAAGTACTTGCCTGGTGTATAAAATGGCGCATGTTCCATCCCCATATGGAGGGGAAGGGTAATTTTTTTTCTTACAAATTCGTTGAGATATTTTGATGTATCGAGTGTTTTATTAATTGGCCATTAACAAGACATCGTAGAGTTTGTACCAGAATGCCACCATATGCACATGATAAGTACTTGTCTGGTGTATGAAATGGCCCATGTTGCATCCCCATATGGAGGGGAAGGGTAATTTTTTTTCTTACAAATTCATTGAGATATTTTGATGTATCGAGTGTTTTATTAATTGGCCAATAACAAGACATCGTAGAGTTTGTACCAGAATGCCACCATATGCACATGATAAGTACTTGTCTGGTGTATGAAATGGCCCATGTCCCATCCCCATATGGAGGGGAAGGGTAATTTTTTATCTTACAAATTCATTGAGATATTTTGATGTTTCGAGTGTTTTATTAATTGGCCAATAACAAGACATCGTAGAGTTTGTACCAGAATGCCACCATATGCACATGATAAGTACTTGTCTGGTGTATGAAATGGCCCATGTGCCATCCCCATATGGAGGGGAAGGGTAATTTTTTTTCTTACAAATTCATTGAGATATTTTGGTGTATCGAGTGTTTTATTAATTGGCCAATAACAAGACATCGTAGAGTTTGTACCAGAATGCCACCATATGCACATAATAAGTACTTTTCTGGTGTATGAAATGGCCCATGTTCCATCCCTATATGGAGGGAAAGGGTAATTTTTTTTCTTACAAATTCATTGAGATATTTTGATGTTTCGAGTGTTTTATTAATTGGCCAATAACAAGACATCGTAGAGTTTGTACCAGAATGCCACCATATGCACATAATAAGTACTTGTCTGGTGTATGAAATGGCCCATGTGCCATCCCCATATGGAGGGGAAGGGTAATTTTTTTTCTTACAAATTCATTGAGATATTTTGATGTTTCGAGTGTTTTATTAATTGGCCAATAACGAAACATCATAGAATTTGTACTAGAATGCCACCATATGCACATGATAAGTACTTGTCTGGTGTATGAAATGGACCATGTGCCATCCCCATATGGAGAAAAAGGGTAATTTTTTTTTTTACAAATTCAATGCGATATTTTAATGTATCGAGTGTTTTATTAGTTGGCCAATAACAAGACATCGTAGAGTTTGTACCAGAATGCCACCATATGCACATGATAAGTACTTGTCTGGTGTATGAAATGGCCCATGTGCCATCCCCATATGGAGGGGAAGGGTAATTTTTTTTCTTACAAATTCATTGAGATATTTTGATGTTTCGAGTGTTTTATTAATTGGCCAATAACAAAACATCATAGAGTTTTTTCTAGAATGCCACCATATGCACATGATAAGTACTTGTCTGGTGTATTAAATGGACCATGTGCCATCCCCATATGGAGAAGATGGGTAATTTTTTTTTTTTACAAATTCAATGCGATATTTTAATGTATCGAGTGTTTTATTAGTTGGCCATTAACAAGACATCGTAGAGTTTGTACCAGAATGCCACCATATGCACATGATAAGTACTTGTCTGGTGTATGAAATGGCCCATGTGCCATCCCCATATGGAGGGGAAGGGTAACTTTTTTTCTTACAAATTCATTGAGATATTTTGATGTTTCGAGTGTTTTATTAATTGGCCAATAACAAAACATCATAGAGTTTTTTCTAGAATGCCACCATATGCACATGATAAGTACTTGTCTGGTGTATTAAATGGACCACGTGCCATCCCCATATGGAGAAGAAGGGTAATTTTTTTTTTTACAAATTCAATGCGATATTTTAATGTATCGAGTGTTTTATTAGTTGGCCAATAACAAGACATCGTAGAGTTTGTACCAGAATGCCACCATATGCACATGATAAGTACTTGTCTGGTGTATTAAATGGACCATGTGCCATCCCCATATGGAGGGGAAGGGTAATTTTTTTTTTACAAATTCAATGCGATATTTTAATGTATCGAGTTTTTTATTATTTGGCCAATAACAAGACATCGTAGAGTTTGTACCAGAATGCCACCATATGCACATGATAAGTACTTGTCTGGTGTATGAAATGGCCCATGTGCCATCCCCATATGGAGGGGAAGGGTAATTTTTTTTCTTACAAATTCATTGAGATATTTTGATGTTTCGAGTGTTTTATTAATTGGCCAATAACAAAACATCATAGAGTTTTTTCTAGAATGCCACCATATGCACATGATAAGTACTTGTCTGTTGTATATATTGGACCATGTGCCATCCCCATATGGAGGGGAAGGGTAATATTTTTTCTTACAAATTCGTTGAGATATTTTGATGTATCGAGTGTTTTATTAATTGGCCAATAACAAGACATCGTCGAGTTTGTACCAGAATGCCACCATATGCACATGATAAGTACTTGTCTGGTGTATTAAATGGACCATGTGCCATCCCCATATGGAGGGGAAGGGTAATTTTTTTTCTTACAAATTCATTGAGATATTTTGATGTTTCGAGTGTTTTATTAATTGGCCAATAACAAAACATCATAGAGTTTGTACTAGAATGCCACCATATGCACATGATAAGTACTTGTCTGGTGTATGAAATGGACCATGTGCCATCCCCATATGGAGGGGAAGGGTATTTTTTTTTCTTACAAACTCAATGCGATATTTTAATGTATCGAGTGTTTTATTGATTGGCCAATAACAAGACATCGTAGAGTTTGTACCAGAATGCCACCATATACACTTGGTCAGCTCTAAGGTAAAGGGTATATATTTAGGAATTCAATTCACTTAGTGCCATTTTAATATGAGCAGTAATATTTCTGCTAAAAATTTTTGAAATTTAACCAAAAAGTCAAAGTTAACACAATAATAATTTACAAAATTTAAAAAGTAAAAGTAATACAAATAAAATAAAAGAAAAACTATAATAATACAAAAAATAGATGCTCAATTGCTTTGTTTAGTTTCAACCAATTTTTGAGAGCTTTGGAGAAAGCGGAGAAGCTGCTGCACACTCGAATTTCCAATGGCAAGTTGTTAAAGATTATTGCTGAAGCCACACTGAAGTAACGTTTACGAAACTCTAAATTAACATTGGGGACAAACTTTATAAATTTGAAATTTAAACGAAGATTATAAACTGAATAGTTGACAAAGTTGTTCCCGCTGATGATGTAAAAAAGCTTTAAGACCTTGAAGACATACAT
The DNA here is from genome assembly GCA_958295665.1 of Tipula vernalis. Lineage (NCBI taxonomy): Eukaryota > Metazoa > Arthropoda > Insecta > Diptera > Tipulidae > Tipula > Tipula vernalis. The sequence goes on along the minus strand of OY282559.1, from coordinate 205,126,880 downwards.
GTGTTGTAAAGGCATTATATCCAGCTCCTGAAATATAGGCCATGATGGTGTCTGCAATGATTTAAACGTCATTAGCCGCAAAACATGCTTCTGTCGAACGTACAGAGGATGTAAAAGAGTTTTACAAGCACCACCCCAACATGCTAAACCATACAGGAGGATAGAATCAACTAGGGCAAAATAAACCAATTTCAGAAGATATAACGGACAGTATAATCGTAAAACATACATTTTCCTGGAAACCAAAAGAATTCTCGACTTGAGGCCTTCAATGTGGGCCTTCCAGTTTAGGTTACTATCAATCATAACTCCCAAATATCTAATTTCACATACCGAGCTTATGGTGAAGCAACCATTAGGGATACAAATTGGACTGTTATTACAGCCAAATGCGTGATAGATAATCGGTGTTTGGGATCTCTGGCATTCCCTGAAATGCATAACTTTAGTCTTGTCGCTCAAAATCAAATTATGGGCTCCCAACCAAATCGCTAACATAACCAAATCCTTGTCAATAATAGTAAGGTTCGCATGATGGTTGAGGCCAGCATAAACAAATGAAAGATCATCCGCATACGCAGTGAGGGTACCAGAAAAATTCTGGTTGAAGATTCCATTTATGTAAACAAGAAAGAGTAGCGGCCCCAACACTGAACCTTGAGGAACTCCAACCCTAATATAACGCTCCTTACTCAAAATATTGTTGACGCGGACAACTTGAGTTCGGTCACTTAGATAATCAGAAAGCCACTTGTGTAACATTCCACGAAAACCGCAACGATTTAGTTTTAACCGAAGAATTGTATGATCAACTCTATCAAAGGCTTTGGTTAGGTCAACAAACATTGCTGAAGCCTTAAGTCCTCGATCAATGCTGCCACTTATCTGTTCCAGAAATTCTAAAATCGCTTGTTCAGTATTTTTATTGTTACGAAATCCAAATTGTTTCGGAGAGAGAAATTCGTTTTGATCCACAAAATCAACAATCCTGTTCTTCATAGCCTTTTCAAAAATTTTAGAGAAGATTGAAAGAAGTGATATTGGTCGGTAGTTATTTACACAAGTTTTATCATTTTTCTTAAATATGGGGACAACAACAGCTCTTTCGTTCTCTAGCCTTCACACAATAATTCATGTAGGACAGCCCGTTTATAAGGATCCTCGTTCATACAACCATTCATATGGAGCGACCAAGCCAATGGGATCCATTTCACTCACGACAGAGAGCCCGTTTATAGGGATCTTCTTTCATTTCCAAGGGAAACGAAACGTCTGGTTTGCCAGTAGTCAGTTAGTAAAATATAATTAATAATTAATTAATAACTAATAATTAATAACTAATAATTATTAATAAATAATTAATAATCAGTAAATAATAATTAATAATTAATAATGATTAAAAACGTCCTTGTTCTATGCGAAATTCGTCGATTTGGTAATTTTGAAACATTTTTTGCAAAGCCCTACGGCTCATGTCAAAAATGGCGCTGAGTGATTTGGATTACTCAATACCTATATACCCTTTACAACCTTTATATTTACTATATGAGTCAACCTCTGAGATTCGTGCTATTCGGTATAATAGAAGAAAATGTCCTTGTATCGAATTTAATTTTAACTATTAAATTCGAAGAGCTAACTTTAGTGATCTTCTTGATATAAGTAAAAATTACCGAAACAAAAAAAAATGTATTTTGAATTATTTCCAAGTGCATCTGCAATTTATAACAGTGCAAATAATGTGTAGTGTGATGTTGGAAGTTTAATTTTTTGTATAAACTAAAATTGATGGGTTAACTGAGACGTCTGATTTTGCTACAGTTATAAATTTCTGCAAATCATCGTGGCATTCCCACTGGCCATTAGGTCTATTTATATAATCAGTGTAATGGCCAATACTACCTGCAACCGAGGGATGATGGTAATTAACAATCCCTTTAAGAAACACTCTTTCAACTAATACAGTTAATGTTTGTTCAATTTGCGACAATTGAATGCTATATACTGTAGAGTTGCACAGTGGTTCCACGTCAATTACGATAATGCCATTAAGTGATTTTAATTTTTTTACTTTAATGCGTGTTTGGCACTTATTGCAGTTTGCGTGTGGCAAACGTATTCTATTTTGAATAGATGTAAACTCAGAATCAGAAAACCCAAAATGATCAATTCCTAAATAAAACATTTCTTTTTTAATCGTACCACAAATATTTGTACAAAAATATTCCACATAAAGTGAAGGACTACTCATCAAATATTTTAAAAGATCCAGAATATTGCAAACTGCTGAGAAGGAAGTTTCAGGACATAATTTGGTTTTACTAATTACATCTGGAAAGAAACTCATTAGAATTTCACTTCTTTTTATGTAAGTACCCCGTTTAATTCCTTGATTAGTTAAGTTTATTATAAACATTAAGTAGGAATTCTCAACTAAAGATCCAAACAATTGTTTGTAAAATTCAATATCCGTTGCTACCGCATAAAAAATTTGGGTTATTGAATCGAACGCACAAGTTGCACTTACGTTTATTCGTTCCTTCTTCTCGGTTACGTAGACAAATCCATTCGATAATAATAACAGGTTTTTATTTATCATAATTTTGGATAAAACCGGTTCGGGTTTTTCAATTTTGATATTTTTTAACCTTTGTTCTTGAATAAGTTTTTTAAAGCTTTTTTTAAAACTTTGTTTTGAAAGTAAATTTTGCTTCGAGTACCTTTTGAGTACGCGTTGACCCATATGCTTTGGATGCTTATATGTTTTTATTTTTTTTCGCCACATTTCTTCGGGATTAAGTGCTTCCTCCGGATCAAGTAGATTAGGTGATACATTTATTCTTTTTTTTGAATCTTTGTCTTGTTTTCGAATTTTTGGCGTTGGAGGTAAAATAGTTGAGTAGTTAATTCTGGTCAGATTGCAATCAATTTTTTCTTTCATTAAGCTCACAAATCTTCCCAATTTAAGCTGCTTATTATTTGTATATTGATTTTTCACTAAGTTGAACCAATTCTCAACATTAGCGTTGGACAATCTTTCTGAAATTCCTAGCTCCTTTGATAGGCAAGTGGTCCAAAACGGCAAATAAGAAAAATATTTTTTAATAGTAAAATTGACGAAATCAGGATAAAAAAAAACATTACTTTTTTCAGCAATTTCTTCAATATTTTCATTTTCAATTTTTTCGACAATCTTTTCATGCATTTCAAAATACCGTTGGTAGAAAGGACTACACATATAAAGTTCTCCCAGTTCGTCTTCTAAAATGCTTTCTTCTGATTTATTTTCAATCGAATTTATTTTCTCCGAAAAATTAGCATCGTCTGGTGAATACATTTTAATTGAAATTGTTTCAAATAGTTTAAAAGCTTCTGAAACATCTTCTGTCAAAATTGGGCTGCAGAAAATAACGCAGAACACTCTAAAAATTCTATCAATTTCCTCTACTCTATCACAATTCAGAATGATACAGAAAAGGTCTAATATTAAGTTTTTCTGAGCCAATTTAATATTGTTACACTTTTTTGTAATTTGTTTTGCTATAATATTAATAAAGTGAGCACAACAAATAACCACTGCCACTTTATCTTTTTTCGGTGACGTTTTGTTAATTAAAATTTTATAAGTATAATCGAGGTAGGCAGAAATATTCATAAAATTTATTGCGTGCAATAGTGCAATTATAGAAGCCCAAGACCAGTCTACTACAAAGCATTTTGGTGAATGTGATTTTGAAATTCTTATAATTTGGGAATGCAAATCTATTAAAAATTTCGCCTGTGTTTTGGAGTCATGCTGGCTAGAAATCATTTCAGCGATTGGAACAATAATATTATTTATTTTTATGATGCACGCGTAGTACAATATTCGCTTTAAATTATGAGGACAGCACGTCGGATTTCTAATCACATTGCCTGTAGCATCCATATGTACTACAGTAGGTTTGTATTTTTGGATAAGGTTTAGTTGGCTATCGCGAATCATAATCACATTAAGCGGATAAGTAAAAGAAAATATATATTTATTTTCTTGTTGCTCAATGATCGCTTTTTCATAAATGTCTTTTATGTCGCAGTTTTGTATAAGGTCATCCTTTTTTAAGAACTCAGACCTAATTTTGCGTAATACGCCGCTTGATGCAATTAGTTGAGTATTGCCTTTTCGTGCTAAATTTATATCAGCATTTTTGAGCATTTGTAGCTCATAATTATGTGGAGATTTATAGCTAAGCTCATTTTTTAAATTTTCCCGAAGTTTTCCTCTTATTTGATTAAACACCCTGTCTCCCGAATGGAAATCAACATCTTCGCCAGTTACAAAAACGGAAAGTGTATTTTTACAATCTAAAACAAATTTGTATTTTTGGTCGTGTGCTGGATATTTACACTTGCCATAAATCACCATATACCGTTTTATTAAATTTTTATTGTTTATTGTTCCATACGAAATGATACAGGTGTTCTTAGCTTCTACTAAGGAGTTATTTATCGCAGTACGGATATCCTCTTTAGATTTGGGCGAAACATCTATTTGCGCTTTAAATTTTAGTCTCCATTCAATGTTAATATCAATTAGAGTAGGTTTTACCGGTAAACATATTGTTGAAGATAAAAGAGTCGATTTCACATCGTTGTCACACTTAACAATTTCATTTACATCCGTATCATTCGTAAGACAATTGGTCGGTGTCTGCGATTTATCAATTTCAACTTCATTTGTAATATGTTCTTTTGAAGAAGTAGGGAAATTTAATACTTTTAAATTATTAGCCACAAAATTATTTAATTCATCAAATTTTAAAATTCTTGAAATATTCGTCGATAATTTCAAGTTAACCGACGTAATAATACCCATTTCTTATATTACACACTTTAAAGATTCCTTGTCAATGGTTTTTTTAACTTTATAGTTATGTTTACAAACTTTAATATTTGCAGGTTTCATTGTAGCTTTTAATAAAAATAAAGCCAAAAAAACAATTAAAAAAATTATTGTATTAACTTTAAAGTAAACTGTAAACACACAAATTAAAAATCTACAACAAAAATAAATTAACCACAGTGATGTGTGATAGTATCACCAGTATTAAACAGCTGCGTCGCAGGTCGCGTTAATTATTATAGCGAAAGCCAATAACAATTCAAAAAATCCAAAAAATAGAGCAGTGATAGAGGAAGTCCAAAAGAATGCAGGGGGTCAATAGTTTTAAAAAAAACTTTTTTAGGTAAGTATGAAACACACGATATAAAATAACGAAAATAGCAATACGAAACGAACAGTACAAAGTCTGGAAAGGTATTAAAGTAAAACACAGAAAACATTTTGCTTTTATACCCCCGCCAAAAATTTCAATTTTCGTTTTTATATTTTCCTTCGTTTATTAGTTTTTGTTTTACAATATTATTATTTCTCGCTCACTGTTACAGGTGAATGATTTTATTGGTTCGATGAGAAACAAACAGCCAGTAATTATTGTTGTACATTTAAGTATGTACAAAGAGTACTTATATGACGTGAAATGGCGTGTATTTACCACAAACTCTACGATGTCTTGTTATTGGCCAATTAATAAAACACTCGATACATCAAAATATCTCAACGAATTTGTAAGAAAAAATATTACCCTTTCCCTCCATATGGGGATGGAACATGGGCCATTTCATACACCAGACAAGTACTTATTATGTGCATATGGTGGCATTCTGGTACAAACTCTACGATGTCTTGTTATTGGCCAATTAATAAAACACTCGATACATCAAAATATCTCAATGAATTTGTAAGAAAGAAAATTACCCTTTCCCTCCATATGGGGATGGAACATGGGCCATTTCATACACCAGACAAGTACTTATCATGTGCACATGGTGGCATTCTGGTACAAACTCTACGATGTCTTGTTATTGGCCAATTAATAAAACACTCGATACATTAAAATATCTCAACGAATTTGTAAGAAAAAATATTACCCTTTCCCTCCATATGGGGATGGAACATGGGCCATTTCATACACCAGACAAGTACTTATTATGTGCATATGGTGGCATTCTGGTACAAACTCTACGATGTCTTGTTATTGGCCAATTAATAAAACACTCGATACATCAAAATATCTCAATGAATTTTTAAGAAAAAAAATTACCCTTTCCCTCCATATGGGGATGGAACATGGGCCATTTCATACACCAGACAAGTACTTATCATGTGCATATGGTGGCATTCTGGTACAAACTCTACGATGTCTTGTTATTGGCCAATTAATAAAACACTCGATACATCAAAATATCTCAACGAATTTGTAAGAAAAAAAATTACCCTTCCCCTCCATATGGGGATGGAACATGGGCCATTTCATACACCAGACAAGTACTTATCATGTGCATATGGTGGCATTCTGGTACAAACTCTACGATGTCTTGTTATTGGCCAATTAATAAAACACTCGATACATTAAAATATCTCAATGAATTTGTAAGAAAAAAAATTACCCTTCCCCTCCATATGGGGATGGAACATGGGCCATTTCATACACCAGACAAGTACTTATTATGTGCATATGGTGGCATTCTGGTACAAACTCTACGATGTCTTGTTATTGGCCAATTAATAAAACAATCGAGACATCAAAATATCTCAATGAATTTGTAAGAAAAAAAATTACCCTTTCCCTCCATATGGGGATGGAACATGGGCCATTTCATACACCAGACAAGTACTTATCATGTGCACATGGTGGCATTCTGGTACAAACTCTACGATGTCTTGTTATTGGCCAATTAATAAAACACTCGATACATCAAAATATCTCAACGAATTTGTAAGAAAAAATATTACCCTTCCCCTTTATATGGAGATGGAACATGGGCCATTTCATACACCAGACAAGTACTTATTATGTGCATATGGTGGCATTCTGGTACAAACTCTACGATGTCTTGTTATTGGCCAATTAATAAAACACTCGATACATCAAAATATCTCAATGAATTTGTAAGAAAAAAAATTACCCTTTCCCTCCATATGGGGATGGAACATGGGCCATTTCATACACCAGACAAGTACTTATCATGTGCACATGGTGGCATTCTGGTACAAACTCTACGATGTCTTGTTATTGGCCAATTAATAAAACACTCGATACATCAAAATATCTCAACGAATTTGTAAGAAAAAAAATTATCCTTCCCCTCCATATGGGGATGGAACATGGGCCATTTCATACACCAGACAAGTACTTATCATGTGCATATGGTGGCGTTCTGGTACAAACTCTACTATGTCTTGTTATTGGCCAATTAATAAAACACTCGATACATTAAAATATCTCAATGAATTTGTAAGAAAAAAAATTACCCTTCCCCTCCATATGGGAATGGAACATGGGCCATTTCATACACCAGACAAGTACTTATTATGTGCATATGGTGGCATTCTGGTACAAACTCTACGATGTCTTGTTATTGGCCAATTAATAAAACACTCGATACATCAAAATATCTCAACGAATTTGTAAGAAAAAATATTACCCTTCCCCTCCATATGGGGATGGAACATGGGCCATTTCATACACCAGACAAGTACTTATCATGTGCATATGGTGGCGTTCTGGTACAAACTCTACGATGTCTTGTTATTGGCCAATTAATAAAACACTCGATACATCAAAATATCTCAATGAATTTGTAAGAAAAAAATTACCCTTTCCCTCCATATGGGGATGGAACATGGGCCATTTCATACACCAGACAAGTACTTATTATGTGCATATGGTGGCATTCTGGTACAAACTCTACGATGTCTTGTTATTGGCCAATTAATAAAACACTCGATACATCAAAATATCTCAACGAATTTGTAAGAAAAAATATTACCCTTCCCCTCCATATGGGGATGGAACATGGGCCATTTCATACACCAGACAAGTACTTATCATGTGCATATGGTGGCGTTCTGGTACAAACTCTACGATGTCTTGTTATTGGCCAATTAATAAAACACTCGATACATCAAAATATCTCAATGAATTTGTAAGAAAAAAAATTACTCTTTCACTCCATATGGGGATGGCACATGGGCCATTTCATTCACCAGACAAGTACTTATCATGTGCATATGGTGGCATTCTGGTACAAACTCTACGATGTCTTGTTATTGGCCAATTAATAAAACACTCGATACATCAAAATATCTCAACGAATTTGTAAGAAAAAATATTACCCTTCCCCTCCATATGGGGATATAACATGGGCCATTTCATACACCAGACAAGTACTTATTATGTGCATATGGTGGCATTCTGGTACAAACTCTACGATGTCTTGTTATTGGCCAATTAATAAAACACTCGAGACATCAAAATATCTCAACGAATTTGTAAGAAAAAATATTACCCTTTCCCTCCATATGGAGATGGAACATGGGCCATTTCATACACCAGACAAGTACTTATCATGTGCATATGGTGGCGTTCTGGTACAAACTCTACGATGTCTTGTTATTGGCCAATTAATAAAACACTCGAGACATCAAAATATCTCAACGAATTTGTAAGAAAAAATATTACCCTTCCCCTCCATATGGGGATGGAACATGGGCCATTTCATACACCAGACAAGTACTTATCATGTGCATATGGTGGCGTTCTGGTACAAACTCTACGATGTCTTGTTATTGGCCAATTAATAAAACACTCGATACATCAAAATATCTCAATGAATTTGTAAGAAAAAAAATTACTCTTTCACTCCATATGGGGATGGCACATGGGCCATTTCATACACCAGACAAGTACTTATCATGTGCATATGGTGCATTCTGGTACAAACTCTACGATGTCTTGTTATTGGCCAATTAATAAAACACTCGATACATCAAAATATCTCAACGAATTTGTAAGAAAAAATATTACCCTTCCCCTCCATATGGGGATGGAACATGGGCCATTTCATACACCAGACAAGTACTTATTATGTGCATATGGTGGCATTCTGGTACAAACTCTACGATGTCTTGTTATTGGCCAATTAATAAAACACTCGAGACATCAAAATATCTCAACGAATTTGTAAGAAAAAATATTACCCTTCCCCTCCATATGGGGATGGAACATGGGCCATTTCATACACCAGATAAGTACTTATCATGTGCATATGGTGGCGTTCTGGTACAAACTCTACGATGTCTTGTTATTGGCCAATTAATAAAACACTCGATACATCAAAATATCTCAATGAATTTGTAAGAAAAAAAATTACCCTTTCCCTCCATATGGGGATGGAACATGGGCCATTTCATACACCAGACAAGTACTTATTATGTGCATATGGTGGCATTCTGGTACAAACTCTACGATGTCTTGTTATTGGCCAATTAATAAAACACTCGATACATCAAAATATCTCAACGAATTTGTAAGAAAAAAAATTACCCTTCCCCTCCATATGGGGATGGAACATGGGCCATTTCATACACCAGACAAGTACTTATCATATGCATATGGTGGCGTTCTGGTACAAACTCTACGATGTCTTGTTATTGGCCAATTAATAAAACACTCGATACATCAAAATATCTCAATGAATTTGTAAGAAAAAAAATTACCCTTTCCCTCCATATGGGGATGGAACATGGGCCATTTCATACACCAGACAAGTACTTATTATGTGCATATGGTGGCATTCTGGTACAAACTCTACGATGTCTTGTTATTGGCCAATTAATAAAACACTCGATACATCAAAATATCTCAACGAATTTGTAAGAAAAAATATTACCCTTCCCCTCCATATGGGGATGAAACATGGGCCATTTCATTCATTAGACAAGTACTTATCATGTGCATATGGTGGCATTCTGGTACAAACTCTACGATGTCTTGTTATTGGCCAATTAATAAAACACTCGAGACATCAAAATATCTCAACGAATTTGTAAGAAAAAATATTACCCTTCCCCTCCATATGGGGATGGAACATGGGCCATTTCATACACCAGACAAGTACTTATCATGTGCATATGGTGGCGTTCTGGTACAAACTCTACGATGTCTTGTTATTGGCCAATTAATAAAACACTCGATACATCAAAATATCTCAATGAATTTGTAAGAAAAAAAATTACCCTTTCCCTCCATATGGGGATGGAACATGGGCCATTTCATACACCAGACAAGTACTTATTATGTGCATATGGTGGCATTCTGGTACAAACTCTACGATGTCTTGTTATTGGCCAATTAATAAAACACTCGAGACATCAAAATATCTCAACGAATTTGTAAGAAAAAAAATTACCCTTCTCCTCCATATGGGGATGGAACATGGGCCATTTCATACACCAGACAAGTACTTATCATGTGCATATGGTGGCATTCTGGTACAAACTCTACGATGTCTTGTTATTGGCCAATTATGATAGACACGACTATTTTGAAAGACAATAAATTGTATTAATGATTTGTACCTACTATTGAATTAGTTTAATTGTGTTTATTTTAATTTTTAGTTTTTAATATACTGGTATTATTTAATAATATAATAATTAAGTTTATTTAGTCCGATAAGAAAAAAAAATATATTTTCTAGTTTGTCTCTTTCTAATATCATATAGTTTTCTCATGATTTTTTTTTTAACAGTGTAATTACCTAACACATATTAGATATTTAAAATTCTTATTGGATTTGTATATATATATTTGTTATTTTTTGTTATAAACTTCACAGCCGTAAAAATTGGCATAACTTAACAAGAAAATTCCAAATGTGGAAATTTCCACACCGTTGCGAAATGGAATATAGTCCATGTGGTTCACAAGGTATGAGGCTATTGTTTCCAGTTAGTGGCTTCTTAGAACAATCCCTGTGGTATTCTTGTTATTGGCCGAAACATAAATTACTCAAACGAGTAAAAAAATTGGCATAACTTAACAAGAAAATTCCAAATGTGGAAATTTCCACACCGTTGCGAAATAGTATATAGACCATGTGGTTCACAAGGTATGAGGCTATTGTTTCCAGTTAGTGGCTTCTTAGAACAATCCCTGTGGTATTCTTGTTATTGGCCGAACCATAAATTACTCAAACGAGTAAAAAAATTGGCATAACTTAACAAGAAAATTCCAAATGTGGAAATTTCCACACCGTTGCGAAATGGAATATAGTCCATGTGGTTCACAAGGTATAAGGCTATTGTTTCCAGTTAGTGGCTTCTTAGAACAATCCCTGTGGTATTCTTGTTATTGGCCGAACCATAAATTACTCAAACGAGTAAAAAAATTGGCATAACTTAACAAGAAAATTCGAAATGTGGAAATTTTCACACCGTTGCGAAATGGTATATAGTCCATGTGGTTCACAAGGTATAAGGCTATTGTTTCCAGTTAGTGGCTTCTTGGAAAAATCCTTGTGGTATTCTTGTTATTGGCCGAAACATAAATTAATCAAACTAGTAAAAAAATTGGCGTGACTTAACAAGAAAATTCGAAATGTGGAAATTTTCACACCGTTGCGAAATGGTATATAGTACATGTGGTTCACAAGGTATGATGCTATTGTTTCCAGTTAGTGGCTTCTTAGAACAATCCCTGTGGTATTCTTGTTATTGACTGAACCAAGAAGTACTCAAACTAGTAAAAAATTTGCATGACATAAAAATAAAATTCAAAATGTGGCATTTGCCACATCGTTGCGAAATAGCATATCGTTCAAGTGGTGCACAATACGCGGGCAACAGGCTGTTGTTTCCAGTTAATGCCTTTGTAGACCTATCCATCAATTAGTCTTCTTGATCTTTTTTGGTTAAACTTCAGAAGTCTAATTTAATTATTTTTTTACAAAATTTAAGCTCGTTGAATAGATACATATTAATTATTAGCAAGACATGCATGTGTTATTAGAAAGAGATATCAAATCTTATTTGATACTAATTTTATATGGCTCTCTCATAAAAATACTTGTTTTTACAGTGTAACCACCAACACATATAAAATTTTTCAAATTCCAATTGGATTCATATACGTACATGTTATTTTTTTTTGTTATAAACTTCACTATCGCACAACTTAAGTTATTTTTAAAATAATTTTAATTGAAAAAAAATTTTTCCTTATAGTAACAATATTTAAAAAAAAAAAAAAAATTTAAAAAATTTTTTTATTTTTTTTATTTTAGAAGATCGATTTCGGATTGACTCCTTCTTCGGTTCTTTTTTAACAACTATCTATTTTTTTTTTTTTTTTTTTTTTAAATATTGTTACTATAAGGAAAAATTTTTTTCAATTAAAATTATTTTAAAAATAACTTAAGTTGTTTTATTATAAATTTAAAAGTGACAAAATATACATAAGCAAAATGGATATACACCATTATAACTCAATGCAGTTTAGTTTTTGATGAAATTAAGATTCGCAAGGATTTGAAATATAATTCAATCCGAGATTGTGTAGACGGATATGTTGACTTGGGCGACGATTGCAGAGAAGCTAAGATTGGTAGCTATATTTGTGTTTTCATGGTGCGCGGTATTATTGGAAACTGGAAAAACATTTTATGCTACTACTTCTCTGAGAATGCCATTTCGTCAAATACATTAACCAATTTAGTAGAGATCAACTTGAAATTGTGTAATTCCTTATGTCTAACGGTTAAAGCTGTTATATGTGACCAAGGATCGAACAATCGAAAAGCTCTGAATAATTTGGGAGCTAATACATACTAATGATCCATTTTAAGCGATGTTAGCTCTTCTCAAATTGTAGGTTTATTTGATCCCCCGCATTTATTTAAATCTTTCCGAAATTGTATGCTGAAATCTAACCTCGAAACACCTGATGGTATTGCGAGCTGGCAAGTTATTCATGAGCTGTATACATTAGAACAATCGTCCTCCAGTCGAATGTGTCTTATAAGTTAAGAGATAAACATGTGAATCCAGGCCATTTCGATAAGATGAAAGTTAAACTATCCACCTAAGTATTTAGCTGGACCGTGGTAGCTGGAATAAAAGCAGCATTTGAGTTAAATAAATTCTCTGATTCTGTCAAAAATAAAGTACCTGCCACCTTGATTCTTTTTGATAATTTTGACCAATTGTTTGATTGTTTAAATTCAAAATGTTTATATGCTGCAAATAAATTTAAATGTGCTCTAACAGTTGAGGAAAGCTGTTGCATATTCAAATTCCTGAAAGAAATCTTGATTTACATGCAAAACATAAAACTAGTCAACGAAAAAAAAGTTTATTCATTTGATGGAATGGTGCAAACGATTCGCGGAGTTCTTTTCCTCCTTAAGTCATTTTCACAAGATAATGTCCATTTTAAAAATTTGCTTACTTCAAGGCTAAATCAAGATGCTTTGGAAAATACATTCTCTTTGATTAGATCCGCCAATGGAAATGATTTCAATCCATCCGTCCAAGAGCTTAGTTACACAGTCGCTAAATTGTTATCAATTAAATATATTACACCGTTCACGACACTTTCAAATTGTGAAGAAGATACAGATGCAACCTTATTGGACATTATTCGCGAGGAAAAACAAAATAAGCTATCTTTAATAGATACTGGAGAACCTCAATCAAGTACCACCGAACTTTGCTTATTTAATGACCAAACCAATGAAAGTGATAGCGACGATCATTTAATTGTAATCGAGATCGAAGAGGAATTAACTGATTTAGGCTCTTCGTTTTGTCAAACTAATACCAACTCAGATCCATCAACTAGGTATTTTACAGGATATCTAGTAAATAAAATATTAAAAAATTTAATTGTGGTCTGTGTCTTAACACTTTTAAAAGAAAATGATTACCTAGAATGTACTTCTGAGTTGTTAATAAAACACAAAAATTACATGACGGACTGCTTTGGCAAGCTTCAAGCACCCTCTCAATCATTTTTTGAGCTATGTCGAAGGCAAATATAAATCTTTGACAACTATTTTAAAGCGCAGTCTCATGTAGTCGGATTGAAATGTAAAATATTAAATACTACCTTGATCACCCAGTTCTCGGAATAACCACCGTGTGGCGCTCCCATCGTTCCGATTTGAGTTCTGTTTTTTTTGTTAAGTTGGTACATCTGTTGTTGAAATTCTCTCTAAATCTTAGCATCATAGCTTGACATTTGCAAAAGTTACGTGGTCAAGAGTATATCTACTCTGTGTGTGTTGGCAATTTTTCCATTATTTCATCTCGGCTGCTGAAACGCGTTCCCCGCAATGGTTTTTTAACTCGATTGAACAGAAAGAAGTCACAGGGAGCTAAATCAGGTGAATTCGGTGGCTGTTGGATGGTATTTGTTGCATTTTTCGTCAAAAAATTACGAATAATGATGGCACTGTGCGACGGTGCGTTATCATGGTGCAAAATCCACGAGTTTTCTGCCCACAATTCTGGTCTCTTTCGGCGAATTGCTTCACGCAAACGTCTCATAACGCCCAAATAATACTCTTTATTTACGGTCTGGCCTTCTGGCAAAAATTCATGATGCACTACACCGTTGTAATCCATGAAAACCGTGAGCATTGCCTTCTTTTTTGACTGAAAACGACGTGGTTTTTTTTTGGTGAACGCCATTCACTTGCCTGATGTCTGGATTGCGTGTCGTACTCATAAACCCACGTCTCGTCTCCAGTAATGATCCTTTTGATGAATGTGGGATCGGATTCAGCCTCGCAAATCATGTCTAAAATTGTAAATAATTTCTAAAATTGTAAATAATCGCCAACACACACAGAGATAGATGTACTCTTGACTACGTAACTTTTGCAAATGTCAAGCTATGTCGCTAAGATTTAGAGGGAATATCAACAACAGATGTACCAACTTAACAAAAAAACAGAACTCAAATCGGAACGATGGGAGTGCCACACGGTGGTTATTCCGAGAACTTGTTGAGTCGAACAAGCTAAATTAAATTTTTTTTTTTTTTAATAATTTTATTTATGATAACAATAAAATTTTTTACAAAGTAACTAGTCATTTTTGATTAACAGCGTTTGACCATGACAATATAATAATAAAGCACTCATATGTATTCTTTACATAAAGTGTTGTTTTGGTTGATGTTGCATTGTGCGGACTATTCATCTAACTCAAAAGGTTTTAGTCTTTTGAGTCTTCTTATTATACCCTCTTGATGAAGTAGTCTTGCAGCTTCGTTGTTAGGGTGATGTTGGAGCCTCTCCTGGTGTTTTTGAGCACATTTCTTTATTTCACTTGCGACTGTGTCTATTCCGAGATCCCTATGAAGGTCACTATTACGAGTGTACCAAGGGGCATTTACAATTCCTCTGAGGACTTTATTTTGAAATCGTTGAACTATCTGTTGATTGCTGATTTTGGTGCATCCCCATAGTTGAATACCATATGTCCAGATCGGCTTGAGTACTTGTTTATAAAGCATAAGTTTATTATGAATGGATAACTGACAGTTTCTTCCAATTAACCAGTACATTTTTCTATATTTTAACTGAAGCTCTTCTGCTTTCTTTTTCACGTGTATTTTCCACTTTAACTTTGCATCAAGGTTCATACCAAGGTATTTTGCTTGATTGGCATGTGGTACAGAGATATTATTGAGAGTCACAGATAGTGGTTCTATTGATCTATTAGTGAAGTTAATGTGAGTAGACTTCTATTCATTCACTTTAATTCTCCACTTAGCTAGCCAATCTTGTATATTATTTACGGCTATTTGTAGTTTGAATGTGACTTCACCGATTGTGTCACCAACAGCTAGAATTGCAGTGTCATCTGTAAACGTGGCAATAGTTGTATTGCTCGTCTGCGGTATGTCGCTAGTAAACAGTACGAAAAGGAAAGGCCCTAAGACACTCCCCTGCGGGACTCCTGCTTTAGCTTCTTTAATACTGGAGTAAACTCCTTCCTGTTTAACTCTAAAATATCTCCTTTTCAGGTATGACTTTAGCAGTTCGCAATACTCAAATGGCAGAGTTTTCTCCAATTTAAATATTAAACCATCTAGCCAGACTTTGTCAAATGCCTGCACTATGTCAAGAAATATGGCTGAACAAATCTTTTTTTCCTCTAAGGATTTTTCTATTATATCTGTTATTCTATGGACTTGGTCGATTATGGAGTGTTCCTCTCTAAATCCAAACTGATGGGAGGGAACAGCTCCTGATTTTACAACTTCTGGTTTAATTCGTTTTAATAACAATCTCTCAAATAGTTTTGACATAATTGGAAGAAGTGATATTGGCCTGTACGAGGCCAGTTCACTTGGTGGCTTACCTGGCTTAGGTATCATTATCACTTCCGCAAATTTCCAAGATAGAGGGACATAACGGAGTCTGAAGGAAGCATTAATTATATCCGATATTTTTTTAATAGCTTTATTAGGCAGTTGTTTTAGAATCTCTCCAGTTATCAGGTCATATCCTGGTGATTTTTTAAGTACTACATGGTTCTTTATTACTTGTTTTACTTCTTTAGCATTAGTTAATGGAATTTCCTGTCTCAGGATAGTTGTTTGGTTTTCGAACAATATATCCTGTTGGTTAAGTGTTGTTAAATTTGGCTGAAAGGTACGCTCGAGATGATCCGCGAATTTTTCTGCTTTTTCTTCTTTGCTTTTAGCCAGATGACCTTTATTTGTTCTTATTGGTGGTATATGCATAACTGGCCTTTTCAAATATTTGGTTGCTTTCCACAATGAATAATCACTACTTTTATCATAGGTGAGAGATTGTAGGTATGAATTTATTGATTTATTTTTAAATTCCCGTATTTCTCTACGTATTCGTTGTGTTAAATTATTTAATCTATTTTTGACGGTTGGGTCTCGTGTACGTTGCCACTCCCTACGGGTACTTCTCTTCTCTATAACTAGTGATTTAATTTCCATTGGATAGCATTTGCCAGCTATTTTTTTGTTTGTTGTGTTAGTACTTTTCCACGCCGCTAGCTGTATGTCCTTGACGAGCTTCTCCACCTCCTGTTCTAATGTTTCTTCTGAAGAAAGTTGTGTGTTTAAAATGATGCTATTGTTTAGTTCATTCCTGAATTTTTTCCAATCAGTATATTTATTTGTTAACAGTGGCTGTTTATCATTAGTAATTATTGTATCACTTATTATCATTAAAATAGAGGAGTGGTCAGATGTGGAGTCCAATCCTTCCTGCACTTGTATATAATCAACCGGGATTTTTCTTCTTATAAAGAAGTCAATTAGGTCTGGTGTTTTATTTTGATCACTGGGCCAATAAGTTGGTTTTCCAGTAGAATGCCAGTTGCAGTTGTATTTAATTATTGCTTGATGAAGCTCTTTCCCTTTAGTTGTGGTTAGTCTTGATCCCCAGTCAGTATGTTTAGCGTTGAAGTCACCCCCGATTACAAATTTTTCACCGAGCTGCTTGAAGAACTGAGTATAAGCATTCTCTTTGATGTTATATCTAGGTGGGCAATATATTGCGGATACGGGATACCACTAACTTGTGGTTGCGGGTATTAATGCTAACGCTAATTGCTTGTATTTCATCACTTTCAAGTTTTTGTTGCAGATGGTATTTAATATCTTTTTTTATAATCACGGCACTGCCCCCTCGTGCATTATTATTAGGATGAACTGCTGAGTGAACTTCGTAGCCGCGGATTTTTATATGACTTTGAGTAGTAAGGTGTGTTTCAGATAATAAACATATATCTATTTTTTCTAAATCAAGAAATAGTTGTATTTCATTTTGCCGTTGCAATATACCATTGCATTTCCATGCAAGAATTTTTAAATTATTTGCCATGTTTTTCGAGTAGGGTGAGCCTTTGTAGGATTGATATAAGGGCTTTTTCTTGCTTTTCTTCTTGTGAACTAAGTCTATCAAGAATATCTTGTAGTATTTTATTAGTTTGGTTATTATTTGAATCATTAAATAAAAGAGAACTATGTTGTCTTCTCGAATTTCCAGTAGATAGTACATCAGCAAATGTTACATTTGGATTAGTTCTTGATGGCTGGTTTATTGTTTGGTGTGGCTTTAAATTTGTAGGTATTCTTGTTGAGGCTGAGTTAATTTCTGGCCTGGTAATTATTGAAGTTTCCCTTGTTTTGTTGCGAATTTTTTGCAGCTCTTTTATAACAATGCAACCTCTGTAGTTGGCTGGGTGTGTCTCTCCACAGTTGACACATTTTGGTGGGGTGTCTTTTGGTTTCGTACATTCAGCCGTACGGTGTTTTCCTACATATTTCACGCATCTGGGCTCCTTATTACAAAAGTTTTGCGTGTGTCCGTAGACTTGGCACTTTTTGCACTGGGGGATCAGTTTAGATTTTTTAACTGCTTCTATTTGCACTTTCATATGGAGTATTTCGCTGATTGCATAAATATTTTTAATGTCTTCTGTTCTTTCAAAAGACAACATATATAATGGAAGAGGTGTTTTGTCACCTCTTTTTAGCAGCTGTGTAACTTCTTTAATTTTGTATTTTTTCTCCAAAAGATACTCTTTTATCTCTTCTGGTTTGCATGAAGCGTGTAGCTTCCTAGCAATGACTTTGGTTTGCCTTGTCTGCTTATCTTCGTAGTAATACCATGCTGTCTTTTCTTCATTAAGAGCTCCTGTTAACTTTCTATAGCTATCACCGTCTGTGACATTTATTTTGATATCACCACTATTTAACGCTGTAGCTTGAAACTTTATATGATTGTTGTCCATGATGTTTCTAATACTCTGATAATTATTGCAATTAGATATTATTACTGGAGGTGGCCGTGGCACTTTTTTCTCCAGTTGTACATTCTTACTTCCGGTTGGGAGTTCATTACTTGATCGTTTCTGTTCCGACGGAAATTGAGCTTTATCCTCCTGTTGCACGTGCCTACTTCCGGCTGGAAGCTGCTCAACTGATTGTTTCGAATCGGGTGAAATCTGTGGTGATTTACTCATCTTACGTTTCTTATTTTTTTTGTTACGGTTCAGAATCCATCCCGTTTCTCTATTGAGGTTCTTCCTAGTCTGTTTCATACATAACCTCTATATGATCATTGGTGTTGTTTATCTTAGTGGTTTCTTTCTCAGACATTACTGCATTTAGAGCATCTTTTAACTCCTTGTTTTCTCGCTGTAAGTTTTTGAGGTCTTTGTTTAGATTTAACGTTAACTTTTCTATTTCGTAAATCTTATTGCGCAGTTCTGCGTTATCCCTTTCTAAGGTGTTCGATATTGGTGGTGGTGATCTACCCACCCTGGATTGTTGTTTAAATGGGTTGGGTTGCCCAAAAGGGCTGTTAAACAATGATTGGCTCACCCCAGAATCCTTTGAGCCACCCTCGTTAGAGGGTGGATTTGCCAGCTGATTAGCTGGGTTACCACCTGGGGTACAATTTGCTGAATCCGTTGTACTCATTGTTTATTTTACTGGTCATAAAGCATCTACCACTCTGACCAGTACGAGTTGGTAGTGGGTCTGGTTTGAGAAGATCATTTACTAAATTCTCGGTAGTCAGTTATACCGCCGCGTCTCGGTCGCCACAGCCTCGTTAGTTATCTAGCAGGGTGCACCACGTGCAGGTGAGGATGACATTTGGACAATTTGTAGACCAATTACTTAAGCCCCCTTTCCCACCCCGCTAAATTAAATAACATGAAAACACGAACAAATAAAAGACAATGGAGAACTATATTGGACTAAACTCGCCCTCCCGATTAAAATATTAACACCACACTTCTCTAAAGAAATAAATTTAAATGTGATCCGCTTTCGATCATTTACCACTCAGTCGACCACTGTAGATGTAA
Organism: Tipula vernalis; assembly: GCA_958295665.1. Taxonomy (NCBI): domain Eukaryota; kingdom Metazoa; phylum Arthropoda; class Insecta; order Diptera; family Tipulidae; genus Tipula; species Tipula vernalis. Next base: position 205,107,124 of record OY282559.1, on the reverse strand, counting down.
ATCCGATCGTTTAACAGCCAGCCAGTCATAACGAGCATGTCAGTCATCTCTATGAATTTGTTCATTACTGATAAATTCAACAGTAGGTACACTTCCAATAGTTTACGAGTCATTCAGTCACAATTAGCAAGTCAGTCATTTTTTTGAATTTATTCATTACATATTTTCAATTGTAGATTCACTTTCGATCGTTTATCAGTCCATCAGCGCCTCTTTGGATTTACTTATTACTGATAAATTCAATTGCATATTTGCTTTCGATCATTACCAGTCAAACGAGCCATTCAGACACAATCAACAAGTCAGTCATCTCTTTGAATTTATTCATTACATAAATTGAATTGTAGATCTACTTTCGATCGTTTACCAGTGAATCAGCGTGTCTTTGAACTTATTTATTACTGATAAATTCAGCTGTAGATCTACTTTCGATAGTTTATCAGCCAATCAGGTACAACCAGTCAGTCAGTCAAACACCTCTTTGAATTTATCCATTACAGTAAAAATTAGATTCTCAATACTTCTTCTCACTATCTTTCAGTTACTCCAGTCAGTCATTTTGATGAATCTTATCATAAAAGTACATAGGCATATGTACAATGTACATATAAAATCATCATAAACAAATTTGCTACTTTTCTAAAGTATTACATTTTTGATAAATTACAACTGATTTTTGAAATCTGAAAATATTCATTACAGAACAACAACAAAAATACAATAAGTAACTTGGTCAACAGACGGGGTATGAATATTTTTGCATGAACATAAACTAAAAATAAAAACTACCCGGATAGAACACATTCACATTACAGAACAGCTTTGGTTAAACATACTTTTGAAAAGAAACATGACTTTGATTTTGATAATTCGGTTACATTGGATTATGAACAAAAGAAAAATAAAAGATGGTTCAAAGAAGCTTGCCATAATATATGGAAATCAAAAAATCCGGTTAATTATAAAGTAGATATAAATAGGTTACAAGCAAATTATAAAAATATAATTCAAAATTACGTGTGATTTGGTATATACATAGTTTCTAATTCATTTTGTTCCAATTTAATTTCCATCAATCAAAAAATCTACGTAGTTTTTCAAAAAAGTTTTAGCTATTATGACGGTTTGTTTACTATAATCAGCTGTGTATAGAAAATAATAAATCAAGTATACAGGTCAAGGACATTTGTAAAATAAAAACGTTTTCGTTAGTGTCATTTGGAATAATTTTTCTGAATGGTTTTCGTTTCTGTAAAGGAGAAAAAATTTAGTATCTTATAAAAAAATAAAAAATAAGAACAATTTGTTATTGTATGTATAATTATTGTATATATATTTTGGTTAATTTGTTATATACATAATATAGTATATAAATAATTTTTTAAAAATTGTCAATTACATAGTTCCCTTGAAAATGATGTAAAACATCGAAAATTTGGGATAACAATAAAAAAACTTTGAATTTGTAAAAAAGTTTTTTAAAAAATTGGTCTATAATTTAGCCGAAGAATTATATAAAAATAAAAACATAATTTATTTGAATTAATTATATTATGTACAGTAAAAAATTAAAAATTTAAAGTTTACTGCCACTTTAACTTTAACATCACCAATACGTAAATAATAATAATAAATAAAATTGTGCACTTACACTTATTCGTATAACTTGAAATTTCTATACACTGACAATATATATATATATATATATATATATATATATATATATATATATATATATATATATATATATATATATATATATATATATATATATATATATATATATATATATATATATATATATATATATATATATATATATATATATATATATATATATATATATAGGTATATATATATATATATATATATATATATATATATATATATATATATATATATATATATATATATAACACTTTGTGTGCGCACGTGGACGTATTAAATAAAAAATAAAAAAAATTTTGGTTGGATTGTTGGTTTTATACTATTCTTTTCTAATACATTTCAATAAAGTATTTTTTTTTTTCATTTTGCTTTATCCATTTACTGGCTATGTTCTTCATTCTAGTTTCTATATGGATAAACCTACATACACACAAATTCAAATTTAGGTATACTATACAATTTAAATGTATGGTACTAATACGTCATGCGACGATCAACGATTTTAAATTTTTTACCGCTGATTATTTTAAGCGCCAGTTGTATTCTTACCCCCTCTTGTATATTCTTATACTTTCTGACTCGACTCGACCTAATAATTTGTAGAGTCGAGTTAAACTCTACTCTAAAAAATGCACTATATACGCATAGAGTAGAGTTAAAAAAACAACAACAAACTATTAAAAAATATTCGTTTTAATTTTTTCAATTAAATTTGTTATTTTATTTTAAATATCTTATTTATTAAGATTTTAATTAATTAATTTTAATAATAAATTTTTGTTTTGGTATTTAGTTTTTTATTTTTTCGAAAAAATTACTCCAACATTTCGGTGGTCTATCCCGTAATTTTCATGGAGTTTGATTGAAAATTACAATTTTTTAGACATAATATCGCTGGAAAAATGACAATAACATATATGGCGATCTGAAATGATATTTTCTTCCATTTTTTTTAACTCGGTTTCAATCCTATTTGAACTCTTCATATGTTTAACTATGTAGTAAATACACTTCGGCCCTTTCCGAAAGTTATACTTATTTATTTAGACATACTTATTTGCCGCCATCTTAAATAAGTAATGTAAAATCATCCGAAATGATTTCACATACTTATTTAACACTAGAACTACCGACCGGTCAAAATGACCGATTTATATTTATTGAATTCATTTTTTTAATTATTATGTTAGAATTGTTTTGGAAAATTTTGATGATTTTTAATTTAATTACTTTATTGTCATATTAAAACTCAACAAAAATTTCTAACATAATCATACAAAAAAAAATTAATTCAATAAATGTAAATCCGTAATTTTGACGGGTTGGTAGTTCTAGTGTTAATATTTTGACAGAAACGTCAAAACCATAATAAATAAATTTGTGTTAGAAAAATGAATGAAGCTAAGAAATTCTTGCTTCTTACCTATTTAATAAATAAAAATTTGTGTTAGAAAAATGAATGAAGCTAAGAAATTCTTGCTTCTTACCTATTTAATAAATAAAAATATCAAATTATGTGTGAAATTGATCGATAGATCGAAATACGAAATTGTATCAAAAATATTTTTAAGTTGAGGTTATGTGTAAATGATTATGTGAATATTTAATATTTCAACTTAAAAATATTAAAAATAAATTAAAAAAAAAAATATACATTACATCGCACGTTATATAATTTTCATTTCATTTTATGTTTATTTTATAAATTTTAATTAAATTGTTTTATAAACAGGTTATTATTAATGGTTATCAAAATGTAAACAATGAAAAGTTTGACAGAATTTTATTTTTCATTTTTTATTTTGTAAGAAAGAGATAGCAACATACTTATTTAAATAAGTTACCTCGCCAACATACTTATTTAAGATGGCGGCAAATAAGTATGTCTAAATAAATAAGTATAACTTTCGGAAAGGGTCTTAGAGTTGGTTAGAAAATAACTCGACTCCGTATATAGTGAGAGTTAAACTCGGATTAAACTCGACTCGACTCGCAGCATATACAGTATAATTTAGATCTACACGCAATACAAAAAAATGTACACGCAAAAAAAAGAGAAAAGTATACAACAAAATTCTCGTCATACCATAGTTTTTTAGCGGTATAAAATCGACGATATAATTTTTGATAAATACGGCGGGCGGCGATACTAGTTTATTTGGCAAAATTATGGCTTTCCCGCATAAAATGAAAAATTTTCGAACGTAAATTTTATTTTATTATTAAAATTTTTAAAGAAAAAAATAAACCACTATACAAATTTTACAAATCGCCATTTTTGTTTTGTTTGTTACTATAAAATATACTCGGGTCGAGTATATTTTATAGTCAAATTAATTTTTATAGTAACAATTGTTGGAAAATAAAAGAAAAAAACCCAACAAAACTTTGTTTGAATATATTTTTGTTCTTGTCTTACAAATGAAAATCATAATATACTAATATCTTCATTTTATGTTGGGAAAAAAATGTTGGTACGTCTAATACCGATTTTCCATCGTCATAGTATAATAGTATTATACTACGACGATGGAAAACCGAAGTTGATCGTATAATAGTATAATTATACTATTTTGTTATACTAGCTACCAAAAATATAATAGGTAGCAAATTGTGTTTTTAACATTGTAAATTTATCTGACAGTGTATTTATTTTGACAATTTACTAAATTCATTCGATTTTTTTTTTGTTTTTTTTTTGTGGTATCTGCATAGTGCAAACATTTTATTAATTTTTTAAAAACACAACTAATGCTTATGCTTGGTTATTTTTAATTGTTTTTTTATTATAAATACACGTTAAAATTTTCAAAATAGGAATTATACCTCACATAAAAAAAACTATAATTGGTGCTAACTTCGTCGCATGCGATGGAAAATCGACAAGAAATAATAGTATAATTGTATTATACTATTATGCTATTATACTATTGACGATGGAAAATCGGTATAAATCGTCTATAATTTTTAAGTTTATAATTTTTCGCTGGTCACCACTTAACTCAACCTCGTTCATGGAAACTTGGTAAATGAGTGATATGACTATACTTTTCCATAGTAAACTGGCGGTCAAAGATTATTTCGTCAGATTTATCGATATTGCAGTATTATTTGATAGGTGATAGGTGAAAACGGTATTATTTCTAAAGATGTCAGCTCTAACAATTTTTAATTTTTGGTACATAAATAAAAATTAAAATTAACTTTTTTCTATAATTCATGGCTAAGTAGTTGTCAGTTTTATTCATGTTGGTTGCTTTTGTTTACATTTCCGTTTCGATACAACAAAAAAATTTTAAAAATTAACTAACTACTGCCATCTTTAGAAATAATCCATCTATAGGCGTTTTTTGACAGCTTATATCGTTTTTTACGAATAACCTTTTTTTGTTTATTGGGAGATTATTTTACGTTTTTCAAGTGTTTTCAGGGCATCGTGAAATGTCAAAATTTGATATTCAATACTACAATGTGTATATTTTTATTTGTTTAAAAAACAAAGAATATTTTTAAATACAGAAATAATAATATAGTTCCTGTGGTTCAAAACTAAGTTATCTGTGGTAATAATAAATGGAAAATGTTAAACAGCATTACGGGTGAAGAAAATTCAGCATTTATGAAGGAAGAGCAGATGCATTTAGTTGAGGTAAGAAGTTAAACCTTGAAATTGTTATATAGATGTACAAATGTGTTTATGTAAAAAATAATGTCTATATATATATATATATATATATATATATATATATATATATATATATATATATATATATATATATATATATATATATATATATATATGTATATATATATATATATATTTATATATATATATATATATATATATATATATATATATATATGTATATTTCTGTCGTAAACAAATTAAACTACTTCAGAAAAGACATAATGCTAAACACCAAGTCCCATTGAAATTGAATCCACAGAAAATATGGCATAAACCAATAAGGAGCCAAATGTATAAACAAGCTAGTAATGCAATTCCATACAAATTAGTTGGGATCCGCTATATCAATTTTCAATTTAAAACAAAATAGCTAGGGAGCATTGAAAGAAATTCTATAAATGTGACAGTATCTACTAAACTCGGGCAAATGTGATGAAAAATATGATGATACATATCGCACATGACGTAGAAAAGTAACACATCTCAAAAAAATTTAGTTCTGTACTGCGATTTTGTTGTGTACATGAGAGTATGGGAGTAAATAACCGGAACGCAATAGTATTTTCAAATGTTGATGTGTTAGTGAATGTTGTTTTTGTTTATTTTTTATTTGATGTGGTTTTCGATTCACCAAAAAAGAGCAAGCCTGCTCTTTCTGCTGTCAAACTGTTCGATTTGTCAAGAAAAGTCGCTCGGTCGAGCAAAATTGTTGTTGTTTTACGAATCTCGATTTTTTGGCAGATTTACTAACAAAACACAAAAAGAACTGTCATTTTGAAAGCGTCATTTGTGTTTTATGTCTTTTTGTGTTTCTGGTTTATTTATATATAAATATTTTATATTAAAGAATTAACCTGTTGTTGTTATGTTGTTTTGCATATAACACAATATGTTGTGTTTTTTATCGAGTGTAAAAATCATAGGATATGTTTATATAAACGTCGAAAACACATACATATATAATACGGAGCAACTGTTCGATTCACACAGCAATAGAGAGTGATCTTTCAAAGATTTGGTAAAAGGCGAATCGAAATCGACATGAGATTGACGAGAGTTAATTTTAAAATATTAGGGATTTAGAATATAAATTATTTTAGATTTTTAAAATTTAAATGGGGCAAAAATCAGTAGCCGCCAAAAGTTAAACTTCAGCCAAATTATTTAAAAATGCTACAATATATTAAAATTATAGATAAAAAATAAATACTCCACTATATTGTACGTGTACATGTATTATAAATACTCCACTATAATGTACGCACTAATGTATTACATTCATTACTTACCTACCATATATATATATATATATATATTAATTTAGTTTAGTTTAAATTTGTTCTTAATCTAAAAAAAAAATTTATTAAAATTGACAAAAAAAATTGTAAACCTAAAACATACAATTCAAAATGTCAATATTCCCATATTCCCAATCTAGAAGCATGGGAAAAAATATTCCCATAGGAAGATAAGCACCAAAAAATTTGAACCGATTTCACCCGATTGAATAATTTTTGATGCTTACTGGTACAAATACCACACGAACACAAATAAAATTAATGACAAGTGACAACACACAGTAACAAAATTTTATACTTTACATGGTGTACGTATACAAAACTCCCTGTGAGTAAATTCCCATGTACACAACAAAATCGCACTACTGAGATAAATCGTCAAAAAGATACGCAATGATGGATTTCATAACCTTAAATAGTGGTGTTTTCATATTTATTTTACAAAGCGAGAGATGGCTTAATTTTCCGATCTTCCTGTTTTTGCCGCCCATAGAGAATGGTATAGTAAAATCAAAATTAGCATTTTTCTTTTGCTTTCCTGAAAAATTTTAAATTTTGAGTTGTGTCACTATTCTTTGTTACGTGCGATATGTCATGCAGTATACTGCTACAACTGTAGGCGGCCGCATCCAAAAGACTTCAGGTTTTTTGACACGCAGTCTACACATATGTTGAATTCTTTTCGCCCAAAAACATCAAAAAAAATTGATGTACAAACCATATTCGATTCGTCAAAAAACATCGTTTTTTTTATGTACATCAATTTTACGAAATGTATATTTTTTCATAAATTACAATAACCAATTATGTCGGTTTCCTGTTGCAACAAAAAACAGATTCGGAGCGAAACCCAAGTGACAGCAGCTGTCATTCGTCGCTCGGTAAAATTTTTCGGAGCGATTAATAATGTCGATTTCGATTCACCTTTTACCAAATCTTTAAAAGATCACTTTCTAGGCTGTGTGAATCGAACAGTTGCTCCGTAATATATACATGTGTGTGTTTTTGACGTTTATATAAACATAACCTATAATTTTTATAAAACATCAATACTCTATAAAAAACAACTTAACATATTCTAATGTTATATACACAATACCATAACAACAAGTTAATTCTTTAATATAAAATATTTACATAAAAATAAACAGAAACACAAAACACAAAATGACAGTTCTATTTGTGTTTGCGTTAGTAAATCTGCCAAAAAATCGAGATTCGTAAACCAACAACAATTTTGCTCGGCCGAGCGACTTTTCTTGACGAATCGAACAGTTTGACAGCAGATAGAGCAAGCCGGCTTGCTATTTTTTGGTGAATCGAAAACCACATAATGTTAAATTCTTTCGGAAAAAAAACACCGTGAGGGTAAAAAATTTTACTCGAAGGGTAAAAATTTGACATTACAAATTCTTTCTGACAAAATAAAGCACTTTATTTTTGCACGAGAGCATTTTGCTTTACTTTGGATTTTTTCATAGATTTGCTTTACTCTTTACAAATACATAGAAATGTGAAATGTCAAAGTGAATTGGAAACAAAAATAAAACTCCATTTTGATATTTCATTTGTTGTTTATTGAATATTAATGCGCTAAAATTAATTGGGTCCATCTTGTTGTTATCACAATAAAAAAAGTTTTACTGATCTGACTGACAGTAAAACATAACCTCACTTTATTTTGCTATTTTTACACCAACATAATTACAAAAATATTTTCATATTCTTTAGGACATAAACAATTTACTTTATTTCGAGTAACCCGAAAGAATTTGACATAACACAATTTCATTTAAATGTCATCAAAATGTAATTTAAACATCAAAATAAATCTTCGGAAAAATATATTTAAAAAACAGTAAAATAATTAACAAAAAATAATAAGTTATTCAAGAAAGAATATTTTGTTATGAACAAATAAAATTGTTGGACACAAATGCAGCTGTGAAATGTGAATGGGAATCATAATAACGTCATAAAATGTATTCCATTACTCTGTATCATTAACTCCCTATTGCTTTACGATAATTAGGGCAATCTCTTTACGGATTTACTTGGCTTGATATTATCAACCTTATTAAGGTTTCTATATATAAAGCGTACAAGTATAAGTAGGTTTAAAGATTAGTTTACTGTACGACATTGATTCAGCCATTATGTATTAAACAAGAACTTGAGAAACTGTGATGTTAGTTTATTGTACTTGAAAAATAACTTGAAAAAATTGTGGTGTATTTAATTCAAAATTGATTCTGTAGACAACTGATTGGTCGATATTTTTGTTTATTATGTTAATGTTCTTATTTGTTTACTTGACTTCAGTTTTTGTCTACTTCACTTCAACAAAAAATTTATTTTCATATGATTATTGAATTATCCATAAAAATATACATGATTACAATAAATTATTTATTAATTTACGGAAAAATTCATCAGTATTAACAATCTAACTATAAAAACAGAATTTGACAATTAATACGTATATTCACACAACCACGTATAAACCAAAAAAAAGCGCAGAATCCGGATTTTTGGCTGTTCCAGTTAAAACGTCAAAAAACTGTCATTTTTCAACTCGGATTCGATTCCGAATCTGTTTTTTGTTGCAACAAGAAAACCACATTAGAAACGTCAATTTTTAGTTGTCAAAGTTATCTTATGTTGAATTCTTTTTCCTAGCGTTCAATCGGGCAAAAATGATAAAAAACCCTAGTGGTCGTGTTCAATCGGGCAAAAATGATAAAAAATATCATGATATTTTATCCCACCCTAACTTCATTCCGTAATACTGTACGTCAAACCCGATTGAACAACCAAAATTGATAAAAATGATAATTGATTTTAAATGTTACATTTTGTTTTAAATCGCTTTGTAAAATTCAATAAACTCATTTTGTCGTCAGGTTTTTAATTAAATGTATATATTTTTTAATTATTTTTTGTTTATAAATTATTTTGATATTGAAACTATTTAGTTTTATCCAAATATTGGAGACACAAATAATTTTAGTTTGAGTTTTGATATGTTTGTGTTCTCAGACAAATCTTCGAAATAAAAATTATTATTTATATTTAAATAAATAGGTGACTGTGTAAATATACCATATGAATATCTTAAAAAAGCAAATTTAATTTAATTTAAGTACCGAAAATATCAAAGAAAATAAATTCAAAATTGACAGCTGGAACCAAGAAAAAAGTTGGTTTTTTGTGTGATAAATGAGTGCGTTTATTGCCAAAAGTTATAAAAAATGTCATGATATTTTTTATCATTTTTGCCCGATTGAACACTAGGAGTGTTTCCTCGGTCAAACGTGATAAAAAATATCATGATACTGCACGTCAATTACTTATGACCCTAACTTCATTCCGTTAAATTTTATGTCAAACCCGAGGAAACGACCAAAATAAAAAAAGTTAAAATTAAACTTCAAACAATTTAATAAACATATTCTGATTTTTTTTTATTTAACAAAATTAATTATAATTTTTTGTAGTATTTTAAACTAATATTTTCAGTATATATTATGGAAATCGAAATTATTTAAAATTATTAATTAAGTTTCTTTTGCATAAAACAAGCAAGATTTTTTAACAAATAAAACCACAAAAATTTAATTTAATTTAAGTACCGAAAATATCATAAAGAAAATAAATTCAAAATTGACAGCTGGAACCAAAAAAAAAACAAGAAAAAAGTTGGTTTTTTTGTGTGATAAATGAGTGCGTTTAATGCAAAAAGTTATTAAAAATATCATGATATTTTTTATCATTTTTGCCCGATTGAACACTAGGTTTGTCCAAAAACATCAAAAAAAACGATGTACATCGAAAACCATATTCGATTTGTCAAAAAACATCAATGTTTTTTCGATGTACATCAATTTTACGAAATGTATTGTTGAATTTTTTTTGTCAAAAAACATCAAAAAAAATTAATGTACATCGAAAAACCATATTCGATTTGTCAAAAAACATCAATGTCTTTTCGATGTACATCAATTTTACGAAATGTATATTTTTTCATAAATCTACTACAACAACAAATTAGAAACGTCAATTTTTAGTTTTCAAAGTTGTCAATGTGGTTTTCTTTTTGCCAAATCACGATCAGGGTTGGTAAAAAACATGTTTTAAATAAAAAAAACAAAAAAATCGTTTTTTTTTTGTTTTAAACTGTTTTTTTTGTTTTAAACAGTTTTTGGTTAGTAAGAAATAACGGTAAGGTACCTACATATTAATTCAGATGAATGAAAAACTGTTTCGTATTAACTATTTTTATTGATTGTATGAGTTACAAACTTATAGCAAACAAAAAATTAACACTTATGTTTTTCATATAAAAAACACAAATAAAAAATATCTTCATGATACACAAAAAATAAATAAAATATTTCCATTATGATTTTACAAAATCAAAAATTTTTAAAGTCTGCAAGAACCTATGCACCTATTTTAATTAATTGCTGCGAAACGAAAACCAATTTAGCCGCCCTAATAGTTCCGAGTTTGCTTCTTAAAGCAGTTTGCGTTAAGCCAAATTTAGAAGAAATCCTTTCTATACCAGCTGATGACGATGTAGCAGTATGCAGCTAACCAATCAAATCCAAATTATTACTCGAAATAATATTCGGATAAAGCGATTGCATCGACATCCACCATTCAAAATCTGTGAGCTGCTCACAATTTTTAAATTGTAAATCCCTGAATGGGTATTTATGAAATTTAATGAAAAATTTAATTCAATAAAATCCATTGCCTTTTCTCTTTCGTCTGTAGTAATAACTGATTTTTGTGGCTTAGGACTTAAAAGATATGCCGCAAAATGTGCATTTGTTAGTGTTTTATTGTATCTTTTTTGATATAATGTTTTAACAGTTCCATTTCCAGTCAAATGTGGCTCCAACCCTTTCCAGACCTCTACAGCGTCTGCTAATTTGCATGTTGTTTGTTGTATTTTGTCAAGTGCCACTGTAATTGGCTTCAATTCCTCTGTAATTCCTACATTTCAATTTTTGTTTAAAACAACTGTTTAAAATAAAAAAAATAAGGTGTTTTAAACAATGTTTAAAACAAAGTGTTTAAAACTTACCAACCCTGATCACGATATTTTACGTCAAACTCATTTCCTGCTAACTTCACCTCGTTAAAAATACGTCAAACCTGACCGAACAGCCAAAAATGAAAAATTTGGATTTATACGTCAAACTCTACTTAAAACGCCGGTACACATGGAGAACGAATTATCATTTTTCACCAAATTATGTAAGAAAATTGCTAAAATAGTGAAAAACGTATGTTTTTAACTTACAATAGCTAAAATATCGTGCATTTTACTATATAATATACCATATAAAAAATTTCAAAAGGTTTAATACAAAATTTCAATTTATCATCTTAAATTCAAAATTATCAACAATAAATTGAAATTTTCTATTAAAACTATTAAAATTTGATATTTAGTAAATGCACGATATTTTAGTTATCGTGAATTAGAAACTTTCGGTTTTCACTATTTTAGCAATTTTCTTACCTAATTTAGTAAACAATGAAAATTCGTTTGTAAATTGTAAACAAAATCTGTAGGACTACTATGTATTCGGATCATGGCACTATTTTGGTTTTCCTAGGGAATTGCGAATTGATTTATTTTTGTGATTTTTTCGTGTCCTTTGTATGTATTATTTTTTCCAAAATACCTATACTAAATTTTCGGAAAAAATTGTTCCATTTCATAGCAATTTAAACAACAAAATTGTTATTAAATTAAAGACAAAATGCTAGTTTTTAATTTGTTTGTATTTTCTTTAGCGATTAACACTTATGATCTTAGTCATGTTAAATAAATTTTTTGAATAAGTATGGCTCAGAGAATTCGAATGTGACATCTCGCCCTGTTAGCTTTTTACATAATTTTTACATTTTTTAACTTTTTACTGAAGAAGAAACAAGAACAAGTAAGTTAAAGAATTTTGGATGAAATGTTTCTGTCAGTTTATATCTAAGACAATATTAGCTATACGTCTCAGTAATGTTTGTCTACAAAATTTACTTTGCGACTTATTCGGCTTTTAGTAAAGTTGGTTTGATCGACCAAAAAAACCATAAGGGCGGGTAATCCTGATTTATAAATTTGTAAACTGCACTCACTTTAAGTTCAATTGTAATTTGTTTTTTTAAACAAATGAACTTTGATCACCTGCGATCCATCTAGTTTGACACGAATGCGATTACCTAAAATTTCAGCTGGGAATACTAAATCTTCTAAGATAGCATAATTAACAGCCGTCAATGATCTTGTTCGTGGGAGCTTTTGCTTCAATTGTGTTCTTGTTTTACGTGTTGGCATTGGTAAATTTTAATGAATACAACATGTTTACCGGACAATTTCTTTTCTAATTCACGTGGAACTTTCGAACATAACTTAAATAATGATTCCCTAAAAAAAAATTAATCCCAATTAGTTAACATTTTTAACTTAAGAAATCGTACTTATACCTTTTTGTTGTTGAATTCAATCTCACGGGCGCCTGTAATAAACAAATCGCACACGTTTTGCCCATTGATTTCTCAAAATCATCGGGTTCTGCACGCATAACAATGTTGTCGTTGATCTAAAGGCAAAAAATCAATACAATCAAACGTTTAATTATTAAAATTAGTTATTTCATAATATATTTATACAAACATATAAATATAAAATGTATAAAAATTAAATAAACATTATATAAATTTGGTTAAATAAAACTTAAGATCACAGGAAATTATATAAATTTAAAATAAATAGGAAATGAGGATTTAGACTTCTACCTCTTTAAAAATAAAACTTTTCATAACAATATAATTCGTCTATATACCCTGATTATTTTCCTTTTGCCGCGTATTCTGTCATTAGTATTGTATAATTAAACCACCCTTTCGTTATGGTTAATATATCGTCGTGTCTAAATAAGAGTATTACATCTGCAAACCATTAATTTTTTGAAGGGGCGTCTCAAGTTTTTAATGTTAAATTTGGCTTAATTTTTTTTTAAATAAAATTCTTGCCACACTTTCTGGAAAGAATTTTATCTAAAAAAAAATTAAGCCGAAATTAGATTTAACAACTTTAAAGCCTCTTCAAAAAAATAGCGATTTGTAGATGTAATACTCTTATTTGGACACGACGATATCACAGGGTCTCGAGCTAAGGAATTTCTTCATTGCGATCTCTACAATTTTAATAAATAATTTATATACCATATACACTGCGTGACAACAGGATAGGTTCAATATATTAAATGTCTATAAGTATCAATATTTAATCTAAAAAAATTGTCGTTTCCATGGCAATTACTGCACATGGTTCTACATTATATTTGTAAACTTTCCATAAATTTTATAGTTCAATTATTTTTTATCAACAATTGTTTTCGAATACTTTTTTGAAAACACGGTCATTCAAGTGCGACACCAGGATAGGTTCAGTCGTTTGAAGTTACAATTAAAAGTAGCAATAACGTAATTTTTGAAATATTAGTGTTTAATAAAATAAGTGAAGGTTATTAACGGGTATTTCTGCATTATAACTACATTATGGGTCGTGGAAAAACATTAGGTCTAGAAGAAATAGGGAAAATTGATGCATTTAATGAAGAAGGCTATTCAAATAGAAAAATTTCACGTAAAACAGGGAGAAGTTCAAATGTCGTTAATAATTATTTAAGAAATAAAGAAAACTATGGAAAAAACCAGAAGGGGCACAAAAAAAGCTACTACACAATGAGAGCGGCGTTTTATTTTAAGGGCAGCATCTAATTCTAAAAAGACTGCTCGCCAATTACGAGATGAAGCTGGTTCCCTTGCAAGTGTCAGGACTTTACAACGCGTTATAAAACGCTGTCCAACAATAAAAAGGCTTCGGTTGAAGAAAAACCCATTTTTAATGCAACGCCACAAAGAAGCACGCTTGCAGTATGCGGAAAACCATATGACCTGGGACTTACAATGGAGACAGGTAGTATTTTCCGACGAAAAAAGATTTTGTTTGGATGGACCAGACGGGTTCAGTTATTATTTCTATGATATAAGAAAATAAACGAAGTATCTTGCAAGAACACATAGCCGGGTTGGCTCTGTAATGGTTTGGTGAGCAATTTCTTATTACGGAGTCATAGATTTGGTACATATAACAGAAAAGATTACGGGTATACGCTACAAAGAGATGCTACAAAGACAAAAAGTGAAAATAGAAGAAATTATGCAAGATCATCCATGGATTTTCCAACAAGATCATGCAGCAATTCACACAGCAAAGGTGGTTTCCAACCGGTTTGAGAATGAAAACATTACGGTGTTAGATTGGCCTGCAGTATCACCGGACCTAAATATTATTGAAAACTTATGGGGTTGGTTGTCGCGAAAAATTTATGGAAATGGAAGACAGTATCAATGCAAAAATCAGTTAATTCAGGCTATTAAACAGATCTGGACTGAAATCCCATTAGAGATTATAAGAAGTTTAAACGATTCTCTAAAAAACAGGATATTTGAAGTTATAAATAAAAATGGAGGAAATACTCATTACTAAAAATAAAAAAATATTAAAAAATCTAAGATTTGCTGTTTCACTTTCAGTTTTTTTCCAACAAAATATAGGTTATTTGACTTTTTATTTATGCCGAACCTATCTTGTTGTCGCACCAGAAAATACGTATTTTTGAAAAATCATTTCCAAGTTTTTACAAAAAGCAGTACCAAACTTATATATGCTAGGAATTAGTAGCAAATATATTACCAAACAAACTGAAAATATTTTTAGCTCAACAGACATTAGCGTATTGTGTGAAAAATATAATATTACAGTGAACCTATCCTGTTGTCACGCAGTGTATGTATTACGAAAAAAATAAAAAACTTTACCTTTAATCTTGTTTAAAATTTGATATAATTTAAAGGGCAGCTTTCCATTTTTGTCAAACCAAGAATATTTGGCAGCTACTTGGTTAGATAGAATGGCAGCTAGAGATTGTCTTAAAAATTTATCCAAGGATTGGTACAGTACTTTTCCAAATATTGATTCCTATAAAATTTATATATTATTCATTAAAATTTATTGATTTATTTGGCAATCAATATTAAAAAATAATCATGCCAATTTTTTACTGGCGATGGTGTCATTTTTAATGCGCTGTTCCAGTTCTCCAAACTCTTCCGGTGTCGTGCAAGGAATTTTGATTGATGAAACTGAGAGGCTTATTGATGGGTTGTCCTTTTCATCCCTCGCTTTTAACTCTTGACGGAGGAATTTAATTTCTCGTAAAACCTGTTTCATTAAACTATTGTTTTCGATAAGCAATTGCTGGTTTAAATCATTATTGGATGAGGATGACGTATCGCTGGTTACTTCGTTAGAAGCCGAAGGGTTGATGGGTGTGTATGTTTAAATAATATATTGCCTGTTGAAGGTGTGTCTCATCGGAATCGGAATTAGTGACCACCTTGAGTTGCCGACAAACATTAACTGTAAACAAAAAAATAATATTATGAATGTAACATTTTAACGTAGATAGTTTTCGATCTTGCTGGTATTTTGATATTTATCATTTCAAATATTTTAATGATCTCCGAATAATATTCTATACGGCTGCTGTAAATGCCTATGTGAGACGATAATAAAGGATACTGAAAATTTGTTTCCACATTTAACAGTACACGTCCGCTTACAAGGTCGCCATCTATTTTTTCAAGTTTTATTATTTTTTTCTCCCGATTTACAAAAATTGTTAGGATGCGATATGGATAGTGAAAAAATCTTCGAATACAGCAGTGGAGTTGCAATTTTTTGGATTCCTCTTTTTCTTTCAGTCTATTTAAGATCTGCTGAATTGGAAATGCCTCTTTTTTACCATTTTTTTTTCAATTGCTCCATGCAATTTTCGAACTTGAATGCACTATAAGTATTGATGTTGCCAAGCTGTTTTGCATCTTGTGATATATGAATTAAACTATTACCGATTTTCCATCGTCAATAGTATAATAGCATAATAGTATAATACAATTATACTATTATTCCTTGTCGATTTTCCATCGCATGCGACGAAGTTAGCACCAATTATAGTTTTTTTTATGTGAACGTAGGTATAATTCCTATTTTGAAAATTTTAACGTGTATTTATAATAAAAAAACAATTAAAAATAACCAAGCATACGCATTAGTTGTGTTTTTAAAAAATTAATAAAATGTATGCACTCTGCAGATACCACAAAAAAAAAATCGAATGAATTTAGTGAATTGTCAAAATAATACACTGTCAGATAAATTTATAATGTTAAAAACACAATTTGCTACCTATTATATTTTTGGTAGCTAGTATAACAAAATAGTATAATTATACTATTATACGATCAACTTCGGGTTTCCATCGTCGTAGTATAATAGTATAATACTATTATACTATTATACTATGACGATGGAAAATCGGTATATGTACGTTGTACGAGATATTTGCATTCCCGTACAATATTGAGAATTATTTAACAAATTATTTTAACAATTCAGCAGGACAATCGTTATTCTGCTTGTAATCTTCGGGATTACTTAAAATCCGAATACTACAAACCAGCAGTAAGAAATGTTGAAAGTATTTCTGTTCCAAAATGTCACTTAATGCTCCGAGACCAGTCTACATCAAAAATAGTTTAAACTCCATAGTCTTCCAGTGATACAAATCATCAAAAGAATGCTGCTTTCTGGGGAATTCAGCTGGCATATGGTTTCGAATATTTTTCAGATTTACATTTATTGCATCAATTGCATTTTTCTTTAGTGAAAACGAATTTTTTCTCGCATTAAGCCACAAATTCTGCAATTTTTTCATGACACCAAGCAAAACGCAATGCATATAGTCAATTGGGAATGCAGTAACTCATCCAATATTTAATTCTTCCAACTTTGTGTAAGAACGAATATGATAATTTAAATACCAAAGAGGTTTCTTTCTTGATCACTTCTTGACACTTGTCCACTAAGGCTGAAGGAAAATACCTGACTATGCTATAGAAGAAAACTTCAAAACCAAGCTTTCCCGGAGGATGGTCTTTGGATCCACCAAATTGGTACTAAAATTGGTAGAGGTCATACAATTCAGCATAATTTTTTCAGAAACCCTGGAAGCTATCTGAAAAATTGTAACTCACTTAAATGTTAGTCTTCCGGTTAGTAAAATCAGGCTAAAACCTATGTTACACTTAGGCGATTGACCATTCATCAAAGTATTCAGCGGAGAAGTCCTGGAATAATTCATTCTAATTACACTCCAGCCGCCTAGTCGAAACAGGCAAACCGAAGAAAAATTGCTTTATGCTGAAATTCTGGATTTAAGGCTGCGGTCGAATTCTCCAGTAAATCCGCTTTTGATAAATACATTTATCTTTTTTCTTATGGAGGGTTAACGAAATTAAAAAGGTAAAGGTTTCACCGTTAGATACTTTATTCTTTATTTTTATAAGAATTGAAAGAGTGTAAAACCGGAAAAATTGCGTAGTTTAACAAAAAACGAACACTAAATCTGCATTAACCGTAGTAAATGATTTACCCGAGAATTCGACCGCAGTCTAAGTAAATATTTAGGCGTAGAATTAAAAAAAAATATATCTTACCACCACCTCGAAGTACAGAAGTGGGAAAACAATTCGATATTTAGGTGCAGAAAATCATTAATTAGGGTTTTCACTAACATCTCTAAAACTCCTGAATATTGAAAAAAAGTTTTACAAAAACTATGGCTAGAAAATCGTATCCAAAATTGACCACTTTTTGTAAAAAGCTTAAAAATAGAAACTTTAAGGGTTAATTTTGTTTTAAAAATACTCATTTTGCTATTTTTCGCCTACCTTAATGATTTTTAAGTGTTGTATCTCAACCAGTGTGACATCATGTTTAAAGATAACTTCATCTCCAAAATTTCGTTGATTGTAAATCATGCAAAAAGAAAATATACTACTTTTCGCACTGAAAGGCCTTTTATTGATACAATTTAGTGAGGACACATATAACTTCCTTTTTTTAATTTTTTTTTTGGGATGGTTTTTGGGGCCAAGTTTACTTCGATAATTATTTTTATTTAAATAATTTTAGATAAATTGAGGCGAATTGTTTAGATGAATTCATCTAAATATTGGTTTTTAGGCAAATTGTTTTTAGCTGAATTGGTTTTAGACGAATTGTTTTTAGGTAAATTAGTATTAGTTAAATTGTTTTAGGTAAATAAACTTGGAAGATGGTGAAACGTACAGAAAAATGACAAAATTGTTAAACGAAGAAAACCGTGCTTGGCACACGTTTGAAGACAAACAAACCAGACCAATTAGGATCATGGCTAAAAACTTACACTCAACGTGTAAACCAGAAAAAATAATTGAAGACCTGAAAGCAAAAGGATTTAAGGCAACTGAAGCATCGATTAAGCTAAAACAGAGAGGCAAAGTACCTCTCAACATGTTTGATCTTCGATACTGATGAAGATATCGAAAAACTTATAAAATTAAGTACATCTTGGGGTGCAAAGTGGTTATTCAGCCTCTAAGAAGATCTAAGCTTATATCAATTGCAATGTAAACAATGTCAAGCCTATGGACATAAACAAAAATATTGCAACAGGGAACCCAGGTGTGTCAAATGTTTAGATAAACATTATACCAAAGATTGTGTAAAAGCCCAAAATATTCAACCTAAATGCGTTCTTTGTGGAGAAAACCATCCGGCTAACTACAGAGGATGCTGCATTGCTATTGAACTGCAAAACATCAAAAATAAGAATGTGGTTGCTAAAAATCCAAGTTTATTCAGGAAGCAAGCGGTTAAGATGAACCGATCCGAAGTAAGTTATAGAGTCTCGGGAACTACTCAAGGACAATTTGGTAAAATGACTTATGCTCAAGCAATGATGAGCAACGGAAATCCAGGAAAAACTGCTCAAAATGACGATATAAGTCAAACACTTAAATTAATTTTAAGCAGACTAAATACATTTGATGAGCGATTACAGAAACTAGAATATAGCACTAAGGGAGCCATCCCTAAACATAAAAATGGCCAATGATCTTAGAATCTTATGTTGGAATGCCAATGGACTGATGCAACATCAACAAGAACTGCAAGTGGTCCTGGACACAGAAAAAATCGATGTATGTCTCATCACGGAACACACACTTCACTAGACAATCAATCATTAAATTTAAAAATTATCAAAAATATATCACACTATTCACCCTGTAAACACTGCTAAAGGAGGTAGTACTGTTATAATTAGAAATAGTATTCATCACTATGAGGAGTTAAAATATGAAACGGAAGAAATACAAGCAACTGCTGTTATTGTCAAAACCAAAAGTAGTTCTATTTGTATTGCTGGTATTTACTGCCCACCGAAGCACTCAATGAAAGAAAAAAATTATCTTGAGTTCCTCAGTAAATTAGGAAAACGATTTATACTTGGAGGAGACTTTAAGGCAAAAAATGTCCACGGAGGATCTAGATTAACAACGACTAAGAATAAAGAACTCCTAAAAGCTATCAGGAAATGCAGTTGTGAACCCCTCTCAACTGGAAAACCAACCTACTGGCCAACTGATCCAAACAAAGTACCAGATCTGATTGATTTATCCGTAATAAAGAATATACCTGTAAATTATGTACAAATACATGAAAGCCATGACTTAAACTCTGATCATTCACCAATACTTCTAACGTTAAGTGAAAAAATCATTCAGAAAGAAAGAAACCCATTCCTAGTAAATAATCACACTAATTGGGCATGCTTTAAAATATTGCTAGAAGAAAAAATTAACTTAATGGTTCCATTAAAGACTGAAGAACAATTAGACAAAGAAGTTCACAAATTTGTAAACGATATACAGCAATCAGCTAGGGAAAATACTCCTGAAATTAAAACGAAAATCAAGGGTAGTTACCCTATGGAAATTAGGGAACTCCTCGCAGAAAAAAGAAGAGCGAGAAGAGTATGGCAACAAACAAGGGCCCCCCAAGATAAAACTCATTTGAACAATCTCACTCAACAATTAAGAAGAGAGATCAAAGAATTGAAAGATGAATCAATCAGCAACTATTTAAGAAAATTAACTAATGAATCACTGATTATTCTCTTTGGAAAGCAACCAAAAGAATTAAAAGACCAATAATGCAGAATCCCAAAATAAGAATAGCAGGTGAGAAAGGGCTAGAAATAATGAAGACAAAGCTCGAGAATTTGCTGAACACTTCGAAAAAATATTCCAGCCACATGAAGACCAAACGTTGGAAGCCGAGATAGTAACTGAACAAGCTGTGCAAGAAAGTAAAGAAATCCTACCCACAACACCAAAAGAAGTCATGCGTGAGATAAAGGCTAATATGAATACGAAAAAAGATCCTGGATACGATCTTATTACTGCAGAAATCTTAAAAGAACTACCAAGGAAAGCCAATCTTATAAATGCAGCATTTAGAATCAAATGTGTACCAAGCTTATGGAAAATTGCATAAGTAATTATTATCCCAAAACCTGGGAAACCACCACACATAACATCGTCGTATAGCTTCTGGTAAAAAGATTAAATCCGATAATTGAGAGTAAAAACTTGATCCCTAATCATCAGTTCGGTTTTCGCAACCAACACTCAACAATAATTGATCAAGTACACAGAATAACCAGTACAATTGAGAACGCATTAGAGGAGAAAAAAGTCTGGTCAACAGTATTTCTAGACGTTGCACAAGCGTTTGATAGAGTGTGGCATGAAGGACTTAAATCTTCCACCAATGCAATTTGCTAAGATACTGGAATCTTACTTGAAAGATAGGTTCTTCAGGATTAAGTTAGGTGATGCATTTTCTGAATTGAAAGAAATCAATGCAGAAGTTCCACAGGGCAGTGTATTAGGGCCGGTTTTATACCTACTATACACTTATGATCTTCCTACATTAGAAAACAACTCAGAATGACTTTTCCAGGTGGCAGGCGATCCTAGCTGTTGAAAAAGCAACGAAGAATCAACGCAGAAGTTACAATCAGCTATAACTCAAATATATAAATGGACAAAAAGATGGAGAAAAAAACTAAATGAAGCTAAATCAGTTCACATCAACTTTACAAACAGACGAATTGAACATATTCCGATTACCATAAATCGAGAAATAAGACCGCATGCGAACACAGCTACGTATCTCGGCATGACCCTGGATGCTAAACTACGATTGAAAGCAACCGTCAAGAAGAAAAGTGAAGAATTAAGGGTTAAATACAGAAAAATGTATTGACTGATGGGAAGGAACTCTTCTTTATCAACATACAACAAGCTTCTGCTTTATAAGCAAATATTGAAACCGATTTGGACTTATGGTATTCAGCTTTCTGGTTGTACCAAACAGAGCAACGTAAATATCATCCAAAGATTTCAGAATATGGTATTAAGGAACATCGTTGATGCACCTTGGTATGTCAGGAACAATGACCTTCATAGGGACCTTAAAATGAACCTCATCTTTAATGAAATCCAGGAAAAAGCACGGAGACATGAAGAAAGGCTCCGCCAACATGTGAACATTGAGGCAACTCAGCTCCTAAGCATCACGAATTTAGTACGCAGACTTAAAAGAATCAAACCTTTTGAGTTGGTGTGATTGTCAGTTTAAACAGCATTGTGCTGATCTAACATCCACTAGAAAGATGTGGTTTACTTCAATTTACCAGACACTACGGAACGCCAATGGGAAAAAGCCATAGTTTAATTTAAGTTAGTAAATTAAGTCAGAAACAAATTGCTCATTAGCCCAGGAGACTAGATTGTAATTACATTAAATAAATAAAATTTATTTTAAATAAAAAAAAAAGGTAAATTGATCTAAACGAATTGTTTTAAGATGAATTGTTTTCAGAGGAATTGTTTTTAGGTAAATTGGTTTTAGGTAAATTGAATTGTTTTAGAAGAATTGTTTTTAGACAAATGGGTTTTAAGGTAAATTGTTTTAGACAAATTGTTTTATATGAATTATATTTAGATTAACTGTTTTTAGACGAAATGTTTTTAGATAAATTATTTTTAGGCAAACTGTTTTAGATAAATTGTTTTTGGCAAACTGTTTTAGATAAAAAATCCGTTTTTCAATAAAACAATAATTTTAAAATTTTTTAATCGGTGAGGTGTCTGTGTTATTAGTATTGATCATACTGTTGCTGAGTTTTATGGAGGGTTTAGAGAACACATAAACTCTAAAACTGGTGAATTCGCTCGTTGCTTTTTTAATATATAAGCGCAAACCAATCCAAGGCGCTCTCCATAAACAAAGTCCGACATTTTAGTGAAATGTTTACGCAACATCAGAAAAACGCAATTCCCTCCCTCGCCTCGTAATAATAAACGACATTTAAAAAAAAACAATTATTTTGTTTAATTTAAAATCAAATAAGTACATATTATGCATATTTACATATAGGTACGTTTTTAATTTTAAGGCACATTTGTTTTCCGGTTTCAATAAATAATGAACAGTTTTTATTATTCAAATGAAAATGATTTAGAATGAGATTCCTGAAAAAGTAATAATGTTCATTAATATTTATTATTTAGAATAATTCGATAACCAGTACCATTTACTAACCAATTAAGCCTTATAAAATGATTATCATTTCTTTCATACGATCAAAATCGTATTGTGGAAAAACATCTCTCAAATCTAATAAATCTTCGTCTATCCGCTCGACATCCAAAACATTTTCTTGGTTTGCAATAATTGCCATTAACTTTTTCTGTCTCATTTCGCCGAAAATTGTTGTATGGCGAAATCGTTTCATCCTCAATATGAACCAAGTTCGCGACATCAAACTTCTTTAAAATGAATAAATTCTGCTCGCAGAAGCTTGCTTTCTCGGGCCCAATTCATACCGAAAACCCATTAAATTCGCGCGAAACAAATTCATTTTTATCGGGGAAGTTTAATTCAGGCCAAGATAGGCCAAACATTTCAATTTCTCTACGGGCTATATGCGTTCGGTTGCACACCACTCTAAGCTTGTGTTGGGTTTCCCAAGACCCACATCATCTAGTTTTAATTTAAAGGTTGAAATAGATAAAGATCAAGTATACCTACAATAAATTAATTTTTACTTTAATGATAATAAATCTTTTAATGCAGGTTAAAGAAGAGTAAAAAGATTTAAAAATTTATATTTCTTTTTTAAACAAAAAGTTTTTTTTTCGGTCAGAAACTCTGTTTTTAATGAATTCTAAAAGGGCTCCTACACGAAACAATTGATCGTACTAGAAGTTGTACTGTCATTTGCACAGATAATGAGATACACGAATTGTATACAGTTTTACCCATAGACGAGGTAAGATTTGTGTATCCAATTATCATTAGACAACCTGAATTAAATGTATCAAAAAGGAACGAATAAACGTGCACCATCTTTACGGTACCAAACTTTACTTCAAAGATTACCTTTTTATTCATGGCGCCTACTTCAAAAGTTTCGACATTGAAATTTTTTTGGTAATTTTCCAACAGAAGAGCTTGCAGAGTTAAATTTATCTCATCCTTTTCACAAATTACAACAAAATTTTTCTCCGTTAAGATTTTGTGTTGAAAAATTCCCCAAAAAGTTTCTGCCGACAGTTTTGGATTCATCAGAATGAATTTACGGGAGGGAGAAAACAAAATATTGCATCAAAACTATTAAATTAAAAATAAAGTAAGGTTTTATTTACAGAAAAATAAAGTGCTTGTTTTACAACGGGCTTAGAAAGAGAAAGAAATATTTCAAAAAAATTAAGCCTTATATTAAACTGCCAATATTTGCAATTGTTTTAAATCTTCAACAAAATCTTCTTGCACTGTTTCGTCATCCCGCATTACAAAACCTCTTGTATGCAATATTACATTGCATTATTTTTTCTATCTGATGGCGCATACTTCAAAGCTGTCGACAGTAACTTTTTTGGTAATTTTGCAACAGAAAAACTTGACAGCGAAAAATGGTTTAGTAATTTTTTAAAAAATATGAGGAAAAATTAATTCCGTCAAGGTTCTTCTGTGGCAAAATTACTAAAAAAGTTACTGTCAACACTTTGAAGAATGCACCATGAGAAATATTTATGATATGATATTTTTGATAGATAGCATATCTATTGTAAAATTGCGACACAAGAACTAACATATTTTTGTTGCGATATTCTTTTTCGAAAATAAGGTAGGTTGCCGGATTTAGTTTTCTGAAGTGTATATTATTTTAGTTCTATTATTGAACGCCTTAAGACCAAATTACGAATTCCCTTTAAATTTTGATAAATTATTTATTTTCTAGAATCAACTTTTAAATGCTATCGAAGACGATGACACCGGCAAATTGGTTTCACTAAATATTCACGCCACGGAAACACCAACACTTCGGGATTATAATGATAATACTAAAATTAAATATTTTTTATTTATTAAATCGGATGAAAGTATAACAATGAATTCCGAAATTGAATTTATAAAAAATCTTAATTGTTATAAAACAAATAAAATACACGTTTTATCCATTTTCGGCAAAATCGGAGACGGTAAAAGCCATACATTAAACAATATTATATTTAATGGAGAAGAAATATTTCAAACATCTTCGGAACAAGAATCATGCACTAAAGGAGTACATGTAGCATATAATAATGACTTAAATTTATTATGTTTTGATACCGAAGGTATGCCTGATAGTTCTGGAAATGAAAATAAAAAAACTCGGCTGTTATGGAAAATTTTAGCTGTGTCAGATATCATTATTTTTCGTACAAGATCAGAAAAATTACAAGATGATATGTTTTTATTTCTTGGTAACGCGTCAAAGGCGTACAATGATCATTTTAGAAAAAATTTGGATTATAAAGATCAAAATTCAACTTCAAAAGGACCAGTAGTTATAATTTTTCATGAAACGATAAACACCAGTATTTTATCACAAAGTATTCCACTCATAAAATATTTATTTCAAATCAATTTTATAAATTTTTTTTTGCCTTTTAGCTCCAGAAGAAACTGCAGAAGAAAAAATTAATAAAATATTCCAAGAAAAGAAGCTAAATTTGAGTGCGTTCCGCTCACTGAAATATTTAGGAGTTCAAACCAAGTTTCCACCAACAGATTATAAAATTTTAAAAGATCAAATTCATTATGAGTTAGAGTTTTTAAATAATCTCAACTCAACACAAAGAACTATTGAACATTTTTTTAATAGCTTTAGAAAATTAAATAATAAATTTTACAATGAAATCAATTTTGTCTGTCCGCCATATTCAACCAAAATACTAGAATGCAATATTGGATGTGAAATATGTAATGAAAGATGTAGGAAATCATTGAATCATGAAGGTGAAGCACATTATAGTCCAAACTCTTGTACGTTTGATTCAAAATTCGAAAATCACATAAAATTATGTAAAACATGTTATGATAATGGATGTGAAAGCATTACAACAACAAACTATCACAATACTTCTGGGGATCAAGAGCCAGACGGTCCATCTTTATCGTGGATATCGAGTTTTACATTTAATTTTTATGACCCAATAATTTATTGCCGAAATTGTGGCGATATTTCACCCAAATCAAATTGGTTTTCAGCTAAACAATCGTTGGATAATGTTGTGGAAACGAAGGTAGTTCATGTATGGCCAGGCGGTGATATATTAAAGAAACCACCAACGCACCCAGGCCAAAAAGTTATAGATGGTATTACATCAATTCGAGAAACTGTTACCAATTATGCAACGGAACCAACTAAATTTGTATCTACCTGGGTTATAAATAAAGTAAATCCAAGTTATTGGCGAAATGACGAAGAAATAATAAATTGCCAAGCATGCCGCAAAAATTTTAACTTTATAGGCTTATCAAAGCATCATTGTCGGAAATGTGGCGAAGGATTTTGTGATAGCTGCACCAAAAATAGAGCACCCGTACCTGAATATGGATTTCGATCGCCGGCACGCGTTTGTAATAAATGTTATAAAAGTTTAATTGGTGAAAAAACAGGTAAATACTATTAAATATAAACTTTTTTTTTGTTATTTTTGTGCAGTGAGTAACGGATTGGACAAGTAATTTTTTTTGAAAGTGGATGCATTTTCTCAAGGCTTTTAGACTATAACAGGTATAGTATTATAAAATCTAATAATTGATGACTTTTCAATTGATTATTTACTTAGAGGTTTTCGATCATTATTTTGCCGATTTTGTTACCACCATTGAGCATTAACAATAAGAACATTAATTTAGTCTTTTCGGTACAACAAAAGATCATTCGAAATTTCAAAACGATTTACTTATTTTCTAATGATTTTGCGACCATCCAATCAAAAAAGACAAAACTATATACTGAAATATATTTTTTCCTTTTTTTAGTCGAATGAGTTCCTATACCGTTTTACCTCAGACTCCTTTTGTGATCGGTTTTAAACGCGATTTAAAACCAAGTTCACCATCTGAGAAGGGTAGTTTATTTTTTGTTAATTTTTTTTAGTAATAAATTACAGTTTTTTATTACAAAATAAAACAACAAAATTTACAATTCACCTAATAATTAATATTAAGTAACGAGACTCGATACCGAGGGGTATTTTGGGTGGCTGATTACAAATTTATGATCTAAACTTTATAATTTAAGATGGCGGATCCAATAAGGTAACTTTCAGTTAATCTTTGGAGGTGTGTCCCGTGGCTTCATGGCCACCCAAATAGTTACTTATGTTTTTATTGTGTAGGTTAGGTTAGGTTGGAGTGGCTGCTTATGCACACTTAGACCGATGACGGTCCATTGTGATACCACACAATATCTCCCCTTTTACCCCTATTGGAACCATTTCGAGCTACTTATGTAGCGTAAGACGTCCCGCACTTTACTGTTTTCGAGATCCGAGAGGCAGTCCATCCTGAACTTACCCAAGTGTTTGTGCCTTCTGAGAGCCAATGCTGGACACGAGCAAAGGAAGTGGACCAACGTCTCTTCCTCCTCTTCGTCCAAGCAGCTTCTGCAGAAGTCATTTGCCTCCAGACCCAGCCTTCTTGCATGTTCTCCAAAAAGGCAGTGTCCCGTGAGAATTCCTACGACCGTTCATAATTCACGTCTGCGTAAGGATATTAATGCCCTGGTGCGCCCCAAGTCCAGGTTTGGCCAAACTTGTCTTGCAACTCTACAGGTGAGGGTGTTAGACCACCTTTCCCCCGTTGAGGATAGCGCCTGCTTCCCAAGTGCTTGTCTCAGCGCTGTGATAGGCCTCCCCAGACTTGCCCTTTCCGGTTGCAGCTGGAGAATCGTAACATGCCTAGCAAGTTCATCTGCCCTGCAGTTCCCCATGACGCCCGGGTGACCTGGGACCCAGATTACCTGGATATTGAAATGCTCACCCATCTCATTTAGAGATGAGTGGCAACTCAACGCCACCCGTGACGCCAAAGAGACCGATTCTAACGACCGGATCGCCGCTTGACTGTCCACATAGATTGTGATATCGTCTGAGGATAACACATTATG
This sequence comes from Tipula vernalis, assembly GCA_958295665.1. Taxonomy (NCBI): domain Eukaryota; kingdom Metazoa; phylum Arthropoda; class Insecta; order Diptera; family Tipulidae; genus Tipula; species Tipula vernalis. The sequence continues at coordinate 205,078,925 of OY282559.1, read as the reverse complement.
CTTCAACCACGTCATGACCTCCTCTATCGCTACGACTTCAGCTTGGTACGCGCTGCAGTAATCAGGGAGACGAATAGAAATGTTTACATTTAATTTGTCACAGAATACTCCAGCTCTCACTTTGTCATCTAGCTTGGAGTCATCTGTGAAGAATTGCAACGCTTCGGTTTCCGATAACGGTCTATCCCTCCAGGATTCCCTTGAAGGGAAGGAGGTCCGAAATCGCTTCTCGAAGCGTAAAGTAGGTTTAATGTAGTCAAGATTCACCAGCTCGTCCTTCAACGATCTAACAATAGTAGAGTGTCCTATACTAAGACACCTCCACTGAGAGACAGCTGCAAGTCGTACAGCCGTATTTGCCGCCATCTGTTTGCCAAAAATGTCGATCGGAAGAAGGTGTAACATAACCTCTAAGGCACTTGTCGGTGTCGACCTCAATGCCCCGCTAACAAGCATACAGGCTGTTCTTTGCACTCTCTCAATCTTACTTTTATAAGTTACCTTGTCCAGAGCTGGCCACCAAACACCCACCCCGTACATGAGTAAGGTCTCACTACAGCGGTGTAGAGCCAGTGTACCAGCTCCGGCTTCAGACCCCATCTATGACCAATGGCGTTCCTGCAGGAGTACAAAGCTATAGTAGCTTTGTTTATTCTCTCCAATATGTTGGGCTTCCAACTAAGCTTACTGTCCAAGATAATGCCCAGATATCTAGCTCTATCAGTAAAAGCAAGTCTCGTGCCATTTAAGGTAGGAGGGACAACTACCGGGATTATGTATTTCTTAGTGAAGAGTACCAGCTCTGTCTTGGACGGGATAATACCAAGTCCACATTTGCCAATCCATTTCGTAACGATGGTAAGCGCATTCTGCATTACGTCTACAATCGTGCCCAGAAATTTCCCGGTAACAGCTAAAGCTACGTCATCTGCGTAAGTGATAACTTCAATACCCTCTCTCTCTCTCCAATTCTAGTAGTAACCCGTTTACCACTATATTCCAGAGAAGAGGGGACAGAAACCACCCGCCCCCCCTGCGGGGTTCCCCAAGTTACTCTCATCTTGATGGTGGAGTCCCCCAACTTCGAGCTAACAATCCTGCTTCCCAGCATATTAATTGATTAACCCTATCAGAGGAACGTCCACCTCCAAAAATGATAATCCCTCCTTGATTGCCTCCGCTTTCACATTATTAAAGACGCCCTCTATATCCAGGAAGGCCACCAAACAGAATTCCTTCGAATTCATCGATTTCTCAATCGTACACACCAAGGCGTGCAGAGCAGTGTCCACAGATCTACCCTTTGTGTACGCATGCTGAGACGGTGCCCACTTCCTGGCACCTATTTTATCTCTGATATATACATCTAGCAGCCTTTCCAAGGTTTTCGAAAGAAGGGATGATAGAGTTATTTGTCTTAGGTCCTAAGGATAGACATGTGAGCTTTTCCCCGCTTCCGGTATTAACACCACATTGACCTCCGTCCAGTACCTAGGAATATAGCCCAGTTTCAAACACCCTTTGAATATAGCTTCCAGGAAGGGAAGAATAATTACTGAGTTGTTTTGAAGTTCCGCTGGTATAATTTGATCCGGACCAGCCGATTTAAATGGTTTAAAACCCCTCAGTGCCCACAGGATCCGTTTCTTGGTTACGATATCCTCTGTGAACACTGACAATGATTCCTGATGATTGCTTTGCACCAACAGGTCTTCAAAGCTCTCTGGGAAGTGTGTCTCGAAGAGAAGCTCCAGAGATTCTCCACTAGAAGCTGTCCAAGATCCGTCCGGTTTTATCAAAAAACTGGGACTAGCTATACTTTTGGAAAGAATCTTCCTAAGGCGGGAGGCTTCGGATACCTCTTCCATTTTATCACAGAAGATTCTTCAAGACCTCCTTTGTGCCTTTCTTAATTCTTTCTTATAAATTCCGAGTTTCTCCTTATAAGAGTCCCAATCCTGAGCCTCCCTTGTATTTTTGGCTCTATTAAAGGCTATCCTACAAGCCTTACGATAGGTTTCCAGTTCCCTGGACCACCGTACTGGTTTTTGCCTACCCCTAGGCTTAGCCAGTGGGCAGGCAGCGCGAAAGGTCGGTTGCATGCGCTAGTAACGCTAGCCACCATGTCCTCCAGCTCCCCAACGGTCGTCGGGGGATCCATAGCCCTCAACGGTAACATATCCTCCAATAATTCCCCAAATTTGCTCCAGTTTGTCCTTCTAGGGTTCCTGAAGGCTTCCAGGGTAGCAGGGTGAATATCGAGGCTATAGGTTAAATATCGATGATCAGAAAAGAAGTGTTCCTTATCCACCCTCCAATTTTTAACCATATGAAGAATATTATTTGAGGCGAGGGTCACATCTAGAACCTTCTGCCTGTTACTAGTAATAAATGTAGGTTCCCGCCCAATATTACACACTATTGTGTAATAAATAATATTCTCTACACACAATGTTTATTTGTTTTTATATATATTTTTATTTTATATACTTATAATTATACGAATTACATTTACAAGTTTTTATGTATGTAGAATATGGTTTCTAATCCAGTATTACAATATTTTCCCTAGCCGGCTGCCTTTTTGTATTTTGCCCTTGTACTATAATATATGCGTGCGCTCAGATGTACTGTTGGAAATCGAATTAATAATATTTTTCAGTTTGAAAACATTATTGTTTTAGAGGGAATTTGCTTCCCTGCGAAGACGTGCTGCGTTTTAGGGAAAAAAACTCCTCCTTTGGAAGGCAGAATCGGGCTTATTATGAAATCAAGTTTTTATGGCAATGCAATGTTTACAAAACCAAAACATCAATGATTTCTTCTGTGCCTGCTCATGTAGCTGGTCACAGAACAACAGAGCAAAAAATAGTGAAAATTTTCTATTCGAAAATCAATAAAAAATAGTAATTTTCAGGATATGGTGTAGTTAGAACCACCTAGCTCAAAAATTAAAAATTATACGAGTATTATAAAATCAATCGACCGTTGTCTGTCGTGGGGTCAACAATGAATTTTTAAGTAAAATAAAAATTAAAATTATTATTAATAATTTATCTAAGACATTTTAATCGAAACATAATTTACATAAGACATTTTAATTTATAATAAATTTTTTTATTGTTATCTGTATTCATTACTGAATTTAATTGCAATTGCTGTTTATTGTTGAATCTGTGAATCATCATGTCTGGTGCATTTATAAAATGTTTATAGTTTTATTGTGTTTAGTTTGTGTTTTTACTGAAATATTATTAGTTTTTTGATAATAACTGTGCCATAATTATTATTAATCCGTAAATCATAATGTCGTGTGCAGTTTACAACCTTAAGTTTATTAAAAATGAGAAATATGTTTATTGTGGAATTTGTGGTAAAAATTTTCAAGTGCACTGGCCTCAATACGGATGACGTTAAACGTATTGCTAAGGAAACGATTAACTGGAAATGTTCTGGATGTATTCAGTCCGTTAGTGTGAATCTTAACGGTATTGAGTACACTTCTCCGTTAAATAATGTTGCTAATGCTAATGCTGCGTCAGCTAGTTCATTATCTGATTGTGGCCCCCTAAAGCATTCATCTATATCAAATATTTTGCCGTTATTAGTATTATTATCATTGGCCATGCGGGCGATCAGTCACCTCGCACTGCGACCTAAAAGATCTATTGTGCTGGACCCTGCTTAATTATCCGTCCAGTCAATATTCAGGTTCTTAATGAACCTGACAATACTGCCTCCCGGTACATGATACATACTATCTGGGCTTATTGCTCTCTCTCCTAGATATTTACTACAGCATGTAGTTCCGCTAGAAAGACGGTACCATTAGAGCCCAAGGACTTCGAGAGGGTTGTCTACTCCCGTATATTCCTACTCCTGTCCCGTATTCCGTTTGATTTTACTCTTACGAGTTGCTGGGAATTACAAATCGCCTGTAGGTCAACGAGCTTTACTACAGGAAGGCCAAATAAAACTGGAGGGTGCCTGGTATCCAGAGTCCGCATATTTTGAACTGATTAACATATCACCAGTGGTTGCCACGAGGAGGCAGCACTTCCACTTGCGAATTGTGAACAGGTTACACCTTACACAATTGTACCCATCACGCAGCTGCCTAATGACATGAGCAGAACAGCTCACGTGATGCGCACCCTACTGGAAGGTTACGGAGCTGGTAGATTAATCTACTCAAATTTGCCCCCCCCCCCCCTCCAATAGACGCCAAACCACCATATTTTGCCGTTACAACGTGTTTCTCCACATGATACACCTGAGTGCTCATACGGTATTTTCAATGAGCTAATTGCCTTGAAAAATGAAATTAAAGTGGAATTTAATAAAGTTAATCTTAATATTTCAGAGCACAATGAATCACTTTCTAAGAAAATCGATCAATTGACCGAAGAGAACAAATTTCTTCGCAAGGAGAATATGGATAAAAAAAATCAGATTGACTGCTGTGGAACAATCGCTTTATGATAATTGCGTCGATGTTGTTGGCCTTCTCTCGTACAATAAACGGGGCATAGCCTCAACCACCATTTTAAGTATGTTTAAAACCTGCTTGGGTGTGTCATTATTGGAAAGCGATCTTGATTGTGTGACACCAATTACATCTGCTAAAAGTAAAAATAACAATGAGACGGTTCTTCGAGTAAAATTTTTGCGAAAATCGTCTAAGGATGTCATCATGCAGGCAAACAAGGGGTGTAAAACTCAACAACAGTACAACATTTGGGTTTTTCTGTGGACAAAAACAAAAACAATCATAGTATGTGTTTTCCCAAAGAAAATTTTTTTCTGAGGCGTGGAGATTAAAACATCTGAAAAAATTCAACAGTGTTTGGTTCAGTAACGGAACAGTTTTTATTAAAACCAATAATAATGATCTACATAAAATCAATGCTTTATGCAACCTTGAAGTTTTTCGGTAATTTAAATTTTTCTTTATTATAATTTCTAATCAAATTATACCTAGCTGCTCAAAGTTTTTCATCTTTCAACAGAACATCCGAAGTTTACGCGAAAATTTTGACAAATTTGTGTCGCATTTAAATTCTTTTGGTACTTTACCGGTTGTAATTATTTTATCTGAAATATAGTATGGATTTATGACTATGAATTGGATATTTTCTACATTCCTAATTATAATTTTGTTACTTATTGCAATAATAATTATCGGTCGGGTGGGGTTGGTATTTTTTATAATTGTCATCTTAACTGTTCCTTTGAGTCAATCAATTTAGAGTCTGCTGATATCCTTAATTTAACTGTACAAATTAATAATGATACTTTCATTATTGTTGGTGTTTATTGCCTTCAGTCTATTTCTGTAGCCAATTTTATTTCGGAGTTTTCGTCCTTCTTAAGTGTAATTAAAACTAAAAAAATATTTGTTTTAGGTGATTTTAACATTAACATTTTAAATTGGCCTAATAGCAGTGACGATTATTTATTTATGATGCCCTCTTTTGGTTTGCAGTCTCTAGTTGATTCTCCTACATGTGTTTTTAACTCTTACTGTTTCTTGTATTGATCACTGTTTTGCTCGTATTCGTAATAACGATATGGAGTTGTTAAAAGCATCCGTTCTTCCATTGTCGATTACTGATCATTGTTTAATTATTTTAGAAATAGTTCTGTCATCCAATATTAGACTTTCTTCTCATAATAACGGCCCATACATATCTTTTGACCTTCTAAATTTTATTCGTTAGTTTTATCGTACAATTTTTTAAACTCTCTAGGTAGAGATCCGTCCGCTAGCCTTAACAATTTCGTAAGTTGCTTTAACAATTTTAATATTAAAAATTTTAAAAACATTATTTGAAGCGGAGTGACGTAAGTGATCTTTTTACAATTAATACTATTTTGTACAATTACAAAACACCAATAGTTTTCACTTACTTAAAAATAAAAAAAAGGCAAAATTTTATTTTTGAATTTATTTATTTTTTTCATTTAAAATTACAACTAGTTTCGATCTTGTAAAGATCATCTACATGTAATTTTTGCAACTAAAAAACTAAAGTAAAAACAACTTTTATATATAGAATTTTTTTTTTTTTTTTTTTCAACAACTTTAAAGATCAGGTAACACAAGATTTACGGTCTGGAATTTACCAAATTAAATGTTATAATTGCCAGGACACCTACATGGGCCAGACATCGAGAGATTTCAGCACCAGGCTTAAACAACATGAAAAAGCCACCTATAATAAATCTAGTGTTGCATATCATATGTTCCACCATAACCACAAAATAGATACCACTATTTCAAAAATAATAAAAACAGTACATCAAAAATGGAAACTAGATGCATACGAGTCATAGCACATGGCTAACACCGCAAATCTCATGAACACATGATGCAAAAATTAATTCCCCCTTATTTAAAATAATCTTTTAAAAATAACCATAACAAGCGCAACACCCCTTATTTTTAATTAAATTTGTGTGTTTGTCCGCTTTCTTTTTTATAAGCCGTTTTTTTACCTGTTAAACAAAATTTTTGTATATATAAGAGTTGTTTTTACTTTAGTTTTTTAGTTGCAAAAATTACCTGTAGATGATTTTTACAAGATCGAAACTAGTTGTAATTTTAAATGAATAAAATAAATAAATTCAAAAATAAAATTTTGCCTTTTTTGCTTTAACAATATTGCATCGTCTTGTTAGATTTCTGTCATTCGAAAATCAAATACCAAGTTTAAACCTTGGATTTCTCTCTACTTGCTTAATATAATGAAAAAAAGAGAAGAATTAGTATAAAATGTAGCAAACATCCTAATAACATTATACTCAAAGAATATTTTTTGAAGTTGTCGGATAAGGTTAGTTCTTGCGTTAAAGCTGAGAAACTTAGTTACTATAACCGCAAGATTGATGATTGTGTTGGGGATAGTAAGCGTGTTTGGTCAGTGGTCAATGATATTTTATCAAATAATCGGAAGGAAAACAAAGGAGATTCTTTTGTTTTTATACTATACGAGTGTAGTAAACAAAACTTTATGAATATACGAAACAATAAAAAACGGAACCAAATGATTAAGTTTCACTAGTATGTGTGTATATTTAGAAATGGCCGATCGTTTCCATGCCATACCATTCGCTTATAGATTTTTTTATCTTTTTTTATTTTGAGAATTTTGTCAGTGTATACTATTTTTATTTTTCGAATTATATTTTATTTGTGTGTGTACGCATTTCAAAATGCACATCATTTTAAAAAAAACAAATCTCTAAAATAAAGAAGGGAATAAAGATTTTTATTTTCCTACGACACGAAAACAAAATCATATGGTATTTTAAAATTCATGATTTTGTGTTGTCTTTATTTTCAATTTAAATGAAAATTTGTATTTATAAATGTAAATAATTTGAAATTAAATACTATATATTGAATTTGCAGCTCGTACACAATTTTAATTGAAATTAATAAAATTTTAATTCACAATTTTGCATTTTAGTAAATTGATTTTTATTCTCAAACATCGTCAGGCTTCGTGTTTCTCTAAAATTTCATTTCGTAGATTACTATATATACGATTAGTTTTATTACTTTACGTAAATGAACATAAATTGTTTAAAGGAGCACTAAGCATGATGATGTTTTGAGAAAAAAATTACTTTATAAAAATGAAAAATTTTAAATAATTATTAATTTCAATCAAAATTATTAGCAAATTACATTTCGATATATTTAATATCAAATTATTTATATTTGTAAATAAAAATGTTCAAAACATATTTGTATAGGCCACTGTGAATTCTTTTCATCTGGTCCAAAGACTTTGGTTAGAGATATATAAAACTTTGTTTTTTGTTTTATATATCTCTACTTTGGTTTAATTTACGAAGCTTTCTTCCATTTCTTCAATGAAATTGCAAAATGTTGAAACCGACTCGCTGTTATTGTTCAGTTATGGTAGTTGATTAATTTTCAGCATTAAAATCGGGAGCTTCATGGTGACATTTTGCATCTGAAATAAAAGTACAGCTCCCGCGTGCATTTCGGCCGGTCCCTTTTTGGGAGCTGACCTGAAAAAGATCATAGATCTGTATTCTCTCTCTGTGAATTAATTAAATCAAAACTTTCTTAATTTTTTAAATCATTAACCCAATTTTTAATTTTCGTTAAATTTAAACATTTATTTGAAAAATTGTTTGTGACATATTATGTATACTTTGGGAAAAACACCGTTATAAAACTTGCGATACTCGCTGTTGCTACTGCTTCAATTTTAATTTTTGTTGAATGTTATTGTTCAGTTAATACTTGCTTTGCTTCAATATTCTTACTGGTTTTATAATGAATTTCTTTCTTCATTTATATTACAATCTATATTTTGTATTGTGTCAATGTTATTAACTTGCGACTACATTATTTCTTAAACAATTTAGAACCAAAATCACAATTGGAAGAAAAAGTTGAATTGAAGGATTGAAAAAAAGTATCCTTCATCCATATCGGATTTACTTTTTCCAAATTTGAACAAAATTATGTAAAAGGACAAAAAACGAAAAATTCAATAGCACATCTCTAAATGAAATTTTTAACAAATTTAATTACTTACGTATTACAAAGAACGAAATTACTTGGTTTAACCATTTGAAGAAAAATGCTGTGTGTTTTTTATATTTCATATGACCACATTGGCACAGCAAATCGCGACTTATGTCAATGTTCACGACATTGAGAAAAAAGACCATAATAGTACGATAGATCGATACTGTTATGCACATAGCTTAGAATGAAAAGATTATATCTGATATTTTTACATTTTTTGCAGTTAGTTGCGATTTCACATTCTTTAAAAAATTCGAAAATGTCATTGCAATTTCATGTAATTTATTACTTTAGAAGATACGAATAGACTAAATGAAATACCAACATTTTCTATTCTACGACACTTACTTCAAAAAAATTAAAATTAAAATATAATAGATAGAACCTTTTCATTCTCCTTCTCAAGTCCGCGAAAAAGTAATGTCACTGTTTTTATATGCTAATAAATGGGTACACGAAAAACTGTTTTTTCACGGTCCTTTTGCAAGGATTATACCAAAATAATAAGATATTTCTTTGAAAAAATCGCAACAAATTATTTAAAGCATTAAGAATGTATTTTGAGTTGCAAACCCAATTTTACAAACATTAAATTGAATTGGTCTCCTACTCAAATATCTATATAGAATTGTGTAATAAACAAAATATTTCGATGTTGTGTGTTGATCACGCAATACGGAAAATTCGATTTCACAAACAAGTTTTTGTATATTGATCGCAGTGTTCACTCAAATAGAAAACGTTTATGAGGAGACCGAAATGATCAAAAAATTGTTGTAAATCGGTTAATTACACAAACAAAAATCAAAGGTATAAAATAATAATTAAAAGTAAAGCGTTGTGAAAATAACTCTTTTAACAACCGATTCAGAAACAAAGGTGAATTTGCTGCCCTAACAATAACTAATTGATATTGAAAGTTCCTTCTATAACTGATTCACAATTTTGTTTCGTTGTGCAAGTTCTGAATCCAACAACTTTACAAAATTGTGTTATTCCGCTGGTTCATTTGACCATTTTCCTCGTTAAAATTATTTTTTAATTTATTAACCTTACATTTATTTTGTTCAACACGGTGCATATCAGTCAGATTAATTAAAATATGTATCTTCTCTATTATTATTTTAAGTACACAGTGAAAATCCTGAAAGCCGAAAATCACTTATCGCGAAAACTTGTGAGAGGCGAAAAAAATATCGAAAAATATCCCCCTTAAGGTAATTACCAAGGAAAGTTAACCTTTAACGCGAAAACTCCTGAGACGCGAACGAAATGTCGTCGCTCGGTACTAATTTATAATTTAGGAATCCTCGGACGCGAAAAATAAACAAAAGTAAATGTCAAAATTTTCTTTCTTTATTGTGTGTGCAATAGCTCTTAATATTATTATTAATTACTCCAAAAATTAAATGTATTTTCGCCATTACACTTCTATAAAGGGGATTTATACTGCTTTTTCAATCATTTTAGTCCATTTATTTTATGTATTATTTTACGTTATCTACTCGTACATAGATAAAATCAGTACCAAACTATAAAATTAAAAATCTAAATTTACAAGAAAATTCGATGTGCACGTGTAATAATTACAAACATTATACATTTTTATATAAATAGTTTTCCAGAAAATATATAGCTACGTTTGTTGTTGTAACCATAAAAATATATTTAGATATTGCGTGATGTCCAGGAGTCTGTTGCCATACGTTTTCCGATCGTTAATTTAAAGATTGTGATATTCGTTTAAATTAATTTTATTTTATATAAATTTTTTTATACAATTATTGATGTTTAGATGTACATGTTTTTTTATTTAATCAGCTGTTTGTCATCTTGTTCATGCTGATAATTGTGGTAATATGTACACGGCTGAGTCCTTCCTACTATTTTGGTTTTATCTTGCGGTAGCTTTATTTTATCGGCTTCCGTCCTTCACAAGTTATAAGTTGTAACTAACTATATTTTTTCTGCCCAGACAAATGTTTTATTTTATATAATGCAATTTTGTCTTTTCGTGTGCACTGTGTTTAAGGAAAAAAATAATTCGCGTCTCCACAATTTTTATTGAGCTTACTGATAATTCGCCAATAATAAGTTAGACCAAATCTACTACCTGCTGATTGACGTTTATCACAAATTCACACCTACACAATTTACATGCGTGATGGTAAATTCGCCACAATACTCCCTTCCAGTGAATTTAGCCAACAATTCACGTGATGTGTCATGTGTAACTGATACTTGTCGAGGTTATATGTTGCGTGTGTGTCATACTCTGTGTATACCAATGTGTTTGTCCGTGTTGTAATGTTCCTTTGGACTGTGATGGTATTATGTGTTAATTTAATTAAATCTGACTGGCGTCTTAATGATTCTTCCCGTCCTAGTGCTTGTTGTTTGTCCTAAAGGATTTTTGAGTTGAGCTTGTTTTGCTGCCGTCTGTTGTGTCAATTCCGCGTCCGGGTTCCTGAATGTCTGTTGAAGTATCATCGAAACTTTGTGAATGGCAGGGTTTTACTCGGTCAATCGAGACTTTAACCCCCCCCCCAGACAAATGTTTCATTTTATATAATGCAATTTTGTCTTTTCGTGTGCACTGTGTTTAAGGAAAAAAATAATTCGCGTCTCCACAATTTTTATTGAGCTTACTGATAATTCGCCAATAATAAGTTAGACCAAATCTACTACTTTTGTCTTCATTTGCTCAACCTACTGATTGACGTTTATCACAAATTCACACCTACACAACTTACATGCGTGATAGTAAATTCGCCACAAATAGTAGGTTTACACGTGGAGCGCATAGATGTACTGCTTAAATTAATCTATTTTATCCATACCTATAAAAATAAAGCATTTCCCACAGTTAAAAAAAAAAATAGTCCTTAAAGACGAAAAAACCTTGTAAGCCGGAAAATGTTGCGGTCCCGTTAGTTTCCGGGTTTGGGGATTTTCACTATATTCTCACATATTTTCTTAGATTGTGATATAAAGGTATCAAAGAATTGTTTTAATCCGAAACAACTGATTAGAAAAATTTTATTTAAGAAATTTTGTTAAGCGACTTTCTGAACCAACAATATTAGTTGTGAAATAGTTTTGTTTGAACTAGCAACTCTCTCACAGCATTATGGCAAATGTTAAAAAACTATTTCACAACTTGTTCGCCACCAATTTATAACAAATTCAAAACAAATGACTCGCAACGCGCGTCGTCTCAACGTTATGATAACCGATTATTTTCGCCAAATTGGTTGTGGCAACTTAGTGGGGCCGCTGTGATCCACAGTTCGCAATAACCAAACAGCGATCGAATTTACTGTGACAACGTTGTGAGAAATGTTTTACAATTCAGAGTGCTAGTTGAGACAAGTTACGCGTTGTTTTCCTTTTTCCAATTGTTATTTTGGTATCTACATTTTTTTAAAAATACAACCTTTTACACAAACGAAATAGTAGATTGTAATACAAATGCGAAAAGAATGGTTGCTTTCCCAAAGTATACGTAATGTGTCACAAGCAATTTTTTCTAAGATGGTAGGAAATGTTTAAATTTAATTCAAATTAAAATTTGGTTGGGTAAAACAATCAAAAAAGTTTAGATTTATTTAATTCTCTTCCCAGAATTATCCTAATTTTTGCAGTAACTTGTAATGAAAATTCGCATACTATTTTGAAATACTGCCGATTTTTTTCAATTTTATAGGGTAATTTTCAATATTTTAAGAATAACACAAGAAAATGAAAATCATATTTTTGTATTGGTTATTTTGTATAACATTATAAGATCTACTTAATATAATTAAAACAATTGCAACTTTTGAATTTAACTAAACTCAACTCGTTGTAATCATGATCTCTCGATAATTGTTCGATGAAAAACACACTTTAAGTATTAGTGGCACAAATCATTATTTTTCGTATCAGGGCCTAGATTCTGATCAAGTGACTTTGTACTAAAATTTTAACTGCTAAAAAGTGACAATATATAGCAGTTAAAATTTGTCATTTTATATCATAAAACATTTTAGTACCAAGTCATAAAAAATTGTCATTTGTCCCTTGATCATAATCTAGGCCCAGGACCATTAGTTCATTGTCAGTTCATTGTAATTTTGTATGGTTTAAGAGAATTAATAAATAAATAAATGGCTACCCGAGTAGCCGGTCACAGAGTCAATAGTTCAATCGAATTAGATTTTTACGTGAAGAAATTATAGGGAGAAAAAAAATTCAAGTGCTTGTGTATCTGTGTCAATGCACTGAGATCGAAATTTAAAAAAAGTATCAAATCGAGAACATTTTATGGCAATCCAAGTAATACATGTACATAGATATTGTGTACCGATGGAAAATATTTCTCGCACACCCTGATAATTTTAATTGTTTGGCATTTTTATGGGAAAGGAAAAATTTTATATTTTATGACGGAAATAATTTGAATAAAATAATTCTGATATGAGTATTAATAATAATTAAATTTTTAGATTATTTTGAAACGTGAAAATAATCAAATTAACAATAATACTTAATTTTTCTAATAATTTTTGGTTATTCTAGGTTATGTTTTTGTTTGCTGTCAAAACACTAAGGCAATTTTAAAGTTTGCAATTTTTATGGTAAAGTCTAATGTATGATCGAAAATATTCGAAAAAATACTCGAATTAACACTAATTCTTAATTTTTTTTTAATAATTCTTGGTCATGTTTTTGTTTGCTGTCAAGATGTATCCATAAAATTTGCTATAAAAAAACAATAACAAAATACTTTGTCTTTGTCTCTCTGATGGATTTTTTTTTTTTGTCTTCTTCCAACTTCAAGTCAGCTCAGTCAATTTTTCACAGTGGAATTGGGGCTTAAAGCCTGGTTTCCATTATGAAACATTTACTGACAGTATTTTTTACTGAATAGAAACAAAGAGTAAAAATCGAAAATTCCATTAGAGTGACAGATACCATTTTTTGTTTTTACAGTCGAAACTCGATTTTCCGGGATTCTATTATCCGTAAAACTCTATTATCCGTGATTTTTTTTTACACAGTCGATTTTTTTGAGTCACTTGTTTATCCAGATTTTAAATTAATTAACCGGGATTTTTCATTTTTATTTTTTTCGTTAAATTTTGGCAACAGTGTTGTTACTGTGTTAAACATTTATCTACATACATAATATGTATATTGTGTATTTTTTTATAAAACTGAAAAATTCGATCAACCGGGATCTTTCATTATCCGGGAAACGTTCGGTCCCGAGCATCCCGGATAATCGAGTTTCGATTGTATTTTTTTTTCGAAACACTATTTCTATACAAATATTTTTTCAGTATGAAATAAAATATAATATGCTTCATATGTTTTTCATTAAATTTTGTCAGTATACTATAATAATTTTTTCCTACAATCGCCGTGAAAAGCAGGCTTTTTTTCTCTGTTTTCAAAGCCCAAAGTGTCTGTTTTTTTGACAGTTAATAAACAAATTACTTTGTCACACGTTTCTCTTAGAAACGTGTGACAAAACTTGAAACCGCACGCTAAATTTTAAGAAAGACTAATGTTTGTATAAAACATCAAACCAAATTTTTGTTTTTCTTTATGAAAAATAAAAAAAATCTTTGACTACTCGATTGAACAAAATGTCGGTCCTAAAATAAAATCGTATTGTCAGTATAGTAAATTTTACTACAAAATTATCTTTTTATTATATTTTTTAAAATGATTGTAGGAAAAATAAAGTGTGAAACACGTCCGCAAAGTTGTTTGTCACGCTCGAAAGGTTGCTGGCCTCCGTCCCGTCGGCCAGCAATTTCCTTTCTCGCGTGACAAACTGGCACTTTGCGCTCTTGATACACAAATAACTATTTCAGTACTGTAAAACTGAAAAAAAAAAATTTGGCGCCCATCACACGATTATATATTTTTATTCCATTTTGTTTCTACTATCTGTGAATATTTCACAATCGAATTCAGGCTTAAGAAAGTTTTTAAAAATTTCAAAATATTTAAGAGTTTTTGCAAAAATCGATTTTTTCGAAAAAAAAGACTTTCGTAAAATATGAATAAATCATACATACAGTGGCGAGCAAAAATGCACGAATAAAAAGGGTATTCTTATTTTTTCAGTACTAAGGTTTTGTAAAAGGTAAATAAGAACTACTTTACGCGTTTTAATTTATATTTCACTAGAAAATCCTTGCATAACAAAATTAAAGGTTATTTATTTAACTTATCTTTGCATAATTTAAAATATGAAACATTGCCCATTCTTCCAATTTTGCTCGTTTTCAAAATTTAAAAATTACCGCTTTTTATTTTAATGGCGCATACTCGAAAATTCATTTCAGTAACTTTTATGGTAATTTCGCAACAAGCGAACTTGACGGAGATAAACTTTTCTCAATATTTTGGTAATTTTTTTCCCCTCCATACATAAGTTGATACCAACTTATGTATGGAGGGGAAAAAAATTACCAAAATATTGAGAAAAGTTTATCTCCGTCAAGTTCGCTTGTTGCGAAATTACCATAAAAGTTACTGAAATGAATTTTCGAGTATGCGCCATAAATGCCATAAAATTTACAGTTACGTATTATTATTTTGCTACATGCTATTTTGAGATATTATTCATTCGTTATTCAATCGTTGAACCGAACTAGTCGTTTTTTTGTTAAGTTTTAACCCTTATGTCTATTTTGGGTTACCCGGGTAACCTTTTCGACTTCAATCGATAAAATTTCTATTTTATCAGTGGAATTTTGGCTCTAGGGCCTAGGAGTGCCAAAATCATTTATTTGTGGTAGTTACATTTTTAAGTGATTTTCGAATAAATGTGATAAAGTTACTGGGGAACCCTTAATTTATTAACGTAAGAAAAAATATGCATAGACGTAAGGGTTAATTATGAAGAAAATAACCACGGCAAAATTTGGGTATTGGGTATTTGGTAGAAAGTATGCCAAGTAAAGTAGCAAGCGTAATTGCGAATAAAGGATTATGGAAAAATACAAATTAAGAGTTGTATTTTACCCAAAAATGGATTCGTGCAAAATTAGAAGAATGTTCGCTATTAGATTTTTTGTCACTCTAGTTTTAATTTAAATGAATTACTAATACTTTCTTATTTAATTCTTAAAATATATTTTAAATATTAAGACGCATAAAGTAAACGCGTAAAGCCTTTATAAAACCGTAGTACTGATAAAATCATAATTCTCTATTTATTCGTCCATTTTTGCTCGCCATTGTACGTGTATTTATAGATACGGGGTTGGGCTTAAAACTTTAATAGTTGCACGAACATATTGCGCACACTGAAACAATTGCAAATATCTGAAAAAATTATCGAAAAATCTGTTTTTGTTTCGCCCCGTAATACTTCAATTATTATCTTTACGATTTGAAATTTAGTTAAAAACTATTTTCGAAATCACAAATGTTTAAAATCTTTTTCTATCTTTTTATTTAAAAAAAAGTACCTTGCTTCTTGACCTACAATTATATTGGTTGTTCACCAGAGATTTGAACAAGCGAAATCGAGTATAATCGAAAAAAAAAAATTGTTTGTTCAAAAAAAAAAAATATTGCCCGGTTTTGCTTGTTTCCAGATTTGTTTGTTTCAAGGTCGTAAAACAAATTTTTTTTTTGATTTTGCAGAAAAATGCCAGCGTTCGAATGGCAGTCAAATCGTAAAGAAAATTGAAGTTTTAGGGGGCGAAAATTGTTTTTTCGGCTATTTGCAATTGTTTCACAGTGCGCGCAATACTTGAACGGGTTAGTGCAATTGTTAAAGAAAATTTTAAACTCAACCGCGTATCTATAAATGCATATCTGTATGATTCAATCAAATTTCACGAAAATGATTTTTTTTTTTTCGAAAAAATCGATGTTTCCAAAAACTCTTGAATATTTTACTATTTCTCGCTAAGGGCTACCATTCCATTGAGTTTCGTTTCAAACAATTGAAAAATGGCGATTTAAGGAGTTTTTTTTTGCAATAACTAATTAATTTGTTAATTGATCGACACCCGGGTTCGGTTTATTCGATTCGTATTAAAAAGTTCTACAACTTTTGTGTGAAACTTTTTTAATGCAACGCCTAGTTTTTTTTTAAACGAGAAAAACTGTTTTTTGACAACTTTAACTGTTTTTTTAACTATAACTTTTTTCTAGTCCATTCAATTCTACGGAATTTGTCCGATTTTTTACATATTTTAGCTAGCTGCCTGCAATTTTTGCGAAAAAACGAGGTATTTTCGATAATTTAACTGGACTATAAGGGTTAAACTGTTCCATAATTATTCAAAAAAAATTATGAAACCTTACACAAAAGTATTTTGATTAAGAATCCGTCCATAGAAGGAAGTGAATAAACAACTTAAGGTTTGACACTTATTTATTGAGTTTTAAAGTAAAAAAAAAAATTGTTTTAAGAATAATAACGTAATAGGAATAGTTTATACGTGTTGTAACGTGACCGTCCCAAAAAAGGGTGACTTATCGGTCTCCACTGTAGCACTTGTAAAAATTATCTGAAATCCAAAAACCAAAAATTTTTATAAAATATGTAATATTTGTTGGAGGTTGTTCTAACAATATCAATAAAAAGTCGAAAATTAAACAAATGGCGAACATGCAATTTTTCGGTACCGTTTTTTCACGTTTTTTTCACTCTTTAAAGTGCTATAAAAAACAGCAAATATTATCTGCATTTAGGTTTATCCTCCGATAAATTAAATGAACTTTAAACTAAAAAAAAAAAATAGTGAATAGGAAAGACATGACTAAAAGATGATGCATATTCCAAAATAGAACGAACAAAACCGTATGCTTACAGTTCCGCTTAATAAAGCCCAACATAATGTATGCTTTAGGTATACATAATGGTGTTAATATGCCTGGTAAAGGTGGTATCCTGAAAATATTAGACCCAGATCGGATATAAACTCCACTCTGTCAACATCCTCATTATACAGACGATATTGATGAAACAGAGGTGACCGGATTCGATAAAATGAAAGAGTCTTACACTTACTCACGTTCCAGTGTAATCCAGTCTATTGCTAATGGACCAACTACGCAATCTGTCCAAATCATCTTGCATCGAACACGATGTAGACCCAGGCGAAAATTTTCATATCATCGGCAAACAGAAGGCAACTCGTTTAAATATGAAATACACATATTTAAAATACTATTAAAATTTTACATTTCACAAATATAAGGTTCTAATCTATCTGTGTGCATTTCTCTTAGTTTATTATTTATCTTTAATGTCTAATTTCAATTATTTCTTATGGACCATAACCATTATATAGGTTTGCATACTTTCTTCTATTTTCTTTACATAATTATACAAAATGTACCAATTTATAGAACTACTATTTATATAAAACTTTCTTTCCTTGCTAATTTTATTATTTCTAATAACTGTTTCGCTTTTTGATGTGCTAATCCTAATCTGTATCTAAATTCTTTCATGTAATCATCAAAATTATAAATGTAGTTTGTTTGTTTTGGTTGTGATATCGTTTTGTAAAGTCGCAGTCTTTCCGAAAATTAATTCAAATGGTGTGTAATTTGTATCTGCAGGTGGTGTCGTATTTTAACAGAATGTAAAGTATTTTATCCATTATTCCCAATTATCATTGTTTGAATACAAGTGAACTGCTATACAAAAATTTGCAACAACAATTTTATTGGATAAATCAATAAAAAATTAGCTAAATCTATTTTACTTAAATTTACTAACAAAAATTAAATTCAAAATAAATCTTTGTGTGTTGCTTTGGAAATTGTAAATCCATTCCTAAATATAACCCTTTGCTACCAAAGCAATTCGTTAACAAAACGTTATATTGACGTTTTATTACTCATGTAACATAAACATTTAAATTTCAGATAATTGCTTATCAGCGAATGGCACGGATACTATGGTTAGGCGTTATAGTGAAGCTGTTGTTAGTGCTCTAAAACCTGCTGGCTGGGTTTATGAACAATCTTTGAGTAAGTTTAATATACTAAGGGTTTCAAAATTATTTATGTGTTTCTAATTGCCTTGGAAATAAAAAGTAGGCTATGGGTGGGTCCGACATGCAAATTTAAATGCTCATTTTTTTAAATGTGCATTTTTTGAATAAATTAAATTTCATTAAAATCATTAAATTAATTAAAATTGAACAAAACCAAATTAATAAATCGATAAATATGGTTAATTAAAATATAAATTGACATGTCCTCGCTAAATGCACATTTTCCATTTCGGACACACCCTATATTTTTTAATGCAACTTATTTTGTTGTTTAGACAAAATAATGCACTTACAAAGGTTGTTTCTATTATCGTTAAAAAAGTTTGAAAAATATTGTATTAGATTAAAAAAAATAAAAATAAAACACTATAATGGTTCTTAGAAATTGCACCTACGGAAATTTAAAGCCAAATTCGGGTATTTTTGTTTGTTTTTTCTAACGGTTTATTATTTTTTTCGATGACAACTAATATGTTTCTCCAATATTTTTTTCAATGCCATACCTTGAACAAAATGATTTGTTTTGATAGTCTATGACCATTGAGGAAGTACTTTTAAATAGAAAGATATTTTGTATGACTAAAATATGCATGGACAAATAATTTCTGTTTCGTTTTAGTTGCGAAGTTATGAAAAGAATATATAGATTTTAATTGTCTCTTTCTATAAGCAATAAGGCAAAGTCGTTCATAAAGTACAAAGCAAACAATATACAGGGTGGACCAAATATTTTTTTTTTTTTAAATGCAATAAAACAAAAAGTTCTCAATATTTTTTCAAATTTATTTTTTCATTGTAAAGAACAATCCTTCCGATTAATTATGGAATACTATTTCATTCATATGACTGCCTCGGCTGGCCTTGACGTACCCCAAACGGTCGGTCCAATTTTTGAGCACATTTTCGATGGTATGCGTCATTATGTCTTCAATGGCAATGCGAATATTGTTCTTGAGAGCATCAATCGTTGCTGGTTTATCGTCGTAACACTTATCTTTGACGGCACCCCAAAGATAATAGTTCAACGGCGTCAAATCACAACTCCGAGGTGGCCAAATCACATTAGCATTTCGGCTGATAATTCGATCTTCGAAGACAGTGCGCAAAAGATCAATTGAAACGTGTGCTGTGTGGTACGGAGCGCCGTCTTGTTGAAACCAAATGTTGCCTATGTCCTGCTCTTCAAGTGCCGGGAACAAAAAATCGTTTGCGCGGTAGCGCTCACCATTGACAGTAACGGCGGCTCCTTGCTCATTTTCAAAGAAAAATGGTCCAATGATGCCACCGGACCAAAATCCGCACCAAACAGTCACTCGTTGAGGATGCATCGGCTTCTCTACGATCACGTGCGGGTTCTCCGTACCCCAAATGCGATAATTCTGCTTGTTTGCATAGCCGCCAAGATGGAAATGCGCCTCATCCGAAAAAATGATTTTTATGCCAAGATTTTCGAAGTAATGTTTCAATATTTCGCAGCGTTGTTCAAGCGAATACATAACTATTTTCGTTCAGCGGAAGGATAAAACTAACTTTCTGTCAAATCAAAAGTGACATAACCCTTACCATACTCAAAATAATCGCTAGTTCAAAAAAAAAAAAAAAAAAAAGTTAGATGGCCCACCTGAAATCTACTTTCTCATGCCATGGTAGTAGTGCCAAAATGCAAATTAAAGAATTTTTTTTATTTTTTTTATTTCGTTTATTCCTTTATTCATTTCGTATTTTTTATTTCGTGGTTGTTTTTTTAATTAAAATTTTCCCACGCCCTTCTGCCGATGATTTGTTGTGACCATTCTTCGCTTTATGTCAATTTATTTAAATGCGCATAGAAATCCCATTTTAGGATAAAAAGAGACGTTATAAATTTATGCAATTTATACTTTATTTTCCTAAAATCGCTCTGGGGTGGGATGTTGTAGCATCACTTTCGATTTCAATTCGATAGAGTTTATGACTCTTGTTTCAAGAATAAAATTGTACTCTATTTCGTTTTGCAATTATGCTTTTTGCTATTATCTCAGCTTACTCGAATAAAACAACATTCTATTTCTACATATATTCAAGATTCTTTATCACGTCAAGGAAAGGGAAGGAAAGGAAAGATACTCAACAGAAAGAGATCGAAATAAAAAAAGCGTAATCAAAAAGTAAATAGAATACAATTTTATTCTTGAAACAAGAGACATAAACTATCGAATTCGAATCGAAAGTGATGTTCCAACATCCCACCCCTGAACAGTTTAGATAAAGAAGCTAAATTTTATTTCATGTCCTTTTTCTTTCATACAAAACCATTCTCTATTGCTCTTCCTCAATGCTATAACTGTAACTTCACGACTTCCGCAGTTTTTAAATTTTGTTATGTATAGATTTAAAAGAATTTTCTTTAACCCTTGGTTACTACTCAAAATAAATTTTACACGTTGACTATTCAAGGGTTTGTCTGACCCTCCCATAAAAACAACTGTTCAAGGGTCAACGTGACCCTGTCACTACTGTTGTAGCGAAATATGCACAGAGCGGCTAAATACACCCACCTTGCGCAAGCGCGTGCGCAATACTAAGAACGCGCGGGCGGGGGCAGGTTTGTCTAAGAGTTATTGTGCGAAAATTTTGTTTCCAAAGTTCACAGGGTCACGTAAATCTATGAGTAGTAACGTAACCAAGGGTTAATGATTTTTTTTTTTTAGAATTACGAATAATTCTTAAATTTGGTAGAAAAAATAGCGTGTATAATTCGTGAGAAAACGTGCAATTGCAGTTACAATGTAATGCGATGACTCGTTTTCTCCACTTGTTGTACAATCTATACTATTGTCGTTGTCTTCTATAGACAACGTAGTTATAATATATAGTATTGTCTAATTAAAAAAATTTATTTCGTTATAGTAAGGTGGTCCACATTTTATTTTTGAAGCAAATGATGCTATAAACAATATTCGTGTTACATAAATAAATTTGAAACCCATAGTACCTATTTTCATCAATAATTAATATAAGCGTTTACTAAAAGGATTTTTTTTGCTTCAGATTATATAAAACATAAAATAAAACCAGAATATTGGGTATCTGATGGAGATTCTCCCAATTGTTCGATCTGTTTTCTTATATTTGGCAATGAACAACAATTGCAAAATACAAATCAAAGCAATCATGAGAAAAATCGCCCTGATGTTGGACGCCACCATTGCCGCAAGTGTGGTAAAGCTGTATGCAATAACTGTAGTAAACATCGTTTTCGTATTCCTGAACTAGGATGGAACTACGATGTACGAGTATGTGACGAATGCTTCAAAAACATTAAACACAAAAATGAGTAAAGACATTTATTTAATTTAAACAATTTTTAAGTTTAAGGCCACTTTCTTTATTTTGAAATTTTATTTTTTATTTTTATTTTACATACTACTAGTTTCGAACATTTGTCTGTTCATCATCATGTAGTTTTTAAAACAGAACACTTATATGTTCTGTTTTAAAAATTACCTGATGATGAACAGGCAAATGTTCGAAACTACTAGTATGTAAAATAAAAACAAAAATAAAATTTCACAATAAAGAATGTGTTTTTAAACTTAAAAATTGTTTAAATTAAATAAATTTCAATTTTTGTGATAAAGCTTATTTTCGAATCGCAAGATGTCGAGTTATATAGTAAAGACATACTTCATATTGTACAAAAATAAAATTTGTAATTTTTCTTTAATTATTTAGATATACATATAGCATATAGATTTAAAAAAAATAAAGTTAATAAAAGTATTTTTGAAGTTTAATAAAAGAACCATGAAAACTAGTGGCAAAATAGAGAAAATTTGTACAATACTTTATTTGGTTATACAATACTTTATCTCCTTTAATGACACAGAAAAACCGAATAACCAAAATAAGCGAAGCAAATAGAGTTCCACAAGTTTCCAATTCATTAAATTTTGTATTGGTAACCAGAAAAAAATACCCACACAGAAAAATGTCCTCATGAAAAATTAAATATGAAGTAAAATTCTTTTTTTTTTGTTTATTTTTACTTTCATTCATTTTTTTGATTTTTTCATTCATTATTTATTATACCAAGCAAAACTTGTATGATAATTTTCTCTTTGTGATATGTTTACGTTAAGCAAAAATGCGATAAGCTGTTCGTAATAAGTTTTCAAAGCCAATGTATTGCGACATATTCTAAATTGTGTCAACAGAAAAAGCGGTGAAGAATGGAACGAGAAATGTCAACGTTAATTCAGTACAGTTTAATAATTTTTGAAGTACCGATAAGCGTACAAATCATACGATAAAATAAAATATGAATGTGTTGCTTTTTTCCATTTTAAAGTTATAAAGTTAAATTATCATAATAATAATTATTTTTTTCAGGTGAGTAATAATTCTAGTTACCTATTTCTAATTGAGGGGCTCATAGTCATAGTTAAAATAAACCGACATTTAAAATAATTACTTTTTCAAATGTTCACTGAAAGGCTAATATATTATAAAACAATTATTATAATAAATAGCCTGAAAATAACTGTTTCTGGGATGGTAGGACAGGGTAATTAGATTCTGTTTCCAATGAACATGTATGGCCAACTAAACCAAAACATTTAAATATATGGGTTAAGCCACTAAGGTTCCGAGCCTCTCATTTAATCTTAAGAAATTAAGTTATTTTTATACAGGGTGTAAAAAATGTACCGGGACGGTCGAATATTTTGAATGGTACACACCGCATCGAAAAACAAAATAATACGTATTTAACATTTTTGAAAAAGCTATTCAACTACACTAAACCCGATCCCCACCCCCACACACTGTGGGTGGGGGTTGGGGCAACTTTGATATCTTAAATGGAAATCCCCATTTTTCATTACAGATTCGGATTCTAAGTTAAAAAATACGTAACTTTTGTTTGAACTATTTTTTTTGTATTCGGTACAGATGGCGCCGTTATTGATGTTGAAAAAAGTGAAAATTCGAACGACTAATCCTAAAAATAGAAATTGATAGATCAATAGATCAAACAGATACATCACAAGGTATTTACGCATTACGCCGAGCGCCACCTGGCCCGAACACAAAAAAATATTTCAGACAAAAGTTACGTATTTTTTTACGTATAATCCGAATCTGTAATAAAAAATGGGGTTCCCATTATTTGCGGGCCTCAGATGATCAATAAGTATTGTCAATATAGAAAAAATCTATTGGCAAACAGCATTTGTCTCAGACGATCAATACTATTGGCAATACACTTAAACGTCAAACAATAAAAAATATTTATTTTCAGGTAATACTCCACTTTGAATCATGTTAGACAAAAGTAAACCTTGTATAGTGATTATTTGGGCATTATCAATGAAAAAAAAAATTAAAATAAAAAGGAAATAATATGGTGTTGAACCTTTTTTTATTGTATGCCAGATTTTTTTTCCTCGGTTGGTGTAATCTTTCCATGTAACATAATACAATACTGGAAGTTCTCTATATGTATAGACAAAGCTATTTAATGCTTCTTGATTATCAAGGGTTTCTGGTGTATTCCTGTTGTCCATTGAGGTATTACTTGTGCTATCGGTGAATTCCATACCGCACCATGTAGTATATGTATATATTTGCCAAGTTATTGTTAATTTCATCACATTTATTTCGATATATTGTATTTTATAACAGGGCCGCACTTACATATATTTAATTTTATATTTATACATATTTGTATAAACGCAATGCTGCATGTAGGTAATTGTTTCGTATTCTTGGTTATGTACACCAAATTCAAATTTTTACAGCTCTTTGCATGGGTATTTTGTCAATAAAATATCTCAGAAGATCAATAGTATTGTAAATATTATATCAATATTATAAATATTTTGGTTTTCATCAAACCATTGCCACAATGTTTTGTATATTGATAATCCTTCAATTAGTGTTCTCACATGTTCAATAGTATTGCCAATACTGAAATATTGGCAATAGATATTGATAATCTGAGGCCCGCCTAAGATATCAAAGTTGCCCCCCTTCCCCCATCTACAGGGAGTGGGGTGAGGGTCGAGTTTAGTGTAGTTGAATAGCTTTTTCAAAAATATTAAACACGTATTATTTTGTTTTTCGATGCGATGTATACCAGTCAAAATATTCGACCGTCCCGGTACATTTTTTACACCCGGTATACATATGGTATATGTATAGTACAATTAATTCATGCTAGTATATTTTTTACATATTATTATTATTATTAGTTTACATATAATTTACATTTTTTTTTATTAAAGAACAACCCCTTACACAAGCTGTTTTGACCACAAAGCTCATTCACAACAGTTTGTCTAGATGAGGTCATTTAACATAATAACAACTTCAAAAACGACGGCTTTTTAGAATTACACCGGATACCACAGCCCAGCCATTAAAATTCATTATGTTTTGCCATCTATCATAGCTATTATAGATGGAACACAATTCATCAATGAAATTATAACTTCTGTTTTTACATTTCCAGGCGATTAATGTTGAGTGGGAAAATTGGTCATACACCTTCAAATGATACGACGGCCCCCCTGGTAGAAGCATTTTTGAATTTTTAAATATTTACAATAAATTTAAAATAAATATTTTTTTTACGAAAATAAATAAATTCGACTGACTCGACAGTCAAAGCCTACTACATATATCTACTTGATCGATTCACCTCATCTACCAATCCTTTGAATATACTTGTACATCCACTTCAGGTTAATAAAAAAAAAACACACACAACCCGTAAAAACAAAGTTTTTGACTATATATCCTTTATATATAAGACTCGGTCGATTGCAATTTAGTTTCGACCTTCTTCACCATGACTAAAATTTAAAATTCAATGAGTAAGGGTCATTCAAAAAACAAATTTGAATTTTAAACTTACTTGAAGAAACATTTGGAACACTACTAGATTGAATTTTTTAAATTGAAAATTAAAGAAAAAACTTAGTTGTAGTATGTTGATCGAACTGAAATTTTAGGTGACAAAAGTCGATGTGCAAAATTTCAGCGCGAGAGGATCACGGGAAGTGAGTCAATTTTGAACTTGAAGATCGTAAGGACACTCAAGCAAGCAATCAAGCAGTACAAAGGATATAAAAACGTTTAATGTTTATGTAACCTTGTGATTAGTTATACAAAAATAGCGTCCGTTATATAAACCAAAAATTTATATTTTACAAAAAGTTCCATTATTGTCAGCAGGTCAATCCTTAAAAGTTGTCGCGGGTTTTCTTAAATTTGAAGACCCCTTTCTTAATATCATAATTCGTCATGAAAATATAAAACCTCTGCCGCAAAGCCCCTAAATCATAGACTCATGATTAATGTTAGATTATTTAGAACTGAGACGTGTTGAGAATTTTACTTACTCTGTTCAGAGAGCATCTACAACGTGCAAATTTTTTTTTTTTTTTTGATTATTTGAGCTATTTGTTCAGATCACAACGTTATTTGAGCAACATTAGAACTGTCTGTTATAATTGTTTACTCAGTTCTTCAGTGTGAACGGAGCTTCGCTGTGGACTATTCAAGAAAATACAAAAAGATAAAGTACAAACTCAGAATTAATATCAATATCTTTTGTGACCGATACAATACTCCACCTCCTAAATCTCCTACCGCCTCTCTGCTCAACCTCCTCTGCCCTAATAGCGTGATATTATTTCAGGGCGTCTCTTAGTAATTTGCTATTAAGATTTACATATCGATGGTTCAAAGGTAAAAGTCACTAACTGCATTTTCGTCGAAAATGATATAAGTACATGTATGACTTTATAATTTACTAAACTTTAGTCTTGTAAAATTATTTTTCTATATTTCCTTCATTATACTTAGATTTTAGTGAAGAAAAACTCACTAAATAATATATTTCTTTAAATTCAAAAATTAAAAGTCATTATAACTTAGTGAGTTTTTCCAGAATATAATTTTATTCCAATATTGTGTTATTTATTTCAGGTAAAAGTCATTACTATGGTAAAATGTTAATTTATTTATCATCGCGAAGTATTTTGTATGGCATTTTATTTAAACTAGAAAGTTTAAAGTTTAAAAAAGTTTCAGCAAAGTGTACATATTTTCGTTGCTAAGTACCAATAGAAACAGTTGAAAGATGATTGATGTTCAAAACAAAATCACATTCAATGTTTATTATCATTTTATTAATCATTTAAAAAGTGTACATTTTATTAAGCAAGATAATTATTTTATATAATTTAATTTGAAATTTTTAAGTGATAATGTATTTAAGTCGTGGTAAACAATTAGTAGAAATGGCCAAAGCCGCATCAAAAATAAATAAAAATATTAGAAATGAAGAACCAAAACCTGTAAGTATTATTTAATTTAATTTATTCAATAAAATTATATTAAATTATTAAAGTGCTTACTAGTTATTTGAATTTTTTGCATTTCAGGGACCATCTAAGATACCCGAAACACTTACAGATGAAAGTATGGGATTTTCTGATGATTCTTTTAATGATCCAACGTTCGGATATAAAATTTCATCCGATTATTCTTTGGACTTGGAAATGCAAGTCTATAAAGGAAATTCTGATCAATTACTTGAGAATGTAAGTTATTTATTTCAGTACAGCAGCACGTAAATTGCAGTTAAGTTGCATGTAAATCATAAGCTTTTAGCATGATAGTTTTAATATGGTCAGCACATCTAATGACAATTACTTCATATTTTTTTAGGCATCCTTAATGAATTCGGAGAACTGTGAAAATACTCCGTTTTGCACAAGCGAATCTGACTTTTATGACACTAATGAACAAACCGATACTGTTAAAGAGAATGAATTAAACAAAAAAAATCGTAAACATACCCAAAATCCTGCTACATGGAAACCAAATGTCGCTAAAGTTAAACGTGCACAGTGCTTACCTTATGTAACAAAAACAGGTTTAAGAAATGCTAAATTGCCCAAAACTGCAGACTGTTCAAACTGCAAATTTCGCTGCAAGGAAAATATCTCACAGGAAGAGAGAATCGATATTTGCAAATTTTATTGGAGCCTTAGCAGCTATTGCAGGCAAAAGGATTTTATTTTGAAAAATGTTGTGCCTGTAAAACCAAAGCGTACAACAGGAAATTCTTTGCTATTGCATTCCAGATCCTATTACTTTGCTAATGCTCTAGGTAATCGCATCAGAGTGTGTTCAAGTTTTTTTCAAAAAACCTTGTGCATATCTAATGGACCAATTAACTCGGCGTTTTCGAAAAAAAATCTAGTGACAGTTTTGAGGGAACCGATAATCGTGGTAAAAAATCAACGGGTAATAAAACAAGCATTAGGAGCAGATATGTGATGTAAAAAAACATATACAAAGTTTTCCTATTACACCTGCGCATTATGTCAGAAAAACAAGTAATAGGAAATATTTGGACAGTACACTTTCCATTCTTAAAATGTATGAATTGTACTGTGAATTTTGTAAGGAAAGCAATGAGCTCCCGGTATCAGCAGCAACATATCGTAGGATTTTTTGCATGAATTTTAATATTTCATTCTATAAGCCGAAGAAGGATCAATGCAGCACATGCACAAAATACAAACTAGCTGATACAAACAAAAAACTAGAACTAAAAGATAAATATGAACTACATATCAAACGAAAAAATGATTGCGTGGAAGCTAAAAATAATGAAAAAGAACGTGCACGTACGGATTCTTGTTTCCAGGCTGCCACATTTGATTTACAGAGCGTTTTACAAATACCATCCACAGAAGCGTCACAAATGTATTATATCAGCAAGATTAATGTTTTTAATCTAACACTTTATGAAGAAGGACACAATCAAAATTTCTTTTATTATTTTTGGAATGAGTTAAATGGAAAGCGTGGTAGTTCTGAAATCGGTTCCATTTTATTTAATTACATTACTTCATTACCTGCATCTATAACTGAGTTGACCTTGTATTCAGATACTAGTGGAGGACAAAATCGTAGCCAACACGTTGCAGCCATTTTGCTTTACGCTGTCCGAAATACGCATTTATCTACTACAGAACATTCCTTGAACAATTCCTTGAATCTGGTCATTCATACATGGAATGTGACTCTATGCATGCACCCATTGAATATACAAAAAAAATAAATCTGTATTTATGATGAGAGATTGGAGTGACATATTTATTCAGGCAAGATCGAAAAGAGGCAAGAACAAAACAAAAGATGCTTAAGTAGTAAAAGAAATGAAATTTAACGAATTCTATAATTTAAAAGAATTAAGTTTGAACCATATAAAAAACAGAAATATTGACGAAAATGGCAATGTACAATAGCATGTTGGTTAAAAATGAAATGTATTAAATACCAGAAAAATGATCCGAACTTTATATTTTATAGATATGACCACACTTCCAATTACATCAAAATTGACATTAATTATTTAAAACCAAAAATTCGAAAGCGAAATGTAAAGGTGACCAACCAATGAAAGAGCTTATAATGCATTGCTACCAATAAGTGATCAGAAAAAAAAGATCTCATCAGACTTTGTCAATCTGGTTTAATCCCAAAGGAGCTACATCCATGGTATGAAAATCTACCATCGAGAAAAAATGTTGATTTTGCTGAACTTGATTCATTGGACGCATATTAAAATTAAATTTTTTCAATGAAAAAACAATAATGAATAATTGTGCAATAACACAATTTTGTTGCATGTTTATTTTTTTCCCTTATTTTTTACCAAATTATATTTAGAATAATCAATAATTGTAAAAATATGAATATAAAAATTTCAAGTAAAACTCACTAATTGTTGTTTTTATTTTTTTTTTATAATAGTTTAAGTTTTGTTTCTTTATACTCTCCTAAAAACTATTACGGGCATTATCACTTACACAATGCGTATGTTACACATAAATATTATCCTCACTTAATGAAATAAATCGGGACAACAAAACTCAAAAATCAAAATGCCATTTTCTCTAACTTGCATTTATGTCAGTTAGTGACTTTTACCTTTGAACCATCGATATATACGAGCTTTGATACCAAGAGAATTTATTACTCAGAAATAATATCTATAAAGGCGATTTCATTAAATGTATCGATCAACATGTCGTTGAAATTTCTGTCAATAAAATGTTCAATAAAACATCACAGTAAAGAACTTCATTTTAATTTAGAAATTTATGTTCCATATTACACGGCAACCTATTCCATTTGTCTAAAAGACAACTATGGAACAATTATTGTAGTTTATTTATTTATTTATTTGTTTACAAAAAAATTTGAATCAAACACCAACTCCATACTTAACACAATCTATTTTGAGCTAGATGCTCATTCGTAACAGATTGTGAAAAGATAAGGTGTGGATTTACATAAATATAGATTTTTAACAAAAAGTATCCTGTAAAGCGGTAAGTCTGCTGCTTCGATTTTTTTTTTTATTTTGTAGGGTGGCTGAATTATCGATGTATTACATCCTCAGCAGAAACCAGTTTTAATCATTTCCTTATTCTGGAATCGTTCCAATCGACATGATCATGAGTATTTGTTTCCGCTGAATCGAATATCCTAATATCGATATTGGGCACCATTATTAAGAAACATGTTACAAACCCTACCACGAGTTTTAACACGTTCAAAGCTACCCCACTAAGAGGATTTTATGCGGTTTTCTGCATTATACGCTAACACAATTTAAAATTACAAAAAAAAAAAAAAATAAAATAAATATTTTTGTAAGAAAAAAAATAATTACGTTCGGCTGACTCGAATGTCAAAGCCAACGTAATTATTTTTTTTCTTAGTTTGGAAGGTGTATTACAAATAGAAAATTATTTCTGCGAATAGTATGATATTACCTCGGAAAATAGTTCAAATGTACCTTTAGAGAAAGAATAAAGTTTTTTATTTTAATAAAAATAAATTTAAATATAAAACATTAATTATGTTTATTTTTCGAAATATAATCTCCGACGTTTCGATGGTACTTTCAGAGCCCTCTGTATATATAAGAGCCCTAATGCTTCTGCCAATTTTTACGCGTGCTTTCTATAAGAGGTACAGATTTTGTGATGTTCCATGTAAACCAGTGTGAAATTTTTTTTTTAAATTTACGTTTTCTGAATGAAAACTCGTTATTTTCGGCAACTTTTTTTCACCCCTTTGTAGATTAATAATTATATTTAGATACATTTGAAAACCAAACTTGGAGTCTATCAATTAATCCGTAAAATATAATTTAAATTTCCATATCTGTATTCACAACTACGCACAAAACTACAAAAGCTTTTTAACCTTCTCTCTGTGTACTGGGACCAAATTGACGCCAGTCGATTTTAAAATGAACAAAATACGTTTCTTATTATTTAAGTGGCCCATGTCCTACATGAAATCCTCAGATAATATGTTATACACGCAATACAATAAAACGGGGGCCTAAATTACTTGTAAATTTGGTAATTTCGGTGGTATGAAATAAAGCAAGCGCATTTCTGTGTACTGGGGTGAAAATGACCCCAAGTTACTTCCATGTATTATTTTCTATATAAATTAAAAAATGACTTACTTTTTATGTTTATGAATTTATTGTATATGTCTGTGATGTTTTGTGCAAATTTTTCTGCTAATCATAGTAAGTGAGACTGAGAGAGAAAATGCTCCGAACGACCATTGAGCGATATTGCTGGTTTAGTTTGGCCTTGTAATTCAAGGTGCTTACCAGTAAAAATAGTTAGTCCTGGTTGTAAATATAGTTATTAAGGCGCGGAAAAGACGGAGCGCATCTGAGGTGTCAGATGAAGAGGAAATAGGAAACGACAATATTGATGTGGATTTTTCCGATTGCGACGAGGGTGAACAAGCTGAGCCGATAAACGTTTGTGATTACGATGAGGATGAGCATGTTGAGCCGATAAATTTTGATGATGATGATAATTTTAAACTTGGCGCTGTGAACGAGGAAATGAATAAGAAAGTATTGATACTGACACTGTTGAAGGTGAAGAAGCAGATACCGGTATGTGGTACTATGCCGAACAAAGTTACTAGCTTTCCAAAAAATTATCCCGGAAACATTGGTGAATATTATCGTGGCTGAGACCAATAGAATAGCGCGGCAGTTTTATACAATGAATAGTAAAATAACAGAAAAATACCGCACTTGGTATGATATACTAACTTGGTGCAAATGTTTGCTCTGATCGGCATTTTAACTTACGCTAGCGCTCATAAGAACTGCGACGAGCGATTGGATGAATTATACCAACTTGACGACTCTATATTATTTTTAGTACATACAAATTCTTTATTTTTTTAGACTTGAAAGGATACATGATTGGTTTTGCCGGTGACATTGCACTTACAAATCAATTATGACCTTTTAATTTTAAGAAAATGATTGGATTTGCATTTTATGGTTCTAAGCACAAAATCAAAAGTAATATTTTTTTAAATTATATGGTCCCATAGAAATAAATTTTGAAATTATTTACCATTCTACTCAGCTGAATTATCCAGTTGCTCTAATGAATGTAGCAACATTGAAATTGACGAAAACTTTAAATATTTAGGAGTAACGTCTTGGTTTTAAAAAACATATTGAAAATCTTATTTTCTTCGCATGCTTTGTTCCGTGTCGGTTCTACTACAATTTTAATACAGCCTAATTCAGTCCAAGCTACAATATGCAATAATTATTTGGGGTGGTGTTTATTCGTCATCTCTTCAACCGCTGCTAGTTGTGCAAAACTCATCCATTCGTAAAATCTTAAAGAAACCGCATTTAGCACCTGCTTTGCCTTTATTTAAATCACTAAAGATTTTATCGTTAAGATATTTATATGTTTTTAAGGAATTACAAATGTTCTTTCTTCGTAGTGGTAATCGTAGAGTAAAAATTACGAGATATAATTTAAGGACTAATAATTGTGAATATCCCATTCTCAAGAAAGAACATTTCAGAAAATTTTATCCATCTGCAGCACCAGTAATTTTTAATAACTTCTAAACATCAAAGAAATTACTATTACGTCCAAATTTTTAAATGAAATGAAGAATTGGTTGTTTAATATTAATGACATTGAATCTTTGTTTACAGTTTTAGTTTGATGAATCATGATAAATTGTATATGCTATTTTGTAAATTTATTTTTTATTTTTGCCCTTCTTTTATTTGTTGTACCCAACAACAAACATTAACTATTATCTAAGTTTATGATCGGGGTTTCCAATACTGATCGTTTATGGTCACGGAAGCTATCTAACTCCATCAATTTTAATTTAACATTATTAGTACTTTTCAAGTTATTTTGTCAATAATTTCTGACTTTTATATATTTTATTAATTATTACTTTACTATTGTATTTATAATTTTAGTTTTTTAAAAATAGTGTACTGATTTTTTTGTAATTTAATGTTATGTAATTAATGGTTGGATGAATAAAATAAAATAAATAAATAAATTTTATCGAGCTATGATATCCGACAGGAGCGGACGAAGGCCGCTAGATTGGCAGCATTCCAGATCTCTCTTCAAAACTAGGGAACTAAGTAATTAAAATATTCTGGCTAATGAACCCGGAAGTGTATGTTGATGGGCAACCAGGGAGGGCTCATTCGTTCCATCGAATATCTACACCGTACGTCAACAAAGGAAGAACAATTACCATGAACAAATGTTCAGTAGTTGTACTTTAGCCTTTCAACTTTTGTAGAAAAAACCGATCTTCCCAAAGAGTTTATTAGCAAGGCGGAATTAAAAAAAAATGAGAACTAAAATCTTCAAAATTTTGTTTTGATAAGAACGTGGAAGAAATATCGTAAATACTGACGAAACATGAAAATTTCAGCAAATAGTAAATAGACACTTACTTATATGGTATACGTACATAAATATTAATTTTAAAATAATAAGCACCAATTAAATATAATAAACTATCGAAATAATATACATATGTACGAGTATCTATTTAATAAAAGAAAACATTTATTTTACGAAATCACATTTTGGACAGATTAATTTTTACGATGGACACCTAAAAACACACGTGACATTTGATACCATCATTTCCGATTCGTTTTCGATAATGCTTTTTCTCTTGTAACAAGAATAAATTTATACTCTATTTCGCTCTTTTATTACGCTTTTTCTAACGCGATCTCAGCCTATTGCATACTCTCCCGTTTCTTCACATCGATAAAATTTGTCAAGCAAAAATTTGGATGATAAAGAATGATGAATAAAAGTAGAAATAGAATGTTGTTTTATTCGAGCAAGCTGCGATAGCTTTAGAAAAAGCGAAATAGACTATAAATTTATTTTTGTTATAAGAGAACAAACATCGAAAACGTATCGAAAGTGATGGTACAACATGCCGCGAGACAATCGGCAAAGCAATATGCATACGTCAAAACATCATCCAGGTTTATATTTTTTTTTTCGTATACGTTTACCCAAAAAGAAGAATTTCCCTTTTGATTATTTAACAGTGTATATTTTTATTTTCGATCGAATTCCAAAATACAAATTCTTACTCGAAACGAATAAACCATTCGTTTCGGACGACGAAACGAAACCGTTTCCCAAATAGGGCCCCAGAACAAGATTTCATTTTTGTAATGAGCCATTTTGTCCAGACCACGCCAAAAGCCTATGCATAGAATGCTTCAGAGACAAGGAAATGGTTTCAGATGAAGATTAAGCAGTATCAGATGACGCATCTCGTTAAAACATAAATTTCACTAATTAAAATGTGATTTTCTTGTGAATATAATTACTTTTTCAATAAAAATATAAATATATAATAAGAAAATAAACAATTTTTATTTACTTTCCCTATGAAATATATGAAGATAACCATGGGGTCAGATTGACCCCTATACACAGACAATGTGATAGTAAGCTATACACAGAGTGAAGGTTAAACGAGAAAAATAAACAACTCATAATATTTTTTTAATTATATTTATGTTTATTGAGCCAATATTTAAATAATTAAACAAATTTTTTATTGGTTTTGGGCTCTTTATTTAAATTTATTTTAAAGCTTTAGCTTTCGAATCCTATTCGGATTATTTCTCAAAAGCAAAATGAATAAGCGTATTTTGTTGACCAAAATTTAATTTGAATTATTTTGGGTTTATTTGTTTTCCAAGAAAATAGCCAATTTGATTTAATTGACAAAAGCCAACCTTTCGAAATAAAATATAAATTTACTATGAATTATGACTCTGGTGGCAGGTATCATAACCAAGAATTAGAATTATGTTTAATTAAACCCAATTTTTTTTGGGTTAATGTTATTCTTGCGGGGATTTCGCCTATGCAATTGTTGTTGTAAATTTGTCAAGGAAATACGCTAAATGTTTTTTATTTTTCCAAAAATTGATTTCTTCATCATACAACCAAAAATTATGGCAATCATAAATTCTTTTTTTAAAAAACCGACTTTTCATGGAAACGCACTGCCATACAATTTTTTCAAAAAAATTGTATGTTAAGGTATTTTCAGGTAAAAAAGGTACATTTGAATAAAAATAAATTTGATGAGACAAAACCAAATTAGATGAACAAATCATATGAGTTTCCGATATATGTGTAATCTTCTACAATGTTTATTGAATTTATACTTGATTTAATGTGTAGCATTTCCAAAATCGATCTTTTTCTAAAATTAGTTTGTTTTCTATAGTTTTAATATTATCTAATCTGATTTGGTGGTTTGTATCTTTCAAATTTCGGAAGAGTGCACTAATGCTTGAATGTAGATCTTTATTGTCGTCTCTTCTGTGTTGGTAAAATCTTTTGTCCAAAAATTGTTTAGTCTGCCCTGTATAATTAGTGTTGCAACTACATTGGAGCTGGTAGACAACATTTGATTGTTTCTTTAAAGGTATGCTAACTTTAATTTTAGAAAACAATTTGTTATTTAAACTTGCCGCTGCCCGTCCTACAATTTTGAAGTTATAATGAAAAGATTTTTAACATAAGGAATGGCCAAATAATTAGTGGTTTCATTTTCTGGTCAAGAAACAGGAGTTTGTTATCAAAAGAAAATTCCGAATTGTTTAAAACGATATCTAAAGCGGTAAGAATCTGGACTTTCGTTAATTTTGATTTTGAAATTTTCTTTATATTTCTCCAATTTTGACTGACGATTCTTTTGTAAGCCTTTCGACGTGCAAGATAGAATAAAAACGATAGAATTAATTAAATACTTACGAATTTAATATTTACTTACCTACCAAGTTACAACAGTTTCAATTCCGCGGTTGCTGCAAAGGCCTTTTACAGATTAGTATCAGTTTTGCAGATCATTTCAGCGATGAGGTCTATTATAGTTCAACAAATGTGTAAACAAGTAAAATGGGTGGGCGAATGTTCGTCAAAGAGGATAGACGTGTTCTTCCTATCCTCTTCAAAAATTTAATTTAATTTAATTTTTATTTTGTTATATTTATGTAATTTATGTAGTGTTATGTGTATACTCTATATACATAATACATATAGTATATAAAGTTTAATTATAATTATAATTTTAATTCTATTTAATTCAGTTTTTAGTGAAATAATTTAAAGTGTAATTTTGGAAAATGCAATCCACCGGGATGCATTTATCAGGCAATGTTTTATATTTATTGGGTGCATGTTTTTAACGTGTGTATGATTGTACATGGGTTTTATTACTAAAACCTAATAATTGGATCGTATCAAAATAGTTTTTAACGTAAATTAACATACGTCGTAGTTAATTTTATATTCGATTTATATTTACGCATAATTGAATGCGTTCTTGCAAGCCAAACAAAGGTGTTTATACTTACATACGTATAAACATTTTTGTGGGTTTCGGTATGGTTTCGGTTCTTGGTTTTTATGTTATGTACCAAGTATAATAGACAGAAATACATTCTTAAAAATTGACACATGACAAAGCCAACGAAATGTTTGTACGGGCCGCCTCGTTCGCTCTTTACGCGGATCCTGTTAGGGAAATGTACTATTTATTATTGGTTTTTGCTATTTATTAGTTAAGCAAAAACAACAAAAACAGAGAGACTTTTTTATGGGTGTTAGTATAGTTGTTCCCAATATTTTTCTATAGCTTGATATATAGATCAGGATTGTTTTGTATTAGCTGTATATAAAATAATGAAAACATGATAAGTCTTCTGCTACGCACATGGAAGATTGTAGAGATATTTGCTTTTAATGTGTGTTGGTGGTTTAGTATATAAGAATCTGTTGTTTTTATTCTATTTTGTTATTTCCCCTCTTTTTGTTTTTGTATTCATGTTACAACTATGATGTTCTTAATAAAACATGAACTGTACAAACACAACGAAATTTTTTAGGGTATTCGACTCAAATAGGTTTCTTATATTTTTGTATAGTCAAATGGGTTTTGAGTTGAATTGGAATCCGTCTTATATAATTCATATAGGATGGATTTATTTTAGATATGAGTTATTTTATTTTTTACAGGGTATTATAAAATGCATTAAATTATTAAATTTATTTAATTAATGTGAAAAGGCTATAAATTAACTAAACCATATAAATAAAATGCTAACTTGGAAGTGTTGATTTGAGTTGAGTTGTGATTTTGGTTTGCATCACATAATGACGTATTCATTTATGCATGCCAAATTTCGATTAAAAGATGGTGAACGAGGTGGAATTATGTGAAAACATTTTCGAAAGGCTAAATGTATTGAACTTAATTATTTACTTAATAGAATATGATTGAAGTTTTAGGTTGCAGTTTTTCACACGTAAACGTCAATTTTGCTTGTATAGTAAATGTTAATAATGTTTCAATTTTATTTCATAAATTTATTATTTTACTTACTTTGCAGGCTTTAATTTGCAGGGTAATATGTCCATAAACGGAGTAAAAGTTTTATAGATATATTCATATTTATTTTATAGATAAAAATAAAAAATAAAAATCAAATTCTTATATAAATAATAAATTTCGTAGTTTTTGATTTTTTGTTTTATTTTAATTATGTCAACTAGATTAGTAAATTAAAACATCAATAATAATAATAATTTTTTGATGTCCTAATTTAGATTTATAAAATCCTGAGTTCTGGCATTTAAATTATATTATATAATTTTATAAATAAATAATTAATTTCAACATTATTCATTTCCTCTTTTCTAGATTTGTAGGAAATTGCCGATTAGTTTAAATTTAATAGTATGGTTAAATTTATTTTTTCAACTTTTTATTTTTAAATCTAGTTGCAGTAGGTAAACATTTAATTAACTATTTACAGGAAAATGGTAACTAGTGGAACAAGTGCTGTGAATTTATATTATAACTTAACAATTTAAAATTTTTAAACATTCTTTTAGAATTTTAGCTTAGAAATGGGAGAGTTTACATAGGCAATTTCATAAAATGTTAATTTTTGTAATACTTGTATGTAATATATTGTGTTTTGCTCATTAATATATATTAATTAATTTAGTTTAAAAATATTTAAAGGTTTCTCTTCCTTAATTTGCTAATAAATAATTCAATTTTCAGAATATAACATAGTTCCAGAATCAACCTTTAATATGGGGATTAAATTAATCCTGAATTTCAGAACTAGATTTGACTTTGATATTATGGTGATTTATTAATTAAAATTAGTTTTCAGAGTTGCCTGGGAAATTATATATTGATTTTATTTGTTGATTCTTGATATACTTATAGAAAGTACCTAACTGAATTATTGATGATTTTAGGCTGTTGTGGTGCTGTAACATTATCATTTTTAAATTATTTATTATACATTTTATAAAATAATTGAATTTTTAATTATTTATTCTGTTTTTCTTGATCGGTAGGAAATTTCTGATTAGTTTTAAGTAAAATTTTATGTTTAAAATGGTTTTAACGTTTATTTTTATTTTTGTTGCAGTATGTAATAATTAATTAATTAGATATAGAAGGACCATGAAAAATAAAATAAGCGCTGTTTTTGTAATCTTAGCTTAGTAATTTTAAATTTTCTTAAATATTTTATCAGGTAAATTAATGAAAGGCGGACAGGGGGACATTACAACATTAATAATTTTTTAAGTCCTGATTTAGATTTAGGGAGTCCTGAGTATGTGGCCCTGGATTCCAGAGAAATAATCATCAAATAACGTAGTTAGATTGTGCTGTCTTGTGCTAACCTATTTATTATATATGGTACTAATAATTTACTAACTTTCGATCGCTTTGGTGTCAGTAACCGGGTCGAGTCTGTCCCTACTAATAATCCTATCCAATCCTTCGGTTTTGTTATATGTAAAAAAGTGTACGATGGCTGCCTGGCCAGGGGCGGATATCACACTATTAGACTTTTGTGGTTATCGATGAGGCGCCTTCCTTTACTGGGTAAATATTGTTATGTTTGGCTTCATGAAAAGCTGAGTATGATGGTACATATTTCCTTGGTGAGGGAGAGTTATGGTGTCGTATTGTAACATGGGTATAGTGGTGTGGTATTCGCATTTATAATACGGGAGACTTGCTTAATGCTTGATCGTACATTCAAATCAATCAATCAATATTTCTCCAATTTTGACTGACAATATTTATTACAATTTGGCTGTCGACATTAGTAAATAACGAACTAACATCAATAGAGATTATTTGACAGTGGTAACTTTACGAACGGACTACAGTGTGTATCACTTTGCTCTGGAGGATATCCAAGTTAAAAATTTGAAAACAAAAAAAATTAAAGTTTCTTTATCAAAAAAATTATAACCAAAACCAAAAAAAAACTACAATAATTATCCTCCAAATCATATCGTGCTAACAGAATTGGACCTACGCAGGGACTCTTGAGCGGTTGTTGCCGGCTAAGCATCAGGGTATGGCGTGGGGTTTTACAGTATGTGTAGATTGGGTTTAAACGCACGAAAGGATGATTCTGAGTACTTACCTATTCGGACACTTACTCTACCCTAACTCATCCTCAAATACTCTCTCAAATTATCTCATTTTTCTTAAATCGCTTTGATGAGAAAAAAAAATGCTTCCTTTTCTTAAACCAAACTAATCAATTAAAACTATATATTTCAATATAATAGAGCACAAAACAAAGAAATAAAAAAAAAAAAAAACAAATAATTTCTGATCTAAACATTACCTAACCTACCCTACTCTAGTTACATCTAACATGAACATAACTTATGATCTAAAATAATTGCAATAAGAAACAAAATATGAAAAAAATCAATGTATGTAAAATAATGTGAAAAAAAAATTAACAAAAAAAAACTTCTCT
Organism: Tipula vernalis; assembly: GCA_958295665.1. Classification (NCBI taxonomy): domain Eukaryota; kingdom Metazoa; phylum Arthropoda; class Insecta; order Diptera; family Tipulidae; genus Tipula; species Tipula vernalis. The sequence continues at coordinate 205,039,063 of OY282559.1, read as the reverse complement.
GTGTGGCAGCCTGTAGATTTGTTGATTGTTGAATGCCGGACCAAATTTTCTTATATTTCTTTCAATTTCAGTCACAATTCACTTGAAAATTGTTCTCTGGTTTTTTTTTTGTTTTTGTAACACTAAAAATTATTTTTCTAGTTTTTTTTTTTCAAATTACATGCACGTTGTAACACACAACACCGTTTTTCCGCCAAAGCCAATATCAAAATGCTTATTAGGCGTTATACTTTTATTGTTTCTTCAATCGTGTGTTTATTATTTCATTATGATTTCAAACAAAAAAAAATGTTTAATTATTTGTTTTTGTAAATTCCACGGCACTGACTATTTTGGTTGTTTTTCTAAATTTATTTAACTTATATATGTATATGTCTATATATATATACGAATATATATATATATATATATATACATATATATATATATATATACTCGTATATATATATATATATATATATATATATATATATATATATATATATATATATATATATATATATATATATATATATATATATATATATATATATATATATACAGTCGATTCCGCTTAATTGGGACACCGGTTAATGGGGACAGCCGCTTAATTGGGGCAAATCCTAATGAACGGAAACAAAACCAAGCAAATAACACAAATTTACTTCGCTTTTTCGGGACAATATTTCGTTTAATCGGGACAGATCATACAAAAAAAATTTACTAATCACAGTAAACATATGTCGAATTCTTTTCGTTTTTTCAAATCAATGTAAATTTTGTGGTGCGAAAAGTACACGAAACCAAATTGATGTTTTTTTTGACGTTACTAACAACAACAAAAATAGAAACTTCATTTTGTATTTGTCAAAGTTGTGAATATACGAGTTTTTTGTGTCTTGATTTTAAATCATTTTAATTGTTGTTTAATTATTTTAATCGTTTAAATAAAATTTTCAATATAAACAGTTTTCTCCGTCTCGATTTTTATTATCCTTTTGTTTGTTTGTTGTGTTTAATTATTTTAATCGTATGAAATGTTTTCAATATAAACAGTTCTGTTCCGTCTCTTATCCTTTTAATTGTTGTACTTAGTTATTTTAATCGAATTAAATAAAATCAAGGCACAAAAACTCTAATTGACAACTTTGACAACTAAAAATTGACGTTTCTAATTTGTTGTTGTAGTTGATTTATGAAGAAATATACATTTCGTAAAATTGATGTACATCGAAAAAACATTGATGTTTTTTGACGAAAAAAACATGATTTTCGATGTACATCAATTTTTTTTGATGTTTTTGGCGAAAAGAATTTAACAATAGAAAAAAAAATAAAAAAGAAGAGAAGTAAAAGAATGATTTTTTTCGGTTCGCTTATATTTTTAGTTATAGTTTTAGGTTATTCCCAAACAGACGTAAAGTTCTTTATTTTTTTATTTTAATTTTGACATAAATTCAGTAAAACATAAATTCACTTATTAACGTAAGTAAAATTAACTAAAAAAAGTCTATTAGAGACTAAAATTGTCATCCTTGATGTATGGTTTCGGAGAAATCTGGAATAAAAATTCGGTCGACATAAATTAAACGAATATGGTTTATAATTACACTAATAATTTTTGTTTATTCACTTATTTATTATACACAATTTTTCAATCTAAGCACCCATATGAGTCGTCCAGTGAAATCTACAATTGAAGTTTGCTGGGAAAATAACCTAGAAGAAAAAGCAAAATATCAGCTGGAAAATTAATAATTTAAATATTCATGCTACTCATCTTATTTGAACGTCGGGAACAGTTATATCCATTGTAAAATCCCTGAATGGCTCATCTGGAACAGCATTACCTAAAAATAAGTTAATTATTTAATATTATAATTTCATAATTTTGTTTTGTTTATTTGACCATACCTAAATTTTGTTTACAATTGATACCTGTCAAATTAATTGATAATGTAGAGCGAGTGGTAAAGTAGAATATTTGGACAGTTTACATGTAACACTTTATAATTATTCTAGTACCCTTTTTGTTTTGTATAAATAACCTTTTTCTCGGATTCATTTTTGTTAGTCATTTTTAGAGTCATTACTGATTTTCCGATAAAATAAGATAGACGTCAGGCAGGTGTTTTTTAAACAAAATCAATTAATAAAATAAAATTTAAAATTGGGAAGAACTGTGTTTTTTGTTCTTCACACATAGAAATATATGTTGATTGGCGGTGCGGCATTCTTGGCAACATACATTTCATTTGGTAGTGCGGTATTCTTGGCGGTATATAATATAATTTGGCGGTGCGGGATTTTTTAGAATATATGCGCCATTGTACTAAAGCGATTTTTCATTGTTCATATATGAAGTACAACTACACAGCAGTTTTTGTAACACGGTTTTTGGATTGGATAAAATCCAAATTAATAAAATAAAACCAGCACCTACTCGCGGAAAAATAAAGTGAACTCCGACATAAGTGGTCCTTCGAGCCGGATATTTCGACAAATTCGATTATATCTGTAATAATTAAAGTGTAACGGTAAAAGTTCAGTCTAAGTGAAATTATCCAGTAAAAATAAAGTGGTAAATTTTACACGTGCAAATTTTTCAACCAACGTGACACAAGATGGCGGATCAAAAGGTTTCATCTTTAAAGAGACAAAGAACGCTGAATAAAAATAAATTAATGCGAATTAGTGAATTTGCAAGGGAGGTGGATGAAACTACAACACTGGAAGATTTACATGTGCTGTTACGAAGCACACCGCCCCACCATAGTGTATGAAGGGTAGCGTGACTCGCAACAAGAAAAAAATTCCTTCGCATGGACTACTACTGCAGCACTTTTCCTGGACTAGGTGACAGTCGTGGGGGTGGGGTTAAAAAAAATGTAGTAGTATACGAAAGACTAGTAGATGCTGCAATGGGATGTTAAGGTTCAAAAAGTATGATAAACCCTATGTAGATATATAAAACAATGCAAACCAAAAAAAACAAAATGTAGGGTTTTATTGTATAATACCAGCTTTTAGCTTACTGTCATATAAAACAAGACCGTTGATGGATTGGCCTTAGTGTCTACGCCTCCCGAACGAAGTGTTATATGATTGGACACTTCCCTCCCTTGCATTGAACACTAAATCACGGCATTATTTTTAAGGATATATTAAAATAACATAATTACGGCATTGACTAAGTAGATGTAATACTAACAAATGTAAAGAACATTATTGAATTAAGATGAATAAATAAATAAGATTCTCAACACTGAACAAACGAAGACATACGAATATTCCTCTTATGCATATTAATATTAATGAACGTAACCAATAAAGTTAATCAACAACGAAAAGAAATTAGGTACTAAAATTCAAGAATTAATTTTACTAAAATTTAAGAACATTTATTGCCAAATAAATTAATAATAATCATAATTTAATTAAACGAATTAATCATGCATGCCAAAATTATTGATAATAAACGTAGAATTAATAATAATAAAAAAATAATAATTTGATAATGAAAACTAATACATCAATAACGGATCGATCCCCCTAACACCTCAACGCCATAATAATAATATTATATATTAATACTAATATCTCTATTGATATACTAATTTAGAAATTTGAATTATTTTCTGAAAAAATGTACTTTAACATTTTAGCAAATTATAAGATTCATAAAAGTTTATACATTCTTCATGGCAATAATATGAATAATTAATAAATTTGAATAAATAGTAATTTATAAGTTAATAAATAAGCATTATGCGCTATATGAAATAATTTATATTATTTCCATATAATCTAGAAAATTAAATAATAAATTTTGTTTTGCACTTAGCTGTAACACCAACAGAAGATCATAACGGATTAACGGCCCTCTAATGCATGACTAATTCATTTGGTCCAATGTTTGTTCAATAGGCGGAACCAAATAATGCCGCAATCAAAATTTCCTAGGAAGAGCCCAGAATCCTCAGTTTCTGAAACAGAAACCGTACTCTTAAGTCTTCCGTATCTAAATTGTTCCTTAGCCGGTTCTCTCTGTTTCCAAGAAATATTAAGTAGGATAAAACAGCTCAGTTGTACTGTGAATGCAAAAACAACAAAAAAAAACGATGTAATTATGACTAAGGTTCTACCTTTGAATTCCAAAACGGTGGAATTAAAGAAATACATGTATAAAAGTATCTTTACCGTTTAACTTTCTAGAAAAAGTTGAAGAAACCGTGCTAAAACGATCACGGTCTATTCCTTTTCTTAAGACTTGGAATTTAAGGAATCACTGTATATATAAAAAAACTTGATTAAACAAAATCCCGCACTGTGACACAAAAAAAAATTAACCAAATGTTAATTTTAATTAATTAATTAAACTTACGAAAAATTTAATTGTTTTTACATATATTTCACTCACAGAAATTTAATTTCGATGTACATAAATATTTTATTATTTTTATTTTATTATTATTTTTTTCCAATTTATAACTACAACGAACACTGAAATGCTTCGATACTTGAAAACAGAATGAACGTCGGAGCAGATTTTGATCGCTTGCAATTATTTGGTAATAAAGATTACCCGCTATATTATGGAAGTACATAATATAAAACAACAATTACATAGTCAACAAAATATATGACCAGCAAGTACATAACGTTTGATGATCATCAAACGACATCATTTGAAGAAAAAAACAAAACAAAATTTACATTTTTATGGTCATCCAGTTAATGGTGACAACAAAACAAATAATAATATGTTCAACATTGAATGTTCTTACCATTCAACAAAATTCTCATATCTAAATCAAATGTATTCAACATAAATAGGGTACATGTAAATAATATGCATAAGAGAAAATCACGTAAACTTCGATTTCACGCGTATTAGGTCAGTGGTAAAATACAGCAAAACAGAAATTTCAAACTTCAACCATGTAGCAATTTTGAACAACCAAAATTGTCACATTCGTGGGGCAGACTCACACCCATGAGACAGTCTCAGAGCCGGGCACAATATTATTTTTACATCTACTTATAAAAATATTGAAACATTATCGTATATCCTTGGCATGGTATATTCCCAGTTTTTTTCCAGCGGCGTCTTTAACCTCATATAATACAGTACCAATCCTTCTTTCGATTACAGCGGGTAAAAATTTCTTTGATAATTTTGCTGAAATCTGTTTTACTGCACAGCTTTGGGTAAAATTTCGAACAAATACTTTCTGTCCTGGCAGAAAGCTTCTTGGTTTGGCGCGCAGATTATAACGACAAGCAGATGATCTATGAGCAGCTTCTAAGTTACGGAGTACTATTTGTTGAACAATTGATAAATTATCAGTTGGGGTTAGGACGTTGGTATTGTAATCATCAATAGATTGGATTTTCCTTAACAGTTCATAAAAGGACCCGTGAGTTATCTTATGTCTACCAAATAATAAGTAATGTGGCGAAAATTTAGTAGAATTATGTATTACGTTTCTCAAGGCTCCGGCTATTTCATCAATATGTTGGTCCCATTTCCGGTGATCGTCAGCTATATAAGATCTGATGGCAGCGAGAATAGAGCGATTGACTCGTTCGGATGCGTTGGCCTGGGGCGAATACTTTGCGGTGCGCTCGTGTTTAACTCCATATTTTTGCAATAGGTTCGACAATAATATCGACTCGAACTGTGGGCCATTATCGGTAAATATTGTTTCAGGAACGCCATAAACTTGAAATATTTTTTTCTCAAGAAATTCAACCAGTTTAGTTGCAGTTGCAGATCGCATTGCCTCTAGAATTGGAAATCTGGTGAACTGATCTAAAAGAATAAAAATGCAAGTATGCCCATTTAAAGTTCGAGGGTAAGGGCCTAAGAAATCTAAATATATACGCTGAAAAGGTCTCGAAGGATACACCTGCTTCCCCATTTCTGGTCTTGTTTGGTAATTAGCCGGCTTGCTCTGTTTACAAATAGTGCAACTACCAACGTATTTCGTAATATCAGCAGCCATAGTCGGCCAATAAAAATATCTTTTTATGAGTGAAATAGTTTTGGCAATACCTGGGTGAGCAGCTGAAGGAGGCTGATGAGCTTGTTCTATCAGAGAGTGTGTTAAGCTGGCTGGTACTAATAATTTCCAAGGAGAAATGTCACTGGTATTTTCAACCGGATCCGGCAGGTATACATAAATTTTATTTTCTTGAATCCTATAGTTGGTTTTAACATCTTGGTTCTGGCGGAGAGCTGTCATTTTCTCCACATAGTCTTCATCATGAAACGAGGAAGAATTTAAATTCAGTTGGAGCGGCGCGCTTTGTACGTGGTCTATAGCATCTACGTTGACACGAGAAAGGGCATCAGGTACAACATTGTCACTACCTTTTCGATACACGATTTTAAAATTATAACTCTGAAGCTTAAGGGCCCATCGTGCTAACTGTCCCTCCAAGTCCTTTTGACTCATAAGCCATTTCAAGCTATTGTGGTCGGTTATGATTGTAAAAACATAACCCTCAATATAGGGTCTAAACTTCTTAACACTCTCCACTGCAGCGAGGCATTCGAGTTGGGTGGTGGAATAATTACGTTGAGATTTCGACGTCTTTTTACTCATATAGGAAATGGGATGTTCTTGGCCATTATGAACCTGATAGAGGACGCTACCTATGCCAGATTTACAGGCATCACACTGTATAAAAAATTCTTTGGAGAAATCTGGATTGACCAGTAAAGGTGCAGAGGTTAATGCCGCTTTAAGATCATCAAAAGCTGTTTGCGCTTTCTCATCCCAAACTATCTTAGTGTTTTTCCGAAGGAGATCTGTAATAGGAGCTGATATCAGGGAGTAATTTCGGATAAACCGGCGGTACCAACCAGTCAACCCCAGGAAACGTCTAATTTGCCGTGTTGTTTTTGGTATAGGGTAATCAGCTATGCCTTGAATCTTTTCAGGGTCCACTTTAAGGCACCCCTCACCAATTACATAACCAAGGTATCGCGTTTCTTTAAGCATAAACTTGCTTTTTCCAACATTTATGGTCAGTTTTGCTTTAGAAAGCAATCTTCCCACTTCAGCTAAGAGTTGTAGATGCTCCTCAAATGTCGCCGAGACGACCAGAAGATCATCTAAATACACGAATACCCGATCATGCAATTGATGAGGTATAACCTTGTCCATTAATCGACACATCGTCTGGGGTGCGTTGCACAAACCAAACGGCATGACGACAAAATGGTAAAGTGGACGACCCGGCACGGTGAAAGCCGTCTTATCCCTTGACCCAGGATCCAGCGGTATCTGCCAGAAGGCATCTTTTAAATCAATGGTGCTGATGTATCTCGTTTGATCAAGCCGACTGAGCAGACCGTTAATCAGAGGAAGAGGGTAAGCGTCCGGCACCGTGACCGAGTTCACCTTCCGAGCGTCAAGACATAGCCGAACTTTCCCATTTGCCTTCTTTACCAATGTGACGGGAGATGACCAGGAACTATGGCTTTCTTCAATTACCCCTAACTCGAGCATCCTGTCCAGTTCCTTATAGAAGTTCGCTTGCACTGCTGGAGAAACAGCATAGTGCCTTTGTTTAATTGGACGCGTGCCCTCAACAATTTTAATTTCATGTGTTAGGAAATCAGTGCGGCCTAAACCAAGTTTTTCGCTGGATGGAAACAGCTCTGTCACTTGATTCACTAAAAATTGTTGACGTGGGTTCAAAACATGAGTAACTTTGTCTACTTCACAGTTGGGATTTGTAGTCGGTATGTTGGAAAGTTCTTCGATC